>JARDYH010000001.1:19247500-20447500 GCA_029215795.1 Anniella stebbinsi
TTAAAACCAATTCAAAATTTTAAAACAGTAAAATCCAATTAAAACAAGACAGTGTGCAGGCTGGTGGATTTAGCCATCCAAGGCTTTGTTAAAAAGCCATGTCTTAACCTGACACCGAAATGAAGCCAGTGCCGGCGCCAGTCGGGCCTCCAGGGGGAGGGCATTTCACAGCCTGGGTGCTGTTATTATTGCTATTATACACATTTCTATACCACACCACAGCCAAAGCTCTCTGAGCAGATTACGTAAGATTAAAATATTAAAAACAATATACAAAAATTTAAACCATAAAAATGTAAAACAGACAGTGCACCACCCATGCCTGACATACAGCTAAAAACAACTTTGAGCTAAACCTAAAAACAGATCTGGGATCAATTAAAAACTCATCACCTGCTTCTAAATGCCTGGGAATAGAGAAAAGTCTTGACGATAGCAAAGTTGGCACCAAGCAGGCCTCATTGGGGAGATCATTCCATAATTCGGGGGGGGGGCACCAATTATAATTTTTAAATTTAATCTGCCCTACAACCAATGTGTTCTGGGTGGATTACAAACAGTAAATGTGTAGAACTCTGCCAAATTTGATCTAGTTTTGACTTCCACATAGAAACCAGCACTTTCCTTGGGGTCGAAAGTTCTGCCCTAAATTGCTTCAATTAAATGATTATTCGCCTACCTTCAGTCTGTTCTAGCTTATCCTGACCTTTGCTTCTTCCGCCTTCGTGGATTGGGAAGTGATCCCACCCTACCAGGAATCACGTAGAGCAAGGGTGGGCAGGCATACGCCTCTGGCCTTTTATATGTTCTTCGTCCACTGCTGCCATACTGCTGAATTCCCTGCTGAGATTTGGTGGCACAGTAGCAATTACTTCCTGTTCCCCCAGTGCCACTATGGTATCACAGAATTTCAGTGGCAAACCACTCCTTTGGCTCGTGAAAGCCGGCTTGTTTTCCTCACCGCTGCCCTGAAGTTGCCACATTTCGGTATTATTATTATTATTAATTATTATTATTATTTATTATATTTATATACCGCCCCATAGGCGAAGCTCTCTGAAGGCAGGGGCATGGCCCAGAAGAGGCAACATGCCCCCTTCCAACTTCGCGAAATTTCCTCACCCTTGCCCTACATCAGAGGTGGGCACATACAGCCCTCCAGATGTTTTTGGACAACTTCAAGGGAGGGGTGATGGGAGATGTAAGGCATCGACAATGTACAACAGCGCCCCACGTTTCCCATCCCTGATGTACAGAAAGCGGTGATGTCACAATGCTGCAAGCCAATCAGATTTGACTATGTCATTATATTCTACTCAGGGAAAGTGAAAGTGAGAGTGTAATGTAAAGAAATGTGCCCATTTTTGCCAAGGCGTGTGTGTGAGGAAAGTACCGAAGGGGGGAGTTTTTAACAACTGCCGAAAATGTTTGCACTCTCCCCTAGAAATCCCCATGAATACTTTCATCTCAGCTCTAGTTCTAAAGCAAGATAAGTAAAGCCTGGTAAGAATGAAAGAAAGCAAAAGTCAAAGAAACTGAAAGTAGATTGCATGGCTAATCCAACAATTACACGGTTGTTTTATAGCCTATTGTTTTCCACCCTTCCAATATTAAAACATTATAATAATTTGTTCTTAGAGGAAGCAGTAAATCTTCCAAGCACTTCCCCAACATTTACTAAGTAGTTTTGCCTAACATGCATGAAAGCTACGTTTGAAGAAGTTGCTAATTACCAATTCAATGCACAAGCCACTACAACTTCTTAAGAATAATCATGTAATTAAGCAGCTTCACAAAATGTTTAAGGGAACTTTGTCATATCTTTAATTACATAAAACTAAAACTACAGATATTTCATATACGCACAAGAGAAAGCTGTACTGTCATTGCCCAGATACATTTTTTTTTAAAAAAAAAACGTTGTTCAGTTTTCTCAAATATTTGCACCAATTAAATCTTTGGAGCAATTCTCTGAAGCATATCTAATGATGACTGCAAGACTTGGTACTAGGGGTCGGTGAATGCCCCCGTGTCCTGTTTGTGCTCTGCTCGCTGGATTCCTGCAGGTTGCCTGACCCCTACGGGCATGTGGGGCAAGCCAGCAGATTGTCAGGTATAAGTCTTGTTGAATGTAGGTAGATTTATTAGGAATAGTTTTAGAATGTCAATGTCTCTGAAAGCTTATCTTTGTCAGAGTTTCTCATGGGAATAGCTCTCTCACTACTCCCTTTCATAGCTACAAGGCAGTGACAGGGAGTGAGAGAGCTACTCCCGCGAGAAACTCTGACAAAGATAAGCTTGCAGAGACATTGACATTCTAAAACTATTTCTAATAAATCTACTTACATTCTAGAAGGCTGGAGGCCTTGTTATGCCTGACACAGATGGTCTGTGGGCACCCGGCGAGTGTTCGCATATTCTTCTTTGCCCACAAGCCATGATTTGCGTAAATTTGCAGCTGGGAATATTTATGGAAATCATGATTTGCACAAATTCATGGCCATGAATAATGCAATTTGCATAAAACTGTAGGCATAAAGGACCATTTGTGCCTGCAATTTTACACAGATTGCACTATTTAATTTGCACAAATCCCAATTTTCATAAATATTTCAAATCGTAAATTTGCGTAAATCAGGATGTGCACATATTTTTTTTTAAAGTGGGAAACTGTGAGTTCCCCGACTTGGCCCATGATGAGTCAAGCCAGCTCAGGGATCCACAAGCTAGCTGGTGAAAACCCACCAAGTTCCACCCCCAAAATAGATTCCACCAACATCCCTATTTGGAACACTTTTAAGTAAAAAGTTACCCAACCCAGTATCCTCACCCTCCATTTCTATGAAGATTCAATACAGCAGCCCTCATCAGCCTGGCACCCTCCAGATGTTTTGGACTACAGCTCCCAGCATTCCTGACCATTGACCATGATGGCTGGAGCTGATGGGTGTTGAATTCCAAAACATCTGGAGGTTGGGGAAGTACACAATACACAAAAACAAGCAGAATATGGAGTTTCTCCCAATTTCCCCCCCTAATGATCAACGCAACTGTGCAATCAGTGCCACTAGCGGCAATATCTGTGTCTACTGCCTATCAAAGCCAAGGTGCCAATCTACTTCACAAGCCATCACTTCCACATTAGCTACAAACAAGCACAGATGATCATTATCTGACAGGGAGCAGAGAACTAGGTGAGCAGCATTCTCATTCCATCATTATCTCCCTCCCGTTCCATGAGGCTGTTGTAACCCAGATCGAATGTGTCTTGTCACATTATTCTTCAGGTGGGTTATTCTGATTTAGTCATAAATTCTGAGCCATTCCCAAGCAAAGGAGATCGGCAGTTCTATCCAACAAGCAACATGGCTCAGATAATTTCTGACTTGATCAAAATAGATATAGATTTTCCCCTTCTACAAATCCACCACTATTTATGTAGATTCCCAGCAATGAAATTACATTTTATTATGTTCGGCAATTGTAGCCAGCATTGACTTCTTCACACAATGGGTAATGAACTGACGGAATTCATGAACGTGAGATGTGATGAGCGACTTAGATGTCTGTTGGAAGCGTTACCAATATTTCCTGAAGATAGGTGAAATAAATATCTGTGCTCAGAAACAGTGCACCTTCGTAGAGAGATGGGGGAGGGATTTCGTTTGGTCTACATTTTCATGCAAACCAATGTAACGCAATTCCTCAACTAATAACACAAGGATAACAGCAAAGAAAGTGGTTATCCTTAGGATTCCACACTTTTCTGAATTTCATGATGAAGTTCTCAGAACCAAAAACGCATACAAAGATGTGTGTTTTAGGGGAAAATGCATAGGAAAATGTGTCTATTCTGAGAAAAGTGCTTTCCTGCAGTCTTTCTTGAACAACAACAACAACAACAAGAACACATTTGCAGAGTGATGTGGAAATGGAAGGGAAATGTCACATTTCCGGAGTCTGAGAGCCTATCTACACTACTGCTTTAAAGCGGTTTAAAATGGTTTAAAACAGTTTATAACAGTTTTCAAAACATTTTCAAAGTGTCATATCCTGCTTGGTGTAGATAGGTCCTGAGTCTAGCCATTGCAAGTTCAACAGTCTGAGAGTTCCAAGGTGATCAGCACAAACTGATCTCGTGCAAGGTCTCAACAGCCCAGATAGCAGGCAGTGAAATCCCCAGGCGTCACAGCTAGGGTGATCATATGGAAAGGAGGACAGGTCAAGAGGGCAGGGCTCCTGCAGCTTTAACTGTTGTGAGGAAGAGGGAATTTCACCAGTTGCTGCATGCACACAAATGACATCTACTGAAATTCCCTTTTCTATACAACTGTTAAAGATGCAGGAGCCTTGTCCTCCTTTCCATAGGGTCACCCTAAACACAGCAGCCAAGGAGCAGCCAAAAGGAGAGTCAAAATTCAATTGAGAAGTACTCATGGCAGGAATCATTCCAAAGTCATGGCAAAGGAAGCTAGATTCAGAAGGTCCAGTAGATATTGTTTCCAGCAGCTCTCTCAGGCTGTACTACTGGTATGATGATGTTGATGATGATGATGATTATGTACAGGCTCTCTGAGCCACACCCAAGCTTCAGCTGTGAGCTGTTACTGACTAGGGCTGAAAAGGGCCTCCTTGTAAGCAAGCTGTCCATATGTGAGTAGATGTTTTCTCACAAGGAGGCCTCTGGCTCAGTCTAGCACTCCCTCAGGGACCCTGTCTTTTCAGGCGGCATCTCTCCCCACAGCTACTACATACTGGAGTAGTCTATATAAGCCTTTAACCTATTTGCCAATAAGCCAAATAGAGCTACGTACAGTATACTGCAATTTATGCTGCTCCAAATCAATCCAGATTACCAAGAGCCTATCTACACTACTGCTTTAAAGCGGTTTAAAACGGTTTATAACAGTAGTGACAACTGTTGGGGCCCAGGACACACTCCATATACAGTTTTCCAAACATTTTCAAAGTGTTGTATCCTGCTTGGTGTAGATAGGCTCTGAGTCTCTTAAACTTGAGAATTTCATATGTCAACTGAGACAGTAGCTATTGGCCTCATGGGTCCTCTTAATCCAAATCAATGGAATCCACTTTTGCTTGCAGGTGTACTACAGCTGCATATCGAGCTAAGCATGTTGTACCCCTGCAATAGTGTTAATGCACAAACAAGACCAAAAAAAAACAAGTTTTTTGCCAGCTGCTTTAAAATGACATCTTGTTACTTTTTTAAAAAAAAAATGGGTCTTGCATATTGCTAAACACTCTAAATATTGTAGTGCAGCCATTGAGAAACTTGTAAACAAAAGCAGATTTGCTTCCAAAACCTCAGGAAGAAAAATTGTGCCTGTATTCTCAAGCACATGGGAGCCACCGGGGGCTCATGGATTTTGCACCTGCTTTTAGAAGCCGCACAATCCACTGGAGTAGAAATGGGCTATCAGGTTCAAAGGGGAAGAAGTGCAGCCCAATCCAGTTAGAGGCCTCACGTACAAGCAAACAGACTTTCAAAAATGACTCCTTAACTGGATGAGAAAGTGTTAACAGAAATGGAGGGGGGAATAGCTATATAGTTCCTCCCCTAATTCAGCTGTCGGGGGGGGGGGGGGAGAATAGAACTTACAGGTTTATCCAGGCAGAGTGCTTGGAGTGCATAGCTCTTAAAAGCCTGGGTTTGAATCCCTGTGTAGTCAACCAAGTTTGTGGTACTGAAGTAGGATTACCTCTTCCTTTGTTCTGAAAAGCTCCTCATCTTTAATAGCTACATCACAGGCAGGTCCTCCACATGCTGGAAACAGCTGTACCTATTTGAATTTGGATGGTGCCGGTGGATGAGAATCTTATCTCAGTTAACTTTTGATAAGGAATTGACCAACATTTGCAAAGTTCTTCATAGTTTAGGCAACTAAAATTGTGTGTGTGTGTGTGTGTGTGTGTGTTTGTGTGCATAGGGGGAAGCAATGTACAAACTTGCCAATTGCTTAATGCAAGAGATAGTTTGATTTCACAGTACTGCTTGAATACTGGAAGACATGGGCACAGCCACACTTAACATAAGAAGCTGGTCTCAATTATCCGCTCACTTGCCATGTCATTAATGATCGACAACAGGACGTGTGACATTCGGGAGTTGCCTTTGCAAAATACACATCGCGGTGAAAGCACCGATCAGATGGTTGATGGTTCATCTTTATCGGGGCTCTGAGACTGCCTGTTGAACTGTGATGCCACCAGAGGGTTGCGCAAGCTGTTGCGGCGTGTCGCCCGATGGGTAGAATTTAAATGACCGGCGAAAGCCACTTGAAACACGTGGCAGGCTTGACTGAAACATAGAGAAGTTGTCGGTGTGGTAGCTTGGCACACACCGAAAGAAAATACCAACTTGCATGAATGGGTCAACTGTAGCATAGAAGTGGCTGAAAAATAGTATACACGCTTGCTCCATTGTGTGCGGAGGAAGACAATGCTATAAACCAGTTCCCTGCAGAGCTCTTTGCTACTTTAAATTCCTGAACACACTCCAACTAGAATGTGCAGATATCTCACTTAACTCCACCTTCTCAGTGGAGCATTCTCATATACGTTGTGTCAGTAGGATCACCCACGATAGTGTTACCTTAGCATTGACTCCAAAGTGAGTTAAAGAGGCTATTTATTTATATCCCAACTTTCATAGAATCATAAAATAGGAGAGTTGGAAGGGGACTATAAGGCCTTTGAGTCCAATCCCCTGCTCAATGCAGGAATCCACCTTAAAGCATACCTGGCATACCAGCTGCCTTTTGAATGCCTCTAGTGTGGGAGAGCCTATGACCTCCCTAAGTCATTGGTTCCATTGTCATACGGCTCAAACAGTCAGGATGTTTTTCCTGATGTCCAGCCGAAATTTGGCTTCCTGTGACTTGAGCCCATTTTTTCACGTCCTGCACTCTGGGATGATCGAGAAGAGATCCTGGCCCTCCTCTGTGTGACAACTTTTCAAGTATTTGAAGAGTGCTATCATATTGCCCCTCAATCTTCTCTTCTCCAGGCTAAACATGGCCAGTTCTTTCAGTCTCTCCTCATAAGCCTTTGTTTACAGACCCCTGATCATCCTCGTTGCCTTCCTCTGAACCCCGTCCAGATTGTCTGCATCCTTCTTGAAGTGTGGTGCCCAGAACTAGACACAATATTCAAGATGATGCCTAACTACTGCTGAATAGAGGGGAACCAGTACCTTGTGCGATTTGGAAGCTATACTTCTATTAATGCAGCCCCGAATAGCATTTGCTTTTTTTGCAGCCACATCACACTGTTGGCTCATATTCTGCTTGTGATCCACAATTCCAAGATCTTTCTCGCTCCTCTGATTACACTCCAGCTTCCTCCAAGGCACACATGGTTCTAACCCTGGGGCACTGTTTTATCCCTGCAACTACCACCCTCTGGGCAGGGCCAGCTGAAGACATTTTGCTGCCAGAGGCAAAGAACAAGATGCTTGTGGGTTCCTGTCCAAACAGCTAGTTGGCCGCTGCATGAACCAGAACAGCTGGTTGGCCACTGTGTGAACAGAACGCTGGACTAGATGGACCCTTGCTCTGCTCCAGCATGGCTTTTCTTCTGTTCTTTTGTTCTTATGATGCCCCTTCCCATTCCACATACAAAAGCCATACAGACTGACAGATGAATCTTTCTCCAACAACACTGATGTTTGGACAGCAGCCTCCACTGCCACTGGAGACATCAAGCTTTGGGAGTGCAGAACATGTCTCATGGCACACAGGTTTCTCCTCTAACACAACTTGCTGCCACCTCCCAGCATCTGCTACCTGAGGTGAGTGCTTCACTCTGCCTAATGGTTGGGTAAGATAGGCTGAGATATGATGACTGGCCCAAGAACAGCCAGGGAGCTTCTTGACCAAGTGGTGAGCTAGACCTGGACCATCCTTCTCCAACCTGATGACCTCCAGATGTTTCAGGCATCAATTCTCATCATCACTCACTGTTGGCCATGTTGGCTGGGGCTGATGGGAGTTGTAGTCCAAAATATTTGGCAAGCACCTGGTTGGCGAGAATTGGAGGGGGCGTGCAAGGAAGGGAGTTGAAAGCCATAGCTAGAACCCTTCCAAAAGATGGCTCTCCAGTACCTGCTTGAAACCTTCTGGTGATGGAGACACCACCCATCTCATGGGTAATTGGATCCTTTGTCAACTATTACAACACACTGCCTCTAACAATTCTTGAGTATTTAAGCTTTGATTGATTTGCCATTTTAATTCAATATGTAATAACAGAATATGCTACCTTGTACATCTTGGGACTCACAAAGCTGATCTTGGCCCAACTTTCATGCATCGTGGTCTAGATACTTGCAAAGTATCCAAGGGGATAATGGTACGGCGGCGGTTAAACCCAACAAGCCAGCTGCGTTTAAAAGATCTGAAGGCATGCTATGCCATACTTTCAAATAAATGTCTTCCAATGACCCAGAAAGCATCTTTTCAGTCTACAGCGACCATTTCTGGGAGCTGCATTTTAAGAAGGATGTAGACTAGGGTTTGAGGAACTGGTGGCACTCCAGATGTTATTGAACTCCCATCAGCCCAGCCAGCATGCCTAGTGGTTAAGGGTGATGGGGCTTGGACCACATGATCCCCACCCTGATATACATGAACGGAAACATGTCCAGAGGAGGGCAACCAAGTTGATCCATGTAAGGCAGGGATGGGCAACTTGTGGCCCTCCACATGTTTTGGCCCACAGCTCCCATCATCCCACACCACTGGCTATGGGTAATGGGAGTTGTAGGCCAAAATTTGTTGTAGTGGGAAAGCACATGCTATCCAGCTTGATCTGAGCGGATTGACTTGGAATTGTGTCCCACTAATTTTAAATAGAACTTTCTCCCAAGTACACATTCGTAGGTTTGCCGCTTCAGCCTTAGTCAATCACACAAAGCATTGGAAGATGACATCTTATACTTTGTATGCAGGATCGGCTTTCAAATATTTGCTACCCACTCTAGTATGGTGGGATAAAATCAAGCTCATATAAATAAACAGAATGGTATTTAGAGAGTTGTGGAATGCAATATAAGCATCCCAGCATCCTTAATGCATCAGTTACTGTGAAAATATTGGGTTTGTAAGCCTTCAGGAAAAGGAATGCACCATAAGTTTATGAGTTTTGTTTTATTTAAATGTAACTCAGTGGTTAGAGTTGTCAGAGGCTTTTAAACTCAGCAATTGCTTTGCCCAATAATTTGTGTTTCCGGCTGCCCTCCAAGGAGCACAAACATTTTGTTCCAATGGTTTCTAGTTTCATAGTTATTCACACAAAACGTAGAAACCAGAGGTTGGGAGACAGGCAAGTATAATTGTTTCTGCCACAGACTAAGGTACCTGTGGGGATACACTGTGCATGACCCTACAAATTGTCAAAAGGAATTAGCTGCTACAGAATGGTCAACCGGAGTGTTGGAAAAGAGGTTTTCTTAAAAAGAGATGTCTTTTTAGATTCTGAAGTAAAAGATGAAAAGACAGACCTAATATCAGAGCACTAGTATGTGTGTCAAAGCAGGAATTCTGTGAACCTACCGTTTCTATGGTGGCACTTTGTCCTTGGGCAACGGGATGGGATACGTTAACTGCCGATCCATGATCCAAACAAATACAAAAATCCCATCTCATAAACTCCTTAGGCAAGGATAAATTCATCGCACTACTCAGGGGGAAGCCAAGTGGGACTCACTCCCAGGTAAGTGTGTCTACGATTGCGGCTTTACTTGATTACTTAGGTCTTAAGTGTTGTAAGTTTGGTGCAGGCGGTGACTGTATGTTGTTATACAGATGCAGTTTAGATTTTTAAAAAATAGGTTATGAAATCATATGATTTCTTTTAACAAAAAAGGATGGAAACATTCAAAAGAGGAATTTCCATAAAATCAATGCTGTGATTCAAGGTTTAATAAGAAAAGGGAAACTGGGTATAGAGTATTGGCCTGAAGAGATGTTGGATGAATCAGCGGAGCAGTCAGTCACATGGCATACGCAGGAATGCTCTGATCTTTGTTTAATGCCAGTGTCTTCCCTAATATGCTTACTGTACATGGATAAAAATAAACCAGTACTGCCTGCACATTCTTGACTTCAAGAGTGGCAGACTCTAGGCTTGCAGGATTCATTTCATTTTTTTCACTAGTACACTGAGTCCACCCTCCTGAGCCTCGTGCAAAGGACATACACTTTGATTCAAAAACTCTTGAGCCCAGGAATTTATTTTGAGGACCAGAACCGAACGGACTCACAGGCTTTCCACCCAAAAATCCACCTGCAGGGCAGTTTAGGTTGGGAGAGGGAGTCATTTCATTCCTGCTACTGTTAAACAATTGGGAGTGAGGAATCCTTGCTGATCTACTGCCAAGCATAGAAACCTTCCACTAGATCCAGATCTACCTCCTGTCCACTCCTGCTGAGGACCTTTGGTATGGCATACATCCTAGAGAAGTCTGTAGCAGGTAGAGATTTATTTATTTAATTTATTTATTTTAACCATAAATAATGCCGTATATT
The DNA here is from genome assembly GCA_029215795.1 of Anniella stebbinsi. Taxonomy (NCBI): domain Eukaryota; kingdom Metazoa; phylum Chordata; class Lepidosauria; order Squamata; family Anniellidae; genus Anniella; species Anniella stebbinsi. The sequence goes on from JARDYH010000001.1 coordinate 19,258,048, forward strand.
GAAGTAGCTATTTCTTTAATGTATAATAAAGGTCCCAGAATACCTGATGGTTCGTCTCACTTGTGCATTAAGGTTGTAGTACACTTGAAGAGCCTACACACAATCCATAATTGGAAATGTAGGAGAGAATGCTTCCCCCTCCTGCTTTGCATTAATATATAACAGGAAATATTCTGTTAACTAAAATAAAATATTCTTGCACCATTTTACAGTCTTGAAAACACTGACCCACAAAAACAATTACATTCAGGGTTTTTTTGCATTTTTTAAAATAATAATAATAATATTCAAATACTCTAGGCTGTAACTTGATGATAGAACACACAATTTGCATGTAGAAGATGCCAGCAATATCTTCAATTTGAGAGATCAGGTAGCACATACTGGGGGGAAACCCTGAGAACTTCAGCTGCCAGATTAGACATCCAGTTTTCTGCTCCTACACCCATTTCACAGAAAAGGAAGCATGCCAGTCTGCCAATTTAAAACAATAACAATACATTTAAAAGATCTTTTAAAATAAAAAATAAAAATTAGATGGGGCAAGGAGCTGTCCAGCAGAAAAGATGCCTCTGTGGGCGCCATGTTGAAAAGCTCAAGCAAAATGGAAGAGGATGTATACTAACAGAAAAGGGGCTGAAACATATCCTTCCTACTGGTATTAAGTTCCGGTTTACACCCATCCACTCCAACTGCTCATAGGTAGACAAATCTGATTAAAAGGAAGAGTCGATGTTAGGGAAAGGGTTGCATGGATGGCACTCAGATCAAGCTCTTTATCACACAGCTTACTGTCTATCTTATGTAAATGTGTGAGTTTTGCTGGCTGAGCCAATGTGCTATGAAGCAGGTACAGCAATTTAATGAAAAGCAATGAGGGGAGGGAAAAAAATACAAGTTTTTTGAAAGGGGTTTGCCAGAGAACGCTGTGTGGGATGAATAGTAAGAAGCCGAAACACGTCATCACCATCCCTGCAGTTCTCACTCGCCACACACCGCAACCCTCTCTTTGTAAGGCAGCTTGAAGTCAGCAGAATTACATGCTAAAGAACACCCTTTCCCGAACATATAATTATTCTAAACGGAATCAATGCAGCACAGTTAATCAGTTTACGAACTGAATTAGGTTTTATTTTTTATCATGTCTGTATCTCCTGGTGAAAATGAGAAAGGATGTGTGAGTCTAGGGAAACAAACCCCCAATTCTTCTAAGGGTGATTTGAAAGTTCTCACTTGAGAACAATATGGGATAGGGGGAATAAGCATATAACTAATAGAGAATTGGTAAACAACCTCCTGGCACCTGTTAGAATAATGATTGCTAAAAATTGGAAAGGGCAACGAAGCTATACAATAGAAGATTGGTATAAAGAAATTTGGGATATGGCTTTGAATGATATGTTGACATGTAAAATGAAAATAAAGAGGGGAATGTCCAGTAAGAGTGATTTTGGAGAAATATGGAGTCCCTTTCTGGAATATGTTTTAAGATCGGGAAAGGGACAAACGCCTTCAAAAGAATCATTAAAATTTTGGAAGGAGGAAGAATGATTATGAGAAGGTCTCGGGGGGGGGGTGCACGGGGGAAGTTGAGGGTTGTAGTTTGCTTTATATTGTGTATTATGTGTATGTTTATTGTGTTGAAATTAATAAAAATTATATTAAAAAAAAGAAGTACATTGTCCTGTCAAATTGCACAAATTTGCACAAATCTTGCCACAATTTGCACAAATCCCAATTTGCACAACTTACATCTCGACACCCAAAAAATTATGCAGAAAGTTCCCAGATTTTGGGGGAAACTCCACGACTCGGCCAGCAAATGCAAACTGAGTTGAGCCCGCCATGGGACTCTGACAAATAAAAAAAAAGGAATGGATTTGCCAATGATGGACATCCTGAGTCTCTGTCTCTTTGTCCACATTGAAGTTCTGTGAAGGGATACAACACTGTGCAGATAGAGACTTGCACAAGGCCAGCTGGTCCGGTTCATGGGACCAATTCTGGATTTAATGCTACATCTAGCACATCCATGCCTGATCCTCTAAGGGCTGATTCACATATGAATGTACAGCACTTGATAACTGCACCATCAGGTGATGCCAGGCATATGTAAGTCTACATTAGGTAAAAAAAACTACATGTAAGTCAGAGTCTGAGAGCTGGTCTCACTGTACCAGCTTTCTTCATTTGAGGAGTAGGGAAAGCTGAGGAAGACAGCCATTTTGTTACTATTGCTAAACAATTTGGAGTCAGACAGAAACCCTTGCCCATTGATTATAAGTCACCCAGGCAATCTACTGGTAGATTCTGAACTATCTTCTCCCCATTCCAACTATAGACCTATCAGAATTCAAGCTGATGCGCTCCAGATGTTTGGACTATAACTCTTGCCAGCCCAAACCAGAATGGCCAATGATCAGAGATAATGAGGAACTGAAGTCCAAAACATCTGAAGAGTCCCAAGTAACCTACCCCTGGTCTACATGTAAGACAGAATGAGGGGGAAGAGTGTAAAAGTGGCAGAAGGGACTTCAAATGGGCAACCACATTTTTAATGCTTCCCTGTGGTTTAAAACAACAACAACAACAACAACCACCACCTTGCAAACAGAAAATGCAAACACATCCAGCAAAGGCCTGCAATATGAAACTACTGTAGCACTGAATGGTTCTACAGTTCTCATCCTTGTCCATTGACTGCAATTGACAATGATGATGGGGCCTGTAGTTGAACATCTGGGGACGCAAGTTTGGGAATTGCTGAAAAGAAGTAACAAGAACATAAGAAGAGCCCTGCTGGATCAGACCAAGGGTCCATCTAGTCCAGCACTCTGTTCACACAGTGGCCAACTAGCTGTCGACCAACAACCCACAAGCAGGACATGGTTGCAACTTCACCCTCCCACCCATGTTCCCCAGCAACTGGTGCATAAATGTTGACTGCCTCTGATACTGGAGGTGACATATAGACATCAGGACAAGTAGACATTGACAGCCTTCTCCTCCAGGCATTTATCCAACCTCCTTTTAAAGCCATCCAAATAGGTGGCCATAGAATAATAGAATAGTGGAAAGGGCCTATATGGTCTTCAAGTCTAACCCCCTGCTCAATGCAGGAATATACCTTAAAGCATCCCTGACAGATGGTTTTCCAGCTGCCTATTGAATGCCTCTAATGTGGGAGAGCCCACCACCTCCCTAGGTCATTGGTTCCATTGTCGTATTGCTCTAACAGTCAGGAAGTTTTTCCTGATGTCCAGCCAGAATCTGGCTTCCTGTAACTTGAGCCCATTATTCCGTGTCCCGCACTCTGGGATGATCGAGAAGAGATCCTGGCCCTCTTTGTGACAACCTTTTAAGTATTTGAAGAGTGCTATCATGTCTCCCCCTCCTCTTCTCCAGGCTAAACCTGCCTAGTTCTTTCAATCTCTCTTCATAGGGCTTTGTTTCCAGACTCCTAATCATCCTCATTGCTCTCCTCTGAACCCCCTCCAGTTTGTCTGCATCCTTCTTGAAGTGTGGTGCTCAGAACTGGACACAATACTCAAGATGGGGCCTAACCAATGCCGAATAGAAGGGAACCAGTACCTCACGCATAGGTGTTGTGTACCATCTTGTACAGTCCCATAACTACATCTACAATTTGAAGTGGTACAGTCCTGTCTCAAGTGCTTTTTCTGAACAAGAGGATCAGTTCTGGAGTTTGGTAGGCCAGGATTGTGAATCACAAAAAAAGAAAAAAAAAGAAAGAAGAGCCATGACCTCAAAGGAGATGGTCCTGAGAAGACAAGCGGCAAAAGTAATGCAGCCTCCCCCAACAAAGTTGCAAGGGGTAGGAGTAATTCAAACTAAAAAGAAATACCAAGAACTAATTCTACCACATTCACAGTGAGTAGCACAGGCCAATTTTCTATTTCTAATTTGGGGAGTTGTTAAGGAAGGAGAGAGATAAAAAACACCAACAATACCAAAACACTCTCTACTACCTCGTGATTTATTTTAACCTGACCGTGTCCCTTTAAATTGTAAATTGGCTTAACAATGACACTGTCTAGATTGCAGGGAGATTAATTCCATCTGCAAAGGCCACCGCTGCAAACTCCTCTTGACTTTCAAGTGCCACCTAAGCCCTGTGAAAATAAGTGCATATATTTCATAAAGCAAAAAAGGAGAATGTGTCAGAGTCTAATTAGCTGGGCTGCCTTGTCAAAATTTCTCATGGGAAAGTGATTAGAGGGAGAAATTGAACACTTGACCACCAAGAAGTGCTCCAGTGATGATTTAAAACAAAGGTTCACATTCTTCATCCTACTGAGCCACCGTAAATCACCTTAATCCCTATCTGAGCTAACGACATGTCCACACTAGAAGCGAACATTGGTTTTATACCTGCTTAACTTGACATGGCTCCCCCCCACCCACCCAAATCCTGGGAATTTGCGTTCAGTGAGAGGTGCAGTTCTCAGAGACCTCTAGCCCTGCTCCCATCACAAAACTACAGTCCCCAGCCATGGTGCATGGTTAGGCTGACCAGATAAAATCCAGGTCAGGGCTCCTGTAACTTTAACAGTTGTAGAGAAAAGGGAATTTCAGCCGGTGTCATTTGTATGCAATTAGTTCCGGGTGAAATTCCCTCTTCATCACAACAGTTAAAGTTGCAGGCACTATGCTAGAGTGACCATAAACAAAAGAAGATAGGGCCCCTGCAACTTTAACAGTTGTGATGAAGAGGGAATTTCACCAGGAACTAATTGCATACAAATGACACTGGCTGAAATTCCCTTTTCTCCAGAACTGTTAAAGTTACATGAGCCCTGTCCTGAATTTTACCTGGTCACCCTATGCATGGTGCCTTTTCGAGTTGATATTTTGAACTAAAAACAACACATCTCTCCTCCTCCTCCTGCACCTGGATTTTTACAGAATTTATAATAGGAAAAAGAGTGCCTTTAGATATGTGCAGAGTGCCAAGGCCTCCTCCGGGGCTGGGCCAGTGCAATAAGACTTAATGGTCGCCTTTCCCGACATGAACCTACCCGAACACTACGTTCAACATCTAAGGCCCTCCTCCAAGTGCCTCCTCCGAGGGAAGCTCAGAGGTCGGCAACAAGAGAGAGGGCTTTCTCTGCGGTGGCCCCCCAATTGTGGAACGATCTCCCCGACGAGGCCCGCCTGGCGCCAACATTGTTATCTTTTTGGCGCCAGGTCAAGACTTTCCTCTTCTCTCAGGCATTTGGCAATATCTGAGGAGCCTGGGTTTGTTTTGTTATGTTTTTGTAGCTTTTTGAAGTGTTGTAGTGGTTTTTAAATGTACAGATTGTGTGTATGTTGTATGTTTTTGCTGTTTTAATTATTGTATATTGTTTTTAATTGTTTTTAATCCTATGTAAACCACCCAGAGAGCTTCGGCTATGGGGCGGTATACAAATGTAATAAATAAATAAATAAATAATATAGAAAGCTGCCGTATACAGAGTCAGACCATAGGTCCAGCTAACCCAGTATTTTCTCTTTTATTCTTTTTCTTTGAGTTTTTTTTAAACAGAATTCATAGATTTGTATATAGACATAGCAATAAACATATATGAAATGTGTGTATATGAAAACACAACTTACTAGCAAATATATGTAGGCTTCAAGAAAAGTAGACTGGATATCCAAAGAAGAAGAAGGCACTGACTGGCAACAACTCTCCAGGGCTTCAGGCACGGCGGTTTCCAGCCCTACCTTGAGATGCTGGAAATTGAAACCAGGGCCTTTTGCATTCAAAGCAGGTATTCTACCACTGAGCTACAGCCTTCGGCTGCAGTGGGGAGTTAAGGGAGAAAAGGTATTGAGCTCCATTTCAGATAGCAAAATATCTTGGACTGGCACCATCATCCCCCACCACTGAGAACCAATCTATTATCTATACCAGTGTTGCCCAAGCTGGTTCCCCCCCAAATGTGTTGGATTACATCTCCCATGATCCCTGGCAATTAAAAAAAACTCAGTATAAAAATCTGTACACATTTCTATTAGTGGTATGCTTTGGAATTGGCCAAATCCCAAACAAAGCCAGGCTGTTTCTAACAGATTTGGGAGACGTCCGCATCAAAGCAGGGCTTCTCCAGACCAGGTTGCATCTGAATTGGAACACTGCTGAAGAACTAGGATTCAGGGGAACACAGAGATGCGGACAGCGTGTCTCAAAAAATGGATACATTTCTCCCCAAGTTCTTCATATAAGGAAAACCCAGGTTTGGGACAGTAAGTAGAGGAGCAGGGTGTTTTGTGAATGGCAGCTCTAGCTTCTAATCACACTGAATGCTTTTTACCAAGGATCTATAATCCCAGTGTTTTGAGAGAGGGATGCTGAAGCAAGGTATTACAGAACAAAAATGGTGGTTCAGCTGCTTAATGAGGATGGCAAATTGATAACAGATGACAAAGAGAAGGCCGAAGTCCTCAATTCCTACTTTGGCTCAGTCTTCTCCCAAAAGCGGGTCTATGACCCCCACCCTTGAAAAAAGTGAAGTACAAGCTAAAGGGGGAGGATTGCAGTTTGAGATTGATAAAACAAATGCTCAAGGAACATCTAATTTCTTTGAACAAGTTCAAAGCTCTAGGGTCCGATGAACTGCATCCTAGAGTAATAAAGGAGCTGGCAGAAGAACTCTCAGAACCACTGTCTATTATCTTTGCAAAATCATGGAAGATGGGTGAAGTGTTGGATGACTGGAGGAGGGCTAATGTTGTCCCTATCTTCAAAAAAGGGCAAAAAGGAGGAACCGGGCAACTACAGACCTGTTAGTCTGACATCCATCCCTGGGAAAATTTTGGAGCAGATTGTACAGAAGTCAGTCTGTAAGCACCTTGAAAACAATGCAGAGATAACTAGAAACCAGCATGGATTTGTCAAGAACAAATCCTGCCAGACTAATCTGATCTCATTCTTTGATCAGGTACCCTCCCTTGTGGACTGTGGGAATGCTGTGGACATAATATATTTTCATTTCAGCAAAGCTTTTGACAAAGTACCACATGGCATTTTGATCAGAAAAGTAGTTAAAAGTGGGCTAGATGGAACAACTATTGGGTGGAGCCACAGTTGGCTACAGAATTGGTCTCAATGAGTGCTTATCAATGGTACCTTCTCAAACTGGGGGGAGGTAACAAGCAGGCTACCGCAGGGCTCAGTCCTGGGCCCATGCAATTCAATACTTTTATGAATGATTTAGTTGAGGAGGTGCAGGGAATGCTTATCAAATTTGCAGACAACACAAAATTGGGTAGGTTAGCTAATACCCTGTAAGACAGAAATGTACTTCAAAGTGATCTTGATAGGTTGGAGCTCTGGGCTGAAAACAACAGAATAAAATTTAATAGGGACAAATGCCAAGTTCTACACCTAGGAAAAAGAAACCAAATGCATAGTTACAAGATGGGGGATACTTAGCTCAGCAAATACTACAAGCGAGAAGGGTCTTGGAATTATTGTCGATCACAAGCTGAATATGAGCCAAAAGTGTGAGGGCCAGGATCTCGTCTCAAGCATCCCAAAATGCAGGACAGGTGCTTGCTTGGAAAATGCTGGATGTTCAAGCCCTTTGGCCTCTGCCAGTGTATACTCCACATCCACCATCCACCATCTACCATCCACCCTGTCTTCCTGAACTTTCCGTGACATTGGGGCCCATAGTGCAAAAAAAGATGTCAAACTGTTTTTCATTCATCGTAACTTCCTTGCCCTGGCATGGATTCTTTTGAAATTTTGCAGGTTTCTTAACTAGGGCCGCTGATATGCAGTATATCCCTTTCATAACAATTGCCCACAAAAGCACACACACACACACAAGGGAATTCTTTTTGGAGCCCCTCCTAAACTGTAACAGCTGCTCTCAGACAACCACCACTACCCTGCATCTATTCATCTGAAACATGGGAGGCCTGACTCCTCAAGAGAGGCAATTCCCCTTGCATATTTCATCCAATTCTTCCAAGATGCATTAAAAAAAAGTTTACTGGTCATTCCCTTAAAAAGAAAAAAAATCTAAATTTTAAAAGCCTAGCATCTATTTATCTTAAGTTTGGTAGGCACAGTCCCCTCATAATAGACTACTACATCTGCAAAATTAATCCAATTCTGACAAAGAGGAAGAAGTTACAGGCACTTGTTTGTTTCCAATGATCATCGAAGTAAGGTAGGAAGATTTGGATTTCTGAATATAGATTTGACAGGCATCCTCTGACTGCTTTCTGAATTACCAAATTGGGGTCTGTGAGGGTGTGAGGCATACAGAGGCAAAGTAAAAAGGTGTCTTTCAGTTAGGAAGGGGTATCCCTGAGAGGAGTAGTTTCATTTCTCCAGTAAAGTTTCATTGCTTCAAGGTTACTTCCTGTTTTGGGGAAAGAGGGTGTAAAAGGAGAAGAGGAAGCCAGACAGAGAGACAGAGAGAGAGAGAGCAGGAAAAGATAAGAGTATAAGGAAGAATCAACTAGAAAAGCCTGAATGCAGCTAGGGTAAAAGAACTTGCAATTTGCAACTTTTATTTTATTTAAATGCCTTTGTGTCATTCAGCTTTATTGACTAAATGTCTTTACTTGTAATTTGGTTGTTTTAATATTCTAGTAAATGGTTATGTTCAACCTAAAGTGTCCGGAGTGTTACGCAGCCCACATCTACAGCCTAAACCCCATGTTACTGGGAAGAGAAAGGTAAAGGAAGGAAGGTGATACTCTTAAGGAGGTGTAAGATCCTTAAGGAGTTGCTCAGGGGTCCAGGTCACAGGTGGAACTCTGACAGGGTCTGAACCAAGTGTTAGATGCATGCCCTTATTGGAATATCTTGGATATGCAAAGTTTTATGTTCTTTAGAGTCTTAGATCTATTTATGTAACAGTCTAATTCATTTACAGAGAGCATGCATAACCACGTTGATCATTCATACAGAACTATTCATTCTTACAGTGAGAGTCTCTAAAAAATACATCTGTTTACTTCAGCTGAACTTGATCTGCATTGATTGTTACAAATCGGTTCTGTACAAATTTTAGAAGCACAGTGTTCTATATTAAGAGCCTCTTTATGGGTTGATAAAGAAAGGCCGTAAATGAACTTCCAGGCAAGAATGAAATAACCTCAAAAGGCTTAGAAACCGTGGCTCTCTTTGTCACGGCTATAATATACCCTATGAATAGCTTTATAAAATATGTGAACTGATACTTGGCTGAACCTGAGATGTATTTTGGGGATAATAGGAGAATATATTTTAGCTTACAGTTTGTTTAATATGGCAGTAGGCTAGGAGGAAGCCGGAAATGCATAACTTCTCTCCTTGACCCGTCTGCCTGCCCACCTAAAGTTTTTTTTCTCCCAGGCATTTTAACAGCTTAAGTTGAGGTTTTAACTGACTTTGTGGCCAGGCTTAAAAAGTTTAAATTGTTTTAAATATCAGCTGTTTTATGGTTTTAAATTTTGTATATTGACTTTTTCATGTTTAATCTTTTAATTTTTGTAAACTGCCCAGAGAACTTCGGCTATTGGGCGGTATATAAATGTTAATAATAATAATAATAATAATAATAATAATGTTGCTGGCGATGCCAGAACAGAAACGAAGCTACAGCTTTGGGGCAATTTTTGGGACTCTTTGCAAATAAATAAATAAATAAATAAAGTGCACTCAGACATTTTAAATTGCCCTCAGTGACACCATGTAGCCCAGGGTCCACAACACAGCACCCACGGAGACCTCCAATGGTGCCCCACAAAGTTCTCCCCACCCTATACCCCCGTCAAAAAAGGTGTTTGAAGAAAGACCTTGGAAAATGTTAGGGCAGACGTCTCTCTCTCTCTCTCTCCCTTTCAAGCCTTACTCTTTCTCTCACCGCTAACCATTTGGCCTTGCTATTTCCCCCTCCCTCAAAGCCTCTGGCCTCACCATTTCCCACTCCTCTTTAGCTCACTTTTTACTAGCCAGGCCCCCATGGCAGCCATTCTACGACTAGCCACATGGCTCCATGGAGCTATGTTGTGGTGGTGCCCACAGCAGTTCCTCATATTCCCAAATGTGCCCACGGCTCCAAAGCGGTTGGGGATTCCTGATGCAGCCAATCTGATCCATTGCGCCAATCCACAAGATTTTCCTTTGATACCATCTGGTGACATCATTGGAGATGACACTATTCTGTTCGTTATGTGATCCCTGAGTGGGATTCATTCGGTGAGAAGGAAGCAACAACAGTGGCAGTTAGTGCAAGAGGGGGACACCTGTAACCCTCCAGATGTTATTGGACAACACCCATAATCCCTAGACCATCGGCCACACTGGTTGGCCCTGCAGAGAATTGGAGTCCAACAACATTTGGAGGGCCAGAGGTCCTTGGCAGGGGAAGTAATGAGTTAGGAGAATCAATGATGCTGGGCAGTATATTTGTGCAAATGTCGTGTGCATGACAACACTTTTCTCTCTTTCTTAAAGAAACTGTTATCCTACAGCGGTTGTTAGTTAATATTTGGAACTAGAATGGCACAGCTTTATCACAGACATTTCACATAATGAACGCATTTCCCCCACACCTTTATATGGCTCAGTAATGGGCCTGTTCAGACATAAAGCTAAGTCATACTTAGGCCGCTAACCCTTTTGCAGCACCACAGTTAAGAATGGTTCACATGACATGCTAAGTCATGTTTCACACAACATGCTAAGCCATAAAGAGCTCCACACCAGCAATTTAGTGCACTCTTACCATGCCTGGTGTGTGGATTTGCAGCACGTTACTCACATGATGCCATGCCTGTCCTGCTGACACCCCGCCTCTTCCCCAGCCTTTCCTAGAATGCTAAAAGTCTGGATTATTTTCTCTAAGTGCATTTAATGCACCCTAAGCCTTCATATAGTTTAAAAGGAACTGGGGGCTTAAATGGATTGCATCAGGTCCTCGCAGGGAAAAGTGATCTTTTCCAGCAGCCAGCTTCAAGCCTCAACATAAAACCCAACAGGCTCGAAAGTAGGGGTGTGCACGGACCCCCCGGATCGGATCGGGACCCGGATCGGGACCTCCAATTTTGTCCCGGACCGGTTCGGACAAAATCGGAGGCCCCCCGGACCGGATCGAGTCCGATCCCGATCCAAAAATCGGAAATTTTTGGATCGGCCGCCATTTTTTTCCCCATAGACTTGCATTGCAATGCAAGTCTATGAGGAAAAAATGGCGGCGGGTGGGTAAGGGGGGGCCTAACTCCCTCCCCCCCCCGGGGCCGTCCGCTGTGGACGGCCCCGGCAGGTAAACCCCCTCCCCCGCGCTCCCTACCCCCCCTGGGGCCGCCTGCTTCCATCCGCTGGCGCCCGCGGGCGCCAGCGGATAGAAGCGGACGGCTCCGGGGGGGGGGTAAGCCCCCTTCCCCGCCACTTACCTTCTCGGCACGTCCGGCGCCGGCGGCTACTACCAGCGGGCTCCGCGGCCTACTCTCGAGTTGCGCGCCGGGTGATGACATCACCCGGCGCGCCACCCTGGAGCAGGCCGCGGAGCCTGCTGGTAGTAGTAGGCGCCGGCGCCGGACGGGAGCCGCCGGGCCGGGCAGGTAAGGGCCCCCCTCCCCCCTCCGCGCGCCCCCTCCTCCCCCCTCCCCCCTCCGCGCGCCCCCTCCTCCCCTCCACGCACCCCCTCCTTACCTTTCCGGCCCGGCGGCTCCCGTCCGGCGCCGGCGCCTACTACTTCCAGCAGGCTCCGCGGCCTGCTCTAGAGTAGTGCGCCGGGTGATGACATCACCCGGCGCGCCATCCTAGAGCAGGCCGCGGAGCCTGCTGGGAATAGTAGGCGCCGGCGCCGGACGGGAGCCGCCGGGCCGGAAAGGTAAGGGCCCCCCTCCCCCCTCCGCGCGCCCCCTCCTCCCCTCCACGCACCCCCTCCTTACCTTTCCGGCCCGGCGGCTCCCGTCCGGCGCCGGCGCCTACTACTTCCAGCAGGCTCCGCGGCCTGCTCTAGAGTAGCGCGCCGGGTGATGACATCACCCGGCGCGCCATCCTAGAGCAGGCCGCGGAGCCTGCTGGGAATAGTAGGCGCCGGCGCCGGACGGGAGCCGCCGGGCCGGAAAGGTAAGGGCCCCCCTCCCCCCTCCGCGCGCCCCCTCCTCCCCTCCACGCACCCCCTCCTTACCTTCCCGGCCCGGTGGCTCCCGTCCGGCGCCGGCGCCTACTACTACCAGCAGGCTCCGCGGCCTGCTCTAGAGTAGCGCGCCGGGTGATGACATCACCCGGCGCGCCACCCTAGAGCAGGCCGCGGAGCCTGCTAGTAGTAGTAGGCGCCGGCGCCGGACGGGAGCCACCGGGCCGAGAAGGTAAGTGCCCCCCTCCTCCCCCCCCCCGCTGTCCACTTTCATCGGCGGGCGCCCGCTGGCGCCCGCCAATGGAAGCGGCGGTGGGCGCCAGTGGGCGCCCGCCGATCCGCCGATCCGCCGAACCGGTTCGGAGCTTTTTCGGACCGGTTCGGATTGGATCGGCCGATCCAGCTGCGGGATCGGAAATCGGATAATTTATCCGATTTCCCACTGGACCGGACTCGGATCGTGGATCGGGTCCGATCCAGTGCACATCCCTACTCGAAAGCCTTTTTTTAAAATCATACAATGCCTGAATCTCTGCAGAGACAGGATTGTACTCCCTCGATGCCCCCAAAGAGCCAGGCTGAAGGGCTGTTCCATTTTTGCCCGGCAGAAAGGTGGTCTGGTTGAAGTGCTCATCTGCCAGGACCTGACTGGAGGGAGAAAGAGAAGGGGAGGGGTGGGCTGGAGTGGAGTGGAAGAGCAAATGAGCAAAGGACCAGAGGAGCAAAAGAGCAGCTATTCAGGTGAAAGGGATCATAAGCTTGACACACTGCTAAAAAAAGCCGAGGCAAACCAAGGGGGAAAATTAGGTGTGATGGAGGTCAAAGTTTAGCTCAAAATGCTTAACCACCATGGCTTAGCATGTTGTCTGAACAGGGTCTAATCTCTGCTTTCAACATTACAAGCTCTAGCCGCCAGAAAGCACAGCTTCAGATGGAGTAAGCCCACCACAAGAACCCTTTCCAGATAAGATAAATCAATGCCAAAAGAGCATCAGCCAGGCTAGTCTACAAGTCTACTCTGCCCCCCCCCACCCAAGTTAGCCTGCTGCCTTTGTGTTCAGTGGAGAACATCCCATTATTAGTGTGGAAGACAGATTCACCTTCCAGTCCAGTCAGCTTTTGTACATGGAATGGGAGGGGGCACCATCTTGTCCGTTGCCTCAGGCAGCAAATGTCTTGGGTCAGCCCTGTTGATTTCTCTTCAGCTCAGGTATGGGAGTCAGCAGTGTGAGTGTGAGTGTGTGTGTGTGTATACAACAGCTCGGTTTGGCCAGTACACAGACCAATGTGCTTGATGCAGATGTATCTGGAGTAAACATATTTACATTTTCAAACCACACAGCTACTTCACAAATCCCCAATGAAAAACATAACACAGAGAAAACTTGCTGTAGCTCTCTAAATGACACAGTCTTGCTTTGCCATCACACGCCTCAGCATGTCCTTTCCTGGATGCCAGCCTAGGCGTCTCTTGACATTTACACCACCTTGCTTTAATTTCATCTCTAATATAATTACTCCATTAAATATTGACAGGATTTATTCTAGCTCAGCCTTCCTCATCCCACATAGCCCTTCAGCATGTCATTTCTGGCTGAGTCAATGGGTCTAAGTTGGAGCTAGCAATTTCAGATCACTTCCTGAATGGCCTGTTTAAGGTCATCAGCATCTTCAGTATACTGAACTGTCAGCAATCTGAGGAACAGCTGGTGCACCCGATGTCGCTAAAGTTTGCTGGCTGAGTTTTCCCTCTTGACATTGATAACATAATGGGACCCATTATATTTGCTAAATTACAGGAAAATCAAAATATAGACAAAGAAATCAACTGTAGCTAAACCAATCTCCCGGTGATATTGCAGTGCAGAAGAAAAATAAAACTCTTCCAAACAGGAGGATCTTCCAATTCAAAACAAAACAAAACAATTTTCTGATGGTAGGAAAAATCCACCACTAGATTCACCATCCACCACTGAAATGCAACCCCCAAGACCTTCTTTGACAAGTAATTTATGGCAAAATAGAGGTATACAGGACAGATAAAAGGAAGTACTTCTTCCACAGCACATAGTTAAATTATGGAATTCACTACCACAAGATGTAGTGATGGCCACCAATTTGGATGGCTTTAAAAGAGGGCTGGATAAATTCCTGGAGAAGGCTATCAATGGCTACTAACCCTGATGGCTATGTGCTACCTCCAGTATCCGAGGCAGTAAGCCAGTGTGTACCAGTTGCTGGGAAACATGGGTGGGAGGGTGCCGCTGCACCATGTCCTGCTTTGTTGGTCCCTGATCGACAGATGGTTGGCCACTGTGTTGGACCAGATGGACCTTTGGTCTGAACCAGCATGGATCTTCTTATGCTCTTATGTTCTTAAATAGTGATCCACCTGTCAGACAGATTGGTGGAGCTCCAGTTCACACAGCCCAGGAACCTATTATGGAATGGATCCAGAGCTCTACTGAAGATTGAATTTCGAATGTGATTGCCACCAGACAGATGTCCCTGCTGCTACCTCCCATTCCCAAGCCTTTTTTACCCTATCAGGACAGGAGCTGGCAACATGGAAAACTGGTTGAAGACAATTCTGTTGGGATGCTTAAGGCATAGTAGTTTAAATGCCTCCCAACTCCATTCACTGAATTAAGAGTCAATGGAAACTCCAGTTCCCATGCATCCCAGCAGCACTTAATGATCTTGACTCTTAGCACACCTTGATTATAAGGCGCACAAGGCCTCTGTCATGTCTGACTAGGACTTCCCATGGCTGAAAGAGGTCCCTCCTTGTTGCTCAGTAGCTCCATTCAGGAGAAAAAGCCATCAGTACACTGGGTCCAAGTTTAGCCCCCACCCCCACCTCTCATTACGGTGGCCATTTTCACATTAAAAAATAATACAAGAAATGAATATCTGCATTTATAAACAATCATATGAATATCATAACCACATCAATCATAATTGTATCAGCCATATTAGCCTTTGGAAGCCCGATACATTCCCATCTCTGGTATACATAGGCTCAATTCGGACGACACAATAAACAACTGGTATGGGGAAAACAATCGTCAGTTGTTTTGACTATTGTGTCATCTGAATGCTGCCATAGTCAACTCAGCGCTGATCCTCATCCACACCACAGTTGATTATTTATTACCATGTTGTGTGGGGAGTATCCCCTAGGGTTAGGGTTAGGGTTAGTCAACCCACCATTGACTATCGTGTCGTCCGAATTGAGCCACAGTCTTCATCAGGAACTACCTTACAATTCTTAATGTACATAATGCACTGTGAAAACAAACTCTAATAAGTAGGGGTGTGAACGGACCCCCCGGATCGGATCGGGACCCGGATCGGGACCTCCAATTTTGTCCCGGACCGGTTCGGACAAAATCGGAGGCCCCCCGGACCGGATCGAGTCCGATCCCGACCCAAAAATCGTAAATTTTTGGATCGGCCGCCATTTTTTTCCCCATAGACTTGCATTGCAATGCAAGTCTATGAGGAAAAAATGGCGGCGGGTGGGTGAGGGGGGGCCTAACTCCCTCCCCCCCCAGGGCCGTCCGCTGTGGACGGCCCCGGCAGGTAAGCCCCCTCCCCCGCGCTCCCTACCCCCCCTGGGGCCGTCCGCTTCCATCCGCTGGCGCCCGCGGACGGCTCCGGGGGGGGGTAAGCCCCCTTCCCCGCCACTGCTTACCTTCTCGGCCCGTCCGCTCCCGTCCGGCGCCGGCGGCTACTACCAGCGGGCTCCGCGGCCTACTCTCGAGTAGCGCGCCGGGTGATGACATCACCCGGCGCGCCACCCTAGAGCAGGCCGCGGAGCCTGCTGGTAGTAGTAGTCACCGGCGCCGGACGGGAGCGGCCGGGCCGGGAAGGTAAGGGCCCCCCTCCCCCCCTCCGCACGCCCCCTCCTCCCCTCCACGCACCCCCTGCTTACCTTCTCAGCCCGTCCGCTCCCGTCCAGGGCCGGCGGCTACTACCAGCAGGCTCCGCAGCCTGCTCTAGAGTAGCGCGCCGGGTGATGACATCACCCGGCGCGCCACCCTAGAGCAGGCCGCGGAGCCTGCTGGTAGTTGTAGTCGCCGGCGCCGGACGGGAGCGGCCGGGCCGGGAAGGTAAGGGCCCCCCTCCCCCCTCCGCGCGCCCCCTCCTCCCCTCCACGCACCCCCTGCTTACCTTCTCAGCCCGTCCGCTCCCGTCCGGGGCCGGCGGCTACTACCAGCAGGCTCCGCGGCCTGCTCTAGAGTAGCGCGCCGGGTGATGACATGACCCGGCGCGCCACCCTAGAGCAGGCCGCGGAGCCTGCTGGTAGTTGTAGTTGCCGGCGCCGGACGGGAGCGGCCGGGCCGGGAAGGTAAGGGCCCCCCTCCCCCCTCCGCGCGCCCCCTCCTCCCCTCCACGCACCCCCTGCTTACCTTCTCGGCCCGTCCGCTCCCGTCCGGTGCCGGCGGCTACTACCAGCAGGCTCCGCGGCCTGCTCTAGAGTAGCGCGCTGGGTGATGACATGACCCGGCGCGCCACCCTAGAGCAGGCCGCGGAGCCTGCTGGTAGTAGTAGTCGCCGGCGCCGGACGGGAGCGGCCGGGCCGGGAAGGTAAGGGCCCCCCTCCCCCCTCCGTGCGCCCCCTCCTCCCCTCCACGCACCCCCTGCTTACCTTCTCGGCCCGTCCGCTCCCATCCGGCGCCGGCGGCTACTACCAGCGGGCTCCACGGCCTGCTCTAGAGTAGCGCGCCGGGTGATGACATCACCCGGCACGCCACCCTGGAGCAGGCCGCGGAGCCCGCTGGTAGTAGCTGCTAGTGCCGGACGGGAGCGGACGGGCCGAGAAGGTAAGCGCCCCCCTCCTCCCCCCCCGCTGTCCACTTTCATCGGCGGGCGCCCGCTGGCGCCCGCCAATGGAAGCGGCGGTGGGCACCAGTGGGCGCCCGCCAATCCGCCGATCCGCCGAACCGGTTCGGAGCCTTTTCGGACCGGTTCGGATTGGATCGGCCGATCCAGCTGCGGGATCGGAAATCGGATAATTTATCCGATTTCCCACTGGACCGGACTCGGATCGTGGATCGGGTCCGATCCAGTGCACATCCCTACTAATAAGTGACCTTGTTGAAAGATGGTTTCACTTCCTGAATAAGTACATTTTTCAATGGTGTACTGGTCAATAAGGCAGAATAGCCAATGAGGTAGTCCTTCTAGGAGAAAACACCAATACTGTATTGGAAATAGAAATTCTGGTTTTCTCCAATTCACTCGTCCCAAAATGTGTTAGCACTCCAGAAGCTAGTCACCAAACAAAAGATAACTGCCATCACAGCTGTCATACATATTCAAAATGGGAATATACCAGGGTTCTGCGGACTGATATGATTATGACTGACAGGGTTGTCATGACATTGATATGACTGGCCATTTCCACATAGTCAAAACAGTGGAAACACATCATCAAAACAAGAGAGGACAAATAGGAAGTACATTGGCATACAATTTGCATATGCTAACTTATATGCAAATGCAGAAGTAATGACTGCAATTTAAATAGAAAGATAGTACATCTCACTATAGTTTGAAAGACTGTGACAAGGGCAGGATCTACACTACTGCTTCGTAGCGGTTAATAACAGTATTAACAACTGTTGGGGCCCAGGACACAGTCCATATACCATTTTCAAACCACTTTCAAAGTGTTATATCATGCTTGGTGTAGATCTGGTCAAGAGGTGACCCATGTGTCTGCTCCATCTGCTGCCCAGGTGCTAACTAATGATGGGCAACTCCAAGGCTCTCCCTTCTTAGAGTCCTCTGTCTTTAAACTGAACTTAGACTGGAAAATCCTTCCTATAGGAGATGCCTTCAAATAGAGCACCATCCTCTGTAAACCAGGACACTTGGCCACCCTATGTCACATATAAATTTATAGTTTCCATTCAGTTCTCTGAGGAGGGAGAAGTAAAACACTGGGAGAGAAAACTTTCCATCCTTGGCATTCGGTTGTCTGTCCCATACCAAGAGAAATCCTTCCAAGTCCTTGCAATAATCAAATTCCCCTTACACCCCCCCCATCTGTCATAATGATGGACATTTTTCAGTTAGAGTGTGGCTCAGTTCAGACGACACATTAAGCAATGGAGGAGGGGGGGAAATCGTCAGTTGTGTTGCTTATTGTGTCATCTGGAGGGCAACACACAACGCACACACAACTGACAGTACGTTAATCAGGCACTTTAAACAACGGAGCGAAACAACGGGCTTGCACGTTGTTTAGCCCGAAGCCCCGTTGTTTAAAGTGTCGTCCGAATTCAGCCCCCCCTCTCTCCATGGACTATTCCGTTTTGGAATAGAGTTCTGCTGCCTAGAGCAGCCAAAAAAACCCAACCACTCTATGCAGCCGGCAGAACTCACGGTGCATGCTGGGATACGGCTGGGGGACACACTGAGGAGAGGCTACAACCAAAATGGCCGCTGCAAATTCGTAGCAGCTGGGGCGTTTGCCGGTTCCAAGCAGCGCCGGCTGCAGTGTGTCGTCTGTGGAGCTCCTCCTGCCTAACGCACGGTCAGTACGTTATTTACCCCTCCGTTGCTTAATATGTCATCTGAACTGAGCCTGTGTCATCATAAATGTAACACAGTTTAGAAAAAATTGGAACATGTTTCTGATGCACAGCACAAGAAATGAGCACCTTCAATTGTCGAGCAAAGCACAGGTCTCAAAGGTGGTTTTGTTTTGTTTGTTTTTTAGTAGGGTTTTTAAAGCGCTGGTAAAAATGATAGTTTTGTTATATTTTCATAGGTATTAACTAATGATCCCCAACCCAGATGGCTGGGACAGCTGTCTGAGCCTTCCTCAATCCGTCACATTTCTCCTTCTTCGAGGAACCATTTTAGAACGCTTGATAACAGCCACCAAGGCCACAGTTAACGGAATTGCTTGCTATCAAATTTAACCTCCAGCCCAAGAATATTTTCAACTCAAACTTGGAGATTACAGCTTGGGCAAAACCATCAAGGCATTTCAAAGGAAGTTTTTTTAAAAACGTTTTCAGTGAGATGAGCCAAAATCCTCAAGAGGTTTGTGACACATCTTGAAGTTCCACCACAAGTAAAAATTTAAAGAGGACATTTCTCCTGAGCAATAACCTTCAAGTTCAAAAAATAAAGAGTTTCCATAAGAGTAGTGACACTTTTTGGGAGATACGGAGGACTCCAGACATGCCATTCAACTTTGTAACAATTTTAAATTATATATATATATATATATATATATATACACACACACACATATATATATATAACATTTCTATACCGCCAATAGCTGAAGCTCTCATGTTTGATAATTACCTTTGTATTCATTGGACAGAAAATGGAGGGGCTAACTAGATGCTATGATAGAGTTTCCTCATTGCATCTCCTGTTTCTTTAAACATTACCTGCATTAAATATTATCTATTGACACCACAGGTAATATTTAAAGAGACAGGAAATGCAAATAACAACTTCAACGTCAGGCGATTTTCAAAGAAAAACATCACTTCGGAAAGTATTAACCCACCTTCCTCCAAACACTCCAATCCAAATCCCTCTGCACACAAAAGCTGTTATTTTTCACTAAAATTTACAGACATAGGAGAACCCATCAGGGATTTGTATCATCTTATTTAGTTTGTCCCTGGAGGGGCAGGAATGGTTGTTGGGTTTTTTTTACTGAGTAAATGGATATAGTTCTACCAGGACATGTTTCCTTATATGTGCTATCTGCATGAGTAAAACAACCATCTATCTCCATATGTACCTACTAATAGTCTCTCCCTCCCCCCAGACACACACACCGTACAAGATGTTCAGGACAATAAAGCTTGAAGCATCTCATTTTGTCATCATCACAACAACCCTGTGGAGTAGGTAAGGCTGACAAAGATTTGCCTGAGACTTATCCAGTGAGATTTGTAGCTCAACAGGGGTTTGAATCTGGGTTTCACACCTCCACACCTGATGATCTAACCCAGTGGTTCTTACAGCCTTGACCTCATGGATGTTTACTCAGAAATAAATCTCACTGAACCCAACAGGGCTTACTCTCAGGAATTCTATTCCATTGAGGACTACTTATTCCTGTTTGTGTCTTCTTTGTGGGTCACTGCTACCCTCATCATGTTTTTGTCTATACCACGTATCCATTCCAAATTAGATTCCAAATATCTCACAAGAAGAGTAACAAAATCCATATAGAGGAATCATAAATATATTGAACACATTTCATGTCCTACCCACATTACACGCTAATAGGTACATTGCAAATAAAATTTCCCTAGATAGATGAGAACATGTTTCCTGCATAAATAATCATTATCACAAAAAGATCCACATTTAGCTAACAAAACCTTTGCTAACCCAGCCAAATCAGTAGGACATCAATAGTGAATGCACCAATAGTGAAATGTTACCATTTAAATCATTTGCATTCAAAGTCAATCCAAGCAGCAAACCTGCAATAAGGCAACAGAAATCAGAAGTGCATTAATCTCAATCCATGGAAGAACAGCAGAAAACATGCTTGCATTTTTAGTCCCCACAGCCACCTTCAAAGTCTGTGCCAAGGATATTCACTGAGACTTGAAAATAATAAGGAGATGGCCCATCTCTCACCTGGGCCACCTTGTCCCCTAGCTCTCACCTAGGGCATCCTCCATTATGGGGTCCTCCTTTCACCAGCAGGCCAAACACATGCACCATCACCAATTCAGAACCATTCCAGCAGCCCTGCAGAAAGAATTACATTTGTTCCTCTTCCCTCTCCATTCTTTTTTCCTTGTGTGTCGTGTCTTTTTAAACTGTAAGTCTGCAGGCAGGGACTGGCTTGTTTTATTGATTATATGTAAGTTGTTCCAGGAGGCTTCAACCTTCGTGGCTGGGCTCAGGCAGGGCACCACTTTCCAGGCCAGGTGGAAGTAAGCCAGACAGAGTAGCAGAGACTAGCTCTTGCAGGACTCACAGCTGGACTCAATGTATTTTCTTGTTACAGACACCACCTGGGAAGATTCCTGAAAGGTTCCTGGATTGAAAACACAGCAACGGCATTTGCCTTGTACAAGCATGATATGATACAGCGAAGCAAAATAAAAAGAAGGCAAATGGTGCACACAGCCTGGGGGTGTAAAGCTTGTCCTGCAGCCGCTGAAGAGGCAGGTTGCTGTTTTAGGTTAAATGAGTTAACATGCAACCTCTGAAGTACCTGGCCTCTTCAGCTCGCAATACAATCTTCCATAAAACTTCTGCCTTTTCTGCAAATGTTCCTCCAGCACATTCATTAGCCAGGCCTTGGGGGGAGGGGTCACCTGAAAGTGCAGCAGGGACTACTGATGATCCCTGGGCAACAATTTAAGAAGCACTGGTTTTGGCCACTATACCATGCACTCAAGAAAAGGGATGGGGAACTGAGGTGCCTAGAGACCCATGCCACCCTCAGCCTAATCTCATGTGGCCCTTGGCCTAATCTCAAAAGCCCTCTGCAAGTGTTCAGTTCAGACCTCCAGCAAGATTGACCTGGCAGCCTCAGAGAGGGGGGGATGGGTGGGGGGGATGGGGGAGAGAGGGGTTGGCAGAAGAGAGGGGGGAGAAAAGGATGGCAGAAGAGAGGGGGAGAGAGAGAGAGAGAAAAGGTTTGACAGAGAGAGAGGGGGGGTTGGGAGATGGAGAGAGGAGAGAGAGAAAGGGGCGGCAGAGAGAGCGGGGGGCTGGACTCATTCACTTTTAGTTCTGGACCCACCTGCTGTTGGCATGCATCTCCTCAACAAAGAAAAAAATCATAAAAAACTATCCACCCCTGCTCTTGAATATCCCTCTCTGCACAAAGCAAAGAGCCCATTTGGGCAAGCATTTTCCCACATAAGAATAGAGCATCTCTAAGTGGCCACGTGCCCAAAGCGTAGATTTTGAGATTCTTTTCCCAGTGATATTAAACACACTGGCAGGCATGTGGGTCACTTGTTGCCATTGCTGCAGCTTCCAACCCCTCTGCGCAATTCCCTTTCTGTTGTTAGCTTTAAATATTTATAGTACAGCGGCACTCAAGGGAACCTGGATCAGGACTGAAGCCCAGTCCTGTCTGTTGAGATTTCTCTCACCATCCCAGCTAGCCTTCCTGCCTCCACTCTTCCTCCTTGCAATAGCAGGAAACCTTTGCAGTTTTCTGTCCCTTGCCTGTAATTCAGCTTCTCTCCTGATCTGCATTATCATCTTGTTTGTTTGTTTGTTGATTCACCTGTTTAAAAGGTCCTGGATGATGGTTGAAGCACATTATAGTCATGATCGCTACTTGGCTTGACTACTTAATCTCCTCCTTCTCCCTTGGAACAGAGCAAGGGCAGGCAAAGCCTGGGCAGAAGTTAGCTTCAGCAGGAGTGGACCACTAGGCTGACCCTATGAAAAGGAGGAGAGGGCTCATGTAACTTTAACAGTTGTAGAGAACAGGGAATTTCAGCCAGTGTCATTTGTATGCAATTAGTTCCTGGTGATATTCCCTCTTCATCACAACAGTTAAAGTTGCAGGGGCCCTGCCTTCTTTTGTATATGGTCACTCTAGCATAGTGCCTGCAACTTTAACTGTTGTGATGAAGAGGGAATATCACCAGGAACTAATTGCATACAAATGACACCTGCTGAAATTCCCTTTTCTCTACAACTGTTAAAGTTACATGAGCCCTGTCCTCCTTTTCATAGGGTCAGCCTAGGAGTGGAGCTTAGATAAATCTCACAGGTCAGGAGCAGAACCAAGACAGAGTTGTACAGGTGAGGTTGGCAGAACCTGGTAGGGAAAGTAGCAAAGGCCAATGAACTCTGAAGCTAGCGTCTCAGGCCTCTATCACACCAGCGATTTACTACATTCTTGCCATGCCTGGTGTGTGGATTGTCAGCATAGTACTCCCATGACACTGTGCCTGTCCTGCTGATACCCCACCTCTTCCCCAGCCTTTCCTGGAACGCTAAAAGTCTGGATTATTTTCCCTAAATGTATTAAATCCACAGTAAACCTCCATGTAGTTTTAAAGGAACAGGGGCTTGAATGGATTGCATCAGGTCCTGGCGATCTCTCTCAGCAGCCGGCTCCAAGCCTCAATATAAAACCCAAACCTTGCATCCCAGGCTCAAAAGCCTATTTATTTATTTATTTATTTATTGCATTTTTATACCGCCCCATAGCCGAAGCTCTCTGGGCGGTTCACAAAAATTAAAACCATGAAATCATTTTAAAATATATAAAACAAGGCACAATCTAAAAACACAGAATAACATACAATATAAAAAACACAACCAGAATAAAACCAAGCAGCAGGAATTAATACAGATTAAAATACAAATTTAAAACAGCAAGGATTAAAATTGAGTTAATTTAACTGTTAAAATACTGGGAGAATAAAAAGGTCTTCACCTGGCGACGAAAAGAGTACAAAGTAGGCGCCAGGCGATCATACAACACCTGAATCTCTGCAGAGGCAGGATTGTACTCCCTCAATGTCCCCAAAGAGCCAGACTAAAGGGTAGTTCCATTTTTGCCCGGGAGAAAGGCGGTCTGGTCAAAGTACTCATCTGACAGGACCGGAGTGGAAGGAGGAAGGGGAGGGGTGGAATGGAGCGAAAGAGCAGCTATTCAGGTGAAAAGGATCATAAGCTTGATGAGCATTTGCCTAAGAGTTTAAAAAAAAGCAGAGGCAAATCAGGTGGGGGGAAATAGGTGTGATGAAGCTCTCAGACTTCCATGCTCATTATCTTGCAGAAGATGGTCTTAGCTGCAATAGGGATCTACCTGTAGATCAGATTGGGGGAACTGCGGTTCACACAACTCAGAAACCTGTTATGGACACTCACAGCTAAGCTGAAGTTTGAGCTTGGATTGTGATTGCTACCAGAGAACTGTTCCCATTTTCCCATCCCCTCCCAAGCAGTTTTACCTTATCAGAGCAGGAAGTAGCAACAAGGAAGGCTGGCTGAAGATGGCTACAGCCTCATCCTTCATGCCAGAACATGGACATTTCATTGGGAAGCTGAAGCCATAGTAGTTGCCTCCCTACTCAACTCACTAAATCAGGAGCCAATGGGAACTCCAGCTCCCATGCATCCCGGCAGCCATTAATACTCCTGACTTAGCACAACTCAATGATAAGGCTCATGTCATCTCTGGCTGGGTCTTCCTATGGCCGGTTCCCCCACCTTGTCCCCACCCCCATACACAAGACCAGGTTTATTTAGGGGAGGGGCAGACTGGCAGGGTACTCCCCCTACTGTGCTTTTTGGGGAGAAATCTCTGGAAAAAAGGAAACTCAGAGGTTTCCCTAGCCAGTGAACAAGCAGGCAGTGGCATCTACAGCTCTTCATGCTCAGCACCACCGTGAGAGGCAGGTGAGCAAGCCGGATGCAGTGGGCCCCTGCTGGGGTGTGGGATCACGGCAGGTGCCCAGCCATGCCTACCCTTGACTCGAACTCTGCCTAAAGTAATATGACTAGACACCTCCATTCCTTACACACACACACCACCACCACCACCACCAAACCCACGTAGAAAAGGCCCACAGACAAAGGCTGAGTTCAGTCGACATTTTAGGCAATGGAGGAGGGAACAGCATACTGACCGTGTGTTATTTTGGCGGTGGTGCGTTAGCACCTGCCACACGACATGTTGCCCCTCCCCCGTCGCATGGCTGAAAGTCCTGGCAACCTTCTGGGCTGCTGCATCTCCTCCCACCTCCTTCAGTCCTCCGGCCATATCCCAGTATGCACCTCAACTTCTGCCAGCTGTATCGGAGCAGCCGGGGGGGGGCGGGTTTCGGCTACTCCGGCCGGCGAACTCTATGACCAAACGGAATAGTACCTGGAGAGAGGGGGGACGTTCCCTTCACACAACACTTTAAACAACGGATTTCAGAATAAACAATGTGCAAGCCCATTGTTTCTCTCCGTTGTTGAAGTGCCCCAAATAGCGTACTGTCAGTTGTGTGTGCGTTGTGTGTTGCCCTGCACATGGCACAGTAAGCAACACAACTGACGATTGTCCCCCCCCCCCCCGTTGATTATCGTGTTGTCCGAACCAGGCCAAATACAAATCTTTCAGTAACTTCTTCCCAGCAGGGCCAATCATAATGCGCCTGCCTTTCGACCCCAACAAAGTGTGCCTTCGTGGGAGTTGCTGGCAGGCAACGACTCGGCAGAAAGCTCAGATTATGTGCACATCCCTTTTCCCCATTGGGATCACAGCCGCTGTATCGAAGCCTGCAGAGTGGGGATTAGAGGAAAGGAAGAAGAGTCGGCATTGCCAACTTACTTCTATTTCGTGGGACCAACTGGTAAAATGACATTCTGGCAAGCAGCAAGAATTGGATCTGGAAAGTCAATATGCTTCAGAGCCAGCCTGAAGAAGCTTCTTCTTCTATTGACCCCATATCCAGGCTGATGTCAGATTTCTACCCAAGCTTGGTGCTGAGATTTGCTTATTGGGCCAAGGTTATTATTATTATTGTTATTATATTGTTATTTATTATTGTATAGTTATTTATCATTGTACTGTTATTGTTATTTATTATTATTATTATTATCATCATCATCACCATTATTATAGAACATTATCAGCCCACCTTTGCATTTAAAATTCCCAAAGCAGCTTACTACATTTTTTTAATGCCAAAACAACAACAAAACAAATAAAAGCCCAACGTCTTCCGACTGCAGTAAAAAAATCCTCAAGAGCCAGTTAAAACCACTGAGCTGCTAAAATGCACTAAAAGACGATGAGGAGCTGAGAAAAACAATATAAATATTTATTTTACCTTGTGTGTTTTCTTAAATGTCAAAATTTGGCAACCCTAGGCAGGAGGAGAAAATTTAACTTCTGCTAAATAAACACCTCAGGTTTTGCAAAATTCTAATTAAGCATTAGCTTGGATTTTTTTTTTTAAAAAAAAAAAAAGTGGGGAGGGGAATCCATGCCCATAGTGAGCAGGAAAAAGAATCTCATAGGTGATGTTCATCTTCTGGCTCCACTCCTCCTCCTCCTTTAACCACACCCATTTAGCAGCACCCTCCCAAATCTATACCCTTGCCTGTCTGAAAAAATAGACTTGCTCAGGCTGCAAGAACGGGAAGGGGCACTGTCTTCACCTTATTGGGGGTCTGGAGAAATGCTGAAGGAAGTCTTTCAAGGATTGCTTTTTCCAAAGGTCACTTCTTTTCTTTCCTAGAGTCCCAGTGTGGAACTCAAGATAGCTACACATGGTTCTTGGATGGTCTCTCTCCAAGCACTGACCAAACCCAGAGTTGCAGCAAGGTGGTTATCCATATGCCTCAGACCATGCCCAGGGAAGCTCAGACCTGGATTAGCAGGGAAATGCATCTATAACTCAGCCCTTGCTCCACCCAGAAGTGCCACAGCCTCACTCAGAGCACAGCTGCAGGTCATTAGTGCCACCTGAGGAAAGGTCTACTCATAAGTAGGGCCTTCCTCACCAGGAGCCCTTTACTCACCAGGAGTCTTCATTCTTCAAGCAGGCACTTGTGTACCTGACAGCTGCCTGAGCCTCGACCATTAGACACCTGGGGTAAAAATCCAGTGGAAGTGCTACTTAGAGTAGACCCATTGAAATGAATGGGACATAAGTTGATCGTGACCCACTTCACTCCCATTTCTTTCAATAGATTGGCCCTAAATAGGTCTTAGGTTGGATTTTACCCTTGCACTTCCTGGGCCTAAGTGGCTCTTCCGCATCAGAGTCCCAGAGGGGGACTCACTATGTTGTGGACAAACACACCCCAATCTGCCTCTAGCAACCCAGACACAGGAAGCTCCTCTACGAAGCTTAGCTTGGTGAGGGCTCCAAGCCATCCTCCAATCAGGAGCCTTCATGACAGCTATAGCTGTTAAGATGGTGCTCAACCCCCCCCCCCCCCGGCACTCCAAAATCAGCCCCTTAGCACTAGGGTAGAGTTTATGCAACTTAAAGCCAAGTAACATCAAAGAGGAAGGAGTGACCTTGAGCATGTACAAAATGCTGTTGTCCCACCACTATAGAGAAGGCTGACCATATGGAAAGGAGTACAGGACTCCTGTATTGAAAAGGGAATTCCAGCAGGTGTCATTGCATGCAGCCCCTCGTAAAATTCCCTTTTCATCACAACAGTTAAAGCTGCAGGAGCCCTACCTTCTTTTGTATCTGGTCAAGAGGGCAGGGCTCCTGCAGCTTTAACTGTTGTGATGCAGAGGGAATTTCACCAGGTCCTGCATGCATGCAAATGACACCTGCTGAAATTCCTTTTCAATACAACTGTTAAAGATACAGGAGCCCTGTCCTCCTTTTCCTATGGTCGCCCTACACAAGCTAACATGGATCAATAGCATCTATGACAGGGGGTGGGGCATGTATGGCCCTTCAGATGTTCCTGGATGCCAACTCTCATTATCCCTAACCACTAGCCATGCTTGCTGGGGCTGATGGGAGTTGGAGTCCAAAAAGAGAGAATAATCTCAGGATGCTGTAAATAACTTTATTGGGCTTTTCATCAATAAAGTTCTTTACAGCATCCTGAGGTTATTCTCATTTGGTGTTAGTCTTCGATGCTCACCCACCTTGCATGGGAGATGGAGTCGAATAACATCTGGGTGGCCACATATTCCCCACCCCTGATCTAGGAGTTACACTTTTGATCCTGGCAGGGCTCCTTGGGGTGTCCAGATGCAAAAGAGGAAAGGGCTCCAGTAACTTTTCACAGTTGGGTAGAAAAGGGAACTACAGCAGGTGTCGCTTGTCCAGCATCTGGCCAACTTAGGGCTCCTACATGTTTAATAGATGCACAGCAGGCAGAAATGCAACAGGTTTTGCTTTTGGCAAGAAGTGTGCCTGGAAAAGCTGCCTCTCTTGATTTTCCAGTAAGAGAGGGAGGGGGGAACTTCTAAAAACATAAAGGTGGATCAGAGTGTGAGCATTTCTCCCCAGAAATCCAGCTTAGGCCCTTTCCATCAATTCCCTCTCCCATGCCAAGTCACAGCAGCATTTTACACAGTGTGCATTTTCATTGTCTGGGTTGTATTTAGCTCCGCTCTGCTAAACCCATCACCTATCAGCACAGAGTTGGCTGCGTTTCAGATCCATATAAAGCTATCTGAATAGAGTGGCCCCTTGTGCCATGGGACCAGCTAAGATGAAAGACGTTTTGTAATCATAAAAAAAAAACATTGTTTTATTGTATAACCATGTCCTTAGTTACTCTATGTTGGACACAGACAAAATTCTAGGAGATGTAAAAAGCTTTCAATGTCAACAGCATTCCCAGGATGCTCACTGAATTCAGAAATGGTAGCAATACTAATGCAGATGGCAGAAGACAGCCTCAAATGAAAACAAAACAAAACATTAGTTTCTTGAGTATACAGAGAAGTTTCAAGCTTCCATTTAATTGAAAAAAGCAAATTTCTAGTCCTCATGGTTTAGTGATGTGTCTAAGCCCCACTAAAGGCTTTGAAATCAAAGCAGAGCAATGTGGGACTTCTAAACATAAGAACAGGCATGCTGCATCAGACCAAAGGTCCATCTAGTACAGCACCAGCTGTCAATCAGCAACCTACAAGCAAGACAAGGTGCAATAGCACTGTGCCACCCATGTTCCCCAGCAAGTGGTGTATATAGTCTTCTGGGTCTAAGAGTACTACCAGGTGATGCATACATCAGCAAAAAGAGGGCAAAAAGGGTGAGGGACAGATCTGCATAAAACCTGCATATGCCAATTTATAGGTATAGAGGCAAACTTAGAAATAATTACTACGCTATACTTTGAATAGAAATACAATGCTTCTCACCATAGTGTGGAAAACTATGGACCACGGTGCCCTGCTCAGTCTGCTGTCCAGATGTGAACTGTTGATGGGCAACTTCAAGGCCCTTGATCTCACCTCTTAGGGTTCTTTATCTTCAAACCAGACCTGGATTGGACAGTCCTTCAAATGGAGGACTGTCCTCTGTAAATAGGACACATGGCCACCCTCAGATTTCATTATCTATTGAATTTATTTGATGGGTTTCTCTTTCTAAGGACCCAATGTGACTTACAACATTTTTTTTTTAAAAAAACACCACAACATCTAAAACCGCTAAAACAAAATTGCAAATTAGTGCTGTGTGCAAACGGTCTCTCAAACTTCTCCACCCTTTTTGTGGGCAGAGAAACTAGGGAAGGGGGGGGGTATTTTGCCATTTTTTTCCAGGGTGAGTAGAAATTGTCAACAGTTTCTCATGCATAGGGCTCACCATTGGCATGGGTTGCTAATAAAGTTTCTTTTTTCACTAGGGGGTTTGGGTTTCTTGTGCTGTAGGCTGTTCCCCAAACTCCAGGATCTATTTCATGCCTTTGGGGAGGGGGGAAGGTTCTACAATTTGCCCAAATTTCTGAGCAATTTGCACAATGCACTGTCATGTTACAGAAATTCAGGCATAATTTGCGAGAATTGCTCAGAAATTTGGGAATAATTTGCAAAATTTGCACAAATTGCTCAGAAATTTGGGCAAATCAAAAAACCTTCCCCCTAAAATGTGCAAAATTCCTGGAAAGTCTGCAAACTTACCCAACTCATGCAGATTGAGCCAGGTAACACCGAAGGAACCAAAGTGAAGACCATAGGGCCAAGTCTAGGAAAACTCATCAAACTCTACTCCCCAAATGTATTTCTCCAACGTCCCAGGTTCAACATCCTTGAACTGGAGAAAGAACTTTCTCATGATTCTCCCACATTTTGGGGAGGGGAAAAACGGGATAGCTGAAAGGCATGGCAGTAGAACCATTTCTGATTTTATTTTCCCAAAGACTTTGTTCTATTTCCTGATAATAATAATAATAATAATAATAATAATAATAATAATAATAATATTTCTAACTCGCCTCTCCCTCCGAATCGAGGCGGGGAACAACATCAATACAAAACAATATAAAATATATAAAACTGATTAAAAACATATAAAATTAATACATTATTAAAAGACACCCACACCCACATACACCCACCCACCCACACATATATATTCATTTCGCTTTGAGAATTAGAATCCAGTCAAATAGCAAGTGCATCTTCCATCTCTATATGCAAGCAGTCCAGCCAGGGTATTCCATCATTGTGTGGCACAGCATAGACTAGGCAGCCAGGAAGGACCCGGAGGAAAAAGGGCAGCGCTGGACCTTAATGAAGCTTGTAAAAACCACTGAGGCTAAGCACATCTTAGGCTTCCCTGAATGCCTGATTTATACAGAAAATGTCTCAGACTGGCAGCAAACCTGGATTTGCCAAGCTGGAAAAGCTATGGGGGCCATGCCGGTCTCCGTAACTGCATTCTCAAATATTGCCGTGTCTTCCTAAATTGGAATTAGCAGACCTTTGCCAGGAAAAGGGGAGCAAAAGGCATCCAAGTGGTGTGTGAAGGGAGAGTCTCAGCAGATTTGAAGACCCATTCTTGCATGTCTGCAAGCAGTATATTTGCAGAGTACTGGTTATTGCTTCTGACTATGAGAGCTGTTACTGTGAGCAATTAAGGAAGCCATCCGGTGGCTCCTAGTCACCATGGGATTGTTCAGAGCCCCCCTTCCTCAATCAGAGACAGCCATCTGACTTCAGAAAGAGGGGTCAGAGATCCAATCCCAGGACCCTCCCCCTCACAGGTGGAATAGAAAGAACTGCTCCATCTGCCTCTCCGAGGTTGGAAATTCGCCCACAGAGGGGGGGAAGGGGATGTTTCAGTAGGTGCGGAGGGGAGGAGATGGGGGGGGAGGCCAGAATATGAGCTATTCTGAGACTTTGTCAGCCCCCTTCCCTCCCGCTCCGAAACGCCTTCACTAGATGGGCAAAAAAGTCAGTCTAGCGAAAAATGCAGGGCAGGAGGACAGGGAGGCAGATATCACCTCCACTGCTTCTTCCATTCTGCACTGGATCATCAGACGCCTCCAGGATCTGGGGCGTATTATCATCGAGAGCGCAGTCGACAGGATTGCACCTTAAGACGGCCCAAGTATGTACAAGTGCTAAATCTCCATGGCACAAGTGGTGGGCGCCACTTGTGCAACGGAATCGCAGGACAAAGGCAACAGTAGACCCTACTCATGGACAGCCAGCGTTGGTTGCTCTACTCAACTCATGCACTTAGAGCAAAAACGTCCCATTTTCTCATCTAAAAAATTTAAAGAAACTACAACAGATTTACTTGGTTTCCTATAATATTGAGTTCTAAATGCCACTGGTTAGTCCTCCAGATGTTTTGGACTATAGCTCCCATCAGGCCCCGATAATTCAGCCAAATGGTTGGGGATTGTGGGAGTTGTAATCCAAAATATATGGAGGCTGCCACATTGGGGAAGCATTTGGATCCTAGATAAGACAAAGAGCAGCATATTCAAACACAAACAAACAAACTTTCAGCAGCTATAGAAGGTCTGAAACTTATGTGGCTGGTATTGTTCAATACCTTTTCGCTGTCCTTTCCAAATAACTCACGTGCACTCACCCATTATTACATCTCATTTACATACCATTCTTTCATTCACCATTCACCCACTCAGTCCAGCAGCTGACTGCTGTTCTGATAGTGCCTCCTGCCTTCTCTAACTGCCACCCTACCAACATCCCAATCATCCTGAGGACTAGTGTGCTGACAGTTTTGCTTTTTAAACATTTCACAAAACCTCAACAGTTTTGTGAAATGACTGTGGGGAAGGAGGGAAATCTAATTGTTTCTCCTCTTCTTCTTCTTCTTCTTCTTCTTCTTCTTCTTCTTCTTCTTCTCTTCCTCCTCCTCCTCCTCCTCCTCCTCCTCCTCCTCCTCCTCCTCCTTCTTCCTCTTCTAAATAAAAAAAGTAAAGATAGACATCCTACAGCAAATGGTTAGGGAGGTTTCAAAGACTGTATCCAGCATTTTCCTCAGTTTTTAATTGTTTTCTAGATTTCTCTATTTAGAAGGACAAAACCATTCCCCTCCCAAATCTATACTGTACATGATTTATAAGTGTGTAAATCTCTCTCTCTCTCTCTCTCTCTCTCTCTCTCTCTCTCTCATAAAAAGTAAGTATCATAACGGATTATCCACTTTGCACAGAATTATTTGGTCTTTCATGTGCAATATAAACAGATAATATGAGATGCAGCAAACGTTGTAAGATGAAATGCTATGAAACTGGGATTTGGGTTTGGGCAAGACTTGCATCTTAGTCAAGAAACCCTAGTTTCTGCCTCTCCAAGGCTCTAAACAAGTTCACTTCAGGGCTCCGTGATCAATTAAGAAATCCACTGGGCCGCTGACGAATAGTGTCACTGCGCAAATGGTAACTGGTAAGTCATATGGCTCAATTTTTAAAAAAAAGATGGCCCTGGACAGGTCAGTGTTCAGAGGAGGAGAAGGAGGAGAAGAGAGATCGTCCATCACTGAACAATTGAAAGATAGCAAACATTTATAACACAACGCCATTTATTAGCTCATTGGAGCATTCCCAGCTTGGTGTTTATCTATTAATGGTGGGGTTGACATTCATGCTGGAGTAGGTGGGGAGGGGGAATATCTGTCTCAATGGGAAGCCATAACATTATTTTCTTTGCACTTCAGAGACTAGACAGATAGGAAGAGACTGTCAATAGTGTAGTGGAGCAAGGACTCACAGGGTTGAAGTGCAGGGACATCTTTTTTAATGAGCAGGGACACTGGTGGCATCTGTACCATCTAAAGGAGCTATCGAAGGCCCTGACGCATTTTTGAGGATAGGATTCGGCACTATGGATGGGTGCCTTTACAAGAGTGATTTAAAGATCTTTCAAGGTGCATTAAAAATTTTACCTCTACAAGAGCGGAGCGCAAATTGGGGGTCGAGGCGCTTTTTCTGTCCAATTATGCGCATTATCGAATGCATGTTAAATAGCGAATTTTAATTTGTGGTGGGAGTTAAAGCACACTATGACCATGTAAACAAGTGATGCTGTGCATGAAAAAACTTTAACGCACATTTCATTCAACCAGTAAAGTGCTTCACCGCCTCCCATGTATAGGGATTAGGCGTAAAAGCGATTGCAAGAAGATGCGCAGAATCGGACAACTGGGTGTCAAACTGAATTCTTGTAGAGGGGACTGATGTTTCCTTTCGAGTTCTGACTGAAACCCAGAACTGATTCCCAGCCCCACTGAAATAGGAGCCACCAGCCTTCACTGCCTGCTTTACATGCTGGCTGGGGAATGCTGGGAGTTGTGGGAGGTTCCCCCCCCCCAATCTAAACATGCATAGGATTGTGCCCTTAACAACTTCAGAATTGACTTGCCAGCTCAGTCCCATGAAAATACAACGCGTTCTCCCTTTGCCTGTTCCTGGTGTCTGGTATGGAGAAGTACGCTCTGCTCCTGTTTAAGAAGGTTCCATTTAGCTGTAATAGCTACTAACTTGTAAGGCCGCCTCCCCCAACCTATTGCCCGCCAAGCATTTTGGACTACAACTCCCATCAGCCCCAGTCAGTATGAACAATGTTGATCGGGGTTGTAATCAAAAACATCTGGAGGGCATCAGGCTGGGAAAGGCACACGGAACGATATTGCCCGGCCGCTGCTGTTGTGCGTTTTGAAAATACGCAGTGCCAAACTTTTGTTCCACAGTTCCCCTCCCTGACCCCAACCATTCTCATCTGCTTTGATCCAAAAGAAATCACTTTTAGAAAAAGTTTTCAAAGGAGAAGAACATTTTGGTGGGAGTTCTCATGCCTGGAAGAGGGGTTGTTCTGCCTACTTGGTACCATGGGCGGGAAGTGAGCAGTACGTGCAAAGTCCCAATCTTTCACTGTGCAATCCTCTCTCCAGCCGCCTGCAGCATATTCAGCTGCCCACACTTCAATGATAGATCAGACCATTGGCCTGTATAACCCAGTCCTGACTACAGCAGCCTTCCCCAACCTGATGCCCTCCAGATGCATTGGACTATATCTCCCATCATTCCCAGCCAGCCTGGTCTACTGCGACTGGCAACAGTTCTCCAACTACTTTATCCATTTTTAAGTTGAGATGCCAAGGATTGGAACCTCCACCCTCCAAGGTTTCAGGTAGCCCTACCTGGAGTTGCCGGGATTGAACCTGGGACCTTCTGCAGGCAAATCATGTGCTCTACCACTGAACTATGGCCCCTCCCTATTTCAATGGTTCTACTCAATCCACAACTAAGCCTTGATCTGATTCACTAAATTGGCATAGTTCCTTGCAGTTTTTCTCTTAGATGCCATGATGTGCATACATGTTATGGCTGGAGAGCTTCCTATACTCTACTGCTGGGCCATGGTGCCTCCCCATAGAGGGATGCCTTCCAGTAGAGGACTGTCTTCTGTAAAGGAGGCCACCTGGCCATTCTAGAAAGGTGTAAAGAAAATCACACCAAGGTCAGGCCAAAGGCCTGCCAAAGTACAAGAGTCTTCAGATGGCAACTGAAAACCAATCATCGTCATCTCCTGGAATATGGAGTTCCACAGCCTGAGAGCTGCAACAGAGATACTCAATGTCAAGGCTTGGCCTTGGTACAACCCTCCCATCAAACCTGAATCCTAAATGCTATTGGGGGGGGGGGGGGAACGTCTCCTTGTCCTCTTCTTTACAATGGCCTGATACATGGCGATATAGCTGGCCCAAGTTTGTCCCACGGCTCAACTCCATGCTTCGGGGGGGAAAAGCTTCATCTGCTACACTGTGGTCTGCTAAAGCTGTTGCTTCATGCACAGAAGCAGAGCCAGTAAAAGAGAAAAGAAGAGTTGGCAACTGTGTATAAGAGCTGCCCATTTGAATTCTGTTTATTCAATGGCTATTACTACAAATTCTTATTTTGCACACAAACAAACAGTTCAAAGCAAGATCAGGAGGGCAGCTGAGACACAGCTTTTGATCTCCACCATAATATTTAGCACAGCATCAGCAAAAAGGCCCATTGAAATCTGCAGGAATGACTCCAGATTGCAAAATGAAGAGAGTTTTTGTGTAGGGGGGTCATTATAGTGCAAGACCAGCTGGCTTTTTCAGCTGAAATCCTGTACAGAACATGTCAGGGAGAAAGACTCTTTATAGTCAGTGGGCTTACTTCTGAGTAGTCATGCATAAGATGTTTGTCCACTTTTAAGATTTTTTTCATGCTAATAAAAATTGCAGTGCAGATTTAAAACACACACACACACCATTCTGTTTACTGTCAATTATGGATCATCAAGAATTCTTCAAGTACTGAATCAAAGTTGCTTGACAATGCCATAGTAACATGAATGAAATTTTGCCTCCTCTTAATGTTTAACAAGGAGGTTTCACTTTTTGTTTTTTAAAGGGGGACTTCGTTGTTTAGTCATTTACATCTGAAAAACAGATAGAGACGGCAGGGCAAAGCTGACGCTTTTTTTAAAAAGGTGGCTATCGGGTGCATTTCCTATTCAACTGAATTAGAAGTACATCCAAGAACAGTTATTATTAAGCAAGGTACAGTCCTAGTTTCAGTCTGTGTCTGCACTACCATTTCTCTGTGCACCAGTCCGAATTCAAGGCTAGGGATGTTTGTGGCATTTTGACCTTTGCAAGCTGTGATACAAATTAACCTGATCTATACCAGCCAGATTTGCGTGCAGGTCAGAATAAAGTCTGGATAAATGCAGTTCTCCAATTTATCAATAGCATTCTTGAAGAGAGAGAGAGAGAGAGAGAGAGAGAGAGATCTGGATAAAAATGCATATTTTAGGATAAAATACCTTTAAAAATGTGTACTCTGTGATAAAATACATTCAAAACTATGCATTTGACTGTAAATGCAATTTTGGTGAAGTTTTTTTTAAAAAAAATTACACATTGTTGAAGGAAAAGGACAGAATGGACTTATGAATGAACACATGTGAAACTGTCACAGACCAGAAACAGACCGATTCATCCCCATTAGAGGCAAATGGTAAAATTAATGTGGTCAACGTTGTCTGCAATGAAGGGGGCAAAGGGAGGTATTTGTGTAGCCAGCCTCTCCCCCCCCCCCCAAGAAATCCTCTCCAGTATTACACAGATGAAAATAGGGACACTTCTGAATTTAAGACAGTCCACATAGGGGAAGTCACTGCCTGAATGCCCCTTCTCTTCTATTATTGAGAAAGGCCATTGTTCAGTGGTAGAGGATGTATTCCCAATGGAGAAGATTCCAGGCACCTCCCAGTAGGCCTGGGAAAAGCTTCTGTCTGAAAGCCTGGAAAGCCTGCCTGAAAACCTTTTCTTACCCTACCTGGAGACCGAACCTGGGACCTTCTGTATGCAAAGCATGCACTCTACCGCTGAGAAACTTCCCTATCCTCTACCCCTCTCTTGAAAGCTGAGACTCTGTCGCTGCCTCATTTCACAGCAGATTACAAGCAGAGGGAGGAAGCAACTCCTTCTCAAATACCATCAGACCTAGCGGTGGGGAAAGTGCTCAGGGAGGGGAAGTGTCAGGCCAAGGGGCTTTCCTTGATAAGCAGGCAAAAGGCAGATTTGGCTGAAAAGGGGGTTTGCCTAAGTCTGTCGCCTAGGTAATGATTGATGAAGCTGTGGGGGAAACAACCAGTTTGAAGATGTTTCCGACTGCAGGCTCAGTTTCCCTGTAGAACAAGATTGACACGTGACAAAACAGATCTTGTACAACGATGCTGGTCCTGGACATTCCTATACATGGACTGCGGACCACTACATGCCTTGAGTCCCATATTTTAGGACTGGGCTTTGGATGATAGCGCTGGACTTTAAGATCTTGTTTGGATTATCTGAATTTATTCAATGGGAGCACACTAAGGACTTTGATCCTTGAATTCTGGTAAGGAGCTTCATGTTTGTGTTCTGCTGTAATAACATAGTGTTGCTGATGTTGCAAGGAAGCAATCCTGACAGCCTGCATTACCACTGTTATCTCCCATCTGGGATTTGTAATAGTATCTATTCCTCCAGGGGAAATTCCTCCAGGAGGAACTCAAGTAAGCTACACATTCCTATTGCCGAACCTCCATATACCATATTAGGCCCTCGAGGCAGAAGTTCAACACCCCTGCTTTAGAGTCTGTTTATATTCACAATGGTGAGAGGTCAATTGATGTAGATAGATGAACTCATCCTATGAGTGATAATCTTGAAATGCAAAAACTGTACATTGGAAGGGAGGAGGATTTAAGTACACACATCCAAAAACTCCTTTCCTGCTTCTTTTTTCTGCCTTGTCATTCCTGGTGTTCTGTGTTGTTTTACAGTCTGTTTTCCTTATTGAAATCTAATCATAGAGGTGATGCCAGGCGATGGTGCACATTGGCAAAGGATTGATTGAAAAAAAATACACACTACTTCTTCCTAACAGTATTGCTATAATGGGAAATCTTGTTGGTAAACATAAAAGTGCTCAGTTGACTAGCTTTTAAATTCCCATCGCTATTTATGGCAGAAATGAGAACAGAAACTGAAATGTCAGAGAATAACTGAGCCCAATAGAAACAGAAGATACTGAGAGACCAGAAGAGGTTAATGGGAAGGTGCTTCCAGATGAGGCTTTTAGGATGTCATCACCCTGCTTCAGCCATGTAATTTTAGGGAGGGGGGCTCCAGATGATGTTGACTTCATTTTATAACCCTCCAGTATTTTCCCACTGTTCTTCCATCTTTCCTCTTACAGCAGGAAATCCATTAAGAAAGAAAAGTAAGAATACCTGCATAATGCCTTCTAATTCTTAGTGCTAGGAATCCTCCATTCAGAAGTACCGCAGAGGCCAGTTCTACCCCGTTCAGTAGACCTTGCACCTATATTTCACTACTGCCCAATCTCCAAAACTACCAGAAGTTGTAGACTTGTTCTTTAATGCTAGTCATGTATGTATATATACTATGCCCTCCCACCTGGAAAATTCATGTAAATGCTCATATGGTTCTGCCATGGAGTTGCAGCTAAAGGACCATGCATAAACACATCACAGTGAGGAAAACCTTCATTGTTTGGGCAGAAATCCCAACCTAGCCCAAGTAGGAAGCCCTTTCCAGCCCTTCCTGTCTAGGGGGCCTGGTGGCCAGCCTGGGTGTATGGGACCAATCCAGAACCTGAGACTACTTCAATGTCCTAGCAGAGGCTCCAATCCTCAATGCTTGTGACTCATTACTCAAGGGCAACCAGATACAGGAAGGCTGATAATACATCCTGAAAGCTCCCACATCAAGTGATGATCTCCCTAGAGCCATCACAGCTTGTGGGGATGTTTCCTCTGATCCGTACTCTTTCTCCCAATAGGTTTGTGGTGAGCTTAGGATGCCTCCCTGTACTATGATATTTCTTTTTACTCAAAAACAAGCTTTTTCTGACCTTCCCTTCCAACAGTTGATGTATTGCCTGTGGAAGAAATGGGGGGGGGATCAATAAAAAGTGTTATCCCTCCATTCCTTCCCAACACACCACACACCACAGACACAAGGTTTCCACTTGCTATTTGGCTTAACAGGACATGAAACAAAAGAAGAAATAATTGCATCTTCAAAGAGCAGAGGAAATCCACAATGAATACTGTCCTGTCTAAGCTGGCTCAAGATTCTCATGGGAGCCAATACAAAGCAGTTATACTTCTAGAAGGGCAAGGCTGAGTCAGATCCAGTGAAGTAGAGTCAGTATGGGTAATCAGGATGGCAAGACAAAGTCAGAGTAGGCAGGAGTCTGGACAGAGCACTGTGGCAGCTATGGGATAGAACTCACTCAAGAAAAGTTGTTGTCTTAGCAACATGCAGAGGCCTTCTGAAGCCTTATGAAGACTGGCAGATCTGAACCTGCTGTTAACTCTGTCCCCTCTGAGGAGCTGTATTCTTTGTGAAAGACCAGTGTCTGGTCCTGCAGCCACTGACTCTTACAGTGTAGAGGCAATGAGAACTGCATTGGAGGAGTGTCCTCTGAGTCTAAGGAGTCTGGTAAGGCCACATTGTTAAGCCTGGATTACTGGGGAAGCCTCTGACCCCTCTGAGCCAGAGGGGGATGAGGAGAGAATACATGATAGTTACCTGTCCTCCCTTCCTCAGATTGATGGCTTCTCCAAAAGGAAGTTGACCAAACTACAAGGAATTTGCTACCACAAGATGCAGTGATTTCCACCAATTTGACGGGCTTTAAAAGGGGGGATAAATTCCTGGAGAAGAAAGCTACTGATGGCTACTACTCCTGATAGCTTTGTGCTACTTCCAGTTGGTGAGGCAGTAAGCCTATGTACACCAGTTGCTGGGGAACATGGATGGGAGGATGCTGTTGCATCATGTCCTTGTGGGTTCCTGATCAATAGCTGGTTGGTCATGGTGTGAACAGAACGCTGGACTACATGGACCCTTGGTCTGATCCAGCATGGCTCTTCTTATGTGCTTATGACAGCCAAATCCCACTGTGGCACCAAGCAGAATTGATCCATGGCACCAAAGGGAGCAGGGCAAGCAAGAAGGTCCGATGGCTCCAAGAAAGAAGATGGCAAGAGAATGAGGAGAGGCATGCTGACCATTGGCAGTGGTTCGACGACACTCACATTTCATACACGAGTTGAATAAACCTTAAAAGGCCCGATGATTTCCCATATTGTGAATCGCGCTTGTTTTCCTTGGATAGATGGATAAGCGCATGATTCATTACAGTCACAGAGCAATGAGAAGCTTTCTTTCCATTCAGTTCTGATAACAGAACTCCCATCTCATTTATCTATGGCTTTGGAGTAAACATTAAGACGCCATTTGTGGTTGATTTAAATGAAATGGAAAAGCCCTTTGGGGTGGATGGGGAAAAGATTAAAATTCACCTGTGCATAGAGATACTCAGGGAAATGGTAAGCACTCACTGGTAGAACAAAAACAACATATATAGAATTTCATTTTGTCGGGATGTAGCCATGCCCAGATCCTGAACCTGACGTCTCCTCAGAGGAGAAGAAGGGGGAACAGGACACCAACACCCCAGCAAACCCCAACATTGCCAATGGCTTTGAGGAATTAACTGCTCTTGCAGAGCCTTCGGACCCTAACATTTCATCAGCAAGACTGGACATATCCACACCAGTTTTCTGGGCTCCCGGGGCCACTAGAGTAGAGGAGATGGTGAGCCAGACAGTAGCACAATGATACCTTTCATATGAGACTAGAGATATACAGATTGTGTAAAAGCTGTGTTTTGTGGATTGTGTAGTGTCATTTGTTCCGGTGTCCACTCACAGATGTATTTGATTCCCCTCTCCCTGTTATGCAGACAAATACACAATTAATTCTGAGATCAATCCCTCCAACCCTCGATTTTATATGAATTTATTAAAAATCGTTTCAGCTCGCCATGTGCGTTCATTCAAACCTGTCAGAACGGAAACGATCTTTACAAAATTCATATAAAATCGGGGGTTGGAGGGATGAATCTCAAATTTCATACACATGCTTAGGCATACCCCAGAAGCACTGTGACCACGTTTCAAGCCTCTAACTTTTTAAATACAAAAGTTATAGGTATATTTATATGGCAGTCCGAAAAAACGATAAAATTGCCTGAAAATCATCGTCTCCGATGATTATCATACGTTTTTGTATCGTATCGTCATCGGTGAATACATTCATGATAACGACTCTATCGTATCGTTATCATACGTTTTAACGATACAATACACATCCCTAATGATTAGCTAATTGCTGAAGAAGAAAAGGAAGGAAGGAAGGAAGGAAGGAAGGAAGGAAGGAAGGAAGGAAAGAAGGTTGTTCCACATTTCATAGAGAGCAAGATGTTGTTATTGTTACTTTTGCTTCTGTAACTGTAGCTTGAAAAAACTTGTCAGCACTCTACTGGCTCTGTCAATGACACACATTCTCAGGGGCAATTTATGCAGAGTCAAGACTGGTTAGCGACAAACATGCCGCAGACTTCATCACCCAATGGAGTGAACAAGCCAGGATTGTTTGGTTAAAAGATGAGGTGCCCCCCATGCTCTGGCATGGAAAAGCTTTGGCACATAGCAATATATCTTCTGAAAGTCCTAGGCTTGCCGGTTGCTTTGCTAATGAAGCTGTTATGCCTCCCCCCTGAGCCCAGTGAACATATTCTGGGCTTGCAAGACCATTTGCTCTATCCATTATTCCAGGAACTTAGTGATGACTACAGCAGGAGCTCCATTTTAACACAGTGCCATTAAACACAAGAGAAAAAGGGTTGCTTTGTGTGTGTCTCTGCCTATCATTCCCCCTGCAGTTACACAGTTCTCTATGGTTTTCCAAGTAAATAAGAGCAAAAAGGTACACACGGGCTGTTCTACCGGAGTTGCAGACTTCATGAATCAAGCAAAAGCTGGGTTTCGACAAGGGAATGGAGCCTGCAAGCATTTCCAGTCTTCTCTAGAAGTAAGACTGACTGAACAGTATGGGAAGGAGCTCTTCCCAAGTGATCATGCAGTGCCTACTCTTGGATGGCCCTCATCTTCACAACACTGCAAATGCACCGTTATCAGTGCTGTAGGTAGCAGTACCTAACAAATGTCTGCTCTCTAAGACACAATCCTAGAGATCAGGCTTGGACTAGAAGCTAAAGTGCTAGGGTGGCCAGGTGTCCCACTTTACAGAGGAGATTCCTCTATTTTGGAGAGCTGGCAGAGGACACTCCTCTATTTAAAGGTATCCACTATTCAATGGGCTGTCCGCTCCATGCCTGGATAAAGATAAAGATTCATATAAGATGTACACGTACGGGTGGAAGAGAGTGACCAGGTGACCTGTGTGCCTGCTCAGTGTGCTGACCAGGTGCTCCCTGTTGATGGGCAACTTCAACGCCGTTCTGATGGTTCTTCATCTTTAAATCGGACTGGGCGGCTCCTCAAATAGAGGATAGCTTCAAATTAGAGGACGGTCTTCCGGCAGCCCTTTAAAGAGAGGACTGTCCCCTGTAAAGTAGGACACATAGCCACCTGCAATGGTGAAGAGTAAAGGCAGGTGCAGGGGGCTCTTGTCAGTGGCCTCTTGTTGGAGTATGGGCCCTTGGCGGATGTCCGACCCTTGATGCTGGTGTTGGAGCCCACGCAACTGCCCATGGATGCTGGCCCTGCAGTTCTAGATGAGCTCACCATCTGACTCAGTATAAAAGGTGGCTCCACACATCCATAGAGAAGGAGAAGAGCCTTCAGTGTGGTGGCCCCTTTCTTATGGAATTCCCTGCCTTCAGAGGTCAGGCAGGTGCCAACGTTGTGTTGCTTCTGGTGCCTCCTGAAAACATTGTTATTTCAGGAAGCCTTCCTTGAGCATCCAGCCATGGTTTTATCAGAACTATGTTTCTTTTTAAAAAATAAAATAAAAATTATTTCAACGTGCTATTTTCATTCTGCCATTTGTCACACAAAATCTTGGGATGTGGAACTGTATTCAAATATTATCAATCAATAAATAATACAGATGTCTTCTCCATGCTACCACTGAGTAACAGTGCCTATAGTCCTGCTTTTAAAGGGACTTAACATGACCTGCTTCCCCCCTTTATTTTGGCCCCACTTGGAGCAAAAATGGCTTATAAACATCACGCAGCAGAGAACGCTTTTGAAGAATGTGGTTTTTTTTAGATAGGTTTCTAACCCAAGCAGCTACAACTCGGCTGATAAAGCCCCCATGTTCGGCTGTAATTCTTCCTCCTTTGGGACTCAGAGACTCCTAAAATCTGACTGCAGAAATAACGAGGCCTAAAAATAGCTCAGGTATTGCATGAAGATGCTGAATTCTGCTCCGTCTAAGGCTGTCATAATGCTGCCAAAACATTCTCCCACTACTTATGTGCGCTACAGTAAGGTACCGTACTGGATATGACTCAGATGTAAATTTATGGGAGGTGGAGTGAAAGAGAAGCAGCG
This sequence comes from Anniella stebbinsi, assembly GCA_029215795.1. Lineage (NCBI taxonomy): Eukaryota > Metazoa > Chordata > Lepidosauria > Squamata > Anniellidae > Anniella > Anniella stebbinsi. The sequence goes on from JARDYH010000001.1 coordinate 19,301,014, forward strand.
GTGTTAACAGAAGATCAAGCAAATGACAGCCCATGCTAGATTTTCATTGCTTGGTCTGTACAGGATGTTAATTCACTTCAATTCAAAGGCGAGCTTACTGACTGGCAAGAGCTCCCCAAGGAAGGTCTCATGAAAACAGTCTTTCCTATCTCCTGCTACTTGAGCCTTTACTAAGGGCTGAAGGAGTGAACCTGGGATCTCTAAGCATCTTGAAAACAATGCAGTGATTACTAGAAGCCAGCATGGATTTGTCAAGAACACATCCTGCCAGACTAATCTGATCTCATTCTTTGATCAGGTATCCTCCTTTGTGGACTGTGGGAATGCTGTGGACATAATATATCTTGACTTCAGCAAAGCCTTTGACAAAGTAACACATGACATTCTGATCAACAAGCTAGCCAAAAGTGGGCTAGATGGAACAACTATTAGGTGGATCCACAGTTGGCTACAGAGTGCTTATCAATGGTACCTTCTCAAACTGGGGGGAGGTAATGAGTGCGGTACCGCAGGGCTCAATCCTGGGACCAGTGCTCTTCAACATTTTTATTAATGACTTGGATGAGGAGGTACAGGTAATGCTTATCAAATTTACAGATGATACAAAATTGGGTGGGATAGCTAATACCCTGGAAGACAGAAACAAACTTCAAAGTGATCTTGATAGGCTGAAGTGCTGGGCTGAAAACAATATAATGAAATTGAATAAGGATAAATGCCAAGTTCTACACCTAGGAAAAAGAAATCAAATGCACAGTTACAAGATGGGGAAACTTGGCTCAGCAATACTACAGGCGAGAAGGACCTTTGAATTGTTGTAGATCACATGCTGAATATGAGCCAACAGTGTGATGTGGCTACAAAAAAAAAGCAAATGCTATTTTGGGCTGCATTAATAGAAGTGTAGCTTCCAAACCGCACAAGGTACTGGTTCCCCTCCATTCTGCACTGGTTAGGCCTCATCTTGAGTATTGTGTCCAGTTCTGGGCACCACATTTCAAGAAGGATGCAGACAAACTGGACCGTGTTAAGAGGAGGGCAACGGGGATGATCAGGGGTCTGGAAACAAAGCCCTATGAGGAGAGACTGGAAGAACTGGGCATGTTTAGCCCGGAGAAGAGAAGACTAAGGGGAGACATGATAGCACTCTTCAAATACTTGACAGGTTGTCACACAGAGGAGGGCCATGATCTCTTCTCGATCATCCCAGAATGCAGGACATGGAATAATGGGCTCAAGTTACAGGAAGCCAGATTCCGACTGGACATCAGGAAAAACTTCCTGACTGTTAGAGCAGTACAACAATGGAACCAATTACCTGGGGAGGTGGTGGCTCTCCTACACTACAGGCATTCAAGAGGCAGCTAGACAGGTATCTGTCAAGTCTGCTTTAAGGTGGATTCCTGCATTGAGCCTGGGGTTGTATTCGATGGCTTTATAGTCACCTTCCAACTCTACTGTTCCATAATTCTATGGTCTTTTGCATGTTAAGCAAGCAGTGGAGTCTGGTGGCTCCCATTTCAGTGGGGCTGCAAATCCGCTCTGGGTTTCAGTCGCAGCCAGTCGGAACCCTAAAGGAGCTCTCCAAGGTACTCAATCCTATCCCCAAAATGGGTTCAGAACCTTGGATAGGTCCTTTAGAGTTCTGGCTGGTTTGAACTGAAAGCCAGAGCAGATTCACGGTCCCATGAAAATGGGAGCCACCGCCCTCCCCTGAAAGCAGGTGGTCTCCCTCTGAGCTATGGACTGACTCAATTTCTGTGGCAGCAGTAGCATGCTCAGCCCCCTGCAGCCTCAAAACACGCACCCTTGCCGCTCACCCCCAACCTATTTCTCAGACCCCTGAATGATCACTGGTGCCCATTGAAGTTTTTATTCTGAGCATAATTATCATGGTGGGGTAGGATGGGGTGGTGGCAATTTTCAAGGAGGTTTGAAGCTTGGGAGAGAATGCTTAAACCAGACACACATATATGGTATGACCTCCTCCCCTCAAAAATAAACACTCCTTGTAGGTAATTAAGCTTAGCGAAGGGGGCAAGAATTCTTCCATGGGTGCTAAAGGGAGTTTAAAAAAAAACCTAGTGTAACTGAAGAGGAGCTACTGTTCTGAGATGTTAAAGGCAAAATCCTACATATGTTTAGACAGAAAAAAAACCTCCTACAACTCCCAGCATTCCTCAGCCATCATGACTGGCTAGGGAATCCTGGGAGTTGAAGGACTTTTTCTGTCTAAACATGCCTAGGATTGCACCCTATATAAATGTTGTTGCATTCATATCCAGACAGAGAGGCGGGTAAGAAATAAATTGTTGTTATTATTATTATTATTATTATTATTATTATTATTAGGGTTTCCCATGATCAGCTAGTTGGCCAGTGTGTGAACAGAATACTGGACTAGATTGGCCCCTTGTCTAATCCAGCATGGCTTTTCATATATTCTTATTTGGATCTTTTGGGTCAGGCTCAAGTACATTTTGGCCCAGGTCTTTGGGTATTTAGGTATGCCCGCTTTGTAGCAATGTGTCATCAAAAGGGAGTCTCCCAGATTGGCAGGAAAGGACACATACAAATGGTAAAGCGCCACAGAACTCCAGCGCACATTCCACCACCTTCCAGCCAAACAGCCTTGCACCTGTTCTCATATGGAAAACCTAAAGGAACATAGTAAAAAAGCATTTGAGACAATCAGACATATCATGAAGCAAAGAAGACACCGCATAAGGAATGTCACTATGTTCCAGCTTTCCGGGTTGGCTTTTGCAGGGGCTTTGCTCCCTGCTTGTAGCTCACTTTAATCTCGGATTAACCTGTCAACTGTGCGTTAAATATTCTTTAATGCAAATGTGAAGAGTAATTAATTATCTCAGGGGTACAGATCAATGATGAGAACTTCCTGGCTGGAAATGCTCATGTCAAGCCTAGCTACGCTACCAGCATGGAATAATGAATCGAACTCCCTGGAGCTGCTCCGTTTCTTCCCCATTACAGCCGGCTTGTTCACCTGCCTCTTGCTCTGGCCCAGACAGTAGTGGCGGTGAGAAGGAGCAACAGCAGATGTCACTGTCTACTTCCTCCCTGGTCCTCTGACCATCAAACGAGAAAGTGGTTGCCGTGACAAGAAAGAGGAGAAAGTGCGTCAGCAGTTAGTGACTATGGCACTGAGAAGGTGAACCCACAGATGGAGGGAGGCCATTGAAGGTGTCTTGCCCAATGGACCTGGAACCAGTTTTGGAATTACCTCCAGCGAATCCTGTGAATTGTAATTCAATGAGATGCTTTTCTGTTAAGAGAACCTTACCTCCCTCCCTTTGGGGGGAAAAAAACCTCACCTACAATTCACAGGCTTTCCTGGAAAGCAGGAATAGCTGTTAAGCTGGTTTGTGAGTGTCATCATATGAGTATTTTATGGCATATTCAAGACTGGCCACTCATGGTTCTCTGCAGGACATTTTGGCAACACTCCCCCATATCTCCCGTTCCTTCTGCCCTTTTTCCCGTCACAAAATAAGACCCAGAAAATCCGATTCTGGGGGCAAGGATAGTACTTGCCCACCATTTCCCGCTGTGTGCGGAAGCGCTCGCTGAATGGGCAGCGTGGCCACTACTCACTTCCTTTTTCTTCCCCGTGTGAAGAAAGAGGAAGCTGCTCACCCCTATTGTGCGACAGAAACAGGAGGCAAAGTGACGGCAGGGAAACGTGGTTCCCACCCACCCCGTCCGATGAAGCTCTAAGTCTCTCGAGTGGAGACGCTCTTGGAGAACCGAAGAGGCAAAGCGAATCTGAAAGAAGCGAATGCAGAAGGAATGCATCAAACGATAGGTGCAAGGCATTGTCATGGGTGGAAGGCAATAAAAATGTGCTCTCTCTGGCATTCCAGAGAGCTTTCCCATTTCTATGCATCACGTTCTGCAAATCCGGGAGACTCCCTTTTGATGACACATTTCTACAAAGCAGGTAGAGACTTAATGAGAGGCAAAACAGAGACTGGTAAAAGGGGTTTGCCAGAAAACTGTGTGAGTTGAATGTTAACAAGCCCATTCACGTCATCAGCATCTTTGCTCCGTCCCTCCATCCCTCCCTCTCTCTCCCTCCCTTCCACCTTTTCTTTATTATTTTTATGAACCATCTTGAAAACGGGGGATTACGTACTAAGGAAAGCCCTTCTGCTGTGAACATGTAATTATTCTGAACAGGATCAATGCAGCATGGTTAATCAATTTGCCAACTGGATTTGCTTGCATTTTTGTTCATGGCTGCAGCCTGATTGAGAAAGGAGGGGATGAATTGGAATCTTTAGGTTGGAAAACTGGGCTAGCATTTGGGAAATGGAGCATTTACATTTGAACGTTCATTATCATCGGAACCTCCAGAGATTTGGCAGACAAAACACTGCTATCAATCAGCAGGACTTGGAAGACATGACTCCATGTGAAGCTATTACTAAAGAGGTGCATTTCAGAAGGAGCTGAGCTTATACATTTACAAGCCCATCCGTTTAATCACCTTCCAGGGACCACAACTGATTTTGCTGTTGCTGTTGCAGTTGTATTGCAAACACTGGGTCATCACGCATAGGACAGTTCATTTATACACGCACGGCATCTCTCGGCTGCAAAGAAAATGCATCTGAAGGAAGACGGAGAGGTCTATCCACAGTTCCCAAAGAAATGACATAAATGGGATGTTAATGCAACACCATCGCTTCTCAATTGCATTTAACCAGAAGCACACCTATTTCAATTTTAATGCGGGCAATGGTCAGGATGCAGCTAAAATCCAGCGGGAAAAGGGCAAGTCTGGAAGTGTTTATCATTACTACCATTAATGGAGGATTCCCCCCCCCAAAGCAAATACCAGTTAAAATTGAGGGATTTCCATTAGGACTGAATAAGGGGAGGAGAGGGTTAAATTCCCTCTCTGTGCCAGCTCTGATCCCATTTCATTATCACACACACACACTAAGCTGATGTCTGCATTGTTTTAAAAATCCTGCATATTTGATGCAAAGATGCGTTTCATGTAATGTCTAGTTTGGATCTTATTGTCAGTGGCGTAGTGGAGCCAGGGCCCACAGGGATGCAGCACCAGCACTTTTTCATTAGCAGGGACGTTGGCGTCATCTGCCACCTCCAATCTCAAAATCCCATATTCTCTCTGAGTTTAGCTGCAATCCTCACAGTAGCCAGAGGGAAGCAAATTCTTCTCCCAGCAGAAACGTATTGTTCCCTGTTGTTAGTCTGTGTTGTTGTTTGCCTGTTTTGACTTAGCTTGTTTCCCCACTGGGGTGTAAATGAGCTATTCATGGTGCTGAACCCTACCCCCAAAATAGGTTCATCCCCTTGGATAGCTCCTTCAGAATTCTGGCTGGTTCTTCTGACTGAAAACCAGAATGGATTCACAGCCCCACTGAAATCAGAGCCACCAGCCTCTACTGCTTTAGAACTCATTTGGTGCAGGTTCTGAGGCTGAGCAGGAAAAATTAACAAATCCAAGGTATTTTGGGGTGGCTTGGTTTTGAATGAGCAATGAAGACCCATTACCTTCACTAGGGTGACCACATTTGGGAAACCAAAAAAGAGGACCCTCAGTGGGGTGGGGGGTGGGAAAGTGGCTTTCCGGGGCCTCTGGAAAGCATGTCATTCACCCCCACTGCTTTAAAGGCCCCAATTGGAGCGGAGGAGGGGAAAGTGTGTCATTCCCGCCCTCCACTGCTCCAATCGGATCCTTTTCTATAATGTCCAGGAATGACATACTTTCCCCTGTAAGGTCCTGATTGGAGCAGTGGGATAGAAATAACCCAGAAAGCTCGTCATTCCCTCCAACCACGCTAATGTGGCCTTAAAGGGGAAAGCTTGTCTTTCCAGGACATTATAGAAAATTACAGAAAATCCTCCCTGACACCCAGGATAGAACAAAAACCAGGATAAATCTGGGGAAATCCTGACAGTTGGTCACCCTACCTTCACCAAAGACCTACTCCAGCTGGAGGTGAAACCCGCTAGAACTAGTTTATTGATATGGTCAACACAGCTGCCTGCATTTTTGGGAATCTCTTTGGGTGCTATGGGGCTATTGGTACTCATGCACTTTAAAATTATCCATTTCATCACTGCTCCTAGCCCCCTGCATTTTTGCTAGAAACATTGTTTCATGATTTGAACATTAGAACATGCTTAGAAGTATGCAATTTTTGTAATCCTTTTTAGAATTTTCCACTCCTTGAGAAGGGCTGCTTTGCTAGGTTGCCGAAAGGTCTGCCTACACTTGCTTTCCACTTCTGGCCTGTCAGATACCACGGAGAGAAGCTCACCATAAGAGCACAATGCAAATGTCCATCCCCTGTTCTGTCCCTGACTTGATCAGCTAAGTCTCAGAGCCAATATCCTTATGATCAGATGTCCTCTGTAGTGGACCAGTCAAAGTTGCAGAGTGGGACACATCGGGCAGGGTGGTCTTCGTGGGGCCCACTTTAGCTCTGCTTCTAAGCTGACCTATGGGTTCCTCCTATTAGGGCCAGCCTTTCCATGAGGCAAGGTGAATCCCCTGCTCAGGTGTTAGATCAGGAAGAGTGGTGGACAAAGGAGGCGGGTGGCTCCAATTTTGTTGGGGCTGCGAATCCATCTGGGTTTCAGTCCAAACCAGCTATAAAGGAGCTACCCAAACTATATTTTGGGGATAGGGTTCAGCACCTTGGATTTCTCATTTAAAGTTTTGGCTGATTCTGACTGAAACTCAGAATGGATTCACAGCCCCACCAAAATCGGAGCCACCAGCCATCACCAGTGATGGATTGTGCCCCATTGCCACCACCATCAGGAGGGCTGATGTGGGTATAGCCACTGCTGCCATCTTGTCCCTGCACCCTCGCTGGACAGATATCAGGGCTTCTAGAGCATCCGTCCCATCCCCCCTGCCAACTCTCACTCCAAAGTATCTCACAGAGCAAGAGACCTGGTGGGTGGGCTCTCTCTGGAGAGACTGCCTGCCTGATCTCTCAATTTGGGAGAGTCCTTGGAGGGAGAGAGATCAGACAAACGGCCTCTCTGGAGATCCACCCAACCCTAAATGCCTCGCAGGCAGTCTGTACATGCAGGCAGTCTGCAAGACTACCTTGCAATGCCTTGGTTTAAGGCACGCAGGCCTGGGCAGCTCTCCAGAGAGGCTGCCCACCCATTCAGGCTGGGAGGGAGGCAACCATGGCAGCGTCAATGGGGAACAGGCCAGGGAGGCCATGGGGGAAGCACCTGAGTGCATCCACCCATTTCAGGTGGCAGCATATTTTGTATCACCACCATTGGCTATAAAAAGTACTGTCTGGATCTCCATTTTCATAGCAGGCAACAGCTGCCCTTGTTTGCCTCCTCTCCTTTTTGCTTGCTGCTCCCCTGCATCATCATCCTTTGGGATCTTAGCCTATCATAAGGAGAGACTTGCTGGATCAGACCAAAGGCCCATTGAGTCCAACATCCCATTTCCCCAAAGCATCCAATCAGATGCCTATGGAAAGCCCATCAGCAGGACATGAAGGTAAGGTACTTTTCCTGTCATTGGCCCCAGCAAATAATATTCCATGGCATAATGTCTCTGAGCCTAGGGGGTTCTTTACCATGAGGACCAGCAGCCACTGATAGCATCATCCTTCATTAAGTAAAATATATCACCTTTGGATTTCACTCTCCTGTGCTACATTCATGCAGTTCCGTTCAATCAGCTCTGTTAGCAACTGCACCCCAGTCCAAATCCTGCTGGGATTCATACTATTAGGGCTCACTTCATCTCTCCCAAGTGGTGAGACAATCCAGGAATGCAATGCTTACCCGGTTTAGTTTCTGTTGGAAGGAGGTCACTGCTGGTTTATTGGCATTTTGTAATATGTAGGTTAATTTGCAAATATATAGGCTGGTCACCAGCAGAGGCATGGCATAAGTGTTCCAGCAGATATCTAACTCCACAGCCGCACATGTCTAGGGAAAGAGGGACAACAACCTGAATTTCAGTTACAGAGCCCAAACTGAGTCCTATCTGCCTTTCTCTAAGGCTGAAATCCCAGGTACCTATGTACTTGGGAATAAAACCCATTGAACTCAATGGGACTCACTTTTGAGTAGACATAAATAGGACTGCACTGTTCGTCTGTATTGGTTTCACTTGAAAACTGCCATCTCTGACTCAAACTGCAGTTTCTATTGTTAGTCTTCACTCAAAAACACCTACATTACATCATTCTAAGCTAAGAAAAAGGGTGAGGGAAAAGAAATGCATACCCCTCCCCCATTTCACATATTACGTAATCATTCAGAAAACTTAAGGAAGATCAGCAAAAAATTAGCTTCCTTGAGAACATATCAGCAAAACATCCCAAGCTGTATTAACACAGTTTTGCAGAAAAGTGGTAGATACATATTCAAAGTGCAAATAAATTAATAAAATCAGATTTGATGCTGGCATATTTATCATATACATTAGTATTGCCAAGTGTACATCTTGACTTGAAATCAATGTATATATTTTTATTTCTTTATTATTACATTTATATTCCGCCTTTTTTCCTCCTTAAGGAACCCAAGACAGTGTACATCCTCTTCTCTATTTTATCCTCGCAACAACCACCCTGTGAAGTAGGTTGGGCTAAGAGTCTGTGACTGGCCCAAAGTCACCCAGTGAGCTTTAATCGCCAAATGGGGACTAGAACCCGGATCTCCCAACTCCCAGTCCAACGTTCTAGCCACTACACCATCCTGGCTCTCCAGTGTACCCAATTCATATTCATGGAAGAATTGGGTCCAACACCAAATATGGATTAAGCTATGTATATATTAATGATTTTAATATGCATTGCTAGGCACTTTATTTATTGCACCATTAAGTATCATGTATCAATGTAATTCTATCATTTTTAAAAGTGCTTATATTAAGTAAAGATGAAGTGTGCCATCTCAAAATGATTTTGTTTGTTAGCCCCAAACCCTACTTTCATTCTAATGCATGAAAGGAAGCACGTTCATGGCAAAGGTGCAGAAATGGAAATGGAAAATGAAGTGCCCTTTGAGAAACTGAAAGAAAGATGAATGACAAAAAGAGAGAAATCGGGTGGTATCGTTCATCTTTGAAACCTTTGAGATCAATCTCCGCTTTCCCCCCTTTAAGTCACCCATTGCTCCTACAAGTGAGTATTTTGAAATTTTGCTTGTCATGTGTATACAAAGACACTCTCAGTAATACAAAGTCATCCAGAATCCTCAGTCCTGAGTTTTATACTTTCCTTTAATATATATATTGATTTCTCCAGATCTCTCACAGCCTTCACAGGGTATCTGCAATGTGGAAGCCAGACAGACTATTACTGAGGCTGCTTGTAAGAAAGAATCCAGGGATAAATACTACACGCCATGTTGGCTGCTATTGAGACACCCACGGCTGCTAATGGGAAAGGGACTAGAAAGGAAATTCTGTCAGGGACCAGCTAGGATCAGGCACTGATTATATGGGCATCAGTGGAGGCTGCTGTTCAGTACCTTTGATAGCTCCTTTAGAGCCCTAGCTGGTTCTGACTGAAACCCAGAATGGATTCACAACCCCACTGAATTCAGAACCACCAGCCTTCACTGATGGAAAGCCACCTTATAGACAGACAATTAGTTCATCTAGACCAGGGTTTGTCAGCTCAGATTGAAAATAGCTTTCTAGGCCATCTCTCTCTCTCTCTCTCTCTCTCTCTCTCTCTCTCTCTCTCTCTCTCTCTCTCTCATACCTGATCCTTTTTTAAACTGGAGATGCCAGGGAATGAATCTGGGACCTTTTGCATGCAAAGTGACTGCTCTACCACTGTGCTATGGCCTTTCCCCTTTCCTCTGCTATACAGCAAGGGCCATAGCTCAATGTGATAAAACACATGCATTTGTGTGTGGAAAGTCCACAGTTCAATCCCAGGCTTCTCTAGGTAGGGCTAGGAAAGAATCCTACCTGGAGCCCTGCAGTATGGCTGCCAATCAGTGTTGACAATGCTGGGCTAGATGCACTCAGGGTCTGATATGGTATAAGGCAGTTTCCTATGTTCCTATGGTTGGCCATTCCAGCCAGATGTTTGACAGAGCAGTCCATGATTCTCCTGGCCTGGCAAGCCAGGTGGTGGAGGGCTAGAAGGCCAGTTGGTTGCTGCTGAGTGATGTAAGGATGCACAGACAAGTTGTGTGTCCTCACTCTTCTAGTAAGTGCAACTACTTCATATTGACTCCCTTAGGAACCTTGAGTTGAGTGAGACAGGACAGGCATCTTGCAATGAAATCCATGTCCATCCCAACTTTGTGAGTGGTGAAATTCTTTGCTTAAGTTACATTCCATCTCAAGTTTGAAAGCCTTAACTTTGGAAAACCTTGAGTCACAGATCATGGCCTGAATGAGGCTTGAATCACTCACAAGACTTGGATTCAAATGGGTCTTTTCTAAGACAGGGAGATTGCAAAAGTGGATTTCCATGCCAAGATGATTGCACCATGAGTCTTTGAGTTGGAAAATTGCCAGGATCTAGGCTAGACTTAATTCTGGGCTCAATGGAGCTGAGAGAGAGAGAGAGAGAGAGAGAGAGATGGAGCCTCACTAGAAGACTGTCTGCACAGGTTCAGAAACCTAGAATCTGAGTGAGTTAGAAAGTGATTGTTCCCCCCTTATTTTGCTCCACAAGCTGAGAAGCAATCTGGCAAAGAGATAACTTCATACTAGTAGAAGTGAATTGCCATCTTCCCCTCCCCCGCCCCCTGTTTCTGCTCCTGTGTCTTTAACAAGGCATATGGACATTTTATTTACTTATTTGTTTATTCTTTCAAGACACTTTAAAAAATCTGCATTTCCACTCCAGTGCAAAATGTTCCCGACAGATAACATCATCATTTTTAAAAGCAAAACGTAGAATATAACCATTTAAAAACACAACCAACAATATGGCAATAACTAAAAATCTATGGGCAGTATTCAACAGTGCCATTCCACTCATGCAATCACGTTGCGACAGAGGAAACTAGGTTGCAAACTAAGTGCAAGGGGAGAATCCAACACAAGTTAATGTTTGTGCCAGCGAGTTGTGCAACCGGTTGCACGTGATGCTGGCAAAACTGGCTGTGCAAGTGGTGGCATTGCTTACACAGTCACTTGCACAATAGAAAGATGTGATAGAGTTCCACTGACAATATTTGAGTTTGCAGAATAACACCTCTGGATACTGCCCTGCATTGAGGAACGTCGAAAGCTGCAACATATCCAGTCAAACTATTTGCCCATTTAGCCCAGTGTGGCCTGTTGTGACTAGTAGTGACTCACCAGAGTCTTGGGCAGAAAAGGGTCTTTTGCATTATCTGCCAACTGATCTGATTTTTAACCAGAGATGTCAAGGATAGAAATCTGGGCTATCTGGCCCCTTCCTATCTGAGCTCTGGTCCCTTCTGAGATAGGCAAAAGGAAAATCTCCAAGTTCAGGCCAAAAGCCTGCCAAAATAGAAGACTGTGCAGATGGCAATGGGAAACCAACGGGGGTGTGGAGTTAAAAGGGAGTTCCACATCCTGGGTGCTATAACAGAGAAGACTCTAAAGATAGGCTGACCATATGAAAAGGAGGACAGGGCTCATGTAACTTTAACAGTAGTAGAGAAAAGGGAATTTCAGCCAGTGTCATTTGTATGCAATTAGTTCCTGGTGAAATTCCCTCTTCATCACAACAGTTAAAGTCACAGGCACTATACTAGAGTGACCATATACAAAAGAAGGCAGGGCCCCTGCAACTTTAACTGTTGTGATGAAGAGGGAATTTCACCAGGAACTAATAGCAAACAAATGACACTGGCTGAAATTCCCTTTTCTCTACAACTGTTAAAGTTACATGAGCCTTGTCCTCCTTTTCATATGGTCAGCCTATCTAAAGATAAACGTCAGGGCTGGGCCTGGTGCAAATTTTGTGTCAAATCTAAATTCTATTTACCACTGGGAAACTCTCTCTCTCTCTCTCTCTCACACACACACACACACACTCACACACGGATAAGACCTCATTTTTTCCTCTAAAACAAATATAAGCATTAGGACCAGGGCTACTCAGAATATTCACCAGTTTTGATTTGGGGATCAAAACTAGCAATTTGACAAAGTAGGGGTTTTGTGTGTTTTTCTCCTAAATGGAGCTTAGATTTTATAAATATTTACTTCTGGAATCATGTCTGTAGCACAGCCTTCCATATGTGTTAGATTGCAACTCCCATCTTTCCCAGCCAGCATGGCCATGTTGGCTGGAAAAGATGGGTGTTGTAGTCCAACACATCTCGAAGGCACTAGGTTGGGGAAGACTCATGTAGTAAATAAGAGGTTATCACAACACTGTGATGACATCACCAAAGACCACTAAATAAAGCCATGTGGGTCAACACAACTAATCCGTTTAGGCTACACGGTGATGGCACTGAGGACCAATTTTGCACATCGAACCAAAAATGGCAAGCAGATTCAGCATTGCCCTAATTTGTACAAGTCCTCAAGTGACCAACATTACATTTTTGCTGCAGCACAGTATCTTCTCTCACTCTTTCTTTCTTCCTGTTTGGCTGCATAGCTCACTCTATGATCTCTGTACTGTTCTGGAGCAAATGCTAAAGGGAGTAATTCTAATCCTTTAATGTTGGAATGGCAATCATTTACACTGAAGCTTGCGTGTCTGTCTCCATTCCAGCAAACCCTGGTTGCTACGAGCCCTCCTGTTCAATTGTGCAAAAGCCGTAATCGTTGCAAGGAATTCCCCCCTTGAATTTGTTATGTCATGATGAGCAACGGGGGAGGGGGGAGCTGTTTCAAAAGACAAGCACAGGGTCTGCAATCAAACCATACCATGTTTTGTTGGAGAACATGGGGTCAAACTGGGCTCAGACCCACATGTTACTATTTGGCCCCTGGGAGAAATAGGATCTGAAACCCCACCACTATAAACTCACATACCCTGAATTCCCTTCCCCACCCGCACCCCACCCCAACCATTTTTATCCTGCTGGCACTCTGACTGAATCAGTTGGGGGAAACAGATTGAGGCACTGGTTCAACTAGGCAATTTTAGAACCTGGACTTAATGGTCATATGGTTGGGCAGAGGGATGACGACTTTAGAACACCATGTATATTACTCCAGTTGTGAAGCACAAAACTAACATTTCTCCCCACCCCCCAGGAAAACTTCAAAACTGCTTCTACATTCCTGATATGTTAGAACAACAAAACTGTTTGCCAATCCTGATTTTTTTAAAAACAAAAAACACCTCTGCACATGTGCAGTTTTGCATTTTAAACTCGCTCAAGTCATAGCACCATCACGACTACAAGAATAACATGGAATTTGCTTTAGCAGCCCTGGTGCCTTCATCAAGTGCCACTCTCTCGGTGGACGCCCCCTTGCCTGGGTTCCAGGGCCCTTGACTTCAGCCCCAGCAATAGTAATAGTAATAATAATAATAATAATAATAATAATAATAATAATATAATGTTTACAATTTTGTCTTTAAAAGGCCTGTAAAACAGATCACTTCCCCACCTCCTGAAACTTTTAGGCTGGCTAAAGGCCTTCAAGGTACACCACTGTTTTGGGGGTGGAGGAAAGACTCCAGTAACCTCCTGTTCTGCATATTTCACCCCCACTGCCTTGCTTCATAGGAATTCGGTGCAATCCACATTCAAGCACAGGGATTATGTTACTCACTGTAACTGCTAGTTTGCCTGAATGTTGAGTGAGTGTTGTTTTTATACTTGCTGTTCAAAACACAAAACAAAGAAATGATTTGCACACTTAGTTGGGGAGAAGATAGATCATTCTGCCAGTGGTGGATTTTCTCTAGGGTGTAAATCTATAAAAACAAAGATGCAAAGGTTTGTTCTGGTTTTCCTCCTCTCCCCCCCCCCCAAAAAAAAAGAAGTGGTGTTTTTTCCCAAAAGAAGAAGAAAAAACACTCCAGTTGCATGGTGTCCTTCTATCACATCACCTGGGCTATGAAAAGACAACATTTTCATTTTCTAAAACATGTATGGAGACATTAAGAAAGAGCTCTAGAGTCTAATCAGCAAGATTTGTCCTCTCCTGGCACCAACATCTTATTTCCAGTGGTGTCTCTATCCCTTCCTATCTCACACATCCAGTAATTGTGAGACCTTCCCTGGCTGAGCTAGTTTGGGATAACGAGCCCCATTCACTTGTCTCAAGTGATGGCTTCTGGAGAAACCAACTGTTTGGATTCCTTAGATGCTGTGATAGTATTTGGGTGTGTAACACATGCTATTTGCTGACACAAACACTTACGCAAATTCTTGGGTGTGTGGGTGATGGTGAATGCTGGAGAGAAGAAATGGCGTGTATATTTCAAAAAGAGTCTACCATATACATAACAGTTTAGAACTATGACATGGAATGATAACAATTTGGGGACTGCAACCCAGATCATATATTCAACTATCATCCAGCTATCTGTGCATGTGATGAACCTTTTGGAGATCAATAACATAACAGTAGAGGCTGTCCTGTTACCTCCTCGGTTTATTTCAATTTCACACACACACACACACACACACACTATTTTTTTTTAAAAAAGGAAAAGAGTATAAACTTCCAGTATAATACTGTATGCAAACTGTTTTTACACATGTACATATGCACTTACACTGCGTTATAAGAAAGGCATACACTTTTCATGTTGATACAGAAATAGAGGTACATTCTTTCTGACTGTGCACACATGTACTGCAAACAAATGTTACATCGGAGGTCTTTTTCGAATGCAGAAAGGGGCGGGGAGGCTTGCTTGCCGTATAAGACCAGCCCCTCCTACAGCTTCCCACCTTACTCAGGGAAAAAAGATATTAGCCACATGATCATCATCAGCGGCGTCTATGCCTCCTATTGAAATGATGCCTGCTGGGGCCACAAACCGAGTCTCCAAAGCGCTTGTCTGTCTGTCTACGCGACACAGTGGGGGCAGAAGGGGTGGGGAAAGGCTGGGGGAGGGGTCCGTGATCCTTCCTGAACCCTGACAAAATTGTCGTGAAGACTTTCCCCAGCTAGGTTGATCTCAGGCGGTCCTTCCTTGCCTTCTTCATATATGGCAACAGCTGCACTGTCCAGGGTACTGGAGAATTGTCACAGAGGATGCATGAAATAAAACACGGGAGAAGGCACCAGCAAAGCTAGGAGAAGGCAAGGTGGGGGAGGCTCAAGAGCCAAAGATGTCATCCTCCTATAACCCCCCCCCCCCAATTATTATTACTATGGTTTAAAATCCTCCCAAACTATAGATCCAAGTGCTGCAAGCAGCTACAGCTTATTGCGTCGGGTCACCTGTTCGGATCACACCAGAGAGCTAATCAGGGCAGGTTTTTATTTTTATTTTTGTCTGTTTGTTTTTAAAGAAAGATAGCCAGGCATCAGATCACGACACCATGCAAGGACTACATGGGGTCTTCCAAAGGCACCCCAAGCCCATTCCACAGTTCTGCAAGGACTGACGCTCACGTAGGCACCCGGCCATGGGAGATTCCAAGGGGCACTTTTCGCCTTGGGGTGCCCGAGAAGCTGGCTGCCCCATCCAGGCAACATGGGAGGGCGAATGCTGATCACCTCTCATCCACTTGCTTTGGATGAGACAGCACAAGGATCCCTCCTCCCCCACCCCACCCCAAACCCCCACCTTGAGAGAACTCTGTGCAACCAACACACACCCCAAAGGGGTGGTGTGCGGAGAGGCGAGAGCCGGGGCGGCACACACAACAAAGCATCATGCCCAAAGCACAGGTGAGCCAGGGAGCGATAGAAAGAGATGGAAGGGAGCTACACCGCGCGAGAGAAAGACACTTACCTTTCATCCAATCCACTACTTGTTTGGGCGTCCACTTGCTAATAGGTTCCATAACGAGGGCCATCATCAGATCGCTCTTGTCATTCACACCAAGAGGAGGAGGAGGGGGGGGGCGTTGAGAAAGAAGAGGAGTGGGGAGCAAAAGAAGAAGAAGACGACGAAAAGGGGGTGGGTGGGCGCCAGGGAAATGCACGGGGATCTCAGAGCATGGCTGGAGGAGAAAGCGGCCAGGTTTCACAATGCAGTTCCCGAAGATGAGACGAGGCTTTGTCCCTCCGGGTTCTCAGCCTGCACTGATTCAGTAATGTATAAAATTACGCTGCACGGCTCTTCTAGCACCTCCCCTGCCGTACACAGCCAGCAACTCTGTCTCTCTCTCTCTCTCTCTCTCTCTCTCTTTCTCTCTCCCTCTCTGGAGCTCAGTGAATCAGGAAATGGTGCAGTATGTCTCTACTTACTTACTTACCTCCCTCCTTCCCTAAAAGGCTCTCTCTCTCTCTCTCTCTCTCTCTCTCTCCACCCAATGATCTACTTATTTAGACTGGCACAAATATGAAATTACAGTTCACACTTCATCCCTCTCCAGCACCCATCAGCACCTTTGACTGCTGTTCCATGCTGCCAGAGCTGGATTTCTTTTCTTTTCAGGGATCATGCATGAGATAAAAGAAGCTGGTGGTGGAGAGCATGGGGGGGGGGGGAGTTGTTGGAAGAAAATAAGAAAATGAGGTTTAAAAATAACAAGGATTGCTAACTGGAACTTGATAGCAGATTGTCTTTCTCTCTCAGCTTTGTGGCAAAAGATGCTGACTGCCACTGACAAATTCAAATTCAAAAAAAGCATGCTAGCATTTGGCAGCTGGCAAAAAGAAAGGGGGAGGGGGACGCTGAGCATCTCCATATTCCCAGTCATGCAGGGTGTCACCGGAATCTATAAACATGTAATTCGGAATGTCAAAGGCAGGAAAGCAAGTTCTACCGAGGTAGAACTGCTGCATCTTGAATTAGGGTCTCACCCCCACCCCTGCACAAAGACACACACAGCCCCCCCCCCCAGTCCCTCTCTGTGTTCAGACCCCAAGGTCCTTCCTTATTTGCCTGCCTGATTCGTGGCAAAAGGCAAGGAATATAGTCCCGCAAAGCTGCACCTCTGCTGACAATGGTCATGAATTGGGATGCAATAAGCCCACAATTAAGAAGCTAACCAGCATATAATTCCTTCTGAAACTCACTAGAGAGGGTCAGAATTTCAAACTGTGCTGTAGCGAAACTTTTGAGACTTGGCGGGGATGAGGCTAGGGGTGGTGGAAGCTGGTGGCTCCAATTTCAGTGGGGCTGTGAATTGCTTATGGGTTTGAGTCTGGACCAGCTGGAACTCTGAGGAGCTATCCAAGGTGCTGAACCTGTTTGAGGGCTAGCATTCAGCATCTTGGCCAGCTATCCAAGGTGCTGAACTCTATCTCCAAAATAGGTTCTGGCTGATTCTGACTGAAACCCAGAATGGATGTACCTCCCTACTGAAATCGGAATCACTAGCCTCCATTGGTTAGGTGGTAATGACAACCTTATTAGAAGAAACAACAACAACAACAAGAAGAAGCCTTGTGGCACCTTAAAGTTTTATAACTCCCAGCATTCCCCAGCCAACCATGCTGTAGGACTTTTTTCAGTCTACACATCCATAGGATTGCATCCTGACATTTGTGGCCACTGTCCCCTTCATCAGATACACAAATTGTTAACCTCAAATTGACACATTATATCCTCATGCTATGGGGGTAGGATGGAGTTATAAACTAGGTCAGATGTAAACATGTCAGAGGAACTGAAATGTGAAAAGTACAGACAGAGGTGATGATTACCTTTAACATCTGACGGTAACATGAAGTTGACTGTGTCCAAGGAAGCTTATGCCAGAATATATGTGTTAACCTTTAAGGTGCTGCCAGACTCACAGTTTTTTTTTTCTTGCAATAGACTACGACATCTGGAAATGAATGGTCTGAGTGCTGGATTCATGGCACGGGGAGGTGTGCTTCCAGAGTCCTAGGGAGATGCTAGGTTTTCCACAGCGCATAAGCCCTCTGTCATGGGGTCAAGTAGGAGCACAGCTTGCAATGCTCCGTCTTTCGCTGTCCTAGATGTGTGTTCACAAGATAACTCTGTTTTCATGGGGGAGAGACAAGCAATGGACCAAAACATGGTTCCAGAACAGCAGCTTCTTGAAGAATGTTTTGCATTCTCATTCTCGTTCTCTGGGCATGTCCAGGCAACCGTTTCCTTCTTTCACAGCCAGGCAATGTAGCGTCAAATCAAGAGCATACAGAATTGCCACCTAGTGTCGCCAACTGAGGCAAAGAGAATTGTTGGAATTGTGAGAAAAGTTGAAACACATTTCTGTAAGATGATGTAATGTCTTGCTGGGCCATGTCTCTCTAAAGTTAACACTGGTTTTTGGACTTTCATGTTTTGGCCCACCTAAAAAGCAACATTTGAATGGAACGCTGAAGGTCCACCTCAGGCAAAATATCCATAAGGCTTTGAAGGGAAGCTCAAGGAACTTTAAGAAAGATGAGCAAGATTGACTCTGAGGGCGTTCTGAGGTCATTCTTCGCACATTTCTAGGATATGTCACAAGGTAAGAACAGCTGCTGCTTCAGCACTGGGAACCCCAAACTCCAGAGGCATGCTGGGGGAGTCCTCCATGCTAAGCCACTCAGGATATTGTCATCTCTGATGAGGATTCACAGCTAACATCAGCCCCTCAAGATCTGCAATCAGCTCCTGAAGAACACAGATTCCTATAAATGGATCTGGAGCAGGCCTGGGACCTTGCTTGAGTAACAGCTGTTGGGTTGAGGCAGAGGAACAGATCTCAGACTTTTGGGGTTTCCCAGCAGGCCACATGCCCCATCCCCCGGCCCTACCCCCTTTTCCCTGACTGCCAATCATTTGATGGTTTCTTGGTTTTTGGGTAGTTTCTTCCCCCTTTCTAAAAGGTTGTAATGCCTCTCCTAAAGTTTAGCTACTGGCAGTAATGGCTTTAAAGTAAAATAGGATAGTACTTACGGTATTTTGGCCCTGCCCCTTTTTGCCTTGGGCCCCACCCACAACTGGAATGCAGCCCCCAAGAACCTCAAGTTGAAAGAGGTTCAACACTTCATGGTTGAGGCCACCAGACAATTCCACCTGGCCATGATGGCCTCAGAGTAGAATGGAAGGGGTCTGTCAGCATCTTGACAATCCTCTTCTTCTTCCCTCCTTATGATCAGTCCTCCTTCTACCACCACAGTAAGGGTCCTCTTCTCCTTCTCTGGGATGTCCAGGTGGTGCTCACTTCTCCACACAGGGAGCATTACTTCTTTTTGATGAAGATAACATTTCTCCTAACTAGCCATTGCCTGTTCCTGGTCTAATTCCACAGCTATTCTTTGCCTCACTGCTTAAGCTAGGGAGATTCCACATTGCCAGGTCTGGCCACCAGCACCCCATCACTGTGGATGGGCCTCCTGGCTGATGAGCCAATCTTAGACAACCTCTGATGTAACCCTCCAAACTGTCAAACTCATGCAACTCATTTGGAAAGAGTAATACGAGTTAACAGTTCAGAGGGTTACATCAGACACTGCAACCTTCAAAACTTTACTTTGACTTTGACTGTGCTGGATACCCCACCGAAGCCTGTTCAAGACACTACTTACATCTCAGCACAGATGCTTTCCTGGGACAATATTGTCTAATGTTTGGCACTGCTGCATAATATCTGAGGTTAACCGTCTTCAGGGCAATATGCAAGAAGTTTGATCTATGCGCCCTCCAACTCCACAGAATGATGCTGCAGTTACCTCCTGAGTCCAGAGCTGGGTGGTGGCACACTTGATAAGGCATATGGTTCAAGTGAGAGGTAAAGCAAAAGCACCCACAAGATCTGAACCAAACAAGACAATCTCATCCTAAGGCAAGTATGTATACCCAGTGGGGATAGGGATAGGCAGGAGTTAATTGCATAATTCAGAAGGAGGATGTTGCAAAGTGTAACACTCACTAGATCCCTTAGCTGGGTCAGGCCTTGTTGAAGCCGCTTTCCCAAACCAGATGCCCTCCAGAGATGTTGGACTGGAACTCCATTCATTTCCAGCCACCATGCTGGCTCAGGATGATCGGGGTTGGAGTTTAATACATCTGGATACAGCATTCAGTTGGGGAAGGCTGCATTAACAGATGAATGGGCTTCTGTAGTGGCAGCTGAGTTACATGGGTGGAACCCTGTAGCTCAGTGGTAGAGCACATGCTTTGCATGAGAAAGGTCCCAAACCTTGGTGTCTCCAGGTAGGGCTGAAATCATGGAGAGCTGTTGTTAGTCAATGTAGATAATACTGAGTCTATTTGGCCAATGGTATGGGGTCTTTCAGTATAGGGAAGGACCATATCTCCATGGCAGAGATATGTTCCAGGTTCCATCCCCAGCACCCCAAGGTATTGTTGGGACAGAATACCAACTGAAACCCTGGAAAGTCACTGAAACTCAATGTAGATGAAACAAACGAGGTGAGAAGGCACCAAAACACTGTGCAGACTGAAGGGGGGGGGGAAGACCTGCTGGAACTGGAGAGCAGGCTGAGAGAGTTCTGGATTTCGACAGTAAGATAGTGCTTGCATGAAATAGAGGCTCAATTCGGACGACATGATAGTCAATGGTGGGGTAATAATCAACTTTACAGTTGTTCATCTAGGGGGTACTCCCCACACAACATGGTAATAAATAATCAAATGTGGTGTGGATTAGGATCAGCGCTGAGTTGACTATGGCAGCATTTGGATGACACGATAAAACAACTGACAATTGTTTCCCCCACACCAGTTGTTTATTGTGTCGTCCGAATTGAGCCAGAGACATAGTCAAGTTAGGTTAGTTGGATGCGTGCATCCCTGGATATTTTATTACCCTATTGCTCTAATTGTTATTTTTATTTTTATTTGCATTATATGTGTGTGTCTGTTCAGATTTTAAAATGCTTTCCTAGTATCTGTTTCCTTCAGTAAAAATTAAACATTGCTGTTTGACACTTTGTGGTCTCGTTTTGGGGCAGGGCGGTTGCTCGGCCCATGTCTAATAGCCAACCCCCACACTACCTAAAATAAATGCCTGAGGCCCAGATAGTTTTATAAGGCTGGTACTGGTGGCAGAGAAGGCCACATGAAGGGAAGGGCAAAAGGGAGTGGGTGGGGGTTACAGTCCTTTGTCTCTGTCCCATGCTGCTCACAGAAACAGGGTGTTGCTGGTTTGTGACATTTCCAAATTTTGAGAGGCCCATGGCCAAAATGACCTTCCTGCCTCTCTAGGCTGACCATATAAAAAGGAGGACAGGGCTCATGTAACTTTAGCCAGTGTAATTTGTATGCAGTTAGGACCTGGTGAAATCCCCTCTTCATCACCACAGTTAAAGTTGCAGGCACTATACTAGAGTGACCATATACAAAAGAAGGCAGGGCCCCTGCAACTTTAACTGTTGTGATGAAGAGGGGATTTCACCAGGAACTAATTACATACAAATGACTCTGGCTGAAATTCCCTTTTCTCTAAAACTGTTAAAGTTACCTGAGCCCTGTCCTCCTTTTTATATGGTCAGCCTATGCCTCACTCACCATGGTTCATTTCACTTTCCCTTCCTCCCTTGGGCCCGAACCATACCCTGCCCAGAAGGAGAGCGTAAAGTAAGTGGAAGCTGCTGGTGGTGCTACTTTCCCTTTGTTCTTGTCATCGTTTTTGCATGCTGGGAGGAGGAAGGGGAATTGAAAGATCAATTTGATTTGTACCCTGCCTTTCTACCAAAAAGTGGCACTCAAAGTGTCTCACAGGCATACCTGAAATTGATTAAAACAAGGAGACAACACATTAAAATATGATAAAAACATAACAATGACAGAATTTTAAAAATGAAACAAACCCAACAACAAACCAGAACCCAACTCAACAAACCCACTTACAGGCCAAAGGCCTTCTTGAATAAAGCAGGTCTTTGCCTGTGAATGCAAGGACAGCATGAAGGACCCATCTTAGCCTCCCCGGGGAGGGAGTTCCACAGCCTGAGAATGGCCACTGAGAAGACCATCTCTCATGGGGCGTGGCCGGATCGCAAATGGGGTAAAGTCGTAGATCACCCGAGCTCCTTAAAAAAGCATTGAATTAAGCACTAATTCCTTACCTTGGAATGGTTGGAGAGCTAATGAAAGGCATGAAATATTGACTGGAAGCAGTAGGATATTTGAGTGAGTGTGGAATCGCGGCAGTGTTTATCTTGGCAGTGAAACAGAAACTGGAGGAGACGAGGACGAAGACGAGGAGCGGCCATTACTGTAGGTAATTTATGGACTTATAATTGAAGATACAAGGCGGTCTGGCTGGCTGACAGTGTACTGGGAGAGAGACAGAGATAAAATATATGTGAATATATGTGAAGAGGAAGAACGTTAATCCCCAGTAAAAGCCGAAGTATAGTGCTGGCTGGCTGCCGTAAGAGCAAAGAGGGAGTCACCAGGCAGACGGGGGGGGGGGGTAATATCTTATGAGCAATAAGAGGCAACGGGAGAAGAGGCCCCCTTTATCCACCCCCGCGTGGGTTAGACCCTCTAAAGAGCGTGGATCGGACAGAACTTGGCAGAGACTGACACGTTTGGAGACCCAAAACATGCCAGATAAGCAGCCTAGCAAGAAAACGTCGCCGGTTAAAGGAGCTGCGTCACAACCAGCAAAGCCGGCTGTAATTGCAAAGATCACCAGAGGAGGTCAGCCAGACCCAATGTATGAACTAAAGGAAGATATTAAAAAAATGTTCAGGCTTGAATTGGTGGATCTTGAAGAAAGGTTAGCAAAATGTATTAATGATACACAAACTGAGTTAATGGCGGGTTTAAAGCAAGTGGTGAAGGATGTTGAGGTGCTGCAGACAGAGACTAAAGCTTTGACTGGAATTTGCAAGAAGCAGGAAGAGCAGCTGTCTCAACATGACTTACGCTTAATAGCCATTGAGGATCGAGATCGACATGCAAACATTCGCATAAGAGATTATGGGGAACAAGAAGGAGAGACTCCAAAAGGTTTAAGAGATACAATTTTGACATGGATAAGACTTCAGGTTCCAGACGAGACTTGGGAGATGTTGGATGTTGAGAGGGCTCATAGAGTTGGATTTAAGCGGAAAGGTATGCTTCCAAGGGACATAATTGTCAAATTTGCTAATTATTATAAAAAAGAAAAACTTATGCAAGCAATTAGACGACAAGGTCAACCAATGATTCAAGCAACAGCAGTCCAAATATACCAGGATTTATCGCCTCAGACCGTGCAGTGGAGGAAGAGTGTCAAAATGTGTACAGCAGCATTGAGGATGAAATCGATAACTTACAGCTGGGGATATCCAGTGTTTTTGAGATTTATGTGGAAAGGGAACCAAGAAAGAATAACATTGTGGGAACAAGGAATGGAGCTGTTGGAGAAGCTGGGCACAATCGATGCCAAGGATGGTGGAGAAACAGAGCAAGAAGAAGGCGCGGTTGGAGGATCCAGTCAAGGATAAGGGATTAGAAGGGAAAAATAAATAAAAAGGAGGGGAGGATTGGACTTTGCTCTGGAAGTTGGGCCGGGTTCCCCCCCCCTGAAGAGTTCTAAAATAATTGGGACCAGTGCCCAGATGTCTGGTGAGGAGGGGGGTAAAAATGGGGGTGTATGTGGGGGGAGGGAAGGGAGGGGGGTATGAGTTTCACTGAGCGAGACCAATTTAAAGATATGTGTGAAAGTAAGAAATGGAAAATAAATTAAGAATGGTAACTCTAAATGTTAAAGGGCTAGGAACACTTATTAAAAGGCGAAGAATAGAAACGTTGTTAAAAAGAAAAAAAATAGATATAATTTTTTTGCAGGAAACTCATCAAATAAAGGAGGGGGTTAATGAGTTATGAATGAGGGATGTAGGAGTGTATGAAAAGTCATTTGGTACTTCTAAAGCGAGAGGTGTGGCAATAATAATATCGAAGAAATGTGGTATTAATATTCAAAGTGTAAAGAAAGATAAGAATGGAAGGATCCTTATAATCTACTGCACGATGGAAGAGGAGGAATTTGTGTTGATCAATGTCTATGCTCCAAATGGAAACAAATTGAATTCTTTGAAGAAGTATTCGATATGGTGGGAGATGTCGGGAAAAAGAATATTGTGATGGCAGGAGATTTTAATATGGTACTCGATAAAGGGAAAGATAGGGATAACATTCTAAGAGATGTTAGAGGGGAGGGGAAGACGGAGTTAGCTAAATTAATGGAGCGGAAAGAATTAATGGATGTATGGAGAGCTTTAAAAGGGGAAGAAAAAAAATATACTTTCTACTCACCTAGATTTAAGAGTTATTCAAGGATTGATTATATTTTTATATCAAAGAATATGGTACCTAAACTAATAGATTGCGATATTGGAGTAATTAAGGTCACTGACCATGCATTAATGATGATGGATATTAAAATGAAGAAGGATTATAAACAAGCAAAGAGATGGAGACTGGATGGAAGAATTTTTAAAAATAAAAATACAGTGGATAAATTAAAAAAGGAAATGCAGGAAATATGGCAGATAAATGAAAAAGAAGTTAAATCGCAGGGGTTATTATGGGATACTATGAAAGTGGTAATAAGAGGGATTTGTATTAGGGAAATGTCCACACTTAAAAAGCAACAGGAAGTACTTTATAAAAAGGCTGAAGAAGAGATAAAGAGTTTAGAGGAGAGATTAAGAGAGACAAAAGATAAGCGGTTATATGCCCAAATTCAAGCAAAAAAAAAGGAATTGGAGAAAGAAGATATAGAACAAGTTCAAAAGAATTTGTTATATTTAAAGAGAGATTTTTTTGAATATAATAATAGAAATTCAAAGATGCTGGCCAGATCCACGCAGTCAGAGAAGGCTAAGAATATGATAGGGACAATAAGAGATAAGTTAGGGAATAGATGTAATTTAATGAAAGATAAATTAATTACTTTTCAGGAATTTTACAAAGAATTATATACATCAGACGTGGTATCACAAGACAAGATTCAGGAATATGTAGAAAGAAATTGGAAAATAAAACTGGATGAGCAAGATAGAGATTGTATGGAAGGCTTGGTCACTGAGAAAGAAATTGAGGGAATTGTTGATAAACTAAAAGGAGGTAAATCTCCGGGGATTGATGGTTTGGGGCCGGAATTTTATAAAATATTTAAGGATATTTTAATACCAAGATTAAAAAATTTATATAATAATATAATAGAAGGAGGAATGACTCCGCCATCGTGGGATCAGTCCTTGGTTATTTTAATACAGAAGCCAGGTAAGGATTTGACGGATCCAGCATCATATAGACCAATATCTTTAATAAACCAGGATGCAAAAATATTTACAGCAATAATGGCTAAAAGAATGGGTACATTTATTTTTAAATATATCAAAAAAGATCAATGTGGATTTATCTTTGGTAGGAAAATGCCGAATTTAATTGGGAGAGTTATAAATATAATAAATATTATTAAAAAAAAGGAATTTAAAAGCAGGATTATTAGCATTGGATATATTCAAAGCCTTTGATTGCATGGAGTGGCCAGCGTTAAAAATTATATTAAAAACATTTGGGTTTGGACATAAATTTATTGGAGTGATTAACCAGCTGTATAAAAATAATAAAGCGTAAATAATGGTTAATGATGGGTTAACGCAACAAATTATACTAGCTCGAGGAACTAGGCAAGGATGTCCACTTTCACCGATCTTATTTGCAATAGTTATAGAAATTTTAGCAAACGTAATAAGGGAAGATGGAAGATTAAAGGGGATAGGAAGAAACCACAAGATTAAAGTGAATATGTTTGCGGATGATACATTATTGACACTAGAAGATCCCCTAGAAAGTGGGGAGACGATTCAGAAGCATTTGAGAGAATTTGGGGAAATTATGGGATTACAAGTTAACTGGGGGAAGTCAGAAATGATGTTGTATAATTAT
The DNA here is from genome assembly GCA_029215795.1 of Anniella stebbinsi. NCBI lineage: Eukaryota > Metazoa > Chordata > Lepidosauria > Squamata > Anniellidae > Anniella > Anniella stebbinsi. The sequence continues at coordinate 19,326,915 of JARDYH010000001.1, forward strand.
AATAAGGAAGAGATGGAGAATGGTAAAGCTAAGTTAGGATTAAGGCATAAAAATATAATACGATATTTAGGAGTTAATATAGATAAAGAATTAGAAAGAATAGAGGAACTTAATTTTGTAAGGTTAAGAAAAGAGGTAGGGGAGAAATTACAGATATATAGAAAATTAAAACATTCCTGGTTTGGTAGAATAGCGGTTATTAAAATGAAGATTTTACCTAAGGTTAATTTTTTGTTTAGAATGTTACCAATTAGAATCTCAGTAGCGGAGATTAAAAGTTGGCAAAATATGATTAATGCTTATTGTAATGGGGATAAAAGAGCTAGGATAAATAAAGGGTTATGGTATAAGGCTCAAAAGAAAGGAGGTTTAGGACTTCCGAATATTAAGAATTATTATATTGCTAATCAGTTAAGATATATTATTCATGGTATTTTAGGGGAGGAAGATTTGGAATGGTTGGAACCGCAAACAGCAGAGATAGATTGTAAATTGGGAAATATATTTTTTACTAAAATGCAAAAGAAAGAATTGAAGGTACTGGACAACCCATTGTTGGAAAATATATTAGTGATCTGGGAGAAGTATAGAGGGAAGTTGATAGCAGGGGACTCTCCACTCGCCCCAGTTGTAGTAGTGGGAAACTTCCCAAGAGTATTAAAAGCAGAGATAGAAGCGAGACTGAAAGATCAAGATATAATTAAGCTAAGGAATTGGATGGAAAAGATGAAGGATAGTGAGCATATTAAAGAGTTGTTTAAAGGACAAAAGATAGCATGGTTCAAATGTTTACAATTGGGAAAATGGACACAGGAATGGAGGTTGAAAAATAAGAAATGTAGAAACAATACTAGATTTGAAGATTTAATTGAACTAAAAGGAAAAAAAGAAGAAGCCGGAGCTAAGAAAGGACTGACTAGTGAGATATATAAAATATTGATAGAGGAGGAATTTCAGGACTCACTTAAAGTTATAAAAGAGGTTTGGGAAGAAGATGTAAAGGGAAAAATTAATGATGATAACTGGGGGAGGATATGGAATGTAAGAATGTTAAAGTTACTGTCGATTAGAATCAAGGAGAATTACTATAAGACAGTTTGGAGATGGTATCTAACACCTGTAAGATTTCACCAGATTGATAAAAAAGTGTCTAAGAATTGTTGGAGGGGATGTCAGGAGGTTGGGACCTATTATCATATGTGGTGGAGCTGTGAACATGTACAAAAATTTTGGGAAAGGGTTTTTAAAGAAATAAGTGACATAATTGGAAGTAAATTGGAACTAAACCCAAAGTTAGCTCTACTAGCAATATGGGATAGTGAGAATGAGTATATAACTAACAGAGAATTGGTAAACAACCTCCTGGCACCGGTTAGAATAATCATTGCTAAAAATTGGAAAGGGCAAGGAAACTACACAATAGAAGTTTGGTATAAAGAAATTTGGGATATGGCCTCGAATGATATGTTGACATGTAAAATGAAAATAAAGAGGGGAATGTCCAGTAAGAGTGATTTTGGAGAAATATGGAGTCCCTTTTTGGAATATGTTTTAAGATCGGGAAAGGGACAAACGCCTTCAAAAGAATTGTTAAAATTCTGGAAGGAGGAAGAATGATCATGAGAAGGTCTCGGGGGGGTGCACGGGGGGATTGTTGAGGGTTGTAGTTTGGTTTATATTGTGTATGTTTTATATTGTGTATGTTTATTGTGTTGAAATTAATAAAAATTATAAAAAAAAAAAAAAAGACCATCTCTCGTATCGTCACCAAATGCACCTCTGATGGCACCAGTCTCAAAAGAATTGCCTCTCCAGAAGATCTGGGCAGGCTTGTATGGGAGAAGGTGGTCTTTCAGGTAGCCTGGTCCCAAGCTGTGTAGGGCATAATAATAATAATAATAATAATAATAATAATAATAATAATAATAATAATTTATTTATTTATTACCCGCCTCTCCCTCAGAATCAAGGCTGGGAACAACATCAATACAAATAGCATAAAATACATAAAACTAATTAAAAACATAGAAAATTAATACATTATTAAAATACCAATAAAACTCTTAAAATTTGATTAGGTAGGCCTGCTGGAAGAGATTGGTCTTTATGGCTTTCTTAAAATCAAAGAGACTATTAAGTTGACAAATCTCTTCCGGCAGGCCATTCCACAGTTTGGGAGCGGCAGAAGAGAAGGTCCTCTGGGTAACAGTTGTCAGTCTAGTTTTAGCTGACTGTAGTAAAGTCTTCCCAAAGGACCTGAGTGTGCGGGCCTTGTGGCACACCATACAACAGCTCCTTCTTTGAGGAGCAACTATCCCCAAGCATCACCATCTGGAACCTGCCCGAGAGGTAGGACTGGAACCACTGAAGCACAGTGTCCCCAATTCCCAATCCCCTCAGGCATTCTAGAAGGATACCATGGTCGATGGCATAGAAAGCCACTGAAAGATCCAAAAGTACCAGCAAGGACACACTCCCCCTGTCAATACTCAAGTGTAGATCATCCACCAAGGTGACCATAGTGGTCTCAACTCCATATCCTGCCCTGAAGCCAGTTTGAAATAGGTCTAGAAAATCTGTATAATCCAAAACTGCTTGGAGTTAGAAGGCAACTGCTTTCTCAATCACCTTGCCCAGGAATGGAAGATTTGGTACTGGTCTATAGTTATTAAGATCCAGGGGGTCCAGGGAGGGCTTTTTTTTTTAGAAACAGCCGTACCACCGCTTCTTTTAAACATGATGGAAAACTCCCTTCCCCTGAGAGATGTATTAATAATATGTTGTAATTGTAGTCTAATTGCGTCTCCTCCCTGGGCAACCAGAGAAGAAGGCCAAGGATCGAGAGGGAAGTTGTCCTCCTCACTAATCCAAGCAGCTTGTCCACGTCCTTGGTACTCACCAACTGAAACTGATTTGGTGTAATTCTACTCATGGAGTTGCTGGACTCTCCATTGTCAGCCTTTGCTATAATGACAGCATCTAAGTCGGCTCGTATCCAAGAGTTTTTGTCTGTGAAATGATCATTAAAGGCATCACAGTGAACTACCGAAGGCTGTTGTAACAAGGAAGTTGCGTGCTCCCTGGAATCAGCCCAGACAACAGTCCGACTGCTGCATTCTAGACCAGCTGAAGATTCCAAACTGTTTTTGGAGGCAGCCCCATGTAGAGCCTTTTACAGTAGTCCAAATGGGATGCAATTAAGGCATGCATTACCATGGCCAGATCAGATGTCTGAATAATCTCCAACAGCAAGGTGTTGGAAGAGGAAGGCTAAGGAGTTGGGCAGGGCATGGTGGCAGGAAGCAGCTGGTCTGCTGGATGTCCAATACTGAGCCAATGCCAGTCTTGGTTCATACAATTGTTTTGCCTTTTGATGAGTTGACATATTTACAATTCCCACTGTTTTGACCAGCGGAGGCTGATGGCTCCTCTGTCAATGGGGTGGCAAGGTGGAGAGATTTCCAAAGGTGGGGTGCCACAACAGAAAAGACCCTCTTCCTGGTTTTCATCATTTGTACCATACATGTGTAGGTAATGGAACCACCAGGAGGCCCTGATCTGTAGATCTCAGCTAACAGGTAGGTTGATATAGGAGAACTGGCTTCACATATGTTGCTGCTGTTACTATACCATTCGCTACCTCGGTGCTCACCTACAGACTGTTTCCTACTCATCCCGGGTAGGGGTTGGGGGCAGCGCATTACAAAGTTGTCTTTCAGAGTATATAGATCAAACATCTTGTTGATGTCACCCTTCCCCATGAAAAAGTAACCCACGTTATATGCCAGGATCCAAGAGTGTTATATATAGGAATGCACATGGTGCAATTATTCTGTTCTCTGATTTTTCCTATGAATCCCCTTCCTCAATTTTTGGCTACGTCAGGTTCTCTGACAAGGCAAACCCTTTGGAAAATCAGTTAACATAACATATTCAATCCTGCTTATCTCTCTTCGAAAAACACTGCACTGTGCCAGGCAAACATTGCCTCCAGCCATGTAACGATCTTTCTTTTTTTCTTTACAAAAAGCAAAAGCTTCCTCTTTTTGGCTCTAGGTCTTTTTTTTCCCCAGCTGCTCCAGGCTGTGTACAGAGCTGTATGTTGAGGAGTAACTCACCATAGATCAGCATTCATTGCTCTTTCTAGATAGTCACATATAACCTCCCTGACGGAACTGGATCTGGGAGCAATTGCTGCCCCCTCCTTCCAACAGTCACTGACTATACATAGCTCTTGATTTGCTAGCCCTTGTGACAACCACAAAGCGAGTTCCCACCTCCTTCCCCCAAACTGGCTGTGCAGAATACTGATTGGCTGGACCTTGTGACTGAAGCTTGTGACCATGACAAAGTCACCCCTCCCCCCCTCAAACAACTTTTTGGGTTAAAAAAGAAAGGTTGCCATTTTTAAAAAGGTGCGTAATAAATAATCAAGTGGATACACAAGGCTGTTCAGAGTGTATGGACAGAAGGGGAAAAACACACTGATTTTGGAGCTAGTTGTATGTAGATGACCTAAGGCTGTTGTGGGGCAGGAACAAGGGGGGGACAAAACCCATGCACAGCATTGTGTAGGGGGGCATGTCCCTACGCACCCCTATATAGTTCATTACTACATTGACTGGTTTGAGGAACTGAAATTCAACTCAAGTCCAACATGTGAGTGACTATATCTTTCCTTTATATAATATTATGCACAGGACTTGAGATATCATTTCACTAGTTGGGTAACTGAGACAGACTTGAGCCCTAATTCACACATACCTTAGCTTAAAAAGCTTTTCTACACAAGGCTGTTAATCCCTTATTATCTACTTTCAGTAGAATTGAGTTCCAAACACACAAAAAGCATTTCCTTTCATGCTTTTCTGCTACATAACCTCTAGATGGCATTGTGGTATAGTGGAATAATGGAATCAAACAAGTGGAAAAGGCATTTTCTTTCACTTTCACGAACAATACCGCATTTTCGCTGTTCTAAAATAAACTTTCCGAACGCTGTTTACCACAGACGCAAAACTGGAGGGCCACATCTTTGTTTGAAGAACCTATGAGCAACCATGGTGAGCATACAGTAAATGCCTCATGTGGAAAAGTTCATAGAGTACACACTGCCCCCAAGTTAGACACTTTTAATAGTTCACATTTTTTGAATTCAGCATTTGTAGATCCACCTTCCTAACTCAGAGGAGTAAATATTGGGCCTAGGTGGATTGGAGGACTCCATTTCAACATGGCAGACATGGCAGTCCCAAAAGTGGAATAGATGAACCAAGGGACAGGCTGCAATGTGCATTCCCTCCGCAAGTATTTGACAAACTTTGAGGTACATGTGAATTGGGCATTGCAGTGGGCCTTTTTCAGAATCTTCGCTGTGGCCAAATCCAAACAACATCTGTCACAGCTGCTCTGCTTTCAGGCTCCTGAGTGGAAAGATTTGCTGCTCCTCTTCCAAGTCTCCTTCAGACTGAACAACAGACCTACATTTTATTTTCAGCCTCTTCTACCCAGGGGAATATCTGTCTAACTACAGCAGATGCATAAATCAGACATGCTTTGGGAGCTACGAGTACTAGGATAGCTGACCTAAAAACAAAAAAACAAAAAGAGGAGCAGAGGTCCCCCATAACAATGTGCTGTTTCTCATCCCTCTCAAAAGCTTTGACCTCATCCTAGATTGCCCTCCACATGCCTTTAAAGCACCTGCGCCCTGCTCCTAAGGGTTCTCTGAACAGCTTCATATCGTACAATAAATAATATTTATTGAACTATCTCGAGTATCCTCCTGGGATGTTCTAATGTTGCAAGAGAAGTCACTTTTGGTAACCTCACACCCACCCACATAATAACCACCCCCACCAGCCCAAGACATTTTGCTGCCTGAGGCAAATAACAAGATAGTGCACCCTTCCCATTCTACGTACAGAGGCCGCCTGGACTGGCAGTTGAAACTGACTTCGACACTTGCTATGGAATACTGCCCATTACCATGCTTGAGGTAGCAGGCTGGTTTGTTTATTTATTTGTTTTATATTCTGCATTTTCTCCTCCAAGGAACACAGGGCAGCATACATAATCCTCCTCCTCTCCATTTTATCCTCACAACAACAACCCTGTGAGGCAGGTTGGGCTGGGAGTCTGCGACTGGCCCAAAGTCACCCAGTGAGCTTCTATAGCCGACTGGGGGCTAGAACTTGGATCGCCTGACTCCCAGCCCAACACTCTAACCGCTATTCCACACTGGCACCACACTAGTTTAAGGCACAATCCTGTGCATAAGTAGATAGAAAAAGTCCTACAATTCTCAGTTTCCATCTAAACATGTATAGGATTGCACTCATAGCAGGCCCAGGACAGAAGACATAGCTCTATCCTCCAACAGGGGAGCTGAGGAGGACACAGCCGGGGGCCTGTGGCAATTGCCTCACTCAACCTAATGGTAAGGCCGGTCCTGACCTTTTCCCCCCACAGGCTTGGCACGTTGAAAGGGTGAGACACAGCAGCATGCTGTTAAGTGATCTGTCTATAGCTTGTTCTCACTAAGACAGAACAAGAGCTGGTTGCAGAAACATCTGATACATTGAAAGCCCTGATGGTTAGGCTGTGAATAGACTGGGATTTTAAAAAAGGAGAAATCGAAGTTGGGAATAGACACAAAAACAATCAGCAGCCAGGGGAAAGGGGGTGGGGGGGAAGGAAAGGGCATGGCCTTCTGTTGACTCACAGAGGACAAAATTGGGGCATTAGGGGACCTGGATTTGGCCCACAGGTCTGAGGTTCAACACTTCAGCTTTGGAGAACCAGCAGTGTTGTGTGGAAAGATTGAGGCCATCTCAATTCCGCCATGTCAAACAAATCCCTCTGCTCAACAGCTGCTCAGAGTAACTGCCTACTAAATATATGTCTTCTGCACCTGGGTTCAGTGGAGGCTGGTGGCTCTGATGTCAGTGAGCTGGAGAATCCGCTCTAGGTTTCAGTCAGAATGTCAGAACTCTAAAGGAGCTATCCAAGGTGCTGAAACAGCCAGACTCCCAAAGGAGCTACCCAAAGTGCTGAACCAGTCAGGCTTCCCAAGGAACTATACAAGGTGCAGGACAAGTCAGACTTCTAAAGGAAAAGGAATGACCTTCTAAATATATGTCTTCTGAACCTGGCTTCAGTGGAGGCTGGTGGCTCTGATGTCAGTTGGTTGGAGAACCCGCTCCAGGTTTCAATCAGAATGAGCCAGGTCTCCAAAGGAGCTATCCAGGGTGCTGGGCCATTCAGACTTCTTTTAAAAGAACTGTCCAAGATGCTGAACCTTGGATAGCTCCTTTAGAGTCATGGCTGGTTCTGACTGGAACCCGGAGTGGATTCACCACCCCACTGATATTGGAGTCACCAGCCTCCACTGCCTGGATCCAGTTGATAGATATAGTAAAACACAGAGTAGATCCCAAAGACCAGGGAACATGTGGCCCACCAGATGTTGGGCTACAACTCCTATCAGTCTTAGCCAGCATAGCAACTAGTGAAGGGTGATGGGAGTTGCACTTCAACAACATCCAGAGGGCCACACATTCCCCACCCCTGCTAAAGTCTGCCTTCCACTGGTCTACGGCATATGTCCACAGGCCACAGAAGGTTCCACAGGTGAGGGAGCCAGTGTGGCTTATGGAACAGGTCACGTGAAAGGTAGACTCCCAAAGCTGCTAGTAGAGAACATGGCGGATCTATTCCCAAAGGCTGGAGGTAGCTGGAAGCCAAGGGAACACAGTTAGGCAGAGAAGACTCAGCTGTGTACAGACAATCCTTCTTGTTGTTATTAAGAAGCAAGGGTGACCCCACAACCCTTTGTTTGTGGAAGATGCATGAGCTGGGTCTCCACTGCCATTTCCCCAGCAAATTAAAGTTTCTATTTATATGTGATTTCCCCACCTCCTGTAGCAAGTTCTCCAGTTGCCATCAAACTTATGGATTGCAAGACAGCTTTACAACTACGTTGGGCAACTAATACATGTGACATCTCTGGCAACATGCCCCTTAGGAGCATATTCTTTCCCCCACCACATCCACAACACATTCAGGAATTCTTGAAGGGCCCTACAGTGGTCTTCGAAGGGTCTATGATGCTGGGTGCTGAAGATTTGGTGCTGGGGGGAGGCTAATCTTTTATATTTTATTTATAAAATCATGAGTCATGTTTCAGCCCAGATGGTGGCATATAAATTAAACCATATAAAAATAATATCATAACAAATATCATAATAAAGATATTATACACAGGAGGGGGGAAACAGAAAGCACAATTGCATTTAAAGTCATTCATGGCCAAGCAGATCAAAAATGTCTTGAACAACCCACAAAAACTAAACGATAAAGGTCAAAGGTGGAACACCTTTGGGACTACCCTCTGCTGATCAATTTTGGGATTATAGTGAAAACCCAGAGATCTCCTTCCTTGGCTTTCAATTCCAAAGACCTCTCACTCTCCAGAATCAGATATGGGGAACCTGTGGTGTCCCATAAGATCTGGATTATGACTCACTGATGTGGCAAGAAAACAGTAGACATAAATTATTTAAAGGGGCCTAATGCACCATTGATGGTAGCCAGGCCTTAAGAAAAGCTTCAGAAATCTAGCAGCACACACTGGCTGAATTCGGATGACATGTTTAACAACTGTGGGTTGTTGAAGCAACAACCCATTGCTTTGTTAAACGTGTCATCTGAATGTAGCCACACAATGGAGCAACAACCCACAGTAGGCAAAGTAACAACATTCAACAACTGAGAGGAACAACTCACTTTGCGAGTTGGTTGTTGAATTGTCAATTGACAAATGTGTCGTCCGAATTGGTGCGTTGTTGAAACAACGATCGTGAGTTGTTGAGAACGGAAGATCAGAGAGATGAGTGGCAAGAGAGGCAGAAAGCAGGGGCCGCTCAAGCACGCTCACAACAGAGCCCTGGCATCGCCACCATAGCAACCAGGATGGTCGCCTCCCCCACCAGGCAGCCGGCACGGAGCTCAACAAGGAGCCAGCTCCTGCAAGCACTCACGCAGGATGCCCATTCAGCTACCCAAACGGACAGTGAAGTGCACCAGAAGGGCAGTACGGCAAAGGGGGGGAGGGGGAGACGGAATAAGCAACAACCCCAGGTGCCCTGGAGCAAGGGGCAGCCCCCCCCACACCAAGAGGGAGAACAACACCCCATCCAAAGTAGACCCCCACTGCACCGCCACCTCCACCCTTGCATCACCCAGAAGGACAAGGGCAGGGGAAGCGGCGACCAGAGAGCCCCCCCTCATCCGCCCAACACAGCTCGACAGTGAGCCATTGCCGGGCCCTGAGAATCCCATTGGGGTGTGTCGCACCCATGCGGAGGCATCCCGTGTGCATGAAAGAATCAGTGCCTGGATCTGGCTGTGCTACCCCCACCCCCTGTGAGTGTCAGCTGTGGAGTTTCATCTGTGGACTGGCATCTCTCCCTGGCATGCCACCCCTCTCCACCACATCCCCTTGGCACATTCCATGCTTGGCTCCCTGGGGGTGTGGCCTTGGCCGTCCCCTCTTCACTGCTGTGCCTTCCAGCTGCCTCCTCCCTTCCCGGGGGCAACTGTCCTTTCCGTAGGTTCTGCCCTGGCATAGTGGTGCCCATGTGCCTTATTGCCCATGTCTGGTCTCCCTGCTGAATAAAGCTTTCTACGCCACCCCACTTTCGCCTTCTTTCCTGTGTGTGCGGAAGATGCTCTAGGAGGGAGGTAGGGGGGTTGGGGGCTGGGGCATGGGTGCCAACGTTGGAATTGCAGCGCTAGGCATGGGGTGCGACTGTTGTATTGGTGCTGCCGTTCCTCCTGGCTGCCTCCTTGCCCGAGGCTGCTGAGTTCCGCCCACTGACTGAGGCAGCCAATGGGGTTAGGGAGGCGTGTCCTGCATCGGCTTCAATGGCAGCACCCATGGTTTTCGGCCACAGTGCCTTCTGGGATACCGGCTGGAGGACTAACGGGGAAAATGGCGGCCGAGCTGTCAGTCAGAGCTGAGTAGGCAATTTGCAACCGGGGTGGTAGCCAATTCCTTGCAGCGCCTGCTGCAGTGTGTTGACTGTAGATCACCACCTTTTTCAACAACCGTCAGTAGGTAATTCAACAACTGGTGCTCAGCATGTCATCCGAATTCAGCCACGGTCTCAATTCGGACGACACAAAAAACAACTGGTGTGGGGAAAACAATCATCAGTTGTTTTGACTATCGTGTCATCCGAATGCTGACATAGGCTGCCTCTACAAGAGGCATTTAAAGCTCTTTCAAGGCACATTAAAAAATTTACCTCTACAAGAACGGAGCACAAATCGGGCGTAGAGGCGCTTTAAACATCCGATTATGCGCATTATCGAATGCGCGTTAAATAGCGAGTTTTATTTTGCTCTGGCCGTTAAAGCGCATTTTGACTATGTGAACAAGCGATTCTCCGCATTAACTACTTGTAAAGCGCATTTGAAACAACCAGTAAGGTCACCCATTGAGTGCTCAATTACCTCCTGCTACAAGCATTAACGATAAAGCGCTTCAGCGAGTATGCGCATAATGGGCTAACCAGGCGTCAAACGGAATCCATCTAGAGGGGGCCATAGTTAACTCAGTGCTGATCCTAATCCACACCACAGTTGATTATTTATTACCACGTTGTGTGGGGAGTACCCCCTAGATGAACAACTGTAAAGTTGATTATTACCCCACCATTGACTATCATATCGTCCGAATTGAGCCACTGTATCACTCACTTCAAAACCCCTTAGCTCCACAGGATTCCCACCACTGGCTGATTGCAAATGGCACCACCGCTTGGGAGAAACATTATCTGTTTGCATCCCAAAAAATGTGTGTGTGTGTGTGTGTGTGTGTGTGTGTGTGTGTGTGTGTGTGTTTTAAGACTTCCCTATCTCCCTCCAAGCTACAGAAATGGATGGTTGTGTTAGGTTACCCCTGGCTTGAAACAAAGGGGGGACTGGACATTATGACTGGGTTCACACAAGACGCTAGCCCAAACCCAGTGGTTGAGTGTGGGTTGTTGTTTAACCGTGAGTTGTTTCTTGAACCGTAAGTAAATATGTTGTCTGAACCCTGACATTTTCTGCAGGGTGGCTTATTTTTCTCGAACAAGCCACCTTAAGAACTTAGGTCTTGTTGTTGGATTGTTCAGGGAGGTTCCCCAGTCTGTGCTTATTGTTGTGGTGAACTGTTCAGCTGCTCTCTCCAAGAGTGCAATCAGGAATGAGACAGAGAAGAGGAGGAGGAGGAGGAGAATCCAGTCTCCATGCTCTCTTCCTGCAGACAGTGATGTAGATTGGGCCCAGAGGCAGTGATCAATTAAGTGGAGCAGCAGAGAATGTGTCAAGGAGGAGACTTGTTTCACTACAGCATGGATGCTGAACCTCAAGCCCAGGGAGGGGGGCAAATCCAGCCATCCGAGGTTCTCTGGATGACCCCCACACTCATCCCTCAATCACCAATTGTTTGGTGATGTCCTGATCTTTGCGATCTACACCATTCTAAACTATTGAAATGCCTCTGCCAAGGTTTAGTTATGGGCAATAAGAGCTTTAAGTTCAAATAGGCAGAGGTGGCTCTGTATTAGGGGCAAATGGGGCAACATCCACCTGCCTCTTTCCCACTTGTGACAGAGAAATCCCACACCAATCAGATACATCTGTTCCAATTCTTGGTATGCAGCTGCTGATTTCCATGCATGATGTTCTACGGCCCTCCTCCCACAATCTCAGTAGAATATTGATGGGGGATTCATGGCTTGGAAGCATTACAGTGGAGAAGGATTTGGGTGTGGTTGTTGACAGCAATCTGAACATGAGTCAGCAGTGTGAGATAACTGCTAGAAGGGGTAACGCAGTTCTGGGCTGCATTAGAAGAAGCCATGTATCAAGGATGCAGGAAGTCCTTATTTCTCTCTCCTCTGCACTAGTGAGACCACACCTGCAGTATTGTGTACAATTCTGGGCACTACATATCCAGGAGGACATTGACAAGTTAGAACAGGTTCAGAGGAAGGCAACAAAGATGGTACAGGAACTTGAAGACATGTCCTCTGAGGACAGGCTGAAAGAACTTGAGATATTCAGTCTGGAGAAAAGAAAACTGAGGGGAGACATGTTATAAATATAAGGAAAAACTTCCTGACGGTAAGATCTGTTCAATAGTGAAACAGTCTACTTACAAAAGTTGTGGATTCCCTTTCTCTTGAGGTTTATAAGAAGAGGCTGGATAGCCCCCTCTTATGGATGACTGAATTGGTTTTCCTGCACACTGCAGAGGGTTGGATTAGATGATCCTTGTGGTCCCTTCCAACTCCATAATTCTATGATTCTATCTGCCCCGCCCCACCCACTGCCTCACCAGCCCCAAAGGGCAGCAACTTCCAATGAAAATATGCTGCGTTTTTCATATATGTATTGGCCTTCAAGAGCTTCTCCTGAAGACTGAAAGAAGTTCAACATCCCCGCACTAGATTCTAGATTGGTCAGATTGTCTCTAAAGAGTAATTTTTTAAAAAAAAAAATCCTCGCGACTTTGTCAGTTGGGCTGAACAAAATGTATTAGACCACTGTGGCTTTTGAACTTTTCCCCCTAATGGATCAGCAGAGCAATTTTTGCCTTAATCCCGTGGTTATTGCTAACTGCAACCTGCGTTTTTTTAGAGGCACACATACAACATTATACCTTCGCGGAGAAGCATAATGCCATAATAATGCATAATGCTTTGTTGTCCTTGCTGACAAAGTTCTGACTTTTCCCTAATTGATGCCCCTAATTAAAACTGCTAAAGCATTTGTAAATCAAACCACAATTTCAGGTTTTGTTATTTCCCTCTTTTAAATTATATTACACTTCAAGCTGGGTTTGAGTGAGGAGGGAGAGAATCTGTGTTTTTCATAAGCTATTTTTGATCTGTTCTTTAAATAGGCTTAAATATATATATATATATATAACTAACACATTTCCAGCTCTGCTACTTATTTACCACTCGGGAAAATGACATTTTTAACAAAATACAAATCAGGCAGATGATAGCTGTATTGTTGTCAATTTTAGGTTTGGCTTCATTTTCTCAAGAAAAGCAATAGAAGATAGCTCAGGATCGTTCCCCCTCCTTGCCCCCTTTAACTACGAACATCTGAACACAGCATGGTTTTAAGCCTCAAACCAACCCATGTTATTCTGAGCCCCAGAAAGGTGGCAGAAATCTGATGAATTTTGAAATATGCTAATGCAGTGCAAATTACTGTATAAACCAACTTCTGCTCCATTCTTTGATGCCACCTCCCTAGTGGGATACACACATCTCATTAGCATTATAATATACATAATAGGCAGAAGATATAAATAGGTTGAAAATTAAGACAAGCAGGCCGCTGACTTCCTTAAAAGAAACGATGCTGTAGAAAGGTTCTGCAACTCATGGCACCGTCTAATGATCTCAATCGCAATGGACAATGCCAATGCACAGATAGCTGCTTGCACACTTTCCTCTTAACTGCATGATGGTTGCCTATCAGTGTCACTGTTCTAGCTTTGCTCAAGGAATCCATGGAATTAATACTTTGGAGAGGGGCACTACAATTCCCTAAAACAGTGGTGGGGAACCTCTTTCAGCCCGCAGGCCGAATTCAATTTCAGAGAGGCTCTCGGAGAAGCATTCCAATGGTGGGTGGAGCCAAAGGCAGAAAGGATAGAGATAAAATGTAAATAGTACTGGCATATTTTCATTGAAAGCTTTTACTTAGTAACGACACTTTAAGGGAGGCATTTCAGACTTTTGAAGTTTGGGAGTGGAGGGAGATGCAAAAGCCAGGAAGCCACCAAATGATTGACAGGGAAAGTGGCGAGGCATATAGGAGGAGGTGGGGCCATCTGGGGACATTTGGAGGACCAGATTGGGACCAAAGGAGGGCCAGATTTCAACTTTAGAGTCCTTGAGATTCACCACCTCTGGTACTCCACGGGCTATGTGAACAGCTAGTGTGCCTGCGCTTCCTCACGTCAGGACATTGTGGCTTATGAAGTACAAGGGCAATTGACCAGTGCCTCCCATGTATTTCTATTTAAATTGTCCATACAGATTGGATCTTGTTGGAGATGGAGTCCAACAACATCTGGAGGTTCTCCATCCTGTGAGGTTCTAAGAGTAGTGTTTGATCTGTGTTGGCTCATTCTCACCTGCAGGCCACCCCCTTGATGCTTCACTGGTTGATGAACACAGCGGAGGCTGGTGGCTTCAAAGTCAGTGGGGCTGTAAATCCACTCTGGGTGTCAGTCAGAACCAGCCAGAGCACTAAAGGGGCTATCCAAGGTACTGGACCCTATCCCTAAAATGAGTTCTTCACCTTGCATGGCTCCTTCAGAGTTCTGAATGCAACCCAGAACAGATTCACAGCCCTACTGACAAGGGAGTCACCAGCCTCCACTAGAGAAACATCCATGTGTGAAGAACTCCATCTTGGCTGCAGTAACCCTGACATACCTATCCAAAAAGCCCAATGAAAGACATTTCACAGTAACCTGAACTGAAACTGTGTGTATCCCCTAGTCAAACAGTTTTCCAGGTTTTGGTTTTTGGATCCACAAATGATATTGCAAGCTTGGAAATGTACAGACTTAGAATGCATATTGCATCCAAGACAGTCTTTGATTTGGAAGGTACGAACTGGATAAAACCTGTTCAAAGACAAATTGAAACAAATGTCTCATACATCCCTACCCGGTGTGGAAAAGCCCACCACTTAAGGTGCCAGGCGAACCTCTCTGGGAAGGGCATTCCGCAAACAAGGTGCCACCATGGAAAAGGCCCTCTCCTTAGTCGCAAGCCGCCTCGCCTCATGTGGTTAGGGCACCCAGAGAAAGGCCTTTGAGAATGATCTTAGGGTCTGGGCAGGTATATACAGGAGGAGATGGAGGATTGCTTCTAGGTGAAGCCTCTGGGCCTCCATTGTTGCCTCTAGCAATTAGTTGAGAGATCTTTTCCTGCCATTTGGCCTAAACCTCCTGCAGTTTGAGCCAGTTAATTCTTGAACCATTCTCAGCAGACAGAGCTTTTTCTTTCCTTTACCCTCTCACCTTTCTGAGCAAAAAGATTTCTGCATCGTTCAGCTGCTGAGGAAAGTACATCAAGAAGAAAGCGTGTCTGGAGATGGAATGTACTGTATTTGCGAAGTAGTGGCCTGTGAAGTATTTTATAGGAAAAGAGGGAATTGGGTCAGTGCAGCCCAAGATTAACAAGAGACGACAGCACAGCCATTAAGTGTGTGTGTGTGCGTGTGCGTGCATGCGTGTGTGCAGAGAGAAGGAAAATGTTGTAGGTTAACCCCTTTGTCATGAACAGCAGCCAGGCCTTTATCGGAAAACCTTGGTAGCTTTCAGCAGACTGCTGCTGCTGCTGCTGTGCTACAGATTCCCACTGTCCTACGATAAGGCAACTTGCAGCCCTCCAGATGTTTTTGGACTGCAACTCTGAGGGTCCCTCATCATTGACTATGCTGGCTAGAGCTGATAGGAGTTGCAGTCCAATAACATCTGGAGGGGCACAAATTGCTCACCCCTGTGCAAGGGCAAAGCTCTTGCAGCACACACAATCCTATATGCAGCTACTCAGTTCTTTATATTTCAGTGGGGCTTATACCCAGCTAAGTGGGTACAGGATTGTAGACTTACAGGAATGTTTAAATAAAAAAAAAAGTGAGGAGACAGATGAAGGCAAAGAAAGAAGGAACAGCCCTTCCTGGAAAGAGCGTAGCTTTCAGAAGGAGGGTCAATCTCACATTACAAGAGGTAGGCAGGTGTATGCATGGAAAGTAGGGATGTGCAGAGTTCATAAATTCATTCCGCCTGCATCTCATGGATTACCAGGTGCCTATCATTCCATCATCCGCTCAATGATGGAATCAGATTTTCTTTTTTTATTATTTACATTTTTTTATTAATTTCAACACAATAACATACACAATATAAAACTTACACAATAAACAACTTAAACCCTTAACAATCCCCCCATGCACCCCCCCGAGACCTTCTCATAATCATTCTTCCTCCTTCCAAAATTCCAGCGATTCTTTTGAAGGTATTTGTCCCTTTCCCGATCTTAACACATATTCCAAAAAGGGACTCCATATTTTTCCGAAATCACTCTTACTGGACAATCCCCTCTTTATTTTCATTTTACATGTTAACATATCATTCAAGGCCATATCCCAAATTTCTTTGTACCAAACTTCTATTGTATAGCTTCCTTGCCCTTTCCAATTTCTTGCAATGATTATTCTAACCGGTGCCAGGAGGTTGTTTACCAATTCTCTATTAGCTACATGCTCATTCTCAGTATCCCATATTGCTAGTAGAGCTAATTTTGGGTTTAATTCCAATTTACTTCCTATTATATCACTTATTTCTTTAAAAACCCTTTCCCAAAATTTTTGTACATATTCACAGCTCCATCACATATGAAAATAGGTCCCAAACTCCTGACATCCCCTCCAACAATTCTTAGACACTTTTTTATCGATCTGGTGAAATCTTACAGGTGTTAGATACCATCTCCAAACTATCTTATAATAATTCTCCTTAATTCTAATCGACAACAACTTTAACATTCTTACTTTCTATATCCTCTCCCATTTATCTACCTTAATTTTCCCCTTAACATCTTCTTCCCAAATCTCTTTTATAGCATTAAGCGAGTCCTGGAATTCCTCCTCTATCAATATTTTGTATATCTCACTAGTCAACCCTTTCTTAACTCCAGCTTCTTGTTTTTTTCTTTTTAAATCAATTAAATCTTCAAATTTAGTATTATTTCTACATTTCTTATTTTTCAATCTCCATTCCTGAGTCCATTTTTCCTATTGTAAGCATTTAAACCAAGCTCTCTTTTGTCCTTTAAACAACTCTTTAAAATGCTCTCTATCCTTCATCTTTTCCATCCAATTCCTTAACTTAATTATTTCTTGATCTTTCAGTCTCGCTTCTATCTCCTCTTTTAACATCCTTGGGAAGTTACCCACCACTACTACTGGGGCAAACAGAGAATCTTCTGGTATCAACTTCCCTCTAAATTTCTCCCAGATCTCCAATATATTTTCCAACAATGGGTTGTCCAGTACCTTCAATTCTTTCTTTTGCCTTTTAGTAAAAAATATATTTCTCAATTTGGAATCTACCTCCACTGTTTGCGGTTCCAACCATTCCAAATCTTCCTCCCCTAAAATACCATGAATAATATATCTTAACTGATTAGCCATATAATAATTCTTAATATTCGGAAGTCCTAAACCTCCTTTCTTTTGAGCCTTATACCATAATCCTTTATTTATCCTTGCTCTTTTATCCCCATTACAATAAGCATTAATCATATTTTGCCAGCTTTTAATCTCTGCTAATGAGATTCTAATCGGCATCATTCTAAACAAAAAATTAACCTTAGGTAAAATCTTCATTTTAATCACCGCTATTCTACCAAACCAGGAATGTTTTAATTTTCTATATATCTGTAATTTCTCCCCTACCTCTTTTCTTAACCTTACAAAATTAAGTTCCTCTAATCTTTCTACTTCACTATCTATATTAACTCCTACATATCGTATTATATTTTTATGCCTTAATCCTAACTTAACTTTACACCTCTCCATCTCTTCATTATTATAATTATATAACAACATTTCTGACTTCCCCCAATTAACTTGTAATCCCGTAATTTCCCCAAATTCCCTCAAATGCTTCTGAATCATCTCCCCAGTTTCTAGGGGATCTTCTAGTGTCAATAATGTATCATCCGCAAACATATTCACTTTAATCTTATAATTTCTTCCTATCCCCTTTAATCTACCATCCTCCCTTATTACATTTGCTAAAAATTCTATCACTATTGAAAATAAGATCGGTGAAAGTGGACATCCTTGTCTAGTTCCTCGAGCTAGTGTAATTTGTTGCGTTAACCCATCATTAATCATTATTTCCGCTTTATTATTTTTATACAACTGGTTAATCAGTCCCATAAATTTATTTCCAAACCCAAATGTTTTTAATATAATTTTTAACGCTGGCCACTCCACGCAATCAAAGGCCTTGAATATATCCAATGCTAGTAATCCTGCTTTTAAGTTTCTTTTTTAATAATATTTATTATATTTATAACTCTCCCTATTAAATTAGGCATTTTTCTACCACAGATAAATCCACATTGATCTTTTTTTATATATTTAAAAATAAATGTGCCCAATCTTTTTGCCATTATTGCTGTAAATATTTTTGCATCCTGATTTATTAAAGATATTGGTCTATACGAAGCTGGATCCATCAAATCCTTACCTGGCTTCTGTAATAAAATAACCAAAGACTGATCCCACGATGGCGGAGTCATTCCTCCTTCTATTATATTATTATATAATTTTTTTAATCTTGGTATTAAGATTTCCTTAAATCTTTTATAAAATTCCGGCCCCAAACCATCAATCCCCGGCGATTTACCTCCTTTTAGTTTATCAACAATTCCCTCTATTTCTTTCTCAGTAACCAAGCCTTCCGTACAATCTCTATCTTGCTCATCCAGTCTTATTTTCCAATTTCTTTCTACATATTCCTGTATTTTATCCTGTGATACTGCATCTGATGTATATAATTCTTTATAAAAATCCTGAAAAATACTCAATTTATCTTTCATCAAGTTATATCTGTTCCCTAACTTATCTCTTATTGTTCCTATCATATTCTTAGCCTTCTCTGACTGCGTGGATCTGGCCAGCATCTTTGAATTCCTATTATTATATTCAAAAAAATCTCTCTTTAAATATAACAAATTCTTTTGAACTTGTTCTATATCTTCTTTCTCCATTTCCTTTTTTTTTGCTTGAATTTGGGCAAATAACCGCTTATCTTTTGTCTCTCTTAATCTCTCCTCTAAAGTCTTTATGTCTTCTTCTACCATTTTATATTGTACTTCCTGTTGCTTTTTAAGTGTGGACATTTCCCTAATACACATCCCTCTTATTACAGCTTTCATAGTATCCCATAATAACCCCTGCGAATTAACCTCTTTTTCATTTATCTGCCATATTTCCTGCATTTCTTTTTTTATTTTATCTACTGTTTTTTATTTTTAAAAATTCTTACATCAAGTCTCCATCTCTTTACTTGTTTATAATCCTTCTTCATTTTAATATCCATCATCATTAATGCATGGTCTGTAACCTTAATTACTCCAATATCGCAATCTATTAATTTAGGCACCAAACTCTTTGATATAAAAATATAATCAATCCTTGAGTAACTCTTGAATCCAGGTGAGTAGAAGGTATATTTCCTCTCCTCCCCTTTTAAGACTCTCCAAACATCCATTAAATCCTTCCGCTCCATTAACTTAGCCAATTCCGTCTTCCCCTCCCCTCTACCATCTCTCATAATGTTATCCCTATCTTTCCCTTTATCAAGTACCATATTAAAATCTCCTGCCATCACGATATTCTTTTTCCCCAGTTCTCCCACCATATTAAATACTTCTTCAAAAAAATCAATTTGTTTCCCATTTGGAGCATAAACATTAATCAAAACAAATTCTTCCTTTTCAATCGTGCAGTAGATTATAAGGATCCTTCCATTCTTATCTTTCTTGACACTTTGAATATTAACACCACATTTCTTCGATATTATTATTGCCACACCTCTCGCTTTAGAAGTACCAAAAGACTTTTCATAGACTCCTACGTCCCTCATTCGTAACTCATTAACCCCCTCTTTTTTTTGATGAGTTTCCTGCAAAAATATTATATCTATTTTTTTTCTTTTTAGCAACATTTCTATTCTCCTTCTTTTAATAAGTGTTCCTAGCCCTTTCACATTTAAAGTCGCAACTCTCAATTTATTTTCCATTTATTACTTTCACACATATCTTTAGATTGGTCTCGCTCAGTGACACACATAAACCCCCCTCCCTTACCCTCCCCCCACATACACCCCAACTATTACCCCCCCTCCTCACCAGTCATCTGGGCACTGGTCCCAATTATTTTAGAACTCTTCGGGGGGGGGGAACCCGGCCCAACCTCCAGAGCAAAGTCTAATCCTCCCCTCCTTTATTTTTTTTAATTCAATGCTTTTTTAAGGAGCTCAGAAGATCTGTGACTTTACCCCATCACGATCAAGCCACGCCCCCCATGGAATCAGATTTTCCCAAGTTCCTGAATGTGCAAAAATTTGCATTTTGTGTGAATTTGCATTTGCGAAAATGTGCAACCCCCCCCCCCCATGTACATTTTCAAGCTTCAGCCTATGGGGGAAATGCACTTTTTGTCCGGTGTTCTTTTATTATTTTACATATTTTTCTATGACTAAATTAGCGTAAAATTCTGGAAAGTTTTTTTTAAAAAAAACTCCGACAGCAAATCTGCGGAATCCGTGTCACTTGGGAAAAGCCAATCCGCTTCAGAATCTGTTGGTCAGATTCATAGAAATCCGCACTCGTTTGATTTTGTTGCAGATTTCTCTGACATCCATAGTAGGAAGTCTTGAGGAATTTGACCTTTGCAAATTATGATACAACTGACCCAATTCACGCACCCTGTACTAATGTGCAGATCCGAATTTAGCTATTGGTCAGATTTCACGGTTCCTGAGTGTTTCAGCACAGATATCAGCTCAAAAAGAAAGAAAGAAAGAAAGAAAAGGCCTCATAATACATAATCTCCCATTTGTAAGCCAATGATTCAATACAGCTTGTTCCCCATTCCACATCGATTTACAGGAGCAATGAAGTGGAATATTGCAAAACAGAAAAAAAAATAAAAAAATGGGAGATCTGAGTTTACCTCCTACATCCATTTCTCCTTTTCTGACTGTACACTATGCAAGGGGGAGAGAGAGAGAGAGAGAGAGAGAGAGAGAGAGAGAGAGAGAGAGCTGGCGGCTCCAATTTTGATATGGCAGTGATTCCATTCTGGGTTTCAGTCAGAACCAGCCAAAAGTCTACAGGAGTTATCTAAGGTGCTGAACCTATTTTGGGTGTATGGTTCAGCACTTTGGATAGCTCCTTTAGAGTTCTGGCTGGCTCTGACTGCAGAATGAAATGACAGCCCCACTGACATTGCGGCCACCAGCCTCCACTGGACAGGTCCGAGTAGAAATATGGGAAGCATACACAGAGTTCTTAGGTAAATGTTACCTTATTAGGGCTCTGTAGCTGCTATGGAGCCCTAAGAGTGTCAAATTTAGCTTGCATACAAGCTAGCGTTGACCTTTTTGGTGCTCCGGAGTACTCCTAATGTCACTTTGTTTTTTAAATAAAACACATCCGTTTCTCAGGTGATGGTGGCTTGTGGGGAGTGGTATGGAGGGCAAAAATGACCCAAGCCTCCCAAAGTTGCTCATCCCTCCCAAAGTTGCTCATCCCATATGTTTTACGTATGTGCACATATGTAAAACATATGTGCACACATACACCAACATGCATGCAGGCTGGACAAGGCTGCTATCGAGCCCAGTTGGGGTCATCTACATCCCGATGCTGCACCCGCATCCTTCATGTGCATGAATCACGTCCCAGCTTTTGGTGAAGGTGGCAATTATCGTACATTGCTAGGAAAAGACCTAGCCAGTTACCCAACATGTGCTGCCTTTCACCTTCTATTTTTGTTCAGGAAGTCGATGTTGTTTGTCAATCACAGTGGAATAACATTTCCGAAGTTTAGACTGATACCGCGCAGATAATGCTTCAGGTATATCTCACCTGCCAGGCTTCTAATTGGCCTCATTAGTGTTGCTTTGCCCTTAGAGGACCTTTCAGCCAAGTGTTTCGAGGTCCATCAAGGTGGGATGATGTACGAATCCGAGGTGCAGGCTAATAGCTCCGTTTTCTGCAAACCTGGGTGGTTGCAAAGAACGGAGGATAACTTAGCTGTTAAATATGGGGAAGTTGGCTTATCTAAGTCTATTAACCTTGCAAAGGGTGGGTAGATGGGTAGCAGCAGATTTTACAGGATGTTGCCAAGCAGTGCGGTTGTGAACGTAGTAGCAATCTACACCCCAACCCAGGGAATAAGGAGGGATGGCTTCTAGACAGTAGGTCGGTTCACACGATCACAGGGCGGTTAATAAGCTAAGGTGGCTAATAAGCCAAGGTGGCTGGATCAAGTGCAGGACAGATTTACATAATTACCTCGCCGGTGTGGCATGTGGTGATGTCTGAACACGATGAGGGTGGGTAGATGAGGTAGTTAAGAGACCACCCAGCGACTCCACAACAGGTCATGGTTTCTGAGTGAATCAGGGCAGAAGAATAAACCAGGTCAAGGTGCAAGGCAGACGTCAGAGCCAAAGAATAACCAAGGATCCAGGGTCACACCAGAGCAGAGGAAGAACTTGTTGCTCACTCCTCTTACGTTCCTTCCTATCCAGGAAGATCCAATGGCCAGCCTGGGTAGGCAGAGTCAGTCCAAGACCTGAAGAAACTTCACAGAAAAAGCTGCCACCTGCAGTTCTGTGGTTCACCAAACAGGGGAGCTGCAGAGAAATCCGGGAGTTCTGGACAACCTGTCACATTGCTTAGACCTACAAGGAAACTGGCGCCTGGAAGCTACAGTGCTGTATCCCTAAACTCTTTAGCTGTGGCACCTTCTCCCCTGGATCCCCCAATCCCATCTGGAGAAGAAATAACACGGGGGAGGGGGATATCCGCCCTCTCGCCATCCTTCCCTCTGCGTTCGTCTAGGTACCCACTTGTAGGGACTACATGCAAACCAGATGCTGTGGTTTACAACTAACCCATACCAATTTCCAGACAAGTCAGCCTGCAGTGATATCTTTAGTCATATCTCTATGCCTCAAAAACCAGTGGGTAGAAACCACACTGCCTATATATATATATATATATATATATATATGTGTGTGTGTGTGTGTGTGTGTGTGTATATATATATATATATATATATATATATATATATATAGGATTTAATAGAGGCTTCAGGGCCATTTCAGCTTTTGTTTTTTTTCTTGGAGTGTTTTACCTCTTGGGAAAGAGAAGATGAAGCTGTTTTTCACATATGGACGTACTTATGGACTATGCTTCATCAACCAGGGATTTGAATGTCTAGATGAGCTACCATAGAACAATGAAGCACAGGAAGCTGCCTCATACTGAATCAGACCCTTGGTCCATCTAGCCCAGTATTGTCGACACTGACTGGCAGGGGTTAAGAATATAAGAAGAGCCATGATGGATCAGACCGAGGGTCCATCTAGTCCAGCATTCTGTTCACACAGTGGCCAAGCAGCTGCCCATGGGAAGCCCACAAGCAGGACACGGATGCAACAGCACCCTCCCACCCATGCTCCTCACCCACGGGGTACATAGCATGTTGCCTCTGATCCTGCAGGTAGCAGAGAGCCATCAGAAGTAGCAGCCATGGATTTGAGACTCTCGCCCAAGGACCATGGCATTGCTCTCTTAAGAAGCTAACAAGAGCGAAGTCCTCAAAAAGGGTCTTGAGGAATGCCATGTGCAGGACAGCTCAAGGGCTGGATGTTACATTTCCATTTACTTTCAGGATTTGTTGTAAGGGAGGGGAGAAGAGGGCTTCAAAAATAGAGTTGTGTATCATGGTTTTAAGTGGCACTCGCTTGCTCTAAAAATATCAGAATTGCAGACACATATACCCGAGCCTTGCTCACCACCAGCTCTTTCTTGCCAGCACATGTCTCTTCCCCATGCTCACGTTCTCATGGCATCTCGGTGAGTAAGCCACTTGCTGGAGCTCCTTCTTGCTAAAATAACCTACAAGTGGGCAGTGCTTACAGTAAGTGGGTGACACTCTGCTTGCTGTCACCATGAAGAGCATGGAAGAAAATGATGCAGGTTTGTTTGCCAAAGAACCACTCTCAGAAAAAGACCATGGAAAACACACACACACACACACACACAGAGAGAGAGAGAGAGAGAGAGAGAGAGAGAGAGAGAGAGAGAGAGAGAGAATGTTTCATCTTTAAAAACTTTGGTTGAGCAACATCCACGTTAGCCAGTGTGGTGTAGTGACTAAAGTGTTGGACTGAGAGTCGGGAGATCCAGGTTCTAGTCCCCGCACAGCCATGGAAACCCACTAGGTGACTTTGGGCCAGTCACAGACTCTCAGCCCAGCCTACCTCACAGGGTTGTTGTTGTGAGGATAACATGGAGAGGAGGAAGAGATTATGTACGCCACCTTGGTTTCCTTGGAGGGAAAAAGGTGGGCTATAAATGCAATAATAAATAAATAAAAGTGTGGTGTAGCAGCTAGAGTGTTGGACTGGGAGTCGGGAGATCCGGGTTCTAGTCCCCACTTGCCCATGGAAGCTCACTGGATGACTTTGGGACGATCACAGACTCTCAGCCCAACCAAATTCACAAGGTTGTTGTTGTGAGGATAACATGGAGAGGAGGAGGAGGAGGATTATGTCTGTTGCTTTGGGTTCCTTGGAGGAAAAAAAGTGGGATATAAATGTAACAATTAAATAAAACATAAAACACCAGGCTTCCTTTTAAAATGCCAGCAAAGTCTACAGGACAGGCCGGCCAGGTGTCCTACTTTATGGACAATAGTCCTCTATTTGAATGTGTCATCTGTTTGACAGGCTTCCCAGAACAAGTCTGGTTTAAAGTCAAAGAACCATAAGAAGCGAAACCAGCTGGGGCCTTGACATTGCTCATCAAAAGTTAGCACCTGGACTGCAGACTGAACAGGGACACAGGTCACCTGGTCAATCTTCCTCACTATGGTGACATGCATTGCAATTCTAGTTCCATTCTAGTTATTTATCCTTAAATTTGCTTCGGGTGGCCAGATGTCCTCTTTTATAGGGGACAGTCCTCTATTGAAAGGGCTATCCTGTCCAATTTCGATTTAAAGATGAAGAACTGTTGTCCATCCATAGTTAGTATTGCCAGGCACAGAGATCACCTGGTCAGTCATCTGCAGTATACTGAGATTTAATAGAAATACAGTACAATAATTATTTCTAAATTGGCATCAATACATATAAATTTGCATATGCACATTTTATGCAAATTGGTATCCTCTGATGCCCTCTTTTTTGGTGATGTCTTTCCTTTTTTTTTTTTGGCAATTTGGAAATGGCTATTATATATTATTATTTATTACATTTATATACTGCCCCATAGCTGAAGCTCTCTAGCCTGGTTGCATTTATACCTATAGATGAGTATATGCAAACATGATGCAAACTGATGTCCTCTGTTTTTGCTGTTGCATTCCTCTCTTGTTTGGCAATCTGTAAGTGGCCACCCAACTACGGGAGCCAAGGAACAACGCTCCTCTTGGGTAACAGATTCTTACACTCTTGAGAGACCATGCACTCCATCCAGAAGTGTGTGGTGCGCTGCTCAGCTTTTACAGCAGCTTTCCCCAACCTGATGTCCTCCGGCTGTTTTCGACTCCAGCTGTTTAAGTTTGGAGCCTTCCAGTTGTTTTTGAATTTTAGTCCCAAATAGGGCATACTTTGGGGGAAAACTGCTTCATGGGCTAAGGAAGAGAAAATGACAGCAACTTTCTCCTACTATAGGTCAGGATTCCCCCGACCCCTGGTGAATCTACACAGTCCTCCACAGCCTCCAGGAATGCCTTCTGCTTATAGAAAATATTTATACCCCTTCTTTTGGGCCCCAAAATAACTTCCCCTCCACATGAGAGAGCTCGCAACTTCCCCTCCATGCAACAACTTTCACAACAACAATGAAGTTGTGTATAGCGAAGAGTGGATAGCTTTGCAGGCACCGTTCAAGGTCCCAGAAGGGGCACATGTCACCTGCGGACATTGGGGAACCCTGGTCTAACCTACCTCACAGGGTTGTTATGAGAATAAAAGTAAGGGGAAGACTGTGTCCCCTGTTTGGCGCTCCTTAAAGTAAGGGCAGGATATAAATGAGCTACATAAACAAACATACATTTAGATCAGGGATGGAGGAGGTTTGGCCTTTCAGACATTGTTGCACTCAGAACAAAACAGAAGAAGGCTTGTTCACACTAGCTCTCGCTACGCTTGGGTGTTCTGCAATGTTTTAGTGGCTGCATTGGCTTTGATAAAATGCAGGTAGCAGAACTGACACTTTGAAATGGCAAGCAGCTCATGAGAGAAAAAAATTATAGGTAAGACTATGCCAGGCAGCAGAAACTGACAGTTCGGATTCTAGCTCTTCCTGAAAAGTGCCGCAAGGGTACTTTCCAACAGCTCAGCCAATAGTCCCCTGGAAGGATGTGTTAGAAAGTTACCAGAAGCGGGCCTGGTACTGATTGATTCACATCCCTGTATTGATCTCCAGGTCAGTGTTTCAGAGGGTTTTTTTTTAAAAAAAGGTTGGTGCCCTATCCTTCATAGATGGGTAGCTACAAGAGAGAGGGCCTTCTCATTGGTGGCACCCCTCTTATGGAATGAACTCCCCAAAGAGGTTCCCCTGATATCTTACATTGTTATTATTTTGATGCCAGGGAAAGACCTTTCTTTTCTCCAGGCATTTTAGAGACCTAATTCTAGATTTATATAGCTGTTGTACTGATTCCTGTGCTATGTTGTTTTGCATTGTATTGTATCCTTTTAAAGTTTTGCATTGTATTTTATATCTTTAAGTGTTTAAGTGTTTTGTGGCATTTTAGCCCAGCTGTGATTTCTGGGTTTCAATCAGGATCAGCCAGAACTCTAAAGCAGCTATACAAGGTGCTTGAACCCTATACCTCAAATAGGTTCAGCACCTTGGATAGATCCCTGAGAGTCATGGCTGGTTCTGACTGTGTGAACGAAATGCTGGGCTAGATGGGCCTTTGGTCTGAAGCAGAATGGCTCTGCCTAGGTTCTTAATTCCCCAGCTTTCTTCATTTCTCTTTAGCACACTCCTTATTATTGCAAACGAATGAGCCCTTCACAGCTTGTTTAGTTACAATCTCTTTCTTCCTAACTGCTCCACTGGGACCCTTGACAGTTTCTGTGCCGGTGGCCATATGCATTGTCATGCTCCTCTGATGCTCCATTTTTCCTCACCATTTCCTGTTGATTCCAGGCAACATTCCCATGATCCAGCCAGCAGCCGCACTTATCTGCCACAAGCAGCCGGTCCTATTCCTCTTACGGTGCTGCTCATTCTCTGGGATTCAGGTGAACAGAGACCTGTGCCTTGTCTCCCCCCCCCCCCACACCTGCCAGCTCTTAGTGAAGCGATGAGCATCTGCCCAAACCAGTCCAAGCTCCTGTCTAAATACAGCAATCACCTGTAGCATGGAAAGCTGGAATACAGTGCTGCCAGCTATGGCGGTCACCTGCCAAGACCTCCTCGGCCTTCACAACTACGTTACTGGTGTGGGGCGGCGGAATGGAGCTGACCATATGGATGCATGCATTTTGTAAAACCAGTTCCATCTGCATTCATGGAATGTGGGGTGCCTTTTGATCTGTCATCCACTCATTGATGGGATGACTTTTTGTTCAATTTCCTGAATTTGCACAAATTCAAATTTGCGCATCCCCAAAATGTGCAAATCCCCACAGAATGTGATGCTGGCTGAGTTTGCATGACATGGGAAGCTAATACTGCCAAGGGTAATTGTGCTATCACCCTTTGCATGTGACCGGCATGTGCAATGGGGGATATACACCACTATGCTTCAGCATCTGAGATTTGGTTGTCTACATCAACAGTAATTGGGGGATACTCATTTCCATCGGAACAGTGAATAGATTTGGAGGGTCATATCACAATAGAGGGAAAAACTGGCCCTGAGTCCCAAGAGTGGGTGTCGCAGTGGAGGCAAAAGGCTGAGAACATATACAGATGATTTGCACGCCCTCGATAGGGCTCGACAATGTACAGGCAGCACAACAATTGTGCTCCATATGTCAGAATGATGGGCAATTTTCTAGTGTACAAATATGTATCCAAACTGTGTATATTGATACTCATTAGTCATATCATTATTTTAATAAAAATATTTGTATATTATTTTTATTTTAAAGTTAAGGATGAAAAAACCCATCAAGTATTCTACCCACTTTTGAATACTGTAGGGCAATAGAGGTTGGGTGGAGAAAGAATGTTGCAACTTCTTCTCAGAAGTGTCCCATTGAATTAAATTGATTTTTCCTCTAAGTAAGTTCAGACATGGTTGCAGCCTTAAATAAATGTTCCTGATTTTTTTTTGTTAGAAACCCATGGGACTACTGGAGAACAACCTAAATATAAAAATGGCTGAGTCCTCAATGTGCAGGCCATGCAGCAAATATTTGCAGGTGTGCTGTCTCTTCCAAGAAAAGGCACTCTCTCGAGGAGGTGTGGATTGGGGCTGTTGATCCATCCCAGCAAAATCTGTCACATTATACTCCAGGACATCTTTAGTTTTCCGTCAGCTGTTTTAAACATAGGCAACAATGCATCACGCCTATAGACAGGGACATGTGTCCTCTACACCAAAAATATCTACAGACTCCTTTCGGTATAAGTAATGATGCATCAACAAATTCAATATTGATTTAGGTTGTATTTTATACTCTCTCTCTCTCTCTCTCTCTCAGTGTGTGTGTGTGTGTGTGTGTATATATATATATATATATATATATATATATTGCTTTCCCCGCCTTTAATGACAGTATACAGTGGCTAACAAACGACAAAAAACAACACTGAAAGAAACAAATAATGATGCAACCATTAAAATAACAGAATAAGTAACAATGCGGTCGCCAGATTAAAAACTGCTTAAAAACTACCAGATAATAACTTCAGCAGAAACAGACTTAAATGTTTGCATAAAAAGAACATTCTTCAAACGCCGACAAAGTACAATTCATAAGGAAGATAATCTAAGCTCTTGAGGCTGTATGTTAAGCATAGGGGCCATTTACCACCAACCATATCTCAAAAGGCAGCGGCCTGCCAAAGAGGACTGCATTAGCTGATCTTAGACAGGCAAATTCAGATGGGCAAATGCAATACATCATCCACAATACATGACCAGGTTTATGGGTGCATACCTTGACTTAAACCTTTGTTCTATAATCATGCCAGATTTTTTAAATTTTATTTTAAAGGAAGTTGCTATTCCCCCAAATGCCAAATTTTATGATAGATTTGGAACTTGTTGTTTATTTTTTCCTATTTTATTTTAAAACAAATGAATAAAAATTCAAAAGAATACACGTCTCTGTAGTTAGAATGTTTCTAAAGACCTGCAGAAATTTACTGGGATGCACGTTAGGGAGTTGTTCAAATAAATATTTTGTTTGCCCTGTGGTGTGGGAGTACGTAAGGCAACACACAAGGCTGGGGTATATTTACAAAATAATAATTTTTAAAAATGCAGTACCTCCCTGAAGGCCTTCACCTCCCCCCCCAAAAGAGGAGGGAGATGCATTTCTCTTCTTAGAAATGTACAAAAAGATTGTTGTGGTACCACTTCCCTGCATCATTTTTGCTCCCCACGCCCTTTTCCATTTACTGTACTTTGGACCTCTAAATAGAAAAGCCTCTGGAATTACAAATGTGGTGGGCTAATTGCTCTCCCCAGTGCTTTCCTGGGCATCTTTGTTTCAAGAGTTCGAGGATGACGAAATCGGAGCTGATGGCAGAATCAGCTCAGGGGCGGAGGGATGGGAAGGGTTTAAATCAATATGCTCCAGTAGTCTTCATTAATTGTGAGGCCCAGACAATTATACTAATGCAGGCAGCTGGAAGGCAAATCCATCAACCATGAGACTTTACTCGGAAGCTTGTCTGTTGCCATAGTTGGGCATTTGCAGAAAGGGGCTCTGTTTTGTGGACCTCCGTTGCCCCTTTAACGGAGGTCTCTCTGGCCAGCTTTTTCATCCTACCTTCAACTCCTTAAACTACGTGGTTCTTCTAATGTGTGTTTACACTGATGTTTTAGGCGTGGGGGGACTTCTCTAGAATAGGTGACTCTGTGAGCCCTATCTACTAGTTCTGATTATCCCTGTTTTGTCAATATCGCTTATGTAGCACACTCGACACATTTATGGTCGTGTTTGCACCATATCATTGAGGGAGAATTGCTACTCCTTTAGCCCTGGAAGAGAGATGTTCAGACTTCAGGCTTGCAGGATCTATTTTGTTTTTTAGTAGAACCCTGAGTCTTACCAACCTGGAGATTTGCTTGGTTCAAAAGACCTACGCTTAGAATGAAAGAATTCTGAGCCCAGCCCAGGAATTTATTTTGAACACCAGAACTGAATAGAACTCACATGCTTGTTGGAAGGAGATGTGTTTGTTCCAGTCATCTCATTGGGAAACCAGCATCAAACTCACAATTCTAGATTTGGAGTGTCAACAATTGCATAGAAACAATTGTTAATATTCTCCAAGCTTCTTTTACATTTCCAGTATTATCATCCCATCTATTTCAAAAGTTTAGATGCGAGTAAATAGTCAAAATGGCATCATTCACACTGAAGAGGAAGGTAACAGCAGGTTCAGGGGAACCTCAAGGTTTGCAGAAGTGCAAAGAAAACTTTCGGGAGGAAATGCTTGGGGTGGGGGTTACCCAAAATCAGAACCGAGTGTGCTCAGTGGCCATGCCATGGAATGGAAAACCAAGGGAGAGAGGAAGATTAGAATGGCGTATTGTGGAGGAGGACATGGTTGATTGACTGGAACTCTGAACAGGAGCATTGTCAGGAGCTGTTGAGCCTATGCACAACTCCCCCATGTGGCAAACCATTGTACTGCAGGCACCAGCTTCTTAGTGAAGAACCTCTTGGATTGGTATCACAGTTCTGGGCTGACCATTGGAACCTTCTGGGCAGGAAGGAATATAACATTATTCCAATCCCAGCTGAGCCTTGCTTGAGTCATATGCTCTTCCTGCATACTTTGTTATTCTTTGGTCCTGTCTTCTATGGTTTGTTCATCGGTCCTGATTTGCTCCTTGACCTGACTTCTGGTTCTGTCTGATCCTACGGCCCAGACTGTGGGCTTATCTCATGGCTCCAAGTTCCCAGCTCCTGTCTCACCTCAGTAGCTGATTCAGCGGACCTCTGGGAGCATCTCCATTCCAGTCCACATGGCAAAGCTTAAAAGACAATTGATATTACGGTGCTGATTTGGAACACGTTAACGGGTTTAATTTGTTACAAATAAGTATTGACCATAGCCCAGTAGTCTATGAAGCTTGCATGAAATAAAATCTAGTAGAACACTTAATAGTAAATTTGTAACATTTTTAAATAATTATATTATTCAATTACAATGAAATATACTCTTAATTCTTACTCTTTGCCCCCATCTGCTCCTTTATCGCCCTTCAAGTTTTGGGGAGAATGATCCTATGGCCCTTAGACAGCATTTGGGGGCCATAGGATGATTCAGATTCCTGGATCCAAGGCTGGAGACAGTGCTCTGACCTCGAACCCAGGAGTCTGAGCTCCTTTGCCCCTATCCCCTTGCAGCCAGCGTGGAGAACCGCACTGGCTGCCTCTCTAAGGTTGCAAAGGTGACCTTGGAGAGAAGAGGATGGGGGAGGTTCTGTGGGCTGGGAAGGGCTGGGGAGGCCAGTTTATGAAAGATCCTCCGGTCATATCAGCCTCCTTCCCTCCTGCTCTGCAGAGCTCCACAGTTCTGATTCTACTCCACTCCTTCCTTCTACAGTGGCTATGTACATTCTTTTTTTAAAAAAAATTAATTCCATTTATGACATGTCTATACCGCCCCATCGCTGAAGCTCTCTGAGCAGTTCAGAAAGACTAAAAACCATTAAAATACATTACACAAAATGTAAAACCATCTACATATAAACTTATAAACAGACAGCAAACACAGAGACAACCTATATCTACTCTTTTTTGAAGTGCATGGTCATTTCTTTCACAGAATTAATATCACATCTCGCTTGGCCCTCAAAGGCTGACTTGTTCATATCCAACTAACTGAGGTGTAGTGGAGGCAGGGCTCACAGGGCCGCGGCACTGACATTTTTTGGATTAGCAGGGATGCTGTCATCATCTGCCACCACCCCCACCCCCAAAAATCACTGTTCCCTCTGAGCTTAGCTGCAATCTTCAGAGTACCTGAGAGTGGAGGAACGGATTTTCTCAGCATCAATATATTGTTACTTGCTGTAATACAAGTATTTTGGTATGGTTGGTCTTGATTGGACAATTAAGACCCATTACTTTAAGAAAGACCTGCTCCTGGAGGAGATAAAAAGTGCTAGAACTAATTTACTGATATGGACCAACACAGATGCCTGCATTTTGGGTTTTCCTTGTTGTTGTTGGTGGCTGTGGAGACTTCCATGATGCCTGCACTTCAAAATTTACCACTATGCCATGAAGTGGGGCCTCTGGTCCTGCCTCAGGTTGCCACACAGAGCTGATTTTTTTATGCTGTCTATAAATAACAGGAATTATTTGAGTCTGTATTTCCTTGAAATAGTATTTACATTTTACCTACACCTTCCTTAAGAACATAAGAAGAGCCATGCCAGATCAGACCAAGGGTCCATCTAGTCCTGCATTCGGTTTGCCTCTGTATTTAACAGAGTCAGTTTCCAGTGAGTGCATAGTAGGACGTGGTTGGCCAACCAAATGCAGAATATTCTACTGATATTCAAAACTCTTTCGATTTATGCTGGGATATATGGTCTTGCTCTTTGAAGATTTCACAGCTCTCAGGGCAAGAACTGGTCATGGTAGAATGATTCTGGAATATCAAGAGCAGTGGCTAAGCTTATGTCTTAAAAAGAACTGGCGGAGAGGTTTTGTTCATGATAAAAAGAAAAGAAAGGTATTGTGTTGTGATTGTTCTGATTATCCTAAAAACTGACAGGGGTGGGTGGGATTGGGGGAAACTATATGATAACTGTGACCTAATTTAAGAATAGGGAGCAAATGGCATCACATGGTCTCTGGCACATTATTTTAAAAAAATCTTCCCTCTGGCTATCAGCACCATCTCATTCTAATGCAGACTGAATACTACCCACATGCAAATGGATAAAACTGAACTGGGACCAACATCCTATGTGTTTCC
Organism: Anniella stebbinsi; assembly: GCA_029215795.1. NCBI lineage: Eukaryota > Metazoa > Chordata > Lepidosauria > Squamata > Anniellidae > Anniella > Anniella stebbinsi. The sequence goes on from JARDYH010000001.1 coordinate 19,359,962, forward strand.
AAGAGCTGGACATGCAGCTGGAGAAGAACAGCAATAACAGTTCCCTTTTATGGAAGATAAAATGTCTGAGCTTGAATGACTTCTGCTGTTATAAATAAAATAAGATGACATAGTTATTGCATTAGGGAAATAATGTGATAACACATCGTCAATACCTCAACTTTATGGCTCTTGCAAAGATATTAATGGAACATCTGAAACTGACTTTGTGAACACAGATTCTTTACTACAATGAGCTTCTAACTATAGAAATAGCAGGTTTTGATAAAGAGCTATCTTTTGGCAATATGTGTGTGCATGTGAGACGGAGGAAGAGAGAGAGAGAGAGAGAGAGAGAGAGAGAGAGAGAGAGAGAGAAAGATTTATGTTAAGGAGCTGAAAATGGTCAGCAAAAGAAGTAGAGTATATTTTTCCCTAGGCAGGCAATTATTAGGGGTGTGCACTCCGCACTGAAAATTGGGGTGGGAGGGTTCAATGGACCTTCAACATTGTGGTGTAATTAGTGGGCGGTTTAAAAACCATAAGAAACCTGAGGTGCGGTTAGAAGATCGTTCGGAACTCCAAAGAGATCCGATCCGTTCTCCGTAGGTTTTTTAGGTGAACCCTTCCATATTAGGAAGATGCTGATGGGTGAGGGAGGGGCAGTTTTGAGATTGACATCTCGGGCTAACCAATAGCCACAGTCTCCTCCAATCACATTGCTTAGGGGGAGGGGTTGCAAATTATATACACAGAAAGAGCCCGTAGCACTGCTCTTTCAAAATGTGGCTGAGGCTGACTGAACGTTTCGGAAATGAGAAAGTTTCATCAGCTTTCCCTTCCACCTTTCTATCTGGGGGCATTTTGAAGACCCCTTTGCCCTTGCCTTACTCGTCCAGCGTGGCCTGTCTCTGGGCACAGGGTGCGGGAGCCCTGCCCACAGCACTGCAGCTGCCAGCCTGACCACTGGCTTGACAGGGGTGCAGCCTCTTAAGATCTAGCATACCTGGGATCCTCCACCACCAAAGAAAAATGATCCCAGGTGCTAGATTTGTATTTTGCAGAAGGGGTGCAGGTGGAGCCTCAAGAACACCCACACCCAACTTCTTCTCTTGCACTTCAGGAGGACCAGCAGCAGCAGAGAAAAGGGTGCCCCTAATTTTGGGTGTGGGGGGGATTAGAAGAAACACCTCTCCTTCTCCCAACACGGCCAGAGCCAGCTTTCTTTGCTGGGTTTTCTTTTCTCTCTGTTTGCTTCTTTCTTGTAGTACCACCCCACACTCACCTTTGCTTGTTATTGAGTGAGTGTATGTGTGTGTGTGCTTCCACACATGGAGATTGGGGACTTTGATTTTTTAGGAGGTTTCTAGTGTCTAAAAGTTCTGCAAGCTCTCTTGAGAGAAGATGAAGTGCATCTGAAGTGTGTGTGGTTTAAAGGGATTTTAAAAAAAAATCCAAAAAACTAAGGCCTGGCTAAAGCCCTACTTAAGAGCTACCAGCATGCCAAGTTTCATCTCTTGAGCTTTAAAAATGATGGAGATGTATGCATTTGTGTTAATTCCCATTGACGGTAATAGAGCGGCTACCCGAAAACTGAGCAGTTTACTGACAGGTAACCCGACAGTGCAGGGAGACGGACCCGTTCCAGAAACCAGAGTGGAGAATTACCTTATCAGAGCTCCACCTGAATTTCGGGGAGGAGACCTGCTCTGCACATCCCTAACAATTATCACTAAACTCTCGGTGACTGTACTCAAGAAATCACACTTTACACAACACCATTCACATAACAATATGTTTAGTAAAGATCATGTGTGCTTTGGGTTTTGATTTGGTTGGAAACGTTCCAAGTAACTTTCAAAAGAATTATAGGATCATTGAATTGGAGGGGGCTTGTGGGCCATCTAGTCCAACTCCTAATAGCAGACAACAAGCGTTTTGCAGTTTTCTATGTGGCAGCCTCTCAGGAATTTGAAGACTGCTATTGCATCCCCCTTCAAACATCTCTTCTCCAGGCTAAACATACCCAGTTCCTTCAACCTCTGCTTGTAGGACTCATATTCCATACTACTAACCTTCTTTGTTGCCTTCCTCTGACCATGTTCCTATTTATATACATCTTTCTTAAAAGTGTGGTGCCTAGAACTGGGCACAGTTCTACAGATAAGGCCTTCCTAGTGCCTACTATGAATAAAATAGAACTATTAATATTTTGTGACTTGGAAACTATGATTCTGCAGCCTAAAATGCCATTTTTGTAGCTGCATCTCACTGTTACCTCAGTTCAGCTTATGAACAACTACAATCCCAAGATCCTTTACATATGTCCTGCAACCAAACTAGGTATCACCCATCCTATATTTGTGTGTTTGATTCTGCCTCCACTACCTGTCTTAGAAGTATTAGCAATGCTTCCCAATGTTGTGTCATTTGCAAGCCCGATAGGGATTGTAGGCCACTGATAAATAGGTTAAAGAATACCATGCCCCACATCACCATTTTCTCCAGTTTGAGGAAAAGCTGTTAGAGCAGGGCTGGCCCTACCACTGGGCAGACTGAGGCAGTCACCTCAGGCAGCAGATGCTGGAAGGTGACAGCAAGGTGTTGGAGGAGAGAGTTCTGGGCCATGCAGCCTGTTCTGTGTCCCCTAAGCTACTCTGCTGCCCTCAAGTATGGTGGAGGATGCTATCCCATTGCCAGTGTTGAAGAAAGATTCAACTACTAGTCCAATCAGATTTTGTATATTATTATTTTTATTATTAACCATTATATTTAATATCCTGTTTTTTTTCTCTCATGAGGAACCCAAGGCAGCTCACATAATCATCCTCTCCTTATCATCCTCACAACAACCCTGTGTGGTAGGTTACACTGAGAGACAGTGACTGGCCCAAAGTCATCCAGTGAGCTTCATGGCCATGTGGGGAGTAGAACCAGGATCTCCCGTGTCCCAGTCCAACGCTGTAACCACTACACTACACTGGCTCTCAGAACACCACACTGGCTGTCAGATGGACTGTGAGGGGGCACCATCTTGTCCTTCGCCTCACGCAGCAAAATGTCTTGGGCCCTTGTTTGAGTACGGTTTTACAACCATTGGTGAAACCACCTGACAAGTACATTATCTAGCCTGCAATTAAATAGTTTGCAAACCAAAATATCATGGGGAATTTTGTCAAATGCTTTGCTGAAATCAGGATAAATGTTGTCTGCAGCATCCCAGCAATCCAATAAACTAGTAACAGTAAAAAAAAAAAAAAAAAAGGGGGGGGGGTAAGATTAGTTTGGCAAGATTTATTCTTGACAAATCCATGCCTTCTACTAATTACTACATCATTATCAAGATCTTTACTAATTGACTTCTTTATAATCAGTTTTAGTGTCAAAGTCAGATTGATCTTACTTTTTGAAAACTGGGACAATTGCCCATCTTCAGTCTCCTGGCACCTCACTTATTCTCCAAGATGTTTTGTTCATATTGTGTATTTTGTTTTGTTTTTAACTGGATCTAGGTTTTATTTTAAATTGTTATTAGAGATGCTCAATGTGCAGTTGGGTAGATATTTTTTAACCCCAATTAAAATCCTAATAAGGTCATTAAATAAAAAAAGAAGTGAATTAATAGCACCCCACTTAATGAATGAAACTGCTGCTTCTAGGCGTCATTTGAAATCAAACAATGTTCTTACAGCACTTTGTTTCAAATGACAAGCCTTAGGATTTTGAATTTTCATTCTCCACCCTGCCCAAAATTGTAATTGAACTCCTGCAGGAAAGTTATTTGAAAAATAAAATGTATTGTCTTTAGTGACATAGTTTAGACTTGTGATTTCTTTATTACACTGTGAGGGTGTATGTGCAAAATCCATTACTGGTAATCTGAAATGCCTACTGAAAGACAAGCAGTGTGAATCCCATGGAATAGCAGAATGGCAGAACAATACTGTAGCAGAACTAAGGTGAAACTACCTGATCTCTAATTACTATGTATTCCCTTTGGGAGGAGACAGCTAAAAACATGAAGACATTTGCAGAACATCTTGTCAAAATTGGCTGAGTACAGCTGTGTTGGAACAATTTTTTTTAAAAAAATCCACTACAGATTTTTCAGAAAAATTCAGTAAAGCACATTGCATCTGCCTATGCAAAGCTGCTTTGAATGAATAGTGCTTTTGTATTAATCCATAGATGATATGGTACAGCATGATCCAGCCAAAGTTTGGCAATTTTAGCCACCAGTTAGTTCAATAGGAGAGATTTATGTGCACATGTTTAATAGTATACATGTCTACTCAGAAGTAAACACCACAGATATCAATGTGACTCTAAGGCAAGAATTCCAGCCTTCTTCTCCAATTGAGATCTATGAGCCTTAAAAGTGTTTAATATTGTCAATGATTTTAAATAAATGTTTAAAAATAAAGAAAAAATAGATAAAGAATAAATCAAATGAAAACAAAAAGCTGTGCTATCTTAAATTCTTGACAATGGCAATTTTACCAGCAGATGGCATGTTATCTTACTATATCACAGAAGATTCCCATGCAAAAAAGTAGTCGGAAATAAAACACTGAGAGTTTTATTTTTATTTTTTGAGGTACTATAGCATTGTTAAATTTCATTTCTTAGATATATGTTGCATTTATGCTTAGTCATTTTAGAGTGCTGGGTGAAATGGACTATTAAAGCAACGCACAATAACAGAGCAAGCATTCTAGCAACTTGCAATAAATAATGGTTAACATTTCTAGTCTTAGATCAGAATTCCCTGTAATTGTGCAAACTATGTTCCCCACAAAAGCTCTTTATGTTTTAGGGATTCATTATCATGAGCTTAGCTTAGGCCATCTAAAATGCTGGGTACTGATTATGGGCTATTATAGTTCTTTGAAAGTTTATTAAAATAATAAGCTCATTGTTAGCTAAAGGTATGTAATTATGTACTTGAAAATAGCTATCATTTCTATTCTACAGTAAAAGTGCCATGTAGCCCTCTATACCTACAAATTCCATCTCCTGCTTTACAATTATTTTAAAAAGCTCATGTGGACTCGGAGTTAACAACTACAATTTTTAGGAACATATTATTTACTATAGAACCATTTGTTTAACCGAAGACATCATTACAGTCTGAATAGGCTAAATAATGTAGACATGTCAACCCTTTGGACTGTGAGTTTTCTTCTTTAAAGAGCAGGATTGATTTATGCAGTTTCTAATGGGTGAGTCAGCATGAATTTGGCTGGTTAGTTCAAATCAATATTTGAAATCCAACCCCTTGTCTATCTTCTTCTGTGCTGAACAACAACACACAGCTCCTCCTGTCCCTAGGCCTGGTGTCTCCAATGTGGTGCCCATTGGTACCTCTCCTGGCACCCATCAGGCTTCCTGCCCCTCTTGATATTTTTCTAGATATTTTAATTAGGCTGACCATATGAAAAGGAGGACAGGGCTCGTGTAACTTTAATAGTTGTAGAGAAAAGGGAATTTCAGCCAGTGTCATTTGTATGCAATTAGTTCCTGGTGAAATTCCCTCTTCATCACAACAGTTAAAGTTGCAGGCACTATACTAGAGTGACCATATACAAAAGAAGGCAGGGGCCCTGCAACTTTAACTGTTGTGATGAAGAGGGAATATCACCAGGAACTAATTGCATACAAATGACACTGGCTGAAATTCCCTTTTCTCTACAACTGTTAAAGTTACATGAGCCCTGACCTCCTTTTCATATGGTCAGCTTATTTTAATTAAAACAAAACGGGAGGCTGGCATGTTACAAAATGAAGTGGTGGCCTCCAGCACCAAGTGTAGTTAAGGAATGCCTTCAGGTCCCAATTGGGCCTGAAACATTCGTAAAAACCAAAACATGGTGGGCAACTGAAGCCCAATATAGCCAGAAAAAAGAAGAAAAAAGAAAAGCTGGGGATGGTGGTAGTGTCTTGGGGGTTTAGAGGGAAACAAAGGATGCTTTGCTTGTGTCATTTGTAATGCCTGGTTTTTGCCTGGGTCTCAGCAGTTTGCCTTCTGGGAAATGGGTGCTTTGTAACTCACTTCCCACTGGCAGCCATTTTGCAAATGAGCAACCCCGTTGATTGACAGTCATTTTGTAAGAGAACCCATGAGACTATCAGAACATTGGAAAAGTGTCCACCGACCCAAAAAGTTTGGGGACACTTGCTGTAGGACCTCCATTCCTTTTCCTTCACCAGCCACATTTTATCTTTGGTTTTTCCTTTTTTCGACTCTATGCCTCTTCCACTTGCTGTTCCTTCAGGTCCCTGCTTTCAAGCTCACTACATATTCTGTCCCACATTCTTCATTCTCCTGACTGTATGCCTCACTCTCAACTTTTCGGACTTCATCTTCTATGTATTCCTAGCACTCTTGGCCCATTCTTCCTGTCAACAGCACATTCTTTCCCATTCCTAGGCTCTATGAGCTCCATCACACCAGTGATTTATTGCACTCTGACCATGCCTGGTATTTTTTTGCAGTGTAATAATCACATGATGTCATAATAATAATAATAATAATAATAATAATATATTTATTTATTTATTACCCGCCTCTCCCTCTGGATCGAGGCAGGGAACATCATCATCACAAAACACACAAAACTGATTAAAAATACATAAAACCAGTACATCATTAAAATACCAATAAAACACCAATAAAACACTTAAAATTCATCTAAATAGGCCAGCCGGAAGGGCTCAGTTTTTATAGATCTTTTAAATTCCTGAAGAATGGTGAGTTGACAGATCTCTCCTGGCAGGTCATTCCACAATCTGGGAGCGGCAGAAGAGAAGGCCCTCTGGGAAACGGTTGTCAGTCTAGTTTTTGTTGACTGTAATAAATTCTTCCCAAAGGACCTAAGCGTGCGGGGCGGATTGTATGGGAGAAGGCGATCCCGCAGGTAACCTGGACCTAAACTATGTAGGGCTTTAAAGGTAATGACCAACACTTTGTACTTTGCCCGGAAACTGATTGGCAGCCAGTGGAGAGATTTCAAAGCTGTTGTGATATGGTCACCCCTAGGTGTACCAATGACCAACCTGGCTGCCATATTTTGAACTAGTTGAAGTTTCCAGACTAGGCACAGAGGTAGCCCTATGTACAGTGCATTGCAGAAGTTAAGTCTCGAAGTTACCAGCACGTGCACTACTGATTTTAGGTCTTCCAACGCTAGGAAGGGGTGCAGCTGGCGTATCAGTCGAAGCTGATAGTAGGCACTCCTGGCCGTCACATCTATCTGAGCTGTCATTTGGAGTGATGGATCCCTGTCTTGCACTCATATTGTCTCTTCCCTTCCATTTTCCATCTTATTTTGGAGCAGGGAAAGTCTGTTTTTCCCCCCTCCTTGCACAATAAAGCCACTCTTCCCTCCCATGTATTGCTGTCCTTGCGTTATATTGGACCATCCCATTTTTTGTTGGGGGCATGTGTGTTGAAGGACGGTCTCACTGACCAAAGAGGAGGGAGGGGCGGTTCTCCACTCAACTGCTCAACCATGAAGGGGGAGGGAGAGGGCACCTGAACACCCCACGAAAAAGGTGAGCGAGGCCGCCGCCACCTGTGCCCGGGACTTGGTCCCATTAAACTCTATGGTTTTTACTCCTGAGTAGGCATGTCTAGGTTTTTTGACCAGAACAATGTCAGCTTCCCCTTGCCATGCCAACATTGACCACAAAGTTATCCAAAAACTAATTGTAATACTTCCTCTTCACTTACCTTGTTTAATATGATCTTAGGGGAAAGCATAGTGTGATGTCTTACTGTAATTTGTGCAGAAATAAAAAAATTTTTTAAAAAAAATTAACTGCAAAGGAAAAGCGAACATAAGGGGCGAGGTGGGAGATTTCTCCAGCATGGTGGAGATACAGGTGAAAAGACACATGAGCTGAAATAGCGCAGCAACACACAGACGTGAAAGTGCCCAGGGCTTGACTCACTAAGTCAATGGAGGGAGAAACCATGGACGCAAACCGGGGGGGGGGGGGGAGTAGGTGTGATGGAGCCTGATATGTTACTTTAAAAAAAAAAAAAAAGGAACACATCTAATTTCAATCTAATTTCTGAGGGAAATTGGTAAAGGAACTGATCTAGAATCATCAGGTGCACTCTTTGGTGTCAGACTTAGCACTGGTGATCCACTTGTCAAAAAGATCTGATAGTTTGACACTTAGATCTAAATATGATTTTCCTGGTTGTAAATGACAAGTTCTAAATTGTTTCCTGAAGTGTTCAGCCCCCAGTCTAAACCTTTGGTACAGTGTTGCTTTATAAATAAAATAAGTGAGCACTTCTTCTGAGGTAAAACTATTATAAATTTCTGCCATTTCAGATTTGACTAGGCTGGGAATATACCTCATGAACTCACTTCTGGGAATATTCCAGTTTTTGGCAGTTTTCTCAAATGTGGCTAGGAAAATCTCAGGATCTTCACCAGGATTATAGTCTACAAAATCCCTAGGCATAATTTTGTGTGCTTTTAAGCTTTCAGTCTTAGCTTTCTCTATCACTTCTTGCTTTTCCAACCAAATCACCTCCACCTTAAAGTTTTCTGTCTCCAATCGCATTTTCTCTAGTTCTACTTCATGTAATTTTTCTCTTTCCCTCAATTCCATCCTCATTTTGTCATTTTCCGTTTTTATCTTCCCAGCCTCAAGTAAACACTGCTTCACCCTTTCTTCACCCATTCTGCCTCCACTTTAATCCTTTCAGCCTCAATTTTCCTTTTTTCTGTCTTCTAATTCTAAACTTTGATTCTGTTTAGTTCTCCCTGGGTTTCTATATATGTAGGATCACAAACATTCACCACAGGGTTTCTTTCACGATCTGCCTCACTAGGGTCTGGTACTTGACGCTTAATCAACAGAACTTTTAGTTCTGTCGTTTCCCCCTCATATTTCAGTTTCAGCACTTAGTGCTTCCTTGTTTAAATCCCAAATCTCTGCCATTGTTCCTCACAGAAGTTTGCTTTATTCCTTACTTTTGTTAACCGTTTCACCCTATTGTCTCCCTCAAGACTTGTTATATGTTCACTACTGGATTTCTTTGTATCTCTTTTGCACTGCACTGGATATAATTCGTATCCCTGTTGAACTGCACTGGATTTTATCGAATCTCACCACTAAAGCCACCACGCGTAATGCCGCCTCTTTTGGTCCTCCTTTATTTCTCCTATTAAATCAAAGGATCCTAACTATGGAACGGGCATCAGAATGCTGCTCACCGACTCTGTGAGTCACTGAGCCTTTTTGGCCTCAAGCAGCCAGACCAACACTCTCTATTTCCCCTTCTCCTTTGCTGCCGCCACCATTGCACATTGTACCCTATCTCAGGTCCTCTCTACAAGGATTCGCTTTTGCGCCCGGTTAGGCGATTATGCGCATAATCGCAGAAGCGCATTTCCGCCTAATCCCTCTGCACGAGAGGCGGCGAAGCACATTACCGGATGTCCAAAATGCAGTTTACAAATAGTTAATGCGCATAAGCGCATATTCACACAGTCAAAATGCGTTTTAACGGAGGGAGCAAAATAAACCTCGCAATTTAACGCGCATTCGATAATGTGCATAATCGGAGAGATAACGTGCCTCTACGCCCCATTTGCGCTCCGCTGGTGTGGAGGTAAATTTTTTAATGAGACTTCAAAGAGCATTAAACCTCTCGTGAAGAGGCAGCCAAAGGTACTTCAAGAATCCATTCCAGTTTATGATACAGAAATAACTCTTAATTAACAATAAGTAAGGTTATGTAGTTTACAAAGCTTACGGCTTCATCAGTTTCAATACTTGTTTGTTTCAAATCAGTTTCAAATGCAATTCTGCCTATGCTATCCCCTAAACTACACTCTCTCCTCCCATTCATTCTGTTCTCCAAATAATAAAAGACGTTCCTACACTCTCACAAGACCCTTCCACAGACAAACCCAGATTCCAGCTCTCTCTTTCTCCACATACAATCCTTACTGCCTCTTTTAACTCCTCCCCCTCAAGGCTAATTGCCAATCCAGACCTTTGAACCATCAGCCAATCAGCCTTCACTTCACATTCAATTCACTCTCTCCCCCTCCCACCAGATTTAACCATTTACCAGCCTGGTATCTGAAGTCCACACAGCACATACATCCTGAAAAGCAAATGTCCTTAACACATTGCAAATACTTCAATTATATCAAATGGCAATAAACAGTAAAACATCACATATAAATATATATATACTAAGTTTGTTGTATATGAAGAATTCATCATCTTTAGTCATACACAAAGGGTTTTTTATTTTTTTGCCACATTACAGTGAACCCAATGTTGTCCCTCCCAACAAAACTTGGGCTGCAATCCTAGGTGTAATTATTTGAAAATTGTGGCACAATTTTACATGTCTACTCAGATGAAAGACCCATTGAGTTCCATGAAGCTTACTACCACACAAGTGGATGTAGGATTGCAGCTTTAGTCTAATGGAGCACTATGGGACTTACCTCTGGGTAAATGCTTAGGATTGAAGCATAATTTAGACCCCCTCTAGATGGATTCTGTTTGACGCCTGGTTAGCCGATTATGCGCATAATCGCGGAAGCGCTTTATCGTAAATGCTTATACGCAAGAGGTAATTGAGCGCACAACTGGTGGCCTTACCGGTTGTTTGAAATGCACTTTACAAGTAGTTAATGCGGAGAATCGCTTGTTCACATAGGCAAAATGCGCTTTAACGGCCGGAGGAAAATAAAACTCGCTATTTAACGCACATTCGATAATGCGCATAATCGGAGAGATAAAGCGCCTCAACTCCCGATTTACACTCCGCTCTTGTAGAGGTGAAAATTTTAATGAGACTTCAAAGAGCTTTAAACGTCTCGTGTAGAGGCAGCCTTAGAGGCATTGCTTCCACAGCCCATGTTTTGCAGTTATGTTTTTTTCCCAGCAGGAACACTTCAACTTTTGACTAGTTCACTTAGTTCTATGCACTAAACATAAGCAACCAAATGTGCCTTAGGTACTATTTCTTTTTTATTCATTTTGATTTATTTGATTCTTTTCTATGTATTTTTATTCTGTTGTGAGCTGCTTTAGGTGCCTTTGGGAACAGAAATGGCAGGATATCAATTTTTAAATAAATAAATCTTAGGTATGCATGCCAAAGGCAAAAATCCATTTTGTTCAAAAAAGAAAACAAATATGTGTACAAACATGAAGGAGTGATTGGTTTACCCATGAAGTAACTCTAATTATAGTAACATTATTTTTGTTGCATTCTGATGTTTTAAATTGTTGTGTCATTATTATTGGAAGTTGTCATTGCATTTGTATTATTGGTGCTTCCAGATGGATGGGTCCAAGCACTATACATCCAAACACACTGTGGATTTACACACTGTCTTTTCCTCCACAGATTACTTTGCAGCAAGAAAAATACAGAAGCAGTAATGAGAAAACACAGGAGAGTTGGAAATGGAAGACAACCTTGTCTAGACGCCCCATAAAAATTCCCCAAACGTGGCATTGCGGTTGCACAATAAAAGTTTTGTCTGAAGCTTCTTTTATCAGCCAAAGGGAACAATGCTTGTCATTGACAGTGTGAGATATAAATCTAAGAAACATATTCGAAAATTAATATATTTCTAGCATTTGTTTTCTGCCTATTTTGCTTACTGGTTCTATTGCATTTTTATTTTTCTAGATCTGTTCATACGCACAAATCGAAATGGAAACCTTGCGTGTACCTGGTTTTTATTTGTATGGGGTTCTTTTTGAGGCGAGGGGTCTTTTGTATGGTTAGTCTGCCTCAAGGCCTTTGCAAAACAAAACAAAAAAAAAACCCAAACCACACGAGTGGAATGTAAACGTTTAAAATGAACAGCTGTTATATGGGGAAGATAAGTTACTACAACTTAAATGTTGGAAGTTGGTATTTTAGTTCTGTTATTAGGTGGGCAATTTTTGACATCTATTTGAATTGTCAAGACATTTGTTTTTCATTAAGTTGCGGTCTGACGTTGTGTGTTTTAATGGAAAGGGGTGTCGAAATACTTTTAATAAATAACATGCACTGGTGTCCCGTGTTTTATGAGCGGGAGCTTCATCTTGAGGCGATCCCAAAGCGGGGCTTTCAACCTTCCAGGGAAGCCTCTCCCAGCCCTACAAGGTGAAATGGCGCTGAGGTGTTAGAAGGAAGAGGCGGGAATTCCCCCTCCTCGGCCGTTTCGGCCCCCTCAGGTAGGAGGGCTTCGGTTCGCCTGAGGGGTTGGCACGCGGGCGGCAGCAGCAGCAGCAGCGCCGCCTGTTCCCTCAGCGGCCCCGCAGACCCCTCCCCGCGACACTCTCCCTTCCCTCAATAGTGAGATTCCAAGCCCATATCACCCTCTCAAGCCCCAGCGCCGCCGTTCCCTCAACCGGCCCGTCCTCCCTGCCTCCCTCCAACGGTCACGCTGGCTCACCCTGGGAATGGCCACTACGCTCCTCCTCCCCCGCACGCGCCTGCTCGCCTTCCGAGCCGGGGCTGTTCTTTACACCAGGCTCTCCCCCCCGGGGTTGAGAGGCGGGGGCAGAGACTGTCCCGGCCGGCGCTGATCTCAAGCTCCGATTGGCCGCTGTCTACGCTGACGTCACGATCATGATGAGAATTAATGATCGGAGGCGCTGATTTCATTGTGTGACGCCGGGACCGACCCAGCCGAAACCGGCTGAATTCGGAGCCCTGGGGCCCCCCGGACCAGCCCCGCTCGTCCCACAGAGCACGGTGGGTTCGGCGGCAGCGGGAGGGCGCGGGGAGGGGGAGGGGCGCGGCCGGCGCGCGGCCCCTGAGGGGAGGAGAGCGAGGGGGAAGGGAGGCGGTGGGAGGGCTGGGCGGGCGGCCTCCTCGCCTGCCGCTGTGGGGGGCTGGGATGGAGGAAGATGCCCCCTCGGCCGAAGGCCTGGTGGGGGAGGGGAGGCGCGGGGAGGGGGTAGAAAGCGAGGCTCGGCTTCTGCTCGGAGCTCGCGGACCAGAACTCGGGGCGCGCATGCGCTCTGGCCGCTTCGCTTGATCTGCGGCAGGAGACGCCAGTGTCATCCGCCGTCGCGCGACTGTGGCGGCGCGTGAGCGGCGCGTAATTATGGTAGGCAAGCGGAGCATGCGCAGAAGGAGGGGAAAAAAACACACCCAGCGCTGCCTCCGGACTGCCCTCACTGTGCGTCTGCCCTCAGCCTTTTCGACGTACGTCCTCGTACGCAAGGCCAATGTTGGCAAAGGCTGGGAACAGAACGGATACATGCAAAAAAAAAAAAAAAAAACAAGAGAGAGCGAGAAAGAAATATACTCACGCTATAGCCGGTGGCTTTTGGCGCATGTTCATCGTACAGAGAACTGTCTTCTTTTTTTATAATGGAAAATGGTACGCATGCGTGGTGATACATTAGTTGTCCAAAGAATGGATTGAGGAAGTTACACAAAGGGAAAAATAGGGGAGTTCGGGATGGGGTTAAGACATACCATTAATCCCTCCCCCTCCACCCCCCCTCCCCGATTAACAGTTTAGGTTTTTCATGCAGAGATTGTAGGAGAAGGAATGAAAGGGAGGTTGTGTTGGTTGGATTTGGAGTTGCTTGCTAAAAGTCGCAGTTAATTGCATCCTTCAATTTATTTCATTTTACTTTAAATTTTTTATATACTGACCTTCATACTGTTTGAATTTCATAGTATTGTACAATTAAGATTATATCAACGTATGAAATACAGTCGTAAAAAAGCAAAGACAATCTAAAAGCAGAGTTAACTTTAAACCAATTGTTGACATAAGTAGCTGATTGCTGTTTGTAATGGAGGGGCATAAAATAGGAGCTTTATTGCTGTCTAACAATTGATCTAATAATAATAATAATAATAATATATTTATTTATTTATTACCTGCCTCTCCCAACTTTGTTTTGAAAATTATAACATATTGGGGTGGGGGGGTGGGGTTAGGAGAATTGCTGTGAGTAATATGTAGTAGCCCCCCAAAAGGTACTATGGTTAGCCTACAGACAAGCCAGTGAGGTTTTATTTATTCATTTCATTTCTATGCCGCCCAGTAGCTGATCTTAAGTACACATAGTGAGTAGCCTGACCTAATGCATATTTATTCCAACGTTAGTTCCACTGAATTAAATAGGGTTGGAATTGTAGATTCATGGCAGTAATGAGAAGATAGTATTATATACTTAAAATGGGTGGACAGAAAGTAGATCTCCAGATGTTTTGGATATTGACATCCAGGATTCCTGACTATTGGCCAAGCTGGTGGGGGTTTCTAGGAGTTGAAGTCGAAAAGATCTGGAGACCTACTTTCTGCCCACCCCTAACTTAAAAAAAAAAAATTATGTACGTTCTTTTCATATATTTGGCCAAGGTGGTGTACTGCATGAAGCTGTGCTGGCTATGACTGATGGGAGTCGCAGTCTAGCATGTTCTGGTGTCAAGGTGGTGGAGAGAGTTTAAAACAAGTCATAATTGTAATAAAAAATAAAGAAATAAAAATCATATCACTGTTAAACTCAAAGTCTAGCAGTAGTCAGAACAAACAATTGGGTAACTGTAAGAATAAGATGGTCTTCTGATGTTTAATAGGTAGAAGCAAAACTGCCAGCTGGATCTTTCTGGACAAGGTGTTCCAGAGACAAGGTGCCACCTCAGAAAAGTCTTGCTGCCAGTTGCCTCGCACCTAATTTTTGAAAGCTAGGACCCCAGGATCAGGGCCTCTGAAGATCTCAGTGAAAGAGTAGGTTCATATTGGAGAAGGTTTCATATTCTGTTCTAGGCTCTCAATTGGATCATGGATCAAAACTAGTGTTAGAATTGTGTTCAGAAATATACCAGGAATCAGTGTAGATTTTTCAACTTGGAAGAAAGATACCTTCATTGTAATGAATTTCTGTTAATTTTGTTGCCACATTCTGATCCAATTGAATGGTATAGTGTTGGTAAGACTGAGCTAGAGAATCAGGAAACCTCTCATGTGAATCTCACCCCTGCCCTGAACTCCCTAGATAGCCATAGGCAAATCACTCTCTCTTAGTATGAGTCCACCCATCTGCAATCATGATGACTTGCCTTGCAGCAAAGGTGGACAGAAGGTAGATCTGGATCTACTGGTAGATCTCAGAGTGATTTGCAGTAGATCAGGAAAGATTTTTTACTCCTAACTATTTAATAGCATTGACACAATAACACACACACTCCATCTTCAAATTATACTACTGAGATGAAGAAAGTTTAAGGTAACCAGGAATGGATTTTCTATGGGAGGACTGGTACTCAAAACAAATTCTTGGGCTCAGAATTATTTAATTCTAAGTATATTTCTTTTGCAGCAGACTCCCATTGTGGGATCTTGGGGTTCTATTGAAAAACAAATGTAGAACCCAAATGTTTGAAGTCTTCCCACCTTTGTTTTATACGATTGTTGTAAGGATTATAACCGGATAATCCATGTGGTCCTTTGTATGCTTCAAAGCACTATGCAAATCTTTGGTATTATGATGTTTCTAAAAAAAATTTGTAAGAATAATCCATATTGCATTAATTAAACCTGGAAATTTTTAAAACATGGGTAATTCTAATAGTTGTATGAGTTGCGGTCCAATATCAAACTATCTAATGGGTTTGTCTGATCCTCTGTAGAATTTTCAGGTCTGTGCCCTATCTAAATAAAAAAGTGACTTGTAACGGCAGGCAAATGCATATTTGGAAATTATTGCTTGTTGGTGGTAAACAGATATTTCCCTAGTTATTTGATATGACATGCAAGCCTCCAGATCTGGGCTTGCTATTTAGACTCAATAAGGGAGCTTTTTCCTTACTTGGTTTAACATAAATGAGCCTGTTTCCATATTTGCCTATTTACAATATATTTTTGTACACTTTGGTGTTTCTCCCGGTATGCTGTGACCCTGTAGCATCTTAAGGTTTATGGAAAGTTTGGGTGAGAAAAATATCAAGCAGCCTTCCCCAACTTGATGCCCTCCATGCTAGCTAGGGATGATAGTATCTGTAGTCCAGCACATCTGGAGAGCACCAGGTTGGAGAAGGCAAGTAACACTCCCTTTGCTGTGTCTCTCAGTATGAACTCACCATTCAGTGTTGTGAGTATCATTCCTTGAAACTTTACCAGGAAGGAACAAAATGTACATTTCTTGCCCCATAAGGAACAATGGGGGGCATGTGTGATTCTGATTGGCTATTTGGCATACACCATCTGTGCCTGTTCTGTGTCTTATTGCTACTTCGCAGAGAATCCGCACTGTAGTAGGGTTGCCCCAGCTGCTGTTGGAGATATTAGCAGAGTGCCCACTTTATTTCATTTTTGCAATGTGGAAATTACAAGCAATTATACAGTTTCCCAATTAGATCAGAACTTTTGAAAGAATTTCGGTATTGATTTATGATAATATGTGTGTCCTTGGTATCATAAACTAGGAAAATCCCTCGCAATTGTTCATGACAGCTCAGTGTTTTGTGTGACCGTGCATACTATCTTCCTGTTATCAGTAAGCTAAGTAACAGCGCTAGAGGAGAAGTACCAGAAAGGCAGCTATACCCACCCACATGGATCTTGTGGCACATTTTAGACTCAGATTTGTAGTGGCATTAGGTTTTGTGCACTAAGACCCACTTTGTCAGATGGAATAAGTAGTTCAGTTCAGTATGTATCTGAATAAATAATTTGGATGATGACATAGTATAGCTTCCAAATCACACAAGGTACTGGCTCCCCTCTATTTGGCACTGGTTAGGCCTCTTCTTGAGTATCATGTCCAGTTCTGGGCACCACACTTCAAGAAGAATGCAGACAAGCTGGAAGGCAACGAGGATGATCAGAGGTCTGGAAACAAAGCCCTATGAGGAGAAACTGAAAGAACTGGACATGTTTAGCCTGGAGAAGAGAAGACTGAGGGGAGACATGATAGCACTCTTCAAATACTTCACAGGTTGTCACACAGAAGAGGGCCAGGATCTCTTCTCGATCATCCCAGAATGCAGGACACAGAACAATGGGCTCAAGTTACAGGAAGCCAGATTCCAGCTGGACATCAGGAAAGACTTCCTGACTGTTAGAGCAGTATGACAATGGAACCAATGACCTAGGGAGGTTGTGGGCTCTCCTACATTAGAGGCATTTAAGAGGCAGCTGGACAGCCATCTGTCAGGGATGCTTTAAGGTGGATTCCTGCATTGAGCAGGGGGTTGGACTCGATGGCCATATAAACCACTTCCAGCTCTTATTATTCTATGAACCTTTCTGAAAAAGAAAAGCACACACAGTGCTTTGCGAATCTGTAATTTGTACATCTTTGCATACAGCAAAGCTGTAAGGATATCTGTTTGCTTATATTCCTGTGCATAAGAATTTTGACTTTCAGAATAAATTGTGAACGAACGAACACCCACTCCAATTAATTGTAGCTCACATCACATATTGGAGACAAAAGCCAAATAGCAATTTTTGAGGCCTTTCTCAGCAAGTATTTTTGCTATTGACTTTTCCCACTTTGTTCACTGACTGTAGATGAAGTCTCTTTAATGAGTGTCCACTTCATTTGTAGTTATTGACTTTTCAATCAAATCTGATCTTTCTCTATGAAAAATGGAGTCAACAAGTATCTCTGAAATCCAGGTTGATACTACTGATCTATTGATGTGGTGTAGTGGCTAGAGTGTCGGACTGGAAGTCGGGAGATTCAGGATCTAGTCCCCACTCGACCATGGAAGCTTTACTGGGTGACTTTGGGCCAGTCGCAGACTCAGCACAGCCTACCTCACAGGGTAGTTGTTGTGAGGATAAAATGGAGAGGAGGAGGATTATGTATGCTGCCTTGACTCCCTTGGAGGGAAAAAGGCGGGATATAAATGCAATAAATAAATAGGAAATTGCAAATAATACATAGTAACTTAAGATGCTGGGCTTATAAATGGTGTTTTGCTCTCTCATCAGTTGCTAAGAAATATACACATTCCTTGGAGCAGCGTGGAAGTAACCAGGTTTAGAGGCTGACTGGCATCCGGGAAGAATTGTACCCTAAACAAAATGCTGACTCCAGATCTGAGCAAGCATACTCTTCCTGTAGTAACTCCACATATGACATAATCTGGGTTCTCAGAACTGGATATAGTTTAATTTTAATTTTAATATGGTCTGTATTTTTCAGAGCTATTGTTTTTACCATTATTTTTTAAAACATATTCTAAGAATTTAACTGAAATCAGCTGGCTATATATCAATTCTACTTGTGCATTAAGTTGTTATAAGTGTTGAAAACACTTAAGTAGAAACCTTGGATTTAGTATTCTCTAAAGCCCCATTCAGGGGTTCTGTACCTGAATAGAGCAAACACATGAGAAAAGGGAACACTCCAGCCCCATTTATTGTTGTATCTGTTACCCTCCACTGATGGAGGGCAACCGTTTAAAGAGGGGAACTTCCTGTATCCATGGAGGCTTTTTCCTGTGTCCATGGAGGCTTTCCACATGAGCCAGAATACTGCATTCTGGTTCAGGTGTAAAGTCTCCACAGATACTGGAGGCAGGTCTTCTCTATTCAGGTACAGAATTATCATCATCATCTATTACATTTCTATACCGTCCCATAGCCGAAGTTCCTTGGGCGTTTTACAAAAGATTAAAACATTAAAAGACAAAATATATAAAATCTAAAACCATAAAAACCAGACAGCATACAAAGACAACATACATTTAAGAAAGCTGTGAGCTCTCAGCCAAACCTAAAGACTGATCTGGGATCATTTAAAAAACTCAACATATGCTGCTAAATGGCTGATAGAAGAGAAAAGTCTTGACCTGACACTGAAAAGATCACAATGTTGGTGCCAGGGGGGCCTCATCGGGGAGATCATTCTATAATTGGGGGGCTACCGCTGAGAAGGCCCTCTCCCTTCATGGCTGAAGAGGGCTTCTGTTTGGCATGTTTGTGTAGACTGATACCAAAATAACAGATTGTGGAGAAAATATGCTAATTCTGTTGGCAAGCAACACTTTATTTGTTACATTTCTGTGGGTCTCCGAAACAGTGTGCCCCCAGATACTTGCTTACTTTCAGAAATAGTGTGATGTCAGGCACTTTCAGGAGTTGGGAAGGGTAAATCCCCCTGTTTAGGGCTCAAGATGCCTCCTTGGGGACACCCTGCTATCAGATCCCGGGTAAGCCAATGTGAGTGGGGAGAAGAGAGATGTACCCTTTGGGGATGATCCTTTTAATTCCTGGTTGTGGGCTCTAAGGATGATGTTTTCCTTGGCCCCCTCCCTCTTTGAAGATCAAGGATGGGGAACTCTTTTTCTGCGGAGGACTGCATGCCCGTGGTAGGCAAAGTCAGAACCAGACACAGGTGCAGTCTGTCTGTCTCTCTCTCTCTCTCTCTCCCTCTCTCATATTGCCACCCCTTTTACTCCTTCCCCCTTCCCAGTGGGCTGCCAGAGGAGGGGCAAATTACTCTTGCCAGAGGTCTGAGCTGACCTCTGGTAGAGGGCTGTTGTAATTAGTCTGAGGGCCACAGGTTACCCATTCCTGGTGTAGGTAGACGTATAGAGGAAGGGGCATAATTCAATGGTGGAGTGCATGCATTGTATGCAAAAGGTCCAAGGTTCACGACCTGGTATTTTCAGGTAGGGCTGAGAAAGACCATCATCTGAAGCCCTGGAGAGTTGCTGCTAGTCAGCATGGGCAGTACTGACCTGGGTGGAATGACGGTCTGTCTTGGTATAAGGTACCCTCCTATATTTCCAGACCCTTCCAATAAGAGTGTACAATGGTAGCAAGCCAACTAAACCAGCCTTCCCCAACCTGGGTCTATCCAGATGTTTTGGGCTACAACATCCATCAGCCCCGCCCTCATGGCCAGTGGTCAGAGAACTAGACCATACAAATTCAACTGTGGCTGTTCCATTGAAGTATATTAAGGCGATCCGTTGCTAGAGTGTCTGTAACATAGGATACATTGCTCCCCTCCTCCCTCCCCCCCCCCGGGCTATTGGCTGTGTCCCAGATTGCAAACCGTTTACTTTGTCCAATAGAACATGCTGGAAGCTGTTGAGAAGCAAAGCCACCCAGTCTGCTGACTTTACTCAGTGTCCCATTTTTTGGTCACTCTTGAGTGTGACTGAGAAGACAAAGCCCATTTCTGAGTTCCCATATATTTATTTATTTATTACATTTTTATACTAGCCAATAGCTGAGGTTCTCTGGGCATATGTGATTCGATTGACAAACCTCTTTTTAGTTATTTTTAAAGCATGCTCAAACTAAGCTGAGTGCTGAGTATAAAACAGGTTTTGGTTTTGGGGAAGTACGATTAAGAAAATTGAGAGTGGATGAACTAGAATACAATAGAGCTCGATTCCACTGTAGTTTTCTATTTGTTTGGATAAATGAGAGCTTGTTATAAAAGAAAAAAATCTGCAAGTCTTAAATTATTCCAATTTCAGAGTATCTTCTTTTATTTTTAGATGAATCTGCGTTCTGTATTTACTGCAGAACAACAAAGGATATTGCAGCGTTATTATGAAAATGGAATGACAAATCAGAGTAAAAATTGCTTTCAGCTCATATTACAGTGTGCACAAGAAACTAAGCTGGACTTCAGTGTAGTCAGGGTAAGTACTGAGGTCTTCCATGCTCAAATTTACATAACAGTTTAACAAATACACCTGTTTCCTTATTTATCTGCAGGGCATGGAGCTGTTAAAAAACCAAAAGCTTCATTATCCAATATAACTTTGGTTCAGTTCTCCCCCCCCCCCTTTTCTATTGACAGTTCCTCTTTTTTCAGTTGACAGCTCCTTGTAGTCTTTCTCTGTTGTTTGAGACAGTGCCTTGAAGTGCTTTCATCTTGTCCATGCAACATGAATCTCTTTAACATCTGAAGATAGGTCTCTTGTTGAAAATCTGGCTTTTACACCCCTTTGAAAATTTCCTGTCATCTTTCTAGTTTGGATGCTTTATGGTTCTGGTTTTTTTTAAAGCTAGATTGCTTGAAAAATGTAAGTGACGCTTTAGACATTACGTTTTGGGGCGGGGACCAGTAGATGTTTAAATCACCCTACTTATACAACTACAAATTTAAAGCATATGTACAACAAATAAGTGTTTGCAAAGACCTGGCTCATATAAGTACATTTCTCAGCAAGTCATAATAGCTCCCTGTTGAATGTCTGCTTTAAGGCAAATGTGGGTTTACCTCTGCATAAAATGTGACAAATGGCCTTCAGATGGTGGATTGTTGCATTTGTGTGCGTTAACTTTAGTAAAAATTGCAGTTTAATGTAGATATGCTAAAGCAGGAGAGGGCTGTTCAGCGCATTTCTTGGCAGGCACAAAATGTGATGTATGGCACTTCCTTTTAGACACAAACCTCTCCTTCTCAACTCTTGTTTTAATCTTCAAGGCTGGTAAGAAGGACATGGGAGGAACATTTTAGAATTGGATCTTTGAGGATCTTGTAATAATAATAATAAATTCATTTATTTATTTCTTACCTGCCTCTCCCTCTGGATCGAGACAGGGGACAACATTAAATACAAAACAGCATAAAATACATAAAACTGATTAAAAACTTATAAAATGAATGAATTATTAAAAAACATATAAATACATTATTAAAAGGCATCTTAAAATTCAACTGGGTAGGCTTACTGGAAGAGATCAGTCTTTATGACTTTCTTAAATTCCGGAAGACTGTTAAGTTGGTGAATCTCTCCCGGCAGGCCGTTCCACAGTCTGGGTGTGGCAGAAGAGAAGGTCCTCTGGGTAAATGGTTTGGAGACCGTGAAGAGTCTTGGCAGTTCTTGTTCTTACAATTAGCAGTAGTGACCATGCTATTGTTCACATGAGCACTGGGGCAAATTCTGACTCTTGGTAGTTCCGAGTTGGGGAGACTGCACTCTTTGACCTTGAAAGAGCCAACTGCCTGGGAATTTGAAGAATTTTTGCCAGCTTTGTACAGTGTAACATTTGCCTGGTACTACAACATACGCGATGCATTGCAAGAAATAAAGACCAAAGCTTGATAGTAGGACCAGCATGCAGTGGTCATTGACATCTGCAGACCTCATTGAATGGCAGGCCTCATCTGACATCTGTTCACTGTGCATACCTACTAAAAGGTGAGGGGAGAGAATACCTTGGGGAAACACTAGTGAGGTGATAAAATTCCACCAGTGGGCCTCTAGTATAGAGAACAAGCCTTACCTCTTTTTCCTTTTCTTCTAAGACAATAATTTGACTGAAGAACCATGTTGCTATGTGTTGTTTCTTGTTGTTGCTCCATTTTCTGTTTTGAAGTCAATCTACCGTTGAGCCCCTGGAATTTTCCCTGTCCGTTCAATGGAATGTACAGGAGAATTAACAAGCCATTGTTGGCTGGTTGCAATAGACACTGTACAGGTTTATTTGCCCTGCCTTCTTACACAGCCATGTTCTTCATAGCCTCAGGATCCTCTGCTTGCTCCTTTTAAATGATGGTTCTTTTCATCCCTTCAAGACCCCTCTCTATACTTCATGACATCCCACAGGTGCTGTACACCTGCCTACACTTCCATGCAACCAACGCTCTCAGAGCTATGGATGTGGCTCCCTCTTAATCGTAGTAGCTGCTACTACTTCTCATTAGGCACGTACTCAAAAACATACTTAACAGATTAGTTATTCGTCTTCTACTTGCATTTTAGTTCGTTTCCTGAGTACAAAACACATGTGTTATGAAGCAGACTATATTTCACTGCTTGTCTCCTTAAAATACATGAAAGCAGTTATCAGTCGGGACCATGCCCCCCCCCCCCCCACTCACTTATGGCTGATGAAAGCTATACTTGCTTTGTACTATATAAAAAGAAAACTGTGTGGAGCAGCTCATAGTGATTCTGAGTGTGATACCAACAAGTGTTGCTGTCAAAATTAATGCAGATAGCAAAAGTGTGAACTTGTGTAAGCGGCATGCATTTTGATCCTGGTAAAAGCAAGCAATTTCTACAACTATACTGAAGTTATTTTACGAAAAGTGGTGTTTTGTAGTATTTCTGTAAATATATATGAGAAGGATTTTATTGGTATGAAACCACAGAGTTATCATTTTAAAAGATCTGTCTTTTTAAAAAAAACCTGTGTGGTTAGTGTTTACTGTGGGAAACTGCCTCCAGACCTCATCCCATTAATCTCTATTGATTCTAGTAAGAAATGAATCCAATTACATTTATAAAGTACCTCTTTGGGCGTTTGGGGTTCGCATTACTATCTCTTCAGTTCTATTTTTAAAAAAATGTATGACGTTTTAAACATGGATGGCTACGGGAGGGGGTGGCTGTAGCTCAGTGTGATAGATCACATGCTTTGCATCCCAGGTTCAATCCCCGGTATCTCCAGATAGGGCTAGGAAGGAATCCTGCCTGCAACCATGGAGAGCTTCTAACAGTCAGTGTCGATAATACTGGGCTAGATGGACCCAGGGCCTGATTTAGTATAAGGCAGCTTCCTTTGTTCAATCTAGTTGTCCATTTAGTGGTCATTCTGCTAGAAAATTCCCTTTCCTGTGTTTTACCAGAGGATGGGCGTGGGCGGGTTCCAGATCACTTCTCTGTTCATTTTTTGTTTTACATTTAAACCTGTGGCAATTTTTGTGGCTGCCTTGTAGAAGGTGCTACAAATTCCTTCTGCATGGTGGTAGGTCCTTGCTATGGCTGTATAGCATGAGGGTCACATCATATAGATCACTCTTAACATAAATGCCATATATTGCTGGGGAAAGGCTATGCTGCGGAGATCCTGCAGACAGTTCTCCTGATGAATGATTCTTAACATGACATGTTTCAGTGGCCTCCTCTTGGTAACCATAATTTGGGACATGGTTCTTAGAAATTTGGCTGTGGGTTCTTCTGTAACGCGTGTGTATGCAGTTATTTTCTAATGAAATATGTCTGTTAGCTACAGTTTTGATTGCAAGATAAATAATTTTCTCTAGATGTAAAAAAATGAAATTTGGAGGAAAATAAACACAGAGGGTTCCTAGTGCTAACAATCTAAAGATGTTGTGCAGCTATTCTGTGTTCCTTAATAGATTTTTTTCCTGGTTAAAAAAAAAAGATGGAATAATCAGTGGGAAAGCACAAGAGGGCTACAAATTGAAGACAATGACATTTGGATCTCCTGTAATATTCCACAAATGAGGCCGTGCAATTGCATAATAAAAGCCTTATCTGGAAGCACCCTCGATGCTTCTATCACCATTTCCCCCCGAAGTTTAAATCCAATAGTTTATGGAGTTGCTGAAATATGTGGACTCTTTTATGAGTGGAGTTAAAAAGAAAAAAAAACCCAGTAAGATTTCAAAATGGGGAGCAATTGAAACTTAAGGAAGTTGATGCTTCCCTACGACGGAGAACTTTATTGTACAATGTCAGTGTTTAAAAATATGCATTTCTGTAACGACTTCATTATGCGTATAGGAATTTGGGTGGACCAGATATTGTAAGTTTCTATTAGATGGGAGAAAGTTTAAAAGCAAAACAGAACACAAACTTTCTCAGCCTTCTTTTTTCACTCTCATGTAGGGTAGCCACGTGAGTAGAAAAATGAAGCTTGGTTTGCTTTCATGTAACTTTAACAAGTTTGATCTGCAGAAATGAGTAGGTGGAGCTTTTCATAGCATGGATGTAAATGCTAGCAGGTGATACACACCAAGCAGCTGTTAAAGGTGCAGCCACTGAGAGTGGTTAAAAGTTGGCAACACTACCTTGTGATAGACTGGAGGGCAGAAAGCCCATGCTGCTGAGTGTCCAGAGAGAGCTCAGCATCCCCCCCCCCCCCAAAACAACTCTTTCCTCTTCCTGGAAGGAGAAGATAAAAGGCATAGTAAGAAAGATTCCTAGTGGGGATCTTGTGGACAGGATAGGAAGTGCAAGAATAACAGCTGGAAAACTGAAAGCGGGAGTTATTGGTAGAGGTAGAGATCACTTACATGTCCCATCCATGGTGTGTTTGGTGTTGTTCCCCGCCTCGATCCGTTGGGAGAGGCGGGTGATAAATAAATATATTATTATTATTATTATTATTATTATTATTATTATCTGTTCAGCCTTTATACCATAGAGACTCCTGTGTGATATTCTGACCTGAGTTCAGTGACCTTGTATGAGATCCTTTGATGACAAACTCTTTTGTGTTTGCAGACCTGGGTTGGCAACAAAAGAAGGAAGATGAGCAGCAAGAATGTTGTGGATTCTGGAGGAACTCCACCGGGAACTGTGGCCAGTACTTTGACCATGCCTCCAGACGTGGCGGTCCGAAACGTGGTCAGCATTGCTCGCTCCCAAAGCCAGCAGTCGTCTTGGACGTCCTCCAACAATGACGTCATAGTAACTGGTATATACAATCCGTCTGGTTCATCTGGCAGACTGGTGTCCGCTAAACAGACTAATGCATTGATGAGCGATATGCATAAAAACTCTCTTCCGAGGCCTCCTGTGAAAAGTGATCCCGAATTTCAGCGGCAGCACGTTGCAGTGGCACGACAAACACCCCACTGTAAAAATGCTTCCCTGTTCCTGGGAGAAAAAACAATTATCCTGTCAAGGCAAACGAGCGTGTTGAATTCAGCAAACTCGATTTATAATCACACTAAGAAAAGCTATGGCGGTTCTTCGGTTCAGACTGCAGAGTTGGTTTTACCTCAGAAGCCTGTGTTGTGCCACCGGCCATGCAAAGTGGAGCAAATGGGGGGTCAGAGGTTACAGAAACCGGAACATCCGATCCTTGCCTCACACATGCCATCGGGGCAAAGGGCTAACATTAGAGATCCTTCCTGCAGCACGCACAACTTGGAAATCCGAGAGGTTTTTTCCTTGGCTGTTACCGATCAACCTCAGCGAATCCTGGGAGGAAATACGCAGAAGTCATCGTCTTCTTCGGGAGAAGGCAGTTGTTTGTCAATTGCCATGGAAACTGGGGATGTGGACGACGAGTATGCTAGAGAGGAAGAGTTGGCATCAATGGGTGCCCAGATACAGAATTACTCCAGGCTAAGTGGCACATCCCTCAGAGTCGAGAATCCAAGCACTGGGCTGTCCGGATCAGGCAGAAGCATCAGCTGCAGTTCAAATGCGGGGAATGCCAGGGACTTGCATGACAATATCCTGTATCATAACAGAGACTATCGCTTGCCTCCACGGACCTCTTTGCATACCACGTCCAGTACACTGTATAGCAGTTCATACCCATCAAGAAGTAACCTTTCTTCTCATTTTGCAGCATCCAATCAACTAAGGCTATCTCAAAACCAAAATAATTACCAGGTAATTGGTGTTCTTCCTATGTTCTAATTACACGGGGTTTAAGGGCATCATCTTTTTCATTGTTGATGCAAAACAGGAGCTCCAGCTAGTTAATCTTGGTGAGTTGCAGCTGTGTTATGCATTTCTTGCCAAGCAAGTCTCTCTTTCCCATTGTTGAATGGTTGTGTATTCTATTCCATGTTCTTGGGCACCCTTTCTTCCACATCTTACATGCAGCTTCAAAGACTTTGCAGTGCAGTGGAGTCAGTGATAGGACTGCCATGGGGTATCTCTAAATTTTCCACTTTCCCCTACTGACACAATACCTGCCTTTGTTTTTTCTTTATTGACAAGTTGGTCTAAAAGCTTCTGCTCATGGTACCTGAAGTAAGTCCCCATGTGCATTTTCTACTTCCCCCACTCCCACCCCCCATACACACACACACACACACCTGGTTTTGTTCCCAGACATTTAGCTTTTTTCTGGCCGAGGCAGTAGACTAAGATCATTTTAGTTTATTTAGGCTGGTACCTGGGTTTATTTGGGTTGGATGCAGCTGCCTGAACCAATCGAGTGCTGGTAATATCTCTTCAGGATATGCAACGAGTTACTGTTAAACTAGGTGCTGGATTCCCATCCAAATTATCAACCTGAGAGTGACAGCTTTTACTCTTAAAATCATAAGAATTTTTCCCGCTGTATGAAAGGTGACATCTGACTGATGTAATTGCTCAGGCGTGCAGTTTTACTACAAATGTTATCTGTGAACCAAAGTTTGTGAAAGACAGCATGATGATTTTTTTTACTGTGAATGTTTTGTAATCAAATCCCTATAATCTTAATTCAGTAGTGAATGGTAAAATGAGGAGTGATAGAATTATAATTCCAAAATTGTTCTTCAAAATAGGTAGTTTCAAGATTCCTTGACTAATGGGGAGAGGAAATGTTATAGAATCACATGAATTTTACTGTGGAATTATTATTATTATTATTAATAATAATACATATATGGCCCATCCTGTCTCAGGAAATTAGGGCAGGTAACAGATTTGTACCCTGTGAAAAGGGTTGTTTCTGAATTCTGAACTTAGGCTGTAAGGATCAAACTACACATGGTGTTAAATGTGTGTAAGCATTTCAAGTACAGGATTTTTGTTGCAGGGGTACAAACTGGAATAGGGTGATGGTTATGGGAAGGGGGTTAACCTTTTCTCTGCACACCTTTGTTCTGCAGAAAATTCCCACATCCTCCAGGCATTAGGAGGAAAACTCCCACAGATGCTAATTGAAACTTCCCTTCTAAGGCTAGGAAGATTGTTGGCAGGACCACAGAACAGTTAGAAATGCTTAACCTACTCCCTTGCACCTGCTCTTTAAAGAACAAAAGTTAAGAATGTTAACTAAGCCTTCATTTTAAATGAAATGGGTGTTTGTTTTTTTGTGATTGTTTCCTTCCATTTTTGGAATCCTTCTCATTAATTTGTATTTCAACATGTAGTTTAGATCTCTTTGGGTAATAAATTAGCAAAACCTGTGCAGTATGTTTTGTAGAAAAGGTTGATAAGCCAATCATGAATTATTTTCCCAGTTTGAAAACCGGAACAGTTGTGAACTTTTGCTTGATTATGAAAAGCCATTGACTGGGGACGTAGTCCATTTTATCTTGACAATTTTAATGTAACTAAATTTGATAATAGGGAAGCAAATTGCTAATGTTTTTCGTAACATACAAAAAAAAATTTACCAGCAGAAATATTGTATTATGTTCACTGATGCAATACTGCTAGTTATTGACATGTCTATGTCTTTTCTTTTTATTTTTTATTTTTTTGGATGCAGTTTTTGTGTCTTGAGATGTAGCATTTTTCACAGAATCATGGGTTACAGACTTGAAAATTTGTAGTCAATTAACTTTCAAAAGCAAACCTTGCTTCTGTAACAAGCAAGGTTTGTTACAGAGCAACATGATTCTGCAGTTCATTGTGGGCAGGTCTACAGCCATGTCAGCTCAACAAGCTGAAACAAGCCAGCTTCAATTAATAGTTTATGAAGCTGGCTTGTTTCAGCTAATCATAGCTAATAACACCAGTTTAGGATTCAAATGGCACAGTAAACTGCGAATAATTTAAAATGAAAGAAGAAGCTTCTGATCTCCTTGCAGCCACACCAGAGGGAGTACAAGGGAGGGGAGGGGAGTATGTCAACCTGTGCCCTACTGTGATTTGTTGTCATAACGCTAAAACAGGCTTTAGTGTTACATCTGAACACAGCCCAAGTTTGGGAGCCTGTATTAGCAAGACACCAGAACCTGCATGTGTTTTGGAAATGGAAGCATCTTCAGACAAGTATGTTACTAATGCAAGTTGCACACAGGCCTTTTAAAAATGACCCAGTTGGAGAGATGGTCAAAGTGTATTCGATATATATTGCTGACTTTTCTGTCATTGACTTTATGATAGCAGAAGGAAATTAGAAGAGTTTCCTCTTCTAGAACAACTATTAAGTGGCAAGCATGAATAGGGTTAACCTTCAAATGTAATTACCATTGAAACTCGGTTTGCAGGTTAACAAGAGCTTGTGTGTGTTAGCTCATGTGGTGTCCTTAATTAACAAATTCCTATTGGTTATCTTAAGGTGTTATGTTAGAACTTGGCTCTTTATGAAACCTCTATAGAATTTTTTTTTTCACTCATTGACTCACTCATGGTTCAAACATATCAATCCTGAACTTTATTGGAATGAGCCATGATTTGCTCCCGCCTTACCTCATACACATAGCTTCAGTAAAGCTTTCTTAATTATTTTTTAAAATCACAATTTCTTATGATCTGAACTAGAAAATAATGTTTTCAGGGCTCCTTTTAAACCATGATATGAGGCCAGAATTAGATCCTGGTCTCGTATCCTGTTATGAACGGAGCATTTAAGCAATTGTTTTCCCAGTTCCAATGTAAACTGGTTTAAGAAACCAAAAAAGCTTCACATGAGGAGAAAAGCAAGGAGGGAGTGTGAGGGCACATAACTAATTCTTGGACTAATTAACTGTGGTTTATTAGACTAGGATCATTGTTCCAATTGACATGGCAATGCAGATTTTGTTTTTTAAAAAACTCATGCTAGTTCAAATGACTCAATCACTCCTGCTTGGCTCCTCCTATCACCAAGGAGCAGCTAAACAACCCAAGGTCAATCTGTGCCTGGACTTCAGTAGTGTTACATCCAAACCCTGAAACTCTGGCTTGTCTCTTCCCAGACAAGCAAAGGTTATTTGGGAAGAGATAAACAGTTTGGAACTTACTTTAACCAAACAAGGAAAGGAGAGTCCCTGGCTTGTTTAGCCACTCCTGCTGGCAGGAAGAGACAAGTCAAGTGCCATGTGCATTAGTATACTGGTTATTCATGGTAATCCAGAGTTTTAAAAACCCTTGGGTTGCAGTTACATCCCATTATGTCTGAAATGGGCTGTTTAAAAAAGAGAAGGATTTATGTTCAACTCCTTAGAGTAAGGAATTAAAAGCATTTGAATGTGTTCTTCAAATGAACTTATATTGCCCAAGTTTGGTATAATCTGTAGATTTAGACTTCTTGGTAATATTATTTTTCCTTCCACAGATTTCAGGAAACCTTACTGTGCCTTGGATTACGGGTTGTTCCCGAAAAAGAGCAGTAAGTACTTCGCATGGAAGCTAAAAGTGGATTGAGTGCAGTCTTAGAATTTTTTTAAAAAAAAATTTAAACCTTGTTAGCTATTACGATTAGGAGGTTGTGCAAGGTTTTTGGTTTGAAAGGAAATCCTTTCACTCCCTGGCTTCCTCAAGGTCACTGTTCCGGGAGCAGATGTTACATAGTTGGATATTAAAAAAAACCTTAAAGCTGCCCTGTGGCAGGGGGAATACAAAATCCATTGTTGGGCATGTAGGCCCAATCCAAATGCCACAGAAAAATGTGCAAGCTTTCAAGTTCTCTGATACTTTTCACCAAGGTTAGTGATAGATAGATAGATAATAGATAGATAGATAGATAGATAGATATTAAAAAAGGTGATGGGAGAAGAACAGAAAGGTCCCAGAATTAGGTCAGATTTTGTGGCCATGAGAACTGCAGTTTAGACCCAGTCTCAAAATCAAGAACGGATTGATCATTGTTGTGTGTTACAGTATTAGATTACACTTTGACTCTCTGCTTACCCAGGAATCTGAGTGTTTTTCCCACAGCAAGAGACAGTTCTGAATTATAGCCAGCCTTTATGGGTTCACAAATGGGTGTGAGCCAATCATTGCCTTTTTGTCCAAGAATGCAAGGTGTGATCTGATACCTGGAACACTTACCAATGACTGCAGACTGAATCAATTAATCTCCATTTTAAGACTGGGTCTAAGCTGCAGACCTCATGATTACAACATCTGGTCTAATTTTGGAACTATTCTGTTCTTCACCCATACCCTGTTGCCGTTGTGGTGGTTGTTACCACCTACGCTGATGATGAGTTCTGAAGAACTCAAAAGCTTGCACAATCTTTTGTTGTGTTTTGGTTGATTCTAATAAAGGTAATTCCCAACTGGATATGGATTTTGGATTGATGAATACATTTAACTATAGATAGAAGTATTCACTACATGAAAACAACTTTGCATGTCATTAATAACAATTCTGATTTGAATTATTCTTACCCTGCAACCCTGTAAAATTCTCAAAACATATCTGTCAGTGCTGACAGTCATGAATTAGTAAGGGTGAAGATTCTGCATGCAATGATTATCCTTAAAGCCTGCCCATTGATGCTAATGACTTCAATGTCATTGTTGTATTAATAGCTAATTATATCAGTTCACAGTTTTCATTGCTGGATTTAAGTAATGGCATAACAGCAATAAAAACTTAGAATTAAACCTGCTGTTAGAAATCCTCTGTTTGTAAAATGGACTGCAATATATTTTCAGTTACTGAATAATTTTGCTGATGGATTGATGTCACTAAAAGCAACTGGAAAAACCCAGTGAAGTGAAAAATAGCATGGCCCTTTGGAAATGCAGAATAAGGCTTTAAAAATGAGCATTACTAATGGCAAGAGTAACAAAGACAGCTCTTAATTGTTGGCTCTCAAAGTAAAACCTTCATATTTAGAATTTATAGTCCATTTCAACTAACTATTGAAAGCTCTCCTCTTCCATTCTGCATGCCTCTAAATAGATTTTTTTGCCTTCTCTTCTTCTGTCTCATTTAATTAATTTAGAAAGAATGATATCCAGTCTGCCTGGCACATAGCAAAAGGAAAATGTGATGATAGGGTACCCTAAATCTTTTAGTTCTGCAATAACTCTAAATCTCCCTTGGAAAAACAATAGTGCACAGATTCCTCTTTTAGTGTTGTTGGTTAACTATCTTACTATTAATTTGTGGTGGTGTTAAATAGCCTGAATCCCTGCAATTGAAGATGCTTTTAAAGCAATTTTAAACCTGTTTGCAGACACTCTAGTCTAACGGATGGCACAATTTCTAGGCTTTCATATAATCTCTTCATTTGCACAGGGAAATTGTATTCAAATAAGATTTGCGAGAAGGGATAAAGTAATTTGTAAGTGTCTTCAGTTATGCTAGGAAAACAAAATAGCTCAGTTGATTTTGTGACCCAGAATAATCTTGAGTGCCATTCTTAAATGAGTTATGGAGAAATTTGACCCAAAGCTGAAACACTGCACAGAGATCCCATTGCATGTTCCATTTGAAGAAATATATAAGCTGTCAGTTTCTTTATGCTATAAAACCATGGTCTCCAAAGTGCAAAGTGTTCTTCCACAACAGAAGTATAGATGGTTGGAAGGAGGGGGTGAATAATATAGTACAGGTTTCCTAAAATTCATGCCATCTAGTTTTGTGAGTGATTGAGTTGGAACACGACATGCTCAGTGACATGTTCTGTTTGCATCAATGCAGCCAAAATACTTGTGTGAGTTAAGCTAAGCTTCCGTCTTTCGTTAACTATTATGGGGGGCAGTGTAGCCATCCTATATTTAAGAACCTTCCTAGACCAAATCAACGGTCCAGCCTCTTGTTTCCCATTATGTCCAGCCAGATGCTTCAGTGAACCCCACAAGCAAGGCAGGAAGCCTTCGCTTGTTTCTCCCAAACATGTAGCATTCAGGGATATGTGGGAAATCTGGGTCAAAACTGGAATTCAGGGAACACAAAAGCACCCCAAAAATCAGCCTTTGCTTCATCTACTGCCACCATTTGATAATTCAGGATATCAGGAACCCTTTTATAAAGAGAACTACTACAAGACCGCCAAATACTGATGGAGCATTCACAGATAGGAACAACTCCCTTTAAAGACATCCATACCAAAAGTGACAAGGCTCCCAGTTCACACATGGGGAGGGACATGACCACTTGCATGCATACAACTCAGAGGGATTGGCTGTTTTGAAATGAGACTATGGTCCTTCTAAGATGGAGTTTAGTTGACTGTATTCTTTAAAAGTACAGCTGAGGTCCCCCACATCCTGCTCCTTCATCTGCCTGTTTGATCGCTAACTAAGCTGCTTCTGTGTGCATCTCTCCTGTTACTCCTTGAGAGGCTGAAGCTGGGCTTTTCCACCCCTTTGGGAAGCCCAGAATAGTCAGTGTGCACATGATGCTACTATGCAGCTCTTAGTCTGACCAGTGCCTAGAAGAGGCACTATCTAGGAGCCCCTTAAAAGTTGCTTTGAGCTTTCCCCCTAAAGAAATGTATTCTTATGCTTCCTTAAACACAATCCGAAATATATATTAAAGGTTTTCCTAAATTGCAAAAGAAGAACTGCTTGAGACATATAGAGATGTGACTTCCATGCTCTGGAGCCAGACCCCTGCTTGAAAGGTTTCAGAGATGAGGCCTTACTAGAGATCAGAGAATTTAAATTGTGGAGAATTTTTTATATACTAAACCTTTATAGTTGTGCTTTGTGAACTCACATGATGGTATCTGTGATACCTTATCTTAACCCCTTGCTGCTGCTGCTCCTGTCCCGCCCCATAGCTATTAGGCCCCATAGCTCCACAGCCCAGCAACCGGGCCTCAGACAAGCATCTAAGTTCCCGCTGCCACCAGTACCTTCCTCAGGTACACTTTAATGACCACACCAGTTGGATGAAATTAACAAGTTTTATTAACATCAAGTATATTGCGTGTACAGTAAGCTTATTGGTTTCCTCAGTTCATTTGCATAGCGGTTTCAAGTACAATGCTTATATTTTCAAACTGGTCCCAAATCCGAACTGTTTCCTCTCACAATATTCACTCAAACACCTCACTAGATACTCTTTCTTTCTTTCTTTCTTTCTCTCTCTCTCTCTCTTTTCCCTGTTCAACCCACAATCAACCCCGCTCCTGAATTCATCCCAAAACAACCCCCTGTCAGCTCTCCCTCAGTCTGACATATATATCTCATTCGCTCCCCAGCTCCTCCCACTCTCACACACCCCACCAATCCAGGCACTCCAAACAACTAACCAATCAACACTCACTTACCACTCATTCCATACTCACCCACTCATTCCATACTCACCCAGACCTGCAACTCCAAATAATAACTTTTGCCACACATTCACATCCCTAAACAGTAGAACATCACAGTATCCCAGAGTTTTCTGCTATCCTTTCTAGAGAAGTCTGTCTCGGTATAATTGGAATGGAACCATCAGAAGGAGTGACATGGCCTTGTCTGGTAAAGATTGCTCAGGAATCCAAGCTCTCACTCTGTCTTCATCAACTCCTCTATCAGTAATAATGCTACAGGCATTAAAGTATGCTACTTAGGGATTTTAACTGTTCATTTGAATATGATCTTAATTAGCTGCAGAGTTTAACACGAGATAGATATAAAAAGGGATAGTCTTAATAGATGTGCCAAGGCAATAATAATACCTCCTTGTATCTTCCAACACTCTTCTCCCTGGGACTTCCTTCTCTGAGATGTGATGTAGGTATCCTGGGTTGAACATTCAGTCT
Source organism: Anniella stebbinsi (assembly GCA_029215795.1). Taxonomy (NCBI): domain Eukaryota; kingdom Metazoa; phylum Chordata; class Lepidosauria; order Squamata; family Anniellidae; genus Anniella; species Anniella stebbinsi. The sequence continues at coordinate 19,394,228 of JARDYH010000001.1, forward strand.
GGTTAAAAGATCCTGTTCTTTTGTTTTACCTACAGTACTAGAGTTCCAGTTCTTTAGCCACTGTGAACCCTTGAAAAGCCACTCACATGGGGGATATCTTTGCACCATGCTCAGAAGGTATAAGGACTTGGAAAGGCAGCCCCTTAAAGACTGTCCAAAAGAGTCAATGCTCTTTGCAGGGGGCCTTTGCCCAATGCTGAAAAGAAACAAATGTTGACTTTCACACATGAGAAATCATGTGTTATCTTGAGCATGACAGAGCTACAGCCTCTACTTAGCCACAAGGGCTGCTTTTTATAGTGAATTAATTGAAGCTCTTTGCCAGAAACTGTCTGACAACCTGTCCTTCAGAATGTGTATAACATGACCAATGAATTTAACACCAGGCAAGATGTGAGTGATTTAGCAAATGGTGGTGCTTCAAAGTGCAAACTGAAATCTTCACTCAGAGACCTTGTTTACATGGATAACTTTTTTTTAACCTCCTGCTTCCTAATACTTCACTGGTGATGATCTTAGCCGGAGCTTCTGGGTTCAGTTCCAACTTACATCCCACTCTGCTTTTTTCAACAGGAGCTTGTGAGGTTTTAGATAAGTTAAAGGCAATGGGCGGCAGCAGCAAGAAGCATAAGAGCTATTAATGACCGTTGGGGACATCAATGTTGTTTGGGGGAATGGTTAGGGAGGAAGTGTGGCTCATGTAGTCATTAGTTTCTGTAATTGCATCCCTTTCACTTTTTTTTCATCCCATGAATTTGCTATTCCAATGTATAGCAAAAGACATTCGGACTCTTTGGGAAGACACCAGTTATCTGGGTCCATTTTAATCTAGTTTTTGGCCTGGCTATGGCACTGAAATGGCTCTTTGGTTGCTCTGATACTGGGTATTTTGAATACTCTGTATCCAGTACCCACAAGGCAAGGCTGACTGCTGCATAGCTCCCAGTGAGCAACTTGCTCCATCAATGGTTAGAAGTCTTATGAGCCTCCAGGCCACCCCTTCCAAGCATTGCCCTTTTGCTTAAAGTATATTAAAGAGTCAGACAGCTGACGTGGAAGAAGGCAGTTCTTCCCTGCCTGGTGTGAGTGTGGAGGTACAGGAGGTGCTTGGCTCCTCGGGGAAAGGTGCTTGTTGGAGTCAAGGCTATGGCTTGACGCCTGGAGCCAAGCCCAGCTCTTCAGCCCACTGGCTTGGCCAGCTCCTCTTCTGAGCTCAAGCTAGTACCCATGACACTGGGAGGATGATGGGTGGAGTTCAACTATATGAATTCCTTTGAACCTTTCAGTATCTTTCAACACCATCGACAATGGCATCCTTCTGGAGCAGTTGTCTGGGTTGGGGATTGGGGCCCCTGCAGTTCAGTGGTTCAATTCCTATCTGGATGGCTGCTTCCAGAAGTCTGGTGAGGAGGGTTGTATTGCTCTTTCCCTTGGCAGCATTCCCTTGGCAGCATACCATGCTGTGGTATGCTGCAGGGCTCTATTTTGCCCCTCATTCTCTTTAATAAACTACGTGAAACCATTGAGTGAGGTCATCCAGGGATTTGGAGTGCGGTGTCATCAGTATACTGATGATACACAACTCTGTTTCCCCTTTTCATCTAATTCAGGTGAAGCTCTGGGTATGCAGTGGACTGGATGAGGGTCAATAAACTGAAGCTCAATCCAGACAAGATGGAGGTACTGCTGATGGGTGGTCCATCTGACCTGGGAGATGTTCAGTCTGTTCTAGATAGGGTTGTACTCCCTCTATAAGCTTGTGTTCACAGCCTCGATATAGTTCAGATGTGGCCTTATCTCCTGAGGCCCAGACAGTTCTCATGGCACACAATAACTTACTCACTGAGGCCCCTTGTGAAGAAAGATATGCCCATAGTTATCCACATTCTAGTAGCATCCATCTAGTAGCAAGTGTTGGAGATGTAATAGTTGGTAGGCTAATCTAGTGCATATGTGCAGAGTTACCCAATGATGGCTTGAGTCGTACCCAGGATTAACATGGTCCTGGAAACCTCACTCAATGTTAAAGATGCCCATGCCTTAGCAGGATACCTTCTAGGCAAATAGGAGTTGGCAGAGAGGCATGCTGCATGGTTTGATAAGGTAGCATTCTACAACACTGGAAATCAAATAACCTCCTAAATATACACAGTTGGATTCAAGATATATTGACCATCATTGCCATGAAAAATACATTACACCAAATTACTAAAAAGAAAAAAAAAAGAATATGGGGAAATTTTCTTGAATGATATGCAAAGTAATATTATCCACCCTTAAAACCACTGCAGGCCAGCAAAGAGATGTGCATGACATAGATCTTATACTTTATTTATTTATTTTTCTACATAACATTTTATTTATCCAATTTTTATGTAATGATTTTACTTATATACATGAAACCTTTACTATTTAAATACAGTATGATATGAGGAAGGGACAGGGAGAGAATGGGGAAGGTGGTATAAGTGTTAATTGTTTGTATTGTATTGGAAAATGAAATCCAAAAAAATACTTCAATATGTTGTACATAGGGCCGCTTTGGAAGATAGCTCAGAAACTTCAATAGACACAAATACAGTAGCTAGATAAATGACTGAGACTAGGCAAACGGAACATTTCTCACTATACTTAAAATGGTTTCACTGGCTTTCTTCTGTTTCTGAGCACAATTCACCATGCTGGTTTTAATCTCTTAAAACCCTAAATGGTCTGGGACCAGGACACATCAAGGACTGTCTTTTCCCACATGAACATGCCCTCATTTGGTTTCCTCTTCCTGATCCACATTCTGCTTCTCATTACATTTATATAAAGTAATATTTGCTAATACATTTTTAAAATGAAGCTGAGAATACATTTTATTGCGCTGAATTGTTACGGGCGGGGCTTTGACTTCTGACTTTGCAATACCATGCAGAATGCCTTCATTTTCAGTGTCTGTCCTTACCTGCTTTTTGGTGCTTAATAAAACATAAACATATGCTTGTTTTACAGCTACAGGATCGTACACAATTCAGCGACCGAGACTTAGCTACCCTTAAGAAATACTGGGATAAGGGCATGACCAGCCTTGGCTCAGTTTGCAGAGAGAAAATTGAAGCAGTCGCTACGGAGTTAAATGTTGACTGTGAAATAGTGCGGGTAAGAAGCCTCCAGTCCTCTTGTTTCTGGTTGCAGAAGCGAAAATAGCCTAGATGAAAGCTTTTTTAAAAAATTGCATGAGGTAGACTGAAATAGATTGCACGTGTTACATAATGAATGGCCACGTTAGGAAGTAGTCTCTTGCTCTGTCTATTTATAGTTAAAATCCCTCAGGTGAGACATTTATCGATTGGCAACATGAGCTGGATGTTTGACACTCCAGTTGGGCTGCGATTTATATAAGTTTTTAATCCAGCAAGGGCCTTCTGGAGAGCTGAAAAGGAATAACTGTTGCAGTTGGTTAAAATACAAAGCTTCTTTGAAGCAGAAGAGAGCAGAATGTTGTTTTCTTCTTGTTTCCTCATGAGGGAGAGCAATCGCTCAGTGGCAGGAGCAAAGCTGGGCATGTATCACATCCCATGTTAAATTCCTGGCTTGTGGAGTTGGAAGGATCTCTCAAGTTAGCAGGCTGTGAAAGACCTTTGCTTGGAACCTTAGAGAGTGGTGGAAACTATGTTGGGCTAGATGAGTCATTGTTGGAGAGAGTAGCTTATATAGCTTTGTACAAGAGGAGAGGGAGGGCTGCTAAGAGTATGAACTCTGTGATGGAAAGACCCTGGTTCAAAGGTCCCCTAAGCCGTTATCTCACTGGATAGCCAAACCTCTATTCTCTTGGGAGTCAGTCCCCCATGTGCAATGTGAAGATAAGAACACTGCTCTACTTTACTAGGTTATTGTCAGAATTGCTGAGACGGTGTATGTGAAATGCTTTGAGCTCTGCACTATATAAATGCCAAGTATTATTGTTTATGACATTTTTATCTCACCCCTCCAAAGATCTCAGGGAGATGTACATGGTTCCTCCCTGATCCTCATTTCATCTTGACGTGGACCCTATGAAGTAGGTTAGGCAGAGAGAAGTGACTGACCATAGACTTCATGACGGAGTGGGAATTTGAACCCCCAGATCTGACCAGTCCTAGTCAGATACTACAGTGCATAGTAGTAGTAGTATCTTTAAAAGAATGTATGTGAAGATAATCAAAATACATAAAAACATTTTCCTGAAATGAAACTAATTTCTTTATATTTAAAAAGGAATGAATATTCAGGCTTGTGAGTGTTCTGTATCTTTCTCTCTCTCCATCCTCACCTGACTGTACATCAAGGAAACCCAGATTCTGTTTCCAGAGTCAATCATGAAGTTTAAGGAAACATGCACATGTTTACTTTGCAGTGTTTTTATTCCACGTAAATCATTCCAGTTTTCCAAAGATATAAAGTACATTAGAAAAAAATTAGGGTATCAAAAAGGAATGGAGAGAGAGAGAGAGAGAGAATGAATAGAAATGCTAAGATCAAGGTGAGTTTAGCCCACTGTGTTCAATGGGACTAAAATGTCTTCATTTTGTTTTAGAAATGTCTATCCCTCTTTTCTTCCATTAGGGGAACCCAAAACAGTAAACAATATAGAGATACAGATATTCAAGGCAATATGAAACAGCATGATAAAATGTTACAATAAAATCGGCAGCCAGAACATATGGTCAATTGAGCTTCCGTCAAAAGGCCTCCTTCAGAACCAGGTCTTCACCAGGTGCTGGAATAGTGACAGGGCTGTACCAACCTCTATAGGGAGGTAATTCCAGAGCGTCAGTGCCATAACCGAAAAGGCCCTGTTCTTTGAACCCACCTGCTAAATCTCAGTTGGTGGCGGGCGACCTGAACCAGGACCTCAGATGTTGAACGCAGTGTATGGGGAGGCACATATGGCAGATGGCCCATCCTTAAGGTACCTTAAATTCTAGTAAAGTGCAATTGTATTACACATAGCAAGAGGGGAAGAAAGGTAGAGAAACACATGCAGAATGTTGACACCCTACCTCCTGGCCACTCATTGGTTCCTCAGTCCTTGCCCAGTCCTACTGTCTACACATGTCCAAACTCTGTTCTGCTTATTCAAGAATGATAGCAGACATACACATCTTCCTTACTGAGTTATCACACTTCAGTTAATCATAGTTATCACAGTTATCACCCTTCAGCTAATGACTTACATGTGTGAAACAGCCAACTCAGGTCAAACAGCACAGAAAGTGTTTTCGTATCTCTTTATGCCCCTTGCAGACTGTATAATCAGTTGCAATTCGTCGAGTGTTAAATCAGTCTGTCAAAAAGAGGGCACCAAATAACGTGCTAATGATTCAAAATCGGGTGATGTCCAGCCGGAAGAAGATTACAATAAAATGGTTAACAGAAACTGAGGACAAAAAGCAAGCAAAGTCAGACATTAAGAAGCTTTTTGGGAAGAAAAGAAGCAACAGCTCTGCTACATATTTGACTATGTTGCCAGAGCAACATTTGGCGAAGGATATCATTCGCAGATGCAATTACAGGGCTGGCTCCGGGTTTAAGGGAGCCATTGGCAAAATGCCCACCTGGTGGTCTTATCTGGCAGCCATAGGCAGCAACAACACTCTGACGAGTGGTAGGTGGCCCGTTCCCACAATACCTCAGAGTGATGTTCCGTTTAGGGAAATAGAGAACTTAAAATGATGGGTCCCAGACTCCTACTAGAGACCACTCAATGTTTGCCTGGAGGGAAGTGGGCAGGGCAGGCAACAGTGGTTTGGGGATGCCAGATACTGACAACAGGTCTGTGTGTTGCTTCAGCTTCATTTGAACAATATTATAATAACTAGCTGGAGAATGCTGGGAATTGTAGGATTTCTTTCTATCTAAACATGCATAGGATGGCACACTTCATCACTTAAAGTAGGTTAGAGGGACTAAGTATAACAATCTGAAGAGCAACTGTGATGTAGCCATGGAATCAGCTGGCCTACAGAAGCCTTAAGTGACCCAGCCAGATTGCCAGCTGCCCCCGCCCCCAAGCATCACAGGTTTAGTCAGGGTGTATGATGTGTGGGGCTCTATATAAGGAATATAGAAAGAAGTCCTTTATGGGTTGTCTTGGGCCAGCAGAGTTCCAATGTTGGCTGTGGGCTTAGGCCTTATTGAGCTAGAAGGCAGATGACAGTGCACCAGTTTTGAGTCCCTTGGCTTCCCAGGAAAGAAATTAGTTTCTTCTGCATGAAGGTTTTCTAGGCAAGTGTCTGCAATAGTGAATTAGTGAGAGGATGAACGTGATTAAAGAAGTTCTTCTTTTTTGTCTTCTTTTTGATGACTTAATTCTACTTACATCCCCTCCACACTTTTGAAATCTAAGCCGCTTTTATAGTGATGATTTACTTGTGGTTCCCCACCACCACCTCATTGTCTTTCTTCAGGAGCTCAATTAAACATTGCTATAATGAAAACATTATCTTTTCAGAAAGACTAAGTAGGCTTCTGGCAAGTGCAGCTTAATTTAATCAACAATTAATTGCAGCATACAGTTAAAAATACTTGATTGGTTGAAACAGTTGGCTTTTCAGCTGAAGAAGCAGTTTATGAGCATTCTGTTTTTGACGTAAATTTCTGATCTGTTGGGCGCTTGGCAATGTCGTTTTCTAAAAATAGAAAGACATTAAATATAAATATAGTTTTAATGTTGAAAGTGGAGCAGGTTGTATGATATTTTATTAGTGCCATTCCATTAATGGATAAAAAAAGCCAGGAGACTGTGACATGAGGAACTTTCAAATATGCAGCCCTGCGCTTGAGTCTAAAATGGTACAATTTCAGGAGCTCTGTACCCTGTGAATGTAGCTGTGTGTGTAGATCCGTTCTAAGCATGCAGAAGATGGGCATCTCGTCATTAAACATGTCCTTGAAGTCAAGGCAACATTTATTTATTTCAACACTTACATCCTGCTTTCAAAGTAGTAAATTCCAAGCAAAGAACAGAACAGTTTCAGAGTGATTCCCTAAACCACTCCAAAAGCCCTCCAGATATATGTGTTTATAAGATCCAGGGTTGAGGAGGTCAGGCAAGCATCCCAGAAAACAGACCTCTAAAGCTGGATGTGTTGCACGTAAATGGCCCTATCCTACATATTCACCTGCCCAACCTCAGTGTGGGACAGAGCAGGTTCATAGCCAAAGACTTAACATGAAGCAGGAAGAAGCAGTCTTTAAGATATACTAGTCCCAGTCTACTTAGGGCTTTGAAAATCCAGCATTTTGAATTATGTCTAGAAATAAAGTTGACATCATATTAGGACTCCCAAGTTGTACTCTTGCTTCTACATGTATCTGCGTACCCTTAGTGAATGTCTCCTTCTTCTTGAGTGCCAGGAGAGCTACCTGGCTTCAGTTGCTTTGTTTAAGGAGATTGTGATCTCCTAGTCATAGTAATCGCAGGGCTTTCCCCCTTAATTTTCCAACTTCTGGTTCAAAGATAACTTCTGATGTTTTCCATGTCTGTTTCTCATTACAAGACTTGGATTGGGAATCGGAGACGAAAATATCGTCTAATGGGAATTGACGTCCCTCCTCCTCGAGGTGGCCCTGCTGATTTTTCCAATCAATCTGATTCCAGCAGTAAATCAATACCCATTCCAGGAGATGATGGTTCGACTGATGTGGGAGACGAAAATGACAGGAATGATGAAGTATCCATCTGCTTATCGGAAGGAAGCTCACAAGGTATTCAAAGCTGTCACCGGTATTATATTGTAGCAAGTGGGACTTGCAAATAATAATAATAAATAAATAAGTTGCAGTGTGGAGTGCTTCTGTTCAGTGTTCCAGCCAATCAACCATGTCTTCTTCCAGGATACTCCATTACATTCCATGCTGCATTTGTATTTTTGCAAACTGTTGTGTTCCTTGTGCAAGGATGGTGCCATTTTGGCTACGTAAGGGGAGTTTACTATATAGATAGTAATATATATATATATATATATATATATACATACATACATATATATATATATATATATATATATATTATAGTGTTGTAGCATGGACTGTGGCTGCATTAAGTTCCAGCCACTCCATTCCATTCCCTTCTCTCTGGTTTTCTATTCTACCTCCAACAGTTGGCCAGCATTCCATATCCACTGAGCATGCTCAGTCCTCAAGGGTTTTTTGGGAGGGGGGGTACTTCTGCAAACTTTTGTTTCCCCCAGACCTGCTGATCCCTTCTTTCTTGTGTGTAGATGGCACTATTTTGGTCGCATAAGAGCTGACACTTAGAGAATGGAGTTTGCTATGATTCTACATGATTTTTGTTCAGTCTCGTATGCTATCTCAGCAGTTTGAATTTTCGCTGTCCTTATGTCCCAGGGAGTATCTAGCAATTTGAACCTAAATGTATTTGCATAGGAGTAAGTCTGAGTGAATGTATGTAGGATCACAGCCAAAGTTCAAAAAGTTTAGCTGTGTGGGTAACATTTTTGAAAGACAGGAACACAGAAAGTGATCTTATTCTGAGCCAGACGGTTGGTTCATCTAACTTAATGTTGTCTGCACTGATTGACAGCATCTATCCATGGTTTCAAACTGGGGTCTTCCTCAGCTGTACTTGGAGACATCAGGATTTGAACTTTGGACTTCCTGCATGCTTAAGCATGTGTTCTGCCGCTATGCTATGGCCCTTCTCCAATGCAAAGCTGAAAAAAGCAACTGAAAAACAAGACTGAAGGTGAAATTTACCAGAAGCAAACGTATGCTAAGTTAAAATGGGGGTTATCTAATATAGAGATATGAAAGGCCAAGTCCATTGCATATATTCACAAAAAGCCATAAGGAGAGAGAGTTGAAACTTCAGGACATGCCGTATGCCATTTTTCGCCTTAGGTCAGGATGATTTACTCAGGCAACTTGATAGATTGAATGCTAAGATGTTGCCCTGAGTCTCCCAGGAAGATAGGGTATAGTTAACCATCTGGTATTTTCTATGCAACTTCCTTAGTTTCCTCTGAATTTGTGAAGGTGTAATTAAGGATACAGACTGTAGTTTGCTTCCTCCCTCCCAGAGGTATCGATGGTAGCTCAAGGAAGAGAAGACACTTCAATGTCTTCAATGACTGTGTCCTCCTAACAGTAATCTACTCTACTGACTCCCATGGGAAAGTGTCTGGGAAATGTATAACCCTTCAAACTCCATCCCTGGTTGGGGAGCCAATTCAGTTAAGGTTGTTGACCATTGTCAATGTGTCCTTCCATCTTCCATTGCTTAGCTGAACATCAGGAAGGGCCATCCAGTCCCACCTGGTAAATTCTATTTCTCGGGCTGCTCCAAAGAGAATGGCCTTTCAGAAGGGGAAAGGCATGATGCCATCAGGATCTGAGGGACCTGACAGTGACCCTTCAAGGAGGATAGTGGAAGAACAAAAGAGAAGACAGTTGTTGAAACCTGCTATCGCACAACAGGTGATAGAAGCAGCTGTAATTATGTTGGAGCAGTGTTTTATAAAATAGAAGAAGCAACAACAGTTTCAGTTAGGATTGAATATGTGTTCGCACATTTCACAGGCTTCATGTGCTCAACAAATTGCTCCTGGTGCTTTTGACTAGAACAAATCAACAAATACGGTGGCTTCTGAACTTCAAAAATAGCCCATTTCTGGGGCACATGTGCATATTTGTATGCCAGACTTGATCTTATCATTTTGTTTGAACAACTTGGAGTGGGACGGGGAGGAAGAGAGAAATGGCTAAGAAGTTGAGAACTGTTAGAAACAAACTTGTGATGGGTCTGTCAAAATTTAAATTATAAAGAGAATAAGATAACATGGAATTGGTTGGAAGTGACTGAAAGTCAGCAGATCTTCTCTTTGCCTGGGGGTGAAGGAACTCCTCCAGCAGGAGAGTTGAGAAATAGTCAGAACACTCTGCAATTCAAATGAAAAGCTGTCTTAATATTAATTGGGTTTGGCACTTGTAGCTTATGATGGAACCATCAGGGAGAGGCAGCGAGTAGACATTGTAATCCATACTTGCACAGCTGCAGGATAAATGCCAAGTCTTCTTAGGAGCAGGGAATGAAAGCAGAATTGGAGTTTTATTCTTGCAAAATGATTATTTCTCCCTCTCCCCTTCCTACAATACTATAAACCCAAAAACGAATTCAGCATAGATAGACAACAATAGGATACTTCTGGGACATGAAATGGGTGTACCAATTAGTATTCGCTGCTTAGTCATCTGCTTTTTCTGAGGCTCAGGGGAACTTGACTACAATTAAGATGTTGGACCGAATAATATACTCTGATATAGATAATCCTTAAAAACAAAATGGTTTTCCGTGCTAAAAGGCTACCATAGAGATCCTTATGACTGGACCACAATATTGTCCTTTTTGGTTCTAATAATGACACCTTCACAATAGACACGGCAGAAGTAGATAGGACTAGATCTGTACATGAGAAACCGATTGTCTTAATATATGATTATTTCTTTGGTATTTATTGAAATGAAGGTAATTAAAAGTAGGGCCTACTACATCATCCAGGTGGCTTAGAATTCTCAGGACCTTCTATGTTGAAGGCATTTGGATCACCCACTGGATGACATGTTTTGAGCTTTTTCTATTTACTGTGTGGGATGCAAGCAGAAATAAGTATCACTGAGCCTCCAACCAACAGTTGGTCCAGAAAAATACGATGGTTGACAGTGTTAAAAACCACTGAGAAAGCAAGGCAAATTAACATGGTTGCACTCCCCTGTCTCCTTCCCAAGAGAGGTGATCCATGAGGGCAACTAAGGCTATTTCAGTGCTGAAACCAGGCCTCAACCTGGATTGATATGGGTCTAGAAAATCCATTTTATCCAAGAAAGTCTGGTGTTGAACTGACATGACCCTCTTGAGCACCCTGCTCCAAAAGGCGACATTTGAACGCTTGTTCCATTGTAAATGGTTATAGTGGTTTACTTAGAACATATTTTATCTGCAACCAGCTTGCTTATAGTATTCCTCTGCTAGGATCCTGGATGGTGGTTTTACCCCTAAGGTTGCTAAATGGGGACAAGGGTTGTAATTTAAGTGCTTCCTGGTTTGGCATTTCTGGGTTTGCACTGTTGATAAGTGGGCCCCAGAACTGTCCAGAGCATGCCTTGTCAAATCGCTCTACTTTTTCCACCAGTTTCTTTGCGCACTGAAGGCCCTATTGGCCAGGTTGGAACTGTAGTGGAAGCAAAGTGGCCAGATGATGGTATTTGATTGACTCTTCCTCTTGGCATTGAGGGGTAAGTTGTAGCAGTTCTATTGTAGGACATATTGGATCATTTATCAAGAACCTCTAACTGGCTTGGGATTCTTGACCCTATCGTTAACTCTTTTAACTGTGTAAACAAATCAGGGGTTAAACTGACAGAAGCCGCTCTCTTGGAATAACTAATCATGTTTTTAAGCCCACAGGGGAATTCAGGTGTTGTTGTTTTTTTAATGGTGTCTATGAAAATGGTGTGTAAACATTCATCTCTCGAAGGTGTACTGGATTTACGGAAAGCTTATTTAAAGCCACATGTTTTGTTTATTTCTGTAGAAGAGCACAGTGAAGTTCTTCAGAACGAAGACATTGGCCACAAAGAGGGGGACCAGACTACTGTATCTGCTGATAATGTGGTAGGTACACTTCCTAAAATGTAGTAGTTTGATTAAATCCAATTCATATGATGGTCTGTTGTATGAAGGGCCAGAGATTGCCACGCCAGAAGGGGCCTATAAGGCCATCGAGTTCAACCCCCTGCTCAATGCAGGAATCCACCTTAAAGCATACCTGACAGATGGCTGTCCAGCTGCTGCTTGAATGCCTCTAGTGTAGGAGAGCCCACGACTTCCCTAGGTCATTGGTTCCATTGTCGTACTGCTCTAACAGTCTGTCCATCCTTAATATGGCTTCCTGTACCTTGAGCCCATTATTCCATGTCCCACACTCTGGGATAATCGAGAAGAGATCCTGGCCCTCTTTGTGACAACCTTTCAAGTATTTGAAGAGTGCTATCATGTCTCCCCTCAGTCTTCTCCAGGCTAAACAAGTCCAGTTCTTTCAGTCTCTCCTCATAGGGCTTTGTTTCCAGACCCCTGATCATCCTCATTGCCTACCATGCAAATGCAGAAATTGTACTGAGCATAGAATTCCACATCCTGAAAATCTTTAACTTCATTTTTAAAAAGCAACTTTCTTAGCCCTAATGATTGCAAAGATAGGCTTTCTGAAGTAGTGTCTGATACAGTTTTAGAAGTTTGATTTCAAAATGGAATTCATTGTTTGCTTTCAGAAAATAGAAATCATAGATGATGAAGAAAGTGATATGATAAGTAATTCTGAAGTGGATCAAATGAGTTCTCTTCTGGACTATAAAGTAAGTAACTTACATTTGTTTTTAAGTAGAAAGGTGATTAACCAACTCAAAACCCAAATACCTGCCTCAATCAAGCAGTCAAATTAGGAGTAAGGAATAGGATACTATTGCTCCAGGCCATCAGCAGGTGTTGCAATGAAGTTCATTGAAGCTTCGTGAAGTTACAATGAATGTTCAAAAGACATCCCGGGTGTTTAGAGTGATGTGATCAGAGTTGCTGCTTCCTTCTGTCTACCAAATTCTTACCTTGCAAAAATACGAAACACTACCTTTCAGACAGGTTGGCTGTCGCACAAGGACCCATTCCTCTGTCTTCCACAGTCCATCAGCTAAGGGTGTGGGTTTTTTTTGGATTTGACATAGTTTTATCAGTATCTCTCTCACATATTCCTTTCCCCTTTTAAGCAAAGATTGTGTTTTCATCAAATGTAAATATTAATTTGGTTGTGAAACTGTTTCCCCTTTTGTTTTAACACACACTTATACTGCTGGAGAGTTGGTAAAGCAGGAGCCGAGATGAGCAATTTATTCTAACATTACACAATAGAGCAAATCTCCCCATTATTACCAAATGCTGAGAACCTGGTAAGGTAACTTCCTGCTGTTTTAAGCAGGTTCATGTCTCCAGCTTAAGACTTACTTCCATGCCAGAGTGTAGGGGTAGGTACCACCAACTAAAATGACTGTGGCATTATTATTCTGGGATCGCAGACAGATGGCGCCGGAGCAAACGTTTAGAAGTAGGGTACTGATTTCTTTGAAGACAGACGGTCTGTGCCAATTTCAGCAGCTTGTGGATAGCAACGTAACGTTTGCTTTTGATGCAATATAAGCAAAGGCAGTTGGAAACTGTGACAACTACTGTTTTTTGCCAAAACTGCAAAAGGTTACCTGTGTACATAAGAACTGGGGGTGGTTCATTTTCAACTCAGAGGCCCTCAAACAAATTTCAGATGCTGTTAGAATAAAGAATGCATTTTGCATGAGAACTTTACCTAGATTTAAAATGAGTGGAGTGTCTTTAAAAGTGCACAATGCTTGTGTAATTGAGGTCCACCCATTAATTTCCTGAGCTGTGCTTTCAGGATAACAGCAGTGCTGAATGGATATAGATGCAGGGAGATGTGACCTTTTCTTAATGTCACTTGTCACCAAACTGAATGACTTGTTGTGACAGCATGTCCTACGGAGCCCTTTTGTTTTCTTTATTACATTTTGACATAAACTGTTAGTCTTCCTAACCATATTGCCCCCGCATGAATGTGGATGTTTAGTTGGACTCGACTAAAATCCGAACTATATGGCTGACCCACACACTTTTATTACCTTTAGGAAACCTGGTAAGCATTTTAAAACAGTGTTTATTTTATCCAATCCTTGAAATAAGTGGGGAGAGTGCTTTCTTATAAGGAAGCATATGAGCAGCAGATATTAGTTCTGCTTGGAATGAAATGAATTCAGATGTAGGAGATCTGGGTGGTAAGACTCTTTTCTGATTTAAACCAGGTAGGGAAATTAAATTCTCAAAATTTAGTTATTAAGGAAAAAAGAAAAAAAACCTGAGGGATGGTGAAAGGTAAAGCTATTACGACTTGTTAAAAATTCAGCTATTAAAATGTCAAACATTTCTAACTTTGGTTTTTTTAAAATTTATGGCTTTACTTTTATTTGCGGACTACAAAGAGAGATTGGGCTTTTGATAAGGATAATTTGGGAGAGAGAAAACCTGCTAGAGTAAAAATTGACAATTCGCAATCATCTCAGATTGACGGGGGCTTAGCTTTTCCATGTTTGAGACCTCATGTTGTAGCTGCTCAACTATTACAGATGAAATTTTAGATCATTAAATTGGGTTGTTTGATAGAAATGGACCCAATCACAATACCTTTGGATGTCCTTCCTTGGTTGAAAAAGAATAAAGGTCAGCAGATTTAAGTAAAACGTAGACATTTCCCATAATTTATTTTGCCATCACCAGCCTGCTCCTGTGATCTGCTCCGTAAGGCAAAAGATGGGCGGGATTTAACCTTTGAGACTTCCATCACGGCAACATTAAGATTTGTAGTAGTGTTGCAACGGCTTGGGATGGTAGAATTTTGCTGTGCAAGGCTTTGTATGATTGACGTGGCCAGAGAGAGGTGCACGTGTTGGAACAGGCCAGAGGAGTGGCAATATTAAGGGAATAGCGCTGTTCTATCCATATCATCCACCCATCCCCATTTTTTACACCAGTACAGTGTTACTACCCTACGCACCATTGTTCAAGCCGCAAGTATTTACTCAGAAACAGAAGTGCCAAGCCCCCTACCCCGCACCCCAGCCAAAGCAGACTGCAGGATGCACATCTAAGAGGAGGATGCTGACTTGCTTGCGCTAGTGCTGCTCAGGCAACAGCCTTTCAAAGGCACCAGAGTTTTTGGCTAGTAGGGTAGATAATACTATCCAACACACACACACACACACACACACACTTTTTTTTTTTTACTAGAAAAAGTCATTGTCATTCAAAATGAAGGTGAACACAAATCGGACCTACAACCTCCAGAGATATTCTTCACCCGGTGCTTAAAATAATGGAATCCAGTGCTTCAGTGATGGCCACTTTTTTAGATGGCTTTGAAAGGGCATTAGACAAATTCATAAAGGCTTGATCTATTGGCTGTTCCAAACAATTATTTAGAGCAGCGGCATCCAAACCAAAAATAGCTGTAATGATAGCTAACCTCTGATAGGAGAAGGTACCCTAAGACGAAGAAGAAGAAGAATTGGCAGTTATTAGTTATGATGTCTATTTGAAATTCCTGTGTACAGAGGCAGAATGCCACTGAATGCCACTTGTGGGTGGCAGGGAGAGGGCAAGAAAATGGCAAGGGAGAGCGGTTAGTTTCCTATTCTGCTTATAGGCATCTAATTTGCCACTACAATTGCCACTACAATTTGCCACTGCTTATAGGCATCTAATTTGCCACTACAAGAAACCTTGGGCTAATCCAAAAGTATTCTTACGTTATTGGTCAAATTTCCATAAAATATCTTGGCTGTATATATAAAAATATAATTGTTCCTGACATACTTTACTTGTCCAGATTAGATTTTAAAAAAATATTCTCTCTCTCAGTCTGTGCCGTGTATGTGTGTATTCTTGTTATATTAAATGAGGAGAAATGTTAACTATCAATCCTTTAATAGCTCCATTGTTGAACTTCCCCTGTCATACATCTGCTCTGCCCTCAAAATATGTCTGCCAGAAAGAACACTGTGGAGTCCTAATTTGCAAGTCATCCTTGCAAATGAGGGAAGAGAAATCATTCATGCTTGTTGAAACCTCCACCCCCCCCCCCCACGTGCTGTATTTCTTTCACCACACCTTTCATTTAGGAAGGCACATGCCTTTTCATGGGGTGGGGGAAGATCAAACACTCTTAAGAGGAATAGCAAAAAGATAATGGTGCTCTATTATTTCTAGTGTCATAATCCCAGCAGTGTTTATTGAATGAGCTCTGTGGAACATCATTCTTGTGCCATCGCGTCTCTGGCGATAATTACCATTTTATTATTCTTAAATGCTATCTGTTCTGCGTAACTTGCACTTTTCACCAGGCAGCAACATCGATATAGAAAACTGTGGGGTAGGAAATGAGGGAGACTCAGCAGGCTAATCTATCACTGAGCAGAAAGATGGAATCATAGATTTTAGAGGAAGAAAAGGTTCGTCTTGTCCACCCTCCCCCCATTAAGTTCAGATCCACTCGAGGTGGTGCTACATCGAAGGGCTCCATTCCCCTCAGGCCAAACTTGAGGAAGGCTGTCACATTCCCATCTTAGTTATAAAAGCTACATTTCATGAGGGACATAGTATACTGTCTGATCCGGTGGTTACCTCACCCCATGACCTATACCCCTTCTTAAGGCCCTAGATGCAGCCACTTCTGCACCCCTTAAGTACGTCCTTCACCAGGACACTCCACCAGGCCCACTCCCACTCAGGCTGGAGCGTATGTCACTTTTCTTCCTGCCAGCAACAGAGGAAGTATCTGTGCTCCTCCTCCTCCAAGAGCCCACTCTCTGGCCCAAGGCCTCTTCTCTCCCTTCCTAACTCTTCTTCCTCATTCACTCATGCCCTTGGTCAACCAAACCTTTCCTCCTTAGATTCTAGAGCGATGGGCCCTGCCTTTCCTTTTTCTCTCCCTGCCTATCTCTGTTTAACAGTCTCCAGTCCTGCCTCATCCCATGAGGCTTGGCCCACCAAGCCCTCTGCCTTGTCCTCTTCCCACTCTTGCTGGCTCTTGCTCCTTTTGGGCTCCCATTAGTGCCCTGTGTTCCACACACATCCATCAGTCCATGTAAGCTACATTGTGTTGCGCATGCCAGGGTTAGAGAGGACTGGAGGTGACTATACCAGGAGCCAGACATAGGTTTTCAGGGGCCCTGGGACAGGATGCTCTCAGTGGATCCTCGCATCCTGTCTATCTAATTTTTTTTCTAGTCCATCAGTGGGTCCATCTCCTCGATACCACTATCTGTTTGCTTGCTTCTCTCTCTGGGCCTCATCTGCACCATCTCCCCAGAGAGGACAGGACATGCAAAAGTTACTTCTCCTTGTTCTCGTCATTGCTCACGTATTCGGAGAGAGCAGGTGAACAGGCAGCCAAATCAGGGGGAAGGGGCGACAGGAAAAGGAAATGCAGGCATTGATCGTGAGCACCCTACTGGAGGGTGGGCCTTGGCAGATACCCAACAATGCCAAGCCCTCATGCCAGCCCTACTTTCAAATTAAGGTCACTGCAATCAGTCACTGGAGCTGGGATTTCAGGTGAAGCCTTGGTTGCTGCAGCTAGAAGTGTAGCTTTCTCCTCCCCAGTAGCAGATACGAATGCTGCACATCTGTTCCCATCTATGTCTGAAGAGGGTTCTGGAACCTGAGTAGGCTAATTCCCAGTTCAGCCCTGCACACCTTGATGGCCTCAGGTAGAGAGCATCTGCATTGCTAAGTCTGGCAGAAAGGAAAGTTATTTGGAGTACGCAATAACTGGGTGCTCAAGAAATGGAAGGAGATCACAGCAGCCACTTGGAATACTTCAGCTGAATACCTGTTTTTAAAGTTTCATTAAATCTGAGTATAGTTCATGCTGCTTTTTACTTGTTAATTTTAGTGTTTAATTTGATTATATTGTTTTATATTTTAATTTTGTATTTGCCATTTGTCGCTCTGTGAACATTTTTACCATAGAGTGACTCATAAATACAATTAAATAAATAAAATTCTATTTTGTTCCATCTCTAAAATGTTCAATAGTGCTGTCCCTAGGATTTTACCCATCATTGATACTATTCCTGGAGTACTTTCATATTCTCCAAGTATAAAACTTCATTCAGTTCTCACCATGTATCTGCAACTGTAGTCTGTTTAATTTTAAAAAGAAGGGGAGGGGGGGAAGCTATGGGGACCCTTAAGTTCATTATTCTGAAATGCTAGAGATATTTTTTATAGTTTCATATGTTGTTTTTTCTCCTTTTAGAATGAGGAAGTAAGGTTCATTGAAAATGAACTGGAGCATCAAAAACAGAAATATTTTGAACTGCAAGCTTTCACTCGGAGTTTGATACTTGCCATTAAAACAGATGATAAAGAACAGCAGCAGGTAAGACCAAGCAAAGAATAAGCCATAGAGAACTTTAGTCATAATGTCCCTCTTTGTATTTTGGCACTTTTCAAGATGCAAAGGCTATGATCCAATGACACATGGAAGCTCCCGTGTCCTTGTGACACTCCTGTGTCTAAAGACTACCCTGTTCACTTCAGGGACAGGAGCATCTCTTCACACCTAATGATACACATACAGCGGTGGTACTGCCACTGAACTGAATGGGGACAACATAGGGAGTTTCTTAAGTGCATGTGGATCAGGGCTGGATCAGGGAGTACGTATTTTGTCTGTATTTGTGTCCAGTAGTAATTAGAAGCTACAGAAATCTGCCCCTTGACAGAACTGCAGTACTATAAAATGATGTGCATTACTTCCTACCCCTCCACCAAGCTGTCTCTTTCCTTCCATTTTCCCCGTTGCGTCAGAACAGTGCAGGTCAGATCTGGGCCATGATGTGGAATGGCATTGTTTTTGTTTCACCAAGAATTGCAGCCCACCAGAGGCTACAGCAGCTTATTTGTATTTTATATCTAACTCAGGCACTCCTCGCAGATTTACCTCCGGAGTTGGAAGAGATGGATTTCAATCATGCATCTCCAGAACCTGATGATACCTCATTCAGTTTGTCATCTTCATCAGAGAAAAATGCCTTGGACAGTTTGTGATCTTTTGACAAAGGAAACACCACAACATAGTTTGCCTAATGTGTATGTTTTGAACTACTTAACATTTTGTTAGACAGTACCCTTAAATATGAAGGGGAGAGATCGGGGTGGAAAGACAGACTAGCAACCTTGTGTAGTGGGTGTGGTTGATGGTAGCTGCAAATTCAGAATTTTGTTTTTGACAAATGTGAAAGTTACTTAAGAAAAAAATTGCTACTCTTCTAGTAGCTATGCCTTGATGGTGGTGGTACCCTTATACTAACCTGCATTTAGTAACAAAACTCGGATTGGAGTATGCACCAAGAATGGAAAAAAAGTTGTCAATCATGCTGATAATTCAACAATATCCTCCTAATCTAGCCCACCAGACCTGTTCAATCTGATGGTTTGCCTTCTCTTGTTCTTGCCCCCTTCTCAGACAGGTGGACTCATCATTGGAAATTATGAGCATCAATAGATCAGTGGATAAAAGTTAGGCCTTCACTAAAATGATGATCATTCAAACCAGGGATCAAGCTAAACAAGTGCTTTTTTATCTGGACGTAACAGCAAATCATTGTGTCGTTCCTTGTTTTCACCCTTACCTAATGCCTGGGAAATGATTGGAAAAGGAAACCTATCTAACTTAATTAGCTCCAATGAATCATTTTATGTATTGCAGCAGATGGAAATTCTAATTGGTCCCCCCCCCCCTTAGAACACCCTGGGAACATGTGGCAATGAAGCCACAAAGATATGGTGCATGCACAGATCTGAAGGGGACGTGGATTCTTGTAGTTTATTTCCAAGCAGTTAGTCCTTAAGAAAGCCTCACCTGAAGGCTGCTCAGGACTGTGTTGTTTTTTTTAATACAGCCTTTCCCCCATGACTCTTGGTAGAGAGAGTGAGAATTAGGAAAGAGCTAGGGAAGCTGACGTGCCAGTGTATGCTCCAGGAGCAGGAGGCCTGGCTATGAGAAGCAAGGATGAAAGTTGTCCCCAAAGGAAGGATTTACCGCATTGTAATTTGGAAAACTGCTTGATTGGATTGGGATACATTTAACAAACCAACAAAACCTGACTTGTGAATTCCTTCTGGCATATGGGCCAGAAATTCAAGCAGTCCCACCTTTCTTGAACTTATTAGGCAATTTTAGAAGCCCATGCAGAACTGAGGTCAGTGACAAACCTCATTCTGCATCGGATGTTCATGAGTCTTGAGATGTCCAGTGCATAAATTGCCCATTTCCCTTTTTTTCAACCAGTGCTGAGGACTGAGTTTGTTTTAACCTTAACCATTTTCAGAATTTTGATCAATTATTAGATAATGAAAATACTAGATATGCATTTGTGTGGTTTAGGCTATTATTTCTCCCAAGAAAATATAAGAGAAATAAGAGTTGTTGCCGAAGTACCATAGCACAAACAAAAAAGGCAGTTTTTCTCCTTTGGGAGTTGTAATTTTTGGTAATCAAAACTCTGTCATCCTACTCCTAAAACAACCTTGCACAATGGTTGTAAGATCCACTTCTGTATCTTCCTCACTCTGTTCGTTGCCATACACTTCTGCTACTCCCTGCCTTTTCCACCTTATCTATCTGCTTTCTGCCTAACTGCCCTTCCCAGCTTGAAAGATCCAGGAGAGGCGGCTATGGTCGAAATGCAACACCCTCCCAGCCTAGGAAGTTAAGTGTAGTAGCCAAGACAGAAAAGGTGTTGCAACTTGACTTCTCCTCCAAGGGCAAATATTCTTTGCACTGGGGCAAGAAGAAAATGGCTAACTGCTGTTCTGTATGAAAGTTCTGCTCTGCTTAGCTGTGAGTGCAGATGTGCATACTCAGCGCTAAAGGAGGGGTGAAAAGGGAATTATTATTCTGCACCTGAAAAATCAAAAACCTGTGCCAAGGAAAGCTATATTCTTTTGACCATTATGAATCATTGGTTTTTCCTCTTACCTGTCATAGTTCTGCCATTTTTCCCTGTTTTCTAGGGATTATACAGGATATATTGAAGCCCTCATCTTTCTCCCCATCCACCCCCACCCATTAGAAAACTCCTTCACCCACCACTCTGGCTTCTGAAATGTTAGCAGGCACTCCCCATAAACCTTTGCAGCAATGAGAACTAGAACCTTGCTTTTTAACAAAAATGAAAATGGAGTTTCTCAGGAAGTTGAATTTTGTGCCCACTTGTCATGTGCATGCTTTCTGCACTGTCATGGAATTATGGCATATTTCTATGAGGAGTTAAAATAGATATTATTATTATTATTATTATTATTATTATTATTATTTACAATATTTATATGCCGCTCAATTATCTAACACAGATTCCAGAGCGGTGAACATAGGTTTAAACTGTAAAGAAGATTAAAAAAGCAAATTAAAATTGTACAATTTAAAAACAAACCAGAAAAACTGGCTAGTCAGTTGAGGAAGGCTTCTCAAAACAGTTGCTTTCAGGAGACGCCAGAAGCAGCCTAATGTTGGCACCTGCCTGACCTCTGGGGTAGAGAGTTCCACAGAGAAGGGGTCACCACACTAAAGGCTCTTCTGGTGGATTCCATTTGGGCCACAGGTCCATGTGGAACCACCAGGAGCATGCCCTCTGACAACCTCAGCGATTGGGCAGGTTGGTAAGGGAGAAGGTGCTCTCTCAGGTATCCTGGTCCCAAGTTGTTTAGGGCTTTGTACACTACTACCAAAACCGTAAACCTGGCCTGGTAGCCAATAGGTAGCCAGTGCAATTCCCTCAGCAAAAGAGTTATATGATGAAAAGAGGCAGCTCCTGACAAGAGCCAAGCTACTGCGTTCTGCATTAGCTCCAGCTTCCGGAGCAGTCTTAAGAGCAGCCCCACATAGAGTGCATTGCAGTAATCCAGTCTTGCAGTTACTAATGCTCGTACCACTGTGGCCAAGCTATCCCTGTGCAGAAGAGGCTGTAGCTGGCAAGCCAGCCGAAGCTAGTAAAAGGCACTCCAAGCTGCAGCAGCTACTTGGGCCTCCAGTGACAAAGATGGGTCTAGGAGTACCCCCAAACTACGAATCTGATCTTTCAGAGGGAGTGCCACCCCATCCAGAACAGACTCGGGAACCACTCACCCGCAGGGCTTCCACCTTGCCAGGATTCAGCTTCAGGTTATTGGCCCTCATTCAGCCCATTACTGAGTTTAGGCATTGATCTAGGACTTGCACAGCCTCTCCTGATTCAGTTGTCACAGGGAGATAGAGCTGTGTGTCCTCAGCGTACTGATGGCATTTTGCTCCAAATCCCCTAATGACCATCCCCAAAGGCATCATATAAATGGTAAACAACTTTGTGGACACGATGGTGCTCTGCAGTACCCCACAGCTTAATTGTCAAGGGGCCGAGAAATAAACACTCAATGTTACTCTCTGAAATCGACCCTGCAGGTAGGACCGGAACCACCGTAACACAGTGCCTCCAACGCCCATCCCACGGAGTCGATCGAGGAGGAGACCATGGTTGATAGTATCAAAAGCCAACGAGGGATCGAGCAGAATTAACAGAGTTGCAGTTTCCCTGTCTCTCTCTCGATAAAGGTCATCCGTCAGGGCGACCAAGACTGATTCAGTCCCGTAACCAGGTCGAAACCCAGATTGAAATGGGTCTAGATAATCAGTGTCTTGAAATAACTTAAAAAGTGTGTCTGCAGGAAGAGCCGGAGGCAGAATTTTTAGCTGGAGCAATAATGGTAGGAAAGGGTGAGGCAATGAATGACATGGGTGGAAGAGATGGTCATGTGGGTGGCAGTTACAGAAAGAGAGATATTTGTGGAGAGTGCAGCAGAAGTCTTCAAACTTCTCAGACTCTGTGGCCCACCTTTTTAAGTACAACCTGCAATACGGACTCACAGCTAATTGACTAATCCTCCCTATCCCTTGTCCTGCTTTTCTCTCGCAGGCAACCAGACTTAGGAGAGGCCAAGGCTCCCGTA
Source organism: Anniella stebbinsi (assembly GCA_029215795.1). NCBI lineage: Eukaryota > Metazoa > Chordata > Lepidosauria > Squamata > Anniellidae > Anniella > Anniella stebbinsi. Next base: position 19,416,876 of record JARDYH010000001.1, read on the forward strand.
TCTATTGATAGTTGCATCAAACGGAATTTGGTGGGATCCGCTTGTTGTGGCAGAGAAAATCTGCTGCTGCTGAAATTCCCTTTTCTACACAGCTATTGTAGGTATAAGAATCCTGTCTCATTCGCCTTTGATCACACCCCCGCCCCCATCTTGCTCTTTAAAAACAAAGAGAGAAAATTGTGGGAATGCCACTGCTGTGACACACTCTGGGATCCTGACTTGCCAGTCGAAGACTTACACTAAGACGTGCTATTAAGTCAAAAACCTTTCCACCTTCATGATGTCCCCTCTGTGCATTAGCTTAATGGCTTTACCATACTAACCAAATTATTTACCCTGGGGAGATAGTGGGCTAAACCATATCAGACTATTGGAACAGTCTTGGGTAGTAGGCACTGTATTCTGTTCTTTCACAGAGTAGATTCTGAGGTTCCATTTTCACTAGAGAACCCTCTTCCCCCATGAATCAATGTGAACCTCAGTTGGGATATCAAATTACTTTATTTGAAAGGTTATGGGACACTATAGTAAGAATAGCTTGAACAAAACAACACATGTTGTTTGCTTGTTTAATGCTTTTTGGTTAGATCTGGAATATGAATTATTTTACTATATTATATAATTAACACAGTACTTCAAAAAACCCGGAACATTTCTACATGCTACCTCTGCAAGATGATATCACCTTAGATGCCATACCAGACTATAATGTGACTTCTCACACTCTTAGGCAATAAATAGCTTCCAGCAAATGGATATGTTTTCTTTGGGGGGGGGGGGGGGGGTGGCCATTGCCTAGTGATAATTACTGTTACTGAATATTGCAATTTTTTTGTTTGTTTGAATTTTTTGTTGTTGTTATTCTAATATTAGCACTAGGGGAAGAACTGATGGCTGATATGATAAGTGTGTGTGTGTGTGTGTGTGTGTGTGTGTGAGAGAGAGAGAGAGAGAGAGAGTTAGAGTTTATATGACACTGAAATATTCCTATATTGTAAAGGCATAACTTCCTGGGAACATTTCCTGCAAGGGTCCCATTGAAATGAATGGGAGTTCTACAAGTTCCCCACAGGATTCTACCTTAAAGCTAAAATGGATATGATAATAGATAAGCTGATGGTTATAGGACTTTCTCCCCACTTCACCCCAGTTTTTCTCCTGGAGTAGCTGTTGCAATGCATGTTGCAGCGGTCTAGAGTTAATTCCAGTGCCAAAGGACACTAAACACTGGGCCGGTTCCAGAGTTGCTTTGGCCCATGGGCAAAAGCACTTTCAGTGTGACCCAACCCTACCTTTGTAGTTGTCCAACACTTCTAGTTAACTTTCTAACATGTACCTCTCAGCTAGAGATGCCAGCTACTTAGGAACGAAAAAGTAACTCCTTTTAGTCATTTCCTTGCTATGCTAAAGGGTACATAGATGAAGAATTTTTCTCTTCTTTTAACTTGCTGTTTTCTGGCTTTCACAATAGGCTCCACCTACCTCTTTGGCCCAAACTGGCCATGCCTAATTAACATTCCTGTATATTATTTTTTTTAAAGGAACAGAAAGGGCATAGTATAGTTTAAAAATCGAAGATAGTTCTACAGGGATTTACTGAGGTTGTGTGTGCTTACAGCCTTGCTGTCCTGCCACATCACAGAGTGGTTTGGAACTTAATTCGCTGTCAAAGATAGTATGTATGATATCAAAATAATTGGTTCAAAAACCCAAATTGCACATGTAATGTATTGGCTTTTCAGTACAAAGGAAAATGTGTTAGCATTTTAAAATGGCCCTTTCAGTTCCTCAGCAACTCTACCCCAAGATAAAATTCACTGGCTTTGAACAGCCTTCTGCAATAGGGAATTAACTCTCCTTCCCTCTCCTGGAATATTTGGAGTGCAGGAATTAGATGTTTTAAAAGAACACACACTATTTGAACAAATGTATGCTACTTTCTAAGTAAGAAAGGGATGAAGACCTGCTCTCCCACTGAAGTAGCATACAATGGCTTGGTCCTAAAACATGCTGTACTGGAAAATTAGGTGGTTGGGATCAGGCATGCTAGCTGTGCCCAAATGGCAGGTACAATTCAAAGGAAGTTAAGTGTGCTTTCAGCCCTAATGATATTGGTGAGACGTGGATATTCAGATTCTTAAGTCATGTTGGTTTCAGTGGACAGTGCAAAGTTTGTCTGGATTGTATCAAGAAATGTGGCACCAACACAATTCAGCCCCACTCATATCCAACATCCTATTTCACTATTACGTCCACACAATAAAATGGGACTTTGAACTGTTGCATCTTCTAACGGGGCGGTACAAGGGAAGGAAACGGATAACGGTAAATACCTTCCCGTAACACTATCATAACACTGGGAATCTGCTGCCTGGGCAGATTTTGAGCAAACACATAGGAAAATCTGTTCCTCTCCCCTCCTTCCATTACCCCACAAACATGGAAGACAAAAGGCTTTGGAGGAAAACTAGAGGAGTTGTTCCATGAAAAGCATGCAGAAAATGCTTTTAATGGAACAAGAAGATGATGGGAAAGGAAGGTGAGGCGTTACAACAGAATTCTGCTGTATTAGCTTCTTGTGCTTTCAGCTTCTTGCGTTGCTGTAACCCTCTACTGTTGCCAAGGTTTGCGCCATCTGCTGTTGTGTAGAATGCATGGGAAGCAGGAGAAAGTAACTAAAACACATTAGCTGCATTCGGACAACACATTAAGCAACTGTGGGGGGAAACAATCGTCAGTTGTGTTGCTTAGTGTGTTGTGTGGAGGGTAACACGCCGCTCACAAACTACTGACGGTATGCTATGCCGCCCAAATAAGCAACTGAGAGAAACAACTGGCTTGCAAGTTGTTTAGCTCGAAGCCAGTTGTTTAAAGGGTTGTGTGGAGGGGTGAGTGTGCTAATGGCGTGCAGTGAGTGGGTTAAAACACAAGCCCATAGAGGCAGATGGCAAGAGCGACCAAAGCGGCAGCTGCCACTCTGCTACAACTGGCGCAACTTGCAGAGGCTGCTGGGATAGCACTGGGAGGAGGGAGGGAGGGAGGGGAGAGGGGCAGCGGCTGTCAGTCAACTGCCGGGTTGACTACTAGTCCACTCAACGCCAGCCCCAACCACCCACAGTTGTGTAGGAATATGTTGTGTGGGGAGTACCCACAAAATAACCAACTGTGAGTTGGCTACTCAGCCCACCATTGACTAATGTGTAGTCCGAATGCAGCCCTTGTCTTGCTTTTTGAGTTGGTGAATGTCCAAATGCAAAAACTTTCATATCCTCACCCCCACTCACCCACCCTGGCCCATGAGTATCAGTTGTTTGCTGGATAATTTCCCAGCAGGTTATATGCAAAACCAGTTTTGGATCAAACATGAACAACACTTTATAACTGTTCATTGTGAATGATCTTTCACTGTTCAATGTTAAGCTACTAGGTGTGTGTTGGCAGCTGCACAAGCAATCCCAACATGAAGCGGTCAATGTGATATCAGCACGTAAGCTATCCTTGTAAAGCTCCCCCATTCTTTTGCTGTAGTAACACTTGACTTCAGTTTTTGTTGAAAGCTTCTGAAGGTTTTAAGTATTTTGTGTTTTTGTTTGTTTTTAATATGAACTGGTATACTATTAATGTGCCAACAAAGTCGAAGTAATTATCTTTTAACATAATGTATGTTTGGCCAGTTTGGGCAAGTTTTGTAAATTTAGTGTGATTTTAAAACTGAATTTCTCTGTGAAACTCAGTATTTATATTGCGATTTTATGACATGTAAATGGTATGTGTAGCAAGAAAACTATGACAGATATTTAACTTGAGTACCTCCACTGTAACCCAAGATATATGATCTTGGTGTATTGGATAGATGGATTCCATCCATTTGTATTGATCTTGTTTCTGTGTATATATAAGGATATTTATAATCTTGTATTAACAAAATCCATCACACACAGAAAAGGTTATTTCCTTCATTAGAAACCTGCTCAGCTATTTTTATATAAAATTGGTCTCTGCCTTAACTTTTTTTGTGAAAATTTGTGCCATAAAGTTTTTAACTTATCAACAGATAGCTTACCAAGTTTGATTTGGTTCACATTTTAAAGTAAAATATGAATAATGGATTTAGATTATTGAATAGTTTCAAAGTCACCTATTTTTTTTGGGATTTGTTCATCAAATGTATCCATCCTATATAGTTGCATCATTGTTTTCGTACTAAGTTTCTGCTGTTTTTTTGGTAGTTTTTTTTTCTTCTTTTTTTACATCCACACTGAAATGCACGCTCTTAAAAAGTCCAGGAATTGTCACCTTTTTTTGTTTACTCAGTTTACTGGATATAGTTTGGCAAAACCTTAATTAATAAATCGAGTTGTTTGTTACAAAACTGTATCTGTTAGGTCAAATTGGTTAGAGTAAAGGGCTAACTACCTTTGCTACCTTTGTCTATTACACTCAAGGATATTTTTCTACATCTACCAGATCTTTAAGACTGGAGAAATTCAATAAAGGCTAAGTGATTTGTTTTCCTACATGAAGTTTTCAGTTTCTGTATTAATTATCATCACTATTAAGCTAAATGTGGCTTTCACATTCTTGAAGTCCCTAGTAAAAATAGTAGTAATAAATGATTCATGATGATGATGATGATTGTTGATTATATTAGCGTACTGCCTGCCATTGGTGGGACTGTTGTGTGCAATAGTTGCCCTGGTTATTTTTACCTATATATCCCTACCTTTATTCACCATAGCTTCCAGGCTGTTAAAAACAGTCTTGGCCCCATACTTAGTGTGAAGTTTGTTGATTCCTAGGCATTCAAAATAGGTAAGATTTTTGCAGGGAGGACAGATTGGTGTCATTGCTGATGATGTTACAAAGAAACTGACATAGCCTTGAAGCAATGATATCTCCCTATGTAGTGACAGAGGCAGGATCTACACTACTGCTTTAAAACTGTGGGGGCCCAGGACACACTCCAGATACAGTTTTCAAACTGTTTTCAAAGTGTCATATCCTACTTGGTGTAGATCTGGCCTAAGACAAAAGAGCTTTTTGGAGGCTTCTGCCTAAGTAAAAGAGTGAAAGTTCCCAAAACACAGTTTTATTACATTTCTCTCTGTGATATTCTGATGATACTTTTCTTGCTCATGACAAAGTGATTCAGAAGGAAAAGGTGAACAAATAGAAATCTCCAAAAATCAAACATAGGCTCCTTTACCTTGTATCCAAATCTTGTTTTCCTTCAGGTCTCCCAAATTCTCTGCCCTCCGCAAACTTACATATGTTGTCCCTGCGCACAAATGCTCTTCATGTGGCAATAGTGCTACTCCTGGCTGCAGCTATAAAGTTGTGTCTGCTTCACACTCAATGTCCCTTCTTCCCAAGGAAGTCATCAATCTTTTGGATTCCCTTCTGGGAATCAAGAAGCAAAATCGAAGCTCTATCCAACGAAAGGATCCCAGAAGGATTCTGCCCCTCAGCCTTTCTTTGCAAGGACTATTTTTGGGGTTTCTTAACTTACAAACAGCAGCATTTCTTCTTCTTCTGCACTTCTTCCTTATTTACACTGGCCAGGATAGATTGCAGGAAGTTGCCATTAAATCCAGCAGCCTCACTGGACAGGGGTGCATCCTCATCATTACCATTACTGAAAGCCTCCCCCACCCAAGATGGTGGAGGGAATTTGAGTCCTTTTCCCCTGTCCTTGTCTGTGGCAGGAGGGATGATCACTTCAGGGAGGTGAAATGGAGCACTATTGCATACATATCTACCCATGCACAGAGACACTATGCCTGAACAGACCAGGAAAGTCATAGATGGACTACCCAATGTCCAGGATCATCTCTGCCCCCTGCTCTCACTCAGGGACAAAGATTCTCATAGGCTAAAAGACTCCAAATCCACTCTATAGGTTTAGAATGTAGGATAAAATCTTGGCCAAGCAATTAGACATAGGGATTGAGGAGGAAACGAGAATCATTCAAGCCCTATGCAGTCCAGCTAACTAGAACGCAAGCACACTTCTCCCTCCCTACATGAGCATGGCCCAAATTCCTTTCTAACCCCATCTCTGGCCATGAATCTAACCCTCAATGCAAGGATGCATTCCTGACACTGAAGGACTAGCTCCAGTTTCAGAAATTTCTCTCTTGCTGCAGGGGTAGGCAACCTGGTTCCTTCCCGATGTTTTTGGCTAGATCTCCTATCAGCCCTAGCCAGCGTAACCAGTGGAGTTCTATACCAATACATCTGGAGAGGATTTGCTTATCCCTGCTCACAAGGAATGATTCCTAACTTGTAAGGTATAGTGATATGCTGCTGTATGTGAAAGTCCATTTTACAGATCCATGAGGTATTCTTCCAGATAGGGATCTACGTTCTGATACAGATTTTTGTGAGTCCCAGTCCCATGATTACTGCTCAAGTATATCCTAATTCCCAATTCCTCCACACACAACAGGCTCTGGTCATACAGATTTACATCAGAGGTACCATCCTCCTAAGGTAACAGGCAGTTTTGGATTCCACAACATTTGACAGCGTGGAATATGGGAAGGCTCCTATTAAAAGCCCCAAACTCACTGCCTCCCTTCTCAGAAGACTTGTTTGTTGTAAGAAGACTCCCAAATAAGAGACCTGAATCTAGAAGCTTTTAAAGGAAAGGGTCTTCCAAAGATAACATTTCCTCTATGAGATGGAAGAGGGACTTCCTTTTTCAGGAAGAGAAGACTGCACAATAAAAGTGAGACCATTCAAGGTTCCCCCAAATTAGGAAGGACAGCACTTTTTCTGGTTGGGTTCTACAGCCTTCTCTGAAGCCTCTGCAGACCTGTCACCAACAAGTTTAAATATCTTCTGAAGAGGGAGTGAATCTGGACTCTTTTTCAAGCTTGGGAGTATTGCATCTCAAGAAGAGCCAACAGTGATGAAAAAAGGTCTTCCTCAACATGTGTTTAATTTCCAGGTCATTTGATGGAGGGACTGTGGGTGAAAATGCAGAAGCAGGGGTTGCTGAAGAAGATCTATCATTTCTAGGTGGTTCTAGAGGTGACATCTGTAGGTCTCGCAGCCTGGTCCTTACAGCTGGCTCCCTTGTCTACACTCTGAACCTTTGTGAAGCTAGAAGCAATTGTCTCACTTCCCACTTTCACCCTTGGGTTCTTGATTTCTTTTTTTAAGTCTACAGATGCCCACCAGAGAACCGCTCTCAGTAGTCATAGAGCAGCATTTCATTGTCCGTTTTTTAAAGGCCAAACTACGTGTGTCGTTATTGATGTTTTCAGACAAGCATGCTTAACCTAGCTTATCTTGGGGGAAAAGCCAGCATGGGTTTCCTACCTGGAACATGCTCCCAATCCAAATTGGGTCTCCATGCCAGTTTTCTGCAAAGGAAAACCCCTCTCTCCTGGTGGCTTTTTGCCCCAAAAACTGCATATTGCAAACAGCACCTTCGGGGGTAAAAGGTAGGTAGGGGACAGTTTCCAGCTAAAAATTAGTGTGACCCCCCAGCCCAAATCAGGAGCACATTTTGAATTGCAGCCCCACGGTTTCTTTTTCTCCAAATTAAGAGCAGCCCAGTTAAGCAAGCTTGTTTAAATGCTGGAATAACGTTGCATGTAATGTGACCCTGAATAATGTTTTGTGATGTTCGGGGGCAGAGGGCTTGTGCAACTTTGCAAGTTTAGTACATTACACATGTGTCAGCGATAACTATAAAGTCAGCCTTCCCCAACCTGGTACCCTTGCATTGAATTGGACTACAATTCCCAGCACCAGCAAGCATGCTGGGTGAGCATTATGGGAGTTGTAGTCCAACACATCTGTAGGATGCCAGTTTGGAGAAGAAGGCTGCTCTAATGTGTCCTTTCATGGCCTGCAGGTAAGAAAAGTGCATTTCCTATTAGTATGTAGAGCAGCAGGGGTGGGGGGACCTCTTTCAAACTGAGGGCTGAATTCAAGTTTCGCATCCCAGTGGCAGGTAGGGCCAAGTACAAAGAGTTTGGGCAAATGGCATAGGGCCAAAAATACACACACAAATAACACCCTGTTAAAACTTGAAGCTCTTATTGCCAGGAGCTAAGCCATAGGAGAGGCATTTCAATCTTTCAGAATGGGGGAGAAAACATGCAAAAGCTGGGAAAGTACTAAACAATTGACAGGGAAAGAGTAATCTGGGGAATCCCGGAGGGCCAGATTTGGGCCCCAGGTTCCCCATCCCTGATGTAGAGAGGAATGATTTCTCTAATGGCTTTCACTGTGTAAAGTGTGCCTGGACAAGCAATCCTATATAGTAGCAGATTGGACTGAGTCATGTTAACTTACCATTGCATGTCATGCATAATTGAGGACTTGAGCTTAAATCTCCCATATCCGGGGGGCGGAGTTTGGACACCAATGAAAATGGTGGCGTGATCTCAGAGCTGCTTGCCGATTAAGAAATATAATTAAGAATTATAATTAAAAAAAAGGAGAAAGAAAAGAAAGTTGGAACAAGAAATTAACAGGTTAATAGAGAGGTATAAAAATACAGGACAGATAAGAATTAGGAAAGAAATGGAAAAACTAAGGAAAGAAAGGGAGGCTTTAGAAATAAATACAATAATGATAGATATGTTATACGTGAAGCAAAGGTATTATGAATTTTCTGGAAAAAGCTCAAAACTATTAGAAAACAGAGTCCAAAGGAAAATAATTAGGAACAAACTTTGGGCCTTGAATACGAAAGAGGGATCTAAAACACATGATCAAAAGGAAATGGGAGAAATATTGCAAGAATGTTTTAGAGATCTTTATGAAGGAAACGAGATAGAAATAAATCAGATTAAGAAATATCAGGGAAAAGCTAAAATTCCATCTCTAAAAGAAGAACAGAAACAGTACGTAGGAGCTGAGATAGAAGAAAATGAAATAAAAGAGGCTATAAGAGATTTTAAAAAATAATCACTGGGAGATGATGGTTTTACGGGAGAATTTTATAAAGCATTTATGGACAAGTTGGTGCCACAACTGAAGAAATTGTTTCACGAAATACAAGAAGGAGGGCCTCTTCCAAAAACATGGACATAGACTAAAATAACATTGATACCTAAACCAAATAAAGATAAATGTAATCCTGATTCATATAGACCAATATCTCTATTAAATGTAGACTATAAGTTATTTACTAAAATACGGGCTAAACGTTTAAAAGAAATAATGAATCCATAGGCTCAGATCAGCATGGGTTTTTAAAAAATAGATTCATTGCAGAACTGATTAGGAAAATATTTGGTATGATTAATACAAGACAAGAAAGTTTCCCATGGCAATTATGACACTGGACTTATATAAGGCGTTTGGCACAGTAAACCCAAAATGTATATTAAATGTGCCAACTATATACAATTTCGGAAGTAAGTTTAAAAATATAATAGAGGCAATATATGTACAAACAACAGCTAAAATAAGATACAATGGATTAGAAACAAGGAAAATAAAACTTAATTCAGGAACAAGGCTGGAATGCCCCTTATATCAACACTTTTATTTAAAATGGTGATTGAGTTTCTTGCTGACAGAATTAGAGCAAATACAGACAGAGGGATACATGTGGGCAGTAAGGAATTTACATTTATATGCAGGTGATATTTTATTGACACTACAGAATTCAAAAGGAATAAAAGAAATGAAAAGGGAACTAGCGGAATTCCAACAGGTAGCAGGACTTAAGGTAAATATAAAGAAATTTGGTTTGATGTGTTTAAACATAGGACCTCAATAACAAATAGAAGTCTAAAAATGACAGGCATTCCCCTGGTAACAAAGGCATTTAGATATCTAGGAATCCAGATCCCTAAAAAGTAGAAAAATGTATTGAAACTAAATTATGGAAAACTGTGGAAAGAATTTTTAAAAATGACATAGCCAGATGGGAGAGAATACAATTATCACTTTCAGTTCAGATTATGACTATAAAGATTATGTTATTACCAAAATTTACTTACTTATTTAATGTATTACCGCAGGAAATCCCAATTAATAGGTTTAGAATAGGGGTGTGCAACGGATCGGGCTCGATCCATGATCCTGGCCGGATCCAGTGCGTATCGGATAAAATTATCCGATATGATCCCCTGCCCCTGGATTGGCCAATCCAATCCGAAAAGGACCCGATCCGGATTGGATTGGATCGGAGGATTGGGCCCCCCTCCCCCCTCACGCTGCTTACTTGCCGGGGCCGTCCGCTGCCGTCTGCTGGCGCCCGCGGATGGAAGTGGACAGCCTCGGGAGGTAAGGAGCACGGGGAGGGGGCTTACCTGCCGGGGCGGCCACTTCCCTCCAGTGGCGCCACTGGAGGGAAGCGCCCGCCCCGGAAGGTAAGCAGGGTGAGGAGGAGGGGGCCCACTTACCTGCCTGGGACGTCCGCTCCCCTCTGCTCCTGGCAGCTACTACGAAGCAGGCTTCGCGGCCTGCCCCTAGGTAGCGCGCCAGGTGATGTCATCATCTGGTGCGTTACTTAGGGGCAGGCCGCGAAGCCTGCTTCGCAGTAGCGGCCAGGAGTGGAGGGGAGCGGACATCCCCGGCAGGTAAGGAGCGCAGGGGGAGGGGGCTTACCCCCCCCCAGGGCCGTCCGCTTCCATCCGCTGGTGCCCCTGGGATGTAAGGAGCACCGGGGATGGGGCTTACCTGCCGGGGCAGGCGCTTCCCTCCGGTGGCACCACTGGAGGGAAGCGGCTTCCCCGGCAGGTAAGCAGGGCGAGGAGGAGGGGGCCCACTTACCTGCCTGGGACGTCCGCTCCCCTCTGCTCCTGGCGGCTACTGCGAAGCAGGCTTCGTGGCCTGCCCCTAGGTAGCGCGCCAGGTGATGTCATCATGTGGCGCGTTACTTAGTGGCAGGCCACGAAGCTTGCTTCGCAATAGCGGCCAGGAGCGGAGGGGAGCGGATGTCCCAGGCAGGTAAGGAGTGCCGGGGATCGGGCTTACCAGCTGGGGCCCGTCCGCTGCCATCCGCTGCCACCCGGGCGGCAGTGGATGGCAGCGGACGGTCCCAGCAGGTAAGGGGGATCGCGAGGAGGGAGGGGGCCCCACTTATCTGCCAGGGTCGTCTGCTGCCGTCCGCTGGCGCCAGCGGATGGGAGCAGAAAGCCCCTGCAGGTAAGACGCGTGAGGGGGGAGGGACAGGGAAGGGGGAGTTAGGCCCCCACTCACCCCCCCTGCCGCCATTTTTCCCCATAGACTTGCATTGGGGGAAAGCTTTCTTTCGCCCAATGCAAGTCTATGGGGAAAAATGGCGGCCGATCCAAAAATTGGACATCCGATTTTCAGATTGGGATCGGGTCCGATCCGATCCAGGGGACCTCCGATTTTGTTCCGATCTGATCCAGAACAAAATTCGAGGTCCCGATCCGGTCCCAATCCGATCCGGGGGGTCCTTGCACACCCCTAGTTTAGAATATGGCAAAATAGGATAGGAAAAAATATTTTTTAAAGTAAAAGATGACGAACAGTGAAAGCCTTTAGATAGAGATTTATGCAAGAAGGAGGATGGAGTATACCACATTTTAAAACATATTATGATACATATCAATTAAGACATTTATTAACAATAATAAAGGAGTGAACAGACAATGGGGAGAAATAGAAAGTGAACTGATGGAATTAAAAGAAGAAGAAATACAGAATATGTGCTATAGCAGAAAACGTATAAAACAAAAAATGAGTAACGAACAAAGTACAATAAACGGAATGTTGGAAGTATGGTATTTCAAAAAAGAAAAATTAATGCCAGGGATCTCACCATTAAAACAAATCTAGACACATCTGGAATTTGATATAAAAGGGAAAGCAGTAGCTAAAAGTAAGTTGAAAGAAATAGGACTGATACAAATGAGAATTTTTTATGAACAACAACATCTCATAACACAGGAAATATGGAACAAGCGAACACAAAATATAGAAATGTCATGGATAGTATGGATGCAAATTGTAAATTTATAAGAAATAGAAAGATAGTAAGGCAAAGCACAAGGGATTTAACAGAATGGGGAAAATTTGTGGAAATTATAAAGCAGGAGATAAGGGTACAATAACACAGATATACAGAACTTTAATAAAGCAGGAGATTAGGGGGAATGTGACAATAAAACAGATATGAGAAAGAGATTTTGAAGGGGATTGAGGATGAAGAATGGGGGGGGGGAGTTTGAGAGATTTCCCTTCCAAACAATATCTACAAGAATAAAAGAAGGGGTGTTAAAATTAGTCCAGAAGTGGTATCTGATACCTGTGAGATTGGCAAAAACTAATAGGAACTTGACACCGTTGTGCTGGAGAGGATGTAAAGATAATGGAACCCAAATTCATAAGTGGTGGGAATGTAGAAAGGTTAGAAAGTTTTGGGATAAGATTTTTCAAGAAATAGAAAAAAAAACTGATCAAGAGATTTACAAAACAACAGAGCAAACTTTATTGAATATGTATGTAAAAGAAAATTGAAAGATAAAAGAAAAGTATTAATTGGTTTCATGTTAACAGCGGCAAGGCAATTGATAGCAACTAATTGGAAGACAGCTCGGATGTTGACAATAACTATGTGGAAAAAAATCTTTGGAACATAGCGATAAACGAAAATATACTTTCAGGACCAACTGGCAAAAATACATAGACTATATGAAAAAAGAAAACCATGGCAGAAATGTAATAATAATAATAATAATAATAATAATAATAATAAATTTATTTATTACCCGCCTCTCCCTCCAGATCGAGGCGGGGAACAACATCAAGCATAAAATGCACAAACTGATTAAAAGCATGTAAAACCAATACATCATTAAAATACCATTAAAATACCAATAAAACATTTACAATTCATCTGGGTAGGCCTGCCGGAAGAGATCAGCCTTTATAGCTCTTTTAAATTCTTGAAGACTGGTGAGTTGGCGGATCTCTTCCGGCAGGTCATTTTACAATCTGGGAGCGGCAGAAGAGAAGGTCCTCCGGGTAACCGTTGTCAACCTAGTTTTTGTTGACTGTAGTAAATTCTTACCAGAGGACCTGAACATGCGGGGAAGATTGTATGGGAGAAGGCGATCCCGTAGGTAACCTGGACCCAAACCATGTAGGGCTTTAAAGGTAATAACCAACACTTTGTACTTTGCCCAGAAACTAATTGGCAGCCAGTGGAGAGATTTCAAAGCTGGTGTGATATGGTCACTTCTAGGTGTACCAGCGACCAACCTGGCTGCCATATTTTGAACTAGTTGAAGTTTCCGGACTAGGCACAGAGGTAGCCCTATGTACAGCGCATTGCAGAAGTTGAGTCTCAAAGTTACCAGCGCGTGCACTACTGACTTTAGGTCTTCCAACTCTAGGAAGGGGTGCAGCTGGTGTATCAGCCGAAGCTGATAGTAGGCACTCCTGGCTGTCACATCTAACTGAGCTGTCATTTGGAGCAATGGATCCAGGAGCACCCCCAAGCTGCGAACACAGCCTTTCACCAGGAGTGTAACCCCATCCAGAACTGGTTCACACACCTCCAACCCCAGGTTGTGGCCCTTGACAGTAAGCACCTCCATCTTGTCTGGATTCAGCTTCAGTTTGTTTTTCCTCATCCAGCCCATTACCGCCTCCAAGCATTCATTCAGAGGAGACACACTATCCTTAGCTGACGCTGTTGTCAAAGGCACAGAGAAATATATTTATGGGAAAGGAAGAAAATATATATAATTGATTTAATATGCCACCAGGGAATAGAGAATAGAGAAAAAAATGTCCAAACAATGCTGGAAGCTCAATTTGCTATCTATAGTGCCATCTTTATCAACTGCGATCTTTTAAGATTAAATTCGTGTTACATTCTCTTTCACTGCTAATAATGTAATCACAAAGAAGCTTTCAAATTATGCTTATGTAAACACCATGCTAAATTTCTTTCTTTCTCTTTCTTTTGTAATTTTCTTAAATAAAGTTTAATGCATTTCATTTTTTTAAAAAAATCTCCCATCAAAGAAGTCTGTAAAAGAAAACACACACAAATGTTTCCATTCAGTAGGCACGCAGCCACACAGCACTACAACTATTGTAGGTGATGCACTGAAACACACCTGTTTCCCCACATATTATACCTTAGGCTAATTTATTTATTTATTTGTTTGTTTGAAGTATTTTATGCCACTCCTTAACCAAAAAGGCTCTCAGCACAGCTTCTGTATGATCGATTAAACAAAGACCCTGGCCACAAGGATGCAGCCTGAAAAGGCACCATAAACAAGGATAAAAAGGAGGGGGAATTAATTTTTTCAGCAGGGCTTGGAAAATGGCCCTGATCCCCCTCTCATCTCCCTCAGTACAGCCTGCTGTAATACCTGCTGGTACTAATAGCTGAGGGAGGAGGAGCCTTCAAATGGGATGTTGTTTCAGAAGGACTGGTCGATCATCATACGATGTTCACTTCTTCAACACTTCAGAATACTGTATGCTTTTACTGTTGTTCATACATCTTTCCCCCACCCACCCCCTGCAACAGCTTCAGTACTGAAGGGTCGGGGGACTCCCAGAAATTACTTTTCTTCCCTTGATCACTCAGGTAATACACAAATCTTACCTGCTACTCACGCCCTGAGAAAGGAATGCTGAATGCTTTTGTGTTTGCAGTATATGCAGCGAGGCTAAACAAAGACATTTCATTTGTTTGCAAAAATAGAAATGGGTACGTAAGAGTTGCCTCGCTGGATAGATTTTGGGGGAGTTCCTCATGTTCTCACCCAGAAGTCACCTGGTCTGCTGGATTGTATCTGGGCTGTAGCTCGCTTGCCCCAGGTTTAGACTGGCTGGCAAAGCACTCTAGGCAGTTTACAAAACAAAACTTAAAAACTATAGAATAAAAAGATATAGCAAAACATCATTATAAAGCCATACATTTTAAAAAAGAATAATACTAAAAAAAAGCCAAACAAGATAAAAGCCAACAGCAGTGCAATGATCTAATAATGCACTACTAACACGTTAAAAAAAATTAAAGAGCTAAAAAGCCTGCAAAATTAAAAAAGATATTCACTTGGTGCCAAAAAAAAGACCACAATATAGGCCTGAGGCAAGCTGCTCTGGTAAGGTCATTCCACAATAGGGTGCTACCACAGAAAAGCCCCTCTCCTTAGTAGCCACTCACCTCACCTCATTCAGCGGGGGCACCTGGAGGAGGGCTTCTGAGGATGAACTTAAGACCCAGGCAGGTATATACAGAAGGAGACAATCCTTCAGATAACCTAACCCCAAGCCATTAAGGGCTTTGTAAGTTAATATGCCAGCACTTTGAATCTGACCCGGAAATGGAGTGGCAGCCAGTGAAGATCATAAAGCACTGCTGTAACATGGTAACCTTGGCAAATCCCTGTTAACATTCTTGCTTCCGTATTTTTTACCAGCTAAAGTTTCTAGACTGTTTTCAAAGGCAGCCCCATGTATAAGGCACTGCAGTGACCCAAATGGGAGTTTTCTAGAATGTGGATAACTGTAAATAGGATATCTGTACAGATAAGATTGTAGTTGGTATATCAGCCTAAACTGATTGAATGTCCACTATGCCAGCAAGGCCACCTGTGCCTCCAATGACAGTGCTGCATTTAAGAGCACCCCCAAAATAGAAACATGATCCTTTAGGGGAATGCAACCCCCTCCAAAAGAGGCTGAATATCATCATCTGGACAGAAGAACCACCCACTAGCAGTACCTCTGTCATATATGGATTGAGTCTCCACTTATTGACCCTCATCCAGTCCATTACCACACCAGGCACTGGTTCAGAACACCCAGTGTTTCAGCTAGAATTGATGAAAAGGAGAGATAGAGCTGGGTGTCATCTGCATATTGGTGACACCTCATTTCTTATCTCCAGCTAACTTCTTCCAGTGTTTTCATGTAAATTGTGAACAGAATGGGAAATAAAATACAGCCCTATGGCACCCCATGGCATAACTATCAAGGGACTGATCAATAATTCCCCAGCACCACCTGGAATTGGCCATTCAAGTTGGAGTGGAACCATTGTGGTGCAGTATCTCCAACTCCCAACCCCGATAATCTATCCAGAAGGATTCTGTGGTTGATGGTATCAAAAGCCATTGAGAGCTCCAAGACAATCAACAGGGATGTACTCCCCTTGTCCCTCTTGATGACATCTCCAGTGCCAATATACCAATAGGCTTTGCAAGTCCCATTCCAAGCTGTCATGTTTCTAAGCCCTCCCGTTGCAATGTGAGACAATAAAGAGGCCTGTCAAGTAATCTACAATGTTTTATCCAGCAAATAAACATATCTTCACACCTGAAGAGAGTTTAAACACTAGGAACTTTCTTCTAGGCTAAAACTTGGCCAACTAAGCAAGACAATTGTCCTTTCAACAAAAGGGAAAGTCTTTTTCCCTGAGTCCCTTACTTCAGGGAGGATTCCTGTTCAGAAGCTTTTGGTGGGAAGCTAGCCAAGCTGATCGCCCCTCACCTCCTTTTAGCTCCACCCGTTTGAAACTGCAGCAGACTCTGAGATCAGCTAACTCTGAAGTCTCTTACCCCTGAGGATTCCCACAGACTCTTGAGTTGTTAACATTTTCACTGATAAGGTCTGGTATAGATTCATCCCTGGCTGGTGAAGAGCCTAATAAGACAGTCTCCTCCCCCACTTCCTGTGTAAGCAGGTACGTTTCTAATTCTGTTCTGCTTCAGAATCTGATTCTGATTGATAGCTTGAAATGCCTTCTTCCACACTAAGGGGAACAAAGCTGATCACAACACAAGCAAAGTCATGGTATAATTTTCTAACCTCATTGACCCAAATCTGTGCAGCAAATCTCAGCCGGGAGGGTGTGTGTGGGGGGGTGATCTTTCTGAAACCATGGTCTGGTGATTCCTCACTCTTCCACCCCATTCTCAAGATTGGAAAACATTTTCAGCAACTGAGTTCTTAAAAATCTACTACAAGAGTCCAGATAATTCCAATTTCAGCAGTATCCCTAATGCCAAGTTAGATGAAGCATAGTCAGCCAGATGCCTCAGAAAGATTCACAAGGAAAACATGACTGCAATATCCATCCTTGGTTGTGAATTCTCAGATGCTGGCAACCAGAGATATACTGTCTCTACAAGTAGAGGCTATGTCTTTGGTTATTATTATCCATTGCTATAATCTTTGTCTCGATTTTTTTTTGTCTGCACTAGTTCTCAGTGCTTGTATACCAATACAGTGACAAAGCAGTTTCTAAATAGAAACTTTGAGGAGTTCTCCATACATACCAGAAAGGTTATTTAAACATCTCTCAGCCTTGAAAAGATGTTTTGCTTTATTAAAATGGATCTTGCCAATGGATTCTCTTTCTATATGTTGGCCATCATAATAGTTTATTATGCAGTTGGAAGCAGAATCTATTTGGATAAATAAGAGACTTTGATACAAATGTGGCTTGTCATGGGATGGAACCCAATGTCAGATAATGAAATGTACTGAGTAACAAGCTGCCTATCCCACTGATTGAATTAGTTATAACTTTTAACAGTAAAAGAGATTGCGACATCTAGCCAACTTCTGATGACATGGGGCTGAGGGAGTGGCCTGCAGGGGATAAAGGGAGAGAAACATTCCTTTACGTGGTCTTCTCTAAGAAGTGCTGATCTGTGGTCACCAGAGAGAGAAATGGGCCTAAGGCCAGAATGCTGGGGCACATTGAACCAAAATGACCCCCTCCAACATTATCACCCTCTTTGTATGATACAATATGGGGGGATTTCAGTGATGTTGAGTGGGGGGGGGGAAATGTGTGAAAAGAGACAAAGTATGGGTGAACTGAAGAGCTATGGCAATTACACTCCTGGCTGTGGATGGGTGCCCTTTTTCCCTTTCTCACAAGGCTCCTCAGCAAGGACAGGAGGCATCATTGCATCAGAGGCAGTAAGCCTATATACATCAGTTGCTGGGGAACAAAGGTTGGTGTTTGGGTTGATCTAGCAGGACTCTTAGGTTATTCAATACATAATTTTGGCAGAGTTCTGGATAGAGCTGAGGGTCCCTGGTGTGGCAATGGAAGACCAGGTTGTAACAGTTTTACTGCTCTTAGCATTCACACACCCTTCGAGTGTGGAGGTATGTCTATTTACTGAATAAAACTTTGTGGATTGCACAACAGACCTCTTTATTGTCTCACATGTCGGTGGGACGGCTTGGAATCACAACACTTCGTGACCATGGTATGCAGATGACATGACATTGCTTTCATATACACAGATAGATTTATAGTAATTATTAAGGGCCTTGAATGCTTTCCTTGAGTGAGAACATCTCAAGATTCTAAATCAAAGGAGCTTGGGGACTGGTGGTATAAAGGTATAACTCCATAAAGGGGAACCTAGTGAGCTAGTGAAATCATGAAACAGATTTTTTTAGTCAATTATAAATGCACTACAAAGGCTGCCAAATTAAACACTGAATTCTTTTCTTGGAGGAAAATTTTAAAAAAGGGTGTCAACATGGTTGTCCCAGCACTACAACTATTTAAGACCAAACTAGGGACTGAATGTTTGTATGCAGAAAACAAATGGAGTTAGCTAGATATGGGCTCTGTTCGCTTTGCCCATTGGCACCCCTGCACAATGGTGTTACCAAGGTATTGTTGTTGTGTGTGTGCGTTTCTTGAGCTGTAATCTGCGCCTTTTAAAGCTATTGGCTGACATGATATAGAATACAAAACTGTTTGAAAATGATGCTCCTGATAACAGCTTGAGTGTCACCTTTTCCTGTAATACTTCCTGGGTTTTATACACTTGGTACCTTAACTGAAGCCTGTGGTTTCTCTTTAGTCTATCTAAACTCACTCAAGTTGTCGATTGATCTCTAATTTCTTAAGTGTGGACTGTGAGATATGAAAATGCAAAGAAATTTCAAACATCTCAAAGAGCTTTGATTTTCTTCCTGATTTCTTTGTGTTAAGCAGCAGGCTTATTTTGATATGTGTGTGTGTGTGTGTGTGTGTGTGTGTGTGTGTGGTTTACAGTCCTGTGCTAATAAATGATGCCATAGAAGGTGAGGGGTGGGTGGGTGGAATTCACTGAAAGGCTCATTATGAAAAAAGATGGTGTGGGGTTAAAGAGATCAGATATTAATGATCCCTGTACTTATTGCAATGATTGAAGGACGCTGATAAGGTTTTAGATCCAGTTCTTTTTTTTTTCTTTTCTTTAAAAATAAAAAAACACAAAAAAAACCACCACCCTCTCAGGCCTTTTATACTGAAAATCCAATTGTTTTTAAATGAGAAGACCACACAGTTACCTGTAAATGTAATTCTTCAAGCGAAAATCTGTGCATTCATACATATGAGCTCTGTGTCTGTGTAGAGAACCACGTTCTGAGGAACTGCTGTAGCCAAGGAAATTTGGTGGAAACCTTCCCCTATTGTCCAAGCACACATATCCCTGGCAGATCCCCACCTAACTGGGACTTTTTGAGAACATTTGCATTTCTCCTTATGAGTGAATGTGGATTGTGCACACTGGCCATCAGGTGATCACCCTTCTCTATGTTATCTAATGCCTGTTGCAGACATGGCATAAACCTGTTGTGGGCATAAGGTAGATCTCCAATCTTTTGTGACTTCAGCTCCCAGAAGCCCCTGCTACCAGGCCAGTGGTCAAGAATGTTGGGAGTTAAAGTCAAAAACATCTGGAGATCTTCCTTCTGCCCACCCCTGGCCTAAATCCATGCTAAACAACTCGTGGTCCTACTGTTTTTAGCCCCAATGGCAAAACAACTAGCAATCTGTACCACTGTGTTATCTTCACCATCTCATGTAGAACCACTTCCTGTAAACACATATGCATGGAAGCTATTGCTTATGCAGCCAGAAGACTACAAAACCTGTGCTGCAGCAAGAGTGTGATGGATAACATGCATGCACAATAATATCTGGAAGTATTTGACAACTTTTGATATTATTGCAAGACAAACAGAACCAATGAAACCAACCTGCAACCTACCAAAATGGACTTAACCCACCAGCACATATTGATGTCTTGCTAGGTGTGAGATATGATCACTTCCTCCTATATTCTTCAACTAGCTATATGTATTTACCCTATCAACGTCTACTATGCAACCATTTTGAAGTGAAGAATGCTTTATCCTTTTGGTTAAAGATACATTGGAAAAACCTCCAATCAATGCCAGATAGCTGGGAACCATCATTTTGATTTCCCACATTGCCCCGAAGCAGTGACACATTGGGGGCACTGGGGAAATTAAAATGGCAGCATCAAGACCCAGTCACCTGGCAATGACTGGGCATTAATGGTGGGTAGTTGCGGTCATGTTTCCATCCTTAGCCTACCCCTCAGATTCAGAAGATGGACTCCTGGGGTAGCCCCCATCACACACCCCACACATCATAGCAGCCAATGGCAGCAGAACAAGATAGTGGGCCTTTTAAGGGCATAGATTCAGGGGATGAAGGCAGCAATAGGATTAGTCTGCCTAGCTTTCATAAGGTCCCAGAAAGCTTGTGCACTGTGCTTAAGCAGCAGCACAACTTCCATGGGTGAGGAGACTCCAGCTAGCTTTTTCATAGTGCTCTGTCCAAGGTGCTGGCTGCTTCTGCCTTGCCCAACTACATCTGCCATGACTTCAACTTCCTGGACCTGACTCTGCCTCACCTGCTCTTACTTTGCCCTGTCAGTAGGTGCCACTCTTCCTGCTTACTTTGTCTGCAACCTCAGAGATCTGTTACAGCAAAATAGCTACCTGGCAGGTTGTGCTACATGACACCTTAATGTTTGCGTTCATGCATTTGCATGTATTCCCCATGCAGAGATTTAATTTTGAGAGATTTGGGGAAGGGGAAGGAACATAAGAAGAGTCATGCTGGGTCAGATCCAAAGCCTATCTAGTTTAGCATCCTGTTCATACGGTGGCCAATCAGATGCCTACGGGAAGCCCACAACTAGGGTATGAATGCAACACCACCCTCCCACTCATGTTCTCCAACTGCCTCTGATATTGGAGGTAATATCTAGCCATCATGGCTAGTAGCTATTGATAGCCTTCTTGTCCATGAATTTGTCTAATCCCCATTTAAAGCCACCCATGTTCGTGGCCATTGCTACATCTTGTGGTAGCGAATTCCATAGTTTAACAATGTATATGTGAAGAAGTACTTCCTTTTAGCTGTTCTGACTCTCCCACCATTCAATTTCATGGGATGACCCCCAGGTTCTAAGTATTATGAGAGAGAGAGAGAGAGAGAGAGAGAGAGAGAGAGAGAGAACTTCCCGATCCACTTTTTCTACACCATGCTCCTCAGATGGGGAGTTGTTCCAGCCTCTTGATTATTTCGGCTGCCCTTTCTGCACTTTGCAGAGTTAAGCCATGAAGAATGACAACTTAAGCAATTTGCACCAACCCAGGTTCAACAAGGCACCAGCAAGACAGAGTGATTTGATCTGGATAGGATCTGGAAAACTGGGAAGGTTGCTGGTGGGAGAGCATATGCCCTCCCGGTTTTGCAGACCCAGGCTGGTGGCAAAGCTGGAAAGCTAAACCGTCTTCTGGTAGGCCAACATACATGACTGGCAGATTGTGACCAGCTTTTTCTAAATCGGTTTCAAATGAACAGACCAAAACAGGTTATGGCAAATGACTGGTGGTGGTGGTGGTTGTTGTTGTTGTTGTTGTTGTTGTTTTAAATAGAGCTTGAATAAGATCCATGCGAGAGCATATTTCTGCTTCTCTTTGAAAATCCTTTTTCCTTGTCTCATCAGAACGAGGAAGAATGTTCCTTTTAACTGTAACTGGATCCTTGCCAGATGTAGCTGCTTATGTCAGGCATAGATGAAAGTCCTACATGGAGCTGCTGCCTTTGTAGCATTCACTGCCACTCTCCATCTCTACAAGCTGTTAATCAGCAGTATCAACAGTGGGGCGAATCAGGAAAGGCTGGATTGAAATCATTAATGCAGTGTGAGGCTTGCAATATTGATGGAGCTATTAGCAGCCCGCTAAAGCACATGCATACAAAACTGAAAATGAGCAGCTTTATCTGGAGGGAGCAAGCCAGATGGTTTTTAGAAAACACAGACACATCCACGATAAGAATTTCCTATTCCACAGGGGCACGGAAAATGTGGAGGTCTGATGGCAGGACACCAGGGTCACCCACAATGCCTTGTGGACTATTGCTTTTCACACTGTGTGGGATTAGTACAGCATCAGTCTTTTCATCCATCCAACAGTAAATGGAGAATTCATCTACTGGGTTGGGGTTTTCTTCTTAATCCTGTGGTTGCACCCTCCAGGTGACTTAATGTGGATTAGTTACCCCATGCTAAATTCTGCAGTCCATATGCAGAGTGTGTTGTCTCTACCTTCTAAGTGCAATTTTAACATGGATGTTAAAAGTATTCCTGGGGTGGGTGGGTGGAGAGACTGTTTTATAAGCAAACACTGCTGTGAACTGAGGTGGAAGGTTTAAAGACTGCATTTCAAAAATGAATTAGGAAACCCCAAACACTACATCAAGAAATGAAAATTCCATGCTCACTAGGCTGATTTGTTTTCCTTTACTGCTCAGTGTCTTTATCTGTAGTGATTATTATTTTTAGCCAGTTGTCATTATTTATCTGCTTTTATCTGATTATATTATGATGCTGTTTACTCAGTTTTATTGTGGATTTCATGGCTGTTGGCTACCTTGGACATTTTTTTTAATGGAGAAGCAGGCATAAATGTAACAGACAAAGGCATTAGGGCTTAAGAATATTTCTCTAGTATGATGGAATTTCAGATTTCACCCTGAATTTCAGTCTGGGCAGCAGTCTTGAGCTCCAAAACCCCAACAACTTGTTTTTAAAAAAATAATAAATAAATAAATAAATAAAATTGGCATGATAAGGAATCTATTATATGTGGTGGTGGTGGTGGTGGTGGTGGTGGTTGTACATACTAGGGGTGTGCAGAGCAGGTCTGCTTCTCCCTGAAATTTGGGGTGGAGCTCTGATGACACAATTCTCCACTCCAGTTTTTGGAATGGGTCTGTCTTCCTGCACCGTCGGGTTACTCATCGGTAAACCACTCATTTTCGGGGTAACCGCTTTATTACCATCAATCAGAATTAACAAAAATGCATACATCTCAGGCTGCCTCTACAAGAGAGGTTTAATGCTCTTTCAAGGCGCTTTAAAAAATTTACCTCTACAAGAACGGAGCTCAAATCGGGCGTAGAGGCGCGTTATCTCTCCGATTATGCGCATTATCGAATGCGCGTTAAACAGCGAGTTTTATTTTGCTCCGGCCGTTAAAGCGCATTTTGCCTATGTGAACAAGCGCTTATGCGCATTAACTACTTGTAAAGCGCATTTTGGTCATCCCTTAATGTGCTTCGCCGCCTCTCGCCGCCTCTCGTGCAGAGGTAATAGGCGTAAATGCGCTTCAGTGATTATGCGCATAATCACCTAACCAGGCGCAAAAGCGAATCCTTGTAGAGGGGACCCCTGTCATTTTTAAAGATAAAGAGGTGAAACTTGGCATGCTGGTAGCTCTTAAGTAGGGATTTAGCCAGGCCAAGTTTAAATCAGATCCCTTCATCCCTTGATTTCTTGGATACTTTAAAAAAAAAATCCCATCAAACTGACACACTTCAGATGCACTTCTTGTTCTCTCAAGAGAGCTTGCAGAACTTTCAGAAACTAGAAACCTCCTACAAAAATCTAAGTCCCCAATCTCCATGTGTTGAAGAACACACACACACACACTAACAAGCAAAGGGGAGTGTAGGGTGGTACTACAAGAAATGAGCATATAGAGTGAAAAGAAAACCCAGCAAAGAAAGCTGGCTCTGGCCATGTTGGGAGAGGGAGAGGTGTTTCTTCTAGTCATCCCCCCTGCCCAAAATTAGGTGCACCCTTGTCTCTGCTGCTGCTGCTGCTGCTGCTGCTGCTGCTGCTGCTGTGGTCCTTCTGGAGTTCAGGAGAAGTCGGATGTGGGTGGTCTTGAGGCTCCACCCACACCCTCTCCTACAAAACACAAAACTAGCACCTGGGATAATTTTTCTTTGGTGGTGGAGGAGCCCAGGTATGCTAGATCTTAAGAGGCTGCAGCCCGTTCAAGCCAGTGGTCAGTCTCAGGCTGGCTACAGCAGCAGTGCTGTGGGCAGGGCTCCCGCAACCTGTGCCCAGAGTCAGGTCATGCTGGACCAGTGGGGCAAGGGCAAAGGGGTCTTCAAAATGCCCCCAGATAGGAAGGTGGTAGGGAAAGCTGATTTAACTTTCCCATTTCCGAGATGTTCAGTCAGCCTCAGCCGCATTGTGGAATGAGCTCCATAGAGAGGTTCGTCCGGCACCTACATTATACTCTTTTAGAAGCCAGGTGTAGACCTTTTATTTTCTCAGTATTTTAACAGTTTATTAATCTAATTTTTAACTGCTGTTTTAAATTTGTATTTTAAATTTGTATTGCTGCTTGGTTTTATCCTGCTTGTGTTTTGGATTTTTATGCTACGTTTTTATACTGTTGTTGTTTTATATTTTGAATAATTGTTATGGTTATTCAAGAGCTTTGGCTATTGGGCAGTATAAAAATGCAATAAATACAGAAATAAAGAGCAGTGCTATGGGTTCTTCTGTGTATATAATTTGCAATCCCTCCCCCTAAGCAACGTGATTGGAGTGAGGACACGGAGGAGACTTTGGCTATTGGTAGCCACAGATGTCAATCTCAAAACTACCCCTCCCTCACTCCTCAGTGTCTTCCTAATATGGAAGGATTAAGTTAGTTGTCAATCAACACAAAGCCAGCCCTCATGTCGCCTAACAAAACTATGGATAATGGATCTCTTTGGAGTGCCAAATGATCTTCTAACTACCCCGCGGGTTTCTGATGGTTTTGAAACCGCCCCCTAACCACACTGCAATGTCACAGGCCCGTCGAACCCCCCCCCCCCAGTTTTCGGTGCAGAGCACACACCCCTACTATTTACCAATTCTGTGCACAATTGTGCTTATGGGTAACTGCAAAGTAAAATAAATGAAGTACTTGGATAAATGAGAGTTTCAAAAGGAAGATCAGGTAATAAGGCACAAAGACAGTTATTGTGGAAACAAATGGGGGAAATTGCAACATAGTTTCTTCTCCTACAGGTCAATCTTGATTTAGGGAAAAGACAACTTGTAAATTCATTCTCTGTGTAAACTATGCTGCTGTAGTGACATCTGGTGGTAAAGATATATTTAAAAAAATCAGCTGAATTGAAATGGGTCACTGAAAATGTCCCATTTACCATGGCCAGATCTACACCAAGGAAGATATGACACTTTGAAAACAGTTTGAAAACGGTATATGGTGTGTGTCTATGGGCCCCAATTGTTGTCACTACTGCTATAAACCATTTTAAAACAATAGTATAGATCCTGCCCTAGTATGCTGCAGCAGATAGAGTGTTAGATGAGGACCAGGGAGACTTAGGTTCAAAGCCCCATTGAGCTGTGAGGTCTTGGACCAGTCTCCTTCCCCCCCCCCTCTCTCTCTCTGCCTAACCTACCTCTCAGGGTTGTTGTGAGGATGAAAAAAGCTTTACCATTCTGAGGTCTTTGCATGAAAAGTGGGATGAAAATATCATAACTAAAAGAACAACAACAACAAGATGGCAAATAAGACCAGAAGAAAACTAGCTGACACTAAATCCTACTATGACTCAGTATAGCATAAAGACACAGTAAGACTGATTATTGTGGCAGGGGAATCCTGAGAGTTGTAGGGCATTTTCGGTCTAAAGATGGATAGGGCTGTGCCCAGAACCCATTTTCACCTTGTTCTTCAGCCAAAAGAACTCCTAGAGAGGCTTTTAAAGATCAGTAATAAGGCAGTCCCTAGCCTCAGGCTTATAGTCTAAAAGGCATGGTATGCAAGGGGAAGAGCAGAGAGAAGATTATTAAACTAGGCAAAGTCATTTTTTTTAAAAAAAAATGTCCCATGCCTTTGGAAGCTGAGCCTCTCTCTTCCACCTTTCGCTTGGTATACTGTATTGTTTGTATTGCTTCATTGATTTGATTAGATTTTTTTTAATCCGGTCTGTATATCATTTAGTCTTACATTTTAAATTGTCATGAAAACACAAGTTGAAAGGTGATATGGAAATAAATACATATGTTTTAAGTGTGTGGTCGCTGAAAAGAGGGAGGATCAGAAAGATTCAAAGAGCAGTCCCATACATGCCTACTCAGAAGGCTCATTGACTTCAAAGGGACTTACTCCCAAGTAAGCGGGAACACGATTGCAGTCTTGCAGAGAAATCCTACGTGGTGGGGAAGGGAGGATCTTCATTGCTACCAAAGCCCTACAAGGCTCGTGCTAGCCAGGGTGGGAAGAAGGTGGCTGGAGGGAAAACAAGTACTCTGGGTCTGATGTACCTCCCTTCTCTCATTGAGGACATGTCTGGAGCATGGGTGGAGGGGCTTTGGATCATACCCAAAGCCTCCCTCGATCTGTCCCAATACAGCAATTCCTCCCTCTCTGCTGTTGGAGCAAAATGGCAGAGAATGGATAAGGGTGGAGGTTTCTACCCCGGGAACAAGGAGCCTTCTGGGAGCAGACCTCCCTCACCTCCCACCCTGGTGGCTTAAATCTTCCCTGTAGGAGATGTGAAGCAGAGCTAGCCATCTCTTGGGTTCAATTCTCATCCAACAAATCAGTATTTGCATAGATCAGTATCAACACAGCCAGTTGTATTGCCTCCAGGTGAAATTCTGAGGAAATAATAGATTATTATTATTATTATTATTATTATATTATTTTAAATCTTAAGCATTGTTGTTGGGTAGGATAACTGTAGTATTTTATTTATCTTCACCACACTCCACCCTTTCTGTCTAAAAGCATGTGTTCCTCTCTCCAGTATCCTAACATAAAATAGCATTTCCATCTGAATTATTGATGCTGCCCTTTTGAAAAGTCCCATTTGATTGTGTACGGAGTTATTTTTGGTGAAACTTAGGACTGATGCGGCTCGAGAGCCTCAAGAGGCCACTCGCTCAGCATCTGTGTGAGAATTTCCATGCAGGATTCAATAATTGTCCAAATGCATTTCCCTCACAACTGAGCGACTGATTTTAGAGACAGGTGAATCCAAGGGACTTTTGCGGTCAATATATGTCGGGAACTAGTTTGCCTAGAGTGGCTCAAAGCATGATAAACTGAGCAAACAACTATTTGTTGAGAAAGGTGCTAAAATCTGATTTAGTTTTGTTAGTATAGATGGGAATGTTGAACATGCATTGGACAATTTCCAATGAACAAGGTTTACTGTGGCTTCTGAACTGAGACTGGTAGTCATGTAGGACAGGGGATTCTCCGTAGTGGCATTGTCTTTGTGGAAGGCTTTTCTGGGGAAGGCCCACATCCTGAGATCTCTGGGGATTTTCTGGAGAATGATAACAACAACAACAACGATTTGATCTACAAACCTTTGACTAGAATCACAGAATCATACAGTTGGAAGGGGCCATTTAGGCTGAGTCCAACCCCCTGTTCAATGCAGGAATCCAGTTTAAAGCATCCCTGACAGATGGCTGTCCAGTCTTTGCTTGAATACCTCCAACAATGGACAGCCCATCAATTTCCCAGGTAGTTGGTTCCATTGTCTGACTGCTCTGACCTTCAGGAAGTTTTTCCTGATGTTCAGCCAAAATCTGCCATCCTGTAACTTAAATCCATTATTTTGTGTCTACAGTCTTGGATGATAGAAAATAGGTTATGACCCTCTTCTTAGTGACAATCTTTTCAGTACTTGAAATGTGTTATCGTATCTTCCATCAGTCTTCTCTTCTCATGGCTAAACATACTGATTTCCTTCTATCTTTCCTTGTAGGATTTAGTTTCCAGTCCCCTGATCATCTTTGTTGCCCTTCTATGAATTTGTTCCAGTTTATCTGAATCTTTCTTGAAGTGCAGTGCCCAGAATTGGACACAGTGTTCAAGGTGAGATCTGACCAGCGCAGAGTAGAGTGGAAGTAGTACTTCCCATGATTTAGAAAACATACTTCTGTTGATGCAACCTAAAATTACATTTCCCCTTTTTGCAGCCATATCACACTTCTGATTCATGTTCAGTTTGTGATCAACTACAACTACATTTATTACTGTCAAGCCAACCTCCATCTTATATCTGTGTGTTTGATTTCTCTCACCTAAATGAAGAGCTTTGCACTGTTCCAGCTGAGTACTAAATTATGGTACAGCTCCTGCCAAGCCCTTCTTTTAATTCTCCATTCCTTTGCTTTTATTATTAGGTTTGAATAGAGTATTGCGAAGTTTATGACTGTTATTTCATATATAACTGTCAATGTTATAAACAATACTGTTGTTACAAATGGTAGCATAGTACGTTGAATAGAAGGATATGCATTTTAAATAAATTAACCCCCCCCCCAAAAAGCCACTGCCTGTGGGGATGGGTGGGGGAAACCTGAGCTTCTGCCTCTGTATGGCTGTCTCTCATATATGGGTCTCATACTCACCCTTCCTTCGAGGTGCTCAGGGTGATGTACATGGGACAACAACTCTAAGAGGTAGGCTAAACTGAGAAATGACTTGCCTAGTTCTACCCACTTGTTCCAGTCCCTATTTTAAGGTGATTTGCTCTTCATTTGGGAGTTGAAGGATTAAGTAGTAAAGAGTTCAGAGCAAAGATTACCTTTGATTGTAACGTGGTCCTTAAGCATATAACACCATGTTCATTTTCTAACCAACGCCATTGGGCAATTGCCCTGTTCAAAATCTGCCCTTGAAGCCCATTCCACCATGTAATATTGACAAAGGACCTTTTTTTTTTGGTTTGTTCTAAAAAGGAGCAAGAGCTTTGCTCGGTGAATGAATCATACGCACATTCCCATCTGTACTATAAACATGTTGAAATAATTCTGCCAAATATTTCTTATTGAATTTTGTCTTCCTTCCTGTGCACGCATCCCTCTCCCCGTTGTTCTAATCCTGCCAACTGTTTGCTTCAGCCAGTCATCTCTCGCTTTGTGCAACCTACAGCTTTGTAAACTGACTTTATTCTGCTTTATTTGACCGATTTCTAATAGAACTTTTCTCCAATTATCTTAGGGTTGTGTACAACGGGTTATCCTATTTTCCCTTCACAATAACCCTGTGAGGTTAACTATTCTGGAACCATTTAAAAATGGCTTTGGAACTAATAACCCTGCCACACCATGTGGATTGGGAGATGGGCACTGGGATAGGACATATTCCCAGAGATGGGACTTGTCTGAGGAAATGGTTGACCTTACCACAGAGCTTTAGAAAGTCACCTGGCAAGGCTCAAGCTCCTTCCTAGATCCTGATGCCCTTCTGAGCTGTGCCTCACAGTCACCCTTAAATGTAGGTTAGATGAAGGGATAGTGACCTGCCCCAGATCATCCCACGAGCTTTAAGGAGATATGAGTACAGGCCTCTCACATCCAAACCCAAAACTTTAGCTCAGGAGTGGTCTAATGTCAGTCTTGCACACTAAACAAACAAACTAGAACCCCCATGTTCTACTGATGCATCATGTCTCTAAACTGTGTTCAGTGATTTAAATGTGCACTCTAGTCTGGAGCCTTGTTGGATCAGTCCAATATGTACCTAGCTCAGTAGTCTTTGCATGAATAACAGCAACGAACAGGTAGGTACAAGATGGTTCACTCAAAATTGGCCGGTGGTCTACTGGTGGACCACACTCACCCTTTTGTCGACACCTGCTCTAGCTATTATGCTACACTAGCTATCAGCAGCTTGACCGGCACTGGCAGAAGGCTGCTTTCCCTTGCATTAGGTCTTCAGCTTGACACACACATCTCATTCTGGGATTGGTTTCCTTTGGATCCTGTTTATTATATAGATGGTTCCAGGTCAATCCTAGCCTCTTGACTGAGCAACAGTTCCTTCCAGACTTGTCAGTTCCTCTATCTCTTGTTCTGTACCACTTATCTCCCTCTTTGAACTGAAAACTACGGCTTCATCTGTGGTATTTGGGTCTCATCCCCAGACTACTTTTCCGGCTGCTGCTTGAGTTTGGTCACTGACCTTTGTGTGCATCATGTTATGTTTAACTAATGCCATTGCTACCTATCTTGACATCAAGGAAGATGGGACAACCATCTTCTTTTCCCTCTCTATGGTTTCAGCATTTTAAGGCATGCTCTGACTCCGTTATCCTTTTTGTGTATTTAAGCCAAGCGGGTAGAATGTGTACTGAGTCCAAAAGCTCAGCCTCCTTGCTATGTGGCAGGGACAGCACCACAGCAGCTCAGCTAACCTCCTTTGTTCATCATAGTGTGTCACAAGCCAGAAAAGTCAATGCATCTGCAGAGCAGATGGCAAAGGGCTAGATTACTTGTGCAAGCAAACCAAGCCACATGGGCAGAAGAACCTCCAGAGTCACTGGCCAATCTAACCTGCAGAAAGAATATCTTCCTGAATCCAAAGTGCTTAATGGTTTGGGTCCTATGGACCTGAAGAAGCACATTTCCCTACTATTAGTCAGAGTGAAGCAGCAACCTCAGGCAGCAGACGCTGGAAGGAGGGAGAAGCAGCAACGTGTTGGAGGAGAGAGCGATGTGAGCCATGGGGCCTGCCCTGTGCCCCCTAAGCAAGCCTGCTGCACTCAAATGTACTGCCCCATTGCCATTTTTGAAGAATGGTATACATAGTAAGCCTGTATTCAGCAGTTGCTGGGGAACATGGTTGGGAGGGGGATGCTGCTCCATGTCCTGCTTGTGGGTCCCTGGTCGACAGCTGGTGGGCTACTGTGTAAACAGAGTGCTAGACTAGATGGAACCTTGGTCTGATCCAGCATGACTCTTCTTATGTTTTTATGTTCTTAACTGCCCGTCTAGGTAGCCTTTATACATGGAATGGGGTGAGGGGTGGGGAGAGGTGGCATCTTGTCCATTGTTTCAGGAAACAAAATGTTGTAGGCTGGCCCTGCATCATTGAATTCTTCAAGATAGGTCCTATTGCAAGTTTGGATACATGGTGGATTAAGTCGGGGCCATTTTTCACAGTGGCACCTTCTAAGGACAGTTAGGCTAACCAGCTTGCTATAAACACTTAGGAGAAGATTATATATCATTTTTAAAAAGTCTTTCTTTATAGTGTTACAGTAGTTATTGCAGTTGGTCTTGGAAATATTTGTCATTGGTTTTGTTCTGTCCTCTTGCTTTTCTTGCAGTGGAATTCTAAAATATGCCTCTACATATGTTACTTACATGTTTTTTTATTTTATTTTTTGGGGTGGGGAGAAATTGCTTTAAGTTTTGTGAAACAATAATAATGAAACAATGGGACTTTGGAAACCATTTCCAGTTTAAGTGTGGAATAAAATACAAGAATGGATGAACCAATGTGGTGAGCAATCAAACTCTGAGTATGAGCACAGCCTGTCTCCAGCGTCAGGCTACAAGAAATTAAGCTGGCTGCATTTCTGCACATCCAGTGCTCAGTGATAGAGCACATGCTTTATGTGCAGAAGGTCCCAGGTTCAATTCCTGGCTTCTCCAGGTAGAAAGAATCCTACCTGAAACCCTGGAGAGCTGCTGCCAATCATTGTCAACAATCCTGGGCTAGATGGACCAAAGAACTGACTCAGTGTAAGGCAGCTTCCTATATTCCTATCTTGGGACTTCCTGTCTCCACATGTGCCTGTCCATACATGAAGATCTTCAACAGAGGCCCTTCTCTAGCTTCCTTTGCCATCTGAGGTACAGCAGGAGACTGCCACAGAAAGAGCCTTTTCAGTGATGGCTCTCTGACTTGGGAATGCTCTCCTGAGGGAGGCTCACTTGGCCCCGATGTTGATATCCTTTCAGCACCAAAGGCATTTAAAAATATAATTCCTAGGCTTTTTAACAAAACTGTTTTAATTCACTACTTGTTTTACCTGGTCTTTTGAAACTGCTGGCTTCTGGCTTGCTGATGCATATTTTTGTTATTTTATCTTTTATTTTTGGGAACAGGTTCATGAATGGGATAAAAATGTCTATAACTAAAGAGGAATGAAAAATCTTGTCTAGCTTGTGGCAGTGTTGGCAAGGCACTCCATAACACTTTCAGAAGCCCTTTGGTTTGTAGAGTTGACTGAGCTGATGGCGTTCTCATTTTGTAAATGAGATTCTGCTGCACTCTAACCATCCAATATTGGTGGATCACAAACCTGGATTGTTTATTCCCAATAAAAAATCCAACCAGGTCTTCTATGTTAAACATCATATCCATCCTTTGAATCTCGTATTGTTCAGCACAAGCTCCATCGATGCCAGAATAATTAGCTGTTGATTGGATGCCTCGTTGGGCTTTAGTTTCAGCTCCCCTTGAAATGCTCTGGGCTTATGTTCTTGACGATAGTCCTCTCTCTCAGCCCGATCATTACTGGCTCCTTCAAGGCTGCATGATACAGCGCATGCTGACATCACCCGACTGCTCACTTCTCCCACGCTGAAGCAATATGTTGACTCAGTGTGTCATTAATCTATGCCTCTCGAAGCTACAAGCCTGCCATTGGTTTCCAAGCTGCCAAAAAGTCAAACCATTCAAAAACTGGAACTCTTCTCAGGATATTTCATATAGTCACCCCCCTCTCTCTCTCTCTCTCTCACACACACACACACACACACACACAGACAAACACGAGAGAGAAAGAGAGAGAATTTGTGAATCAAACTGTGTGGCAACAAAAAGTATTATGATATGCAGG
Source organism: Anniella stebbinsi (assembly GCA_029215795.1). Taxonomy (NCBI): domain Eukaryota; kingdom Metazoa; phylum Chordata; class Lepidosauria; order Squamata; family Anniellidae; genus Anniella; species Anniella stebbinsi. The sequence continues at coordinate 19,449,607 of JARDYH010000001.1, forward strand.
GCACATAATACCACTAAGCTGTTGGTAATTTAGCGAGCAGCTTTTAAGTCTGACTCAGAGCTGAATCAATGGCTGGCAATACGTTAACACACCAACCTGACATCTAAATAATGCCTTCAAGAATATTCCAGGCTGGACCTGAAATCAAATACTTTGTACTAGCTCCATCTTCACTCATTTATTATAGAGTTTCCCCCTCCCTGTTTCTGGTTTGCCAAGAAACCTGTAGGGTTGGTTCCTTCAATCAGCATTATATGTGTTCTACACATCCATCACTACACTGCAGATTTTAATCAGGCATATCCATCATATCAGGCATGATATGATGGATATGCAGATTTTAATAGACACTGCAGATTTTAATCAGGCATATCTATCATATCATGTGCAGAATTCAATGCCTTGAGAATATCATCTGTCTCTCTCTCTCTCTCTCTTTCTCTCTCTAAGGAATTCTAAGGGATCAAGCATATAAAACAACAAGAAATTAGTTCAAATGATTAGGTTCAAATTGTGTTCCTTTGTTCTGGTTTAAAAATTGTTGTTCATAAATGTATTTCTGTTTCTTTAAGCTGCAGCCCTATAACCATTTACCTAGGAGTAAGCCTCACTGAAATCAATGGGACTGACTTCTGAGGAGATATGGATTGGGTTGTAGATCTACCTAAGCTCTGTAAAATAAAAGACCCAAGGAGCAGTGTGGCTGTAGATCTATTTCAATGCCTGGCTGTGTCATGCTAGCAAAGTCGATAATTATCAGCTCACTGAAAAAGCAAGCTGCTTTTTTCATATAAAATCTTGGCTATCGTCTCTTCAACATTTGATAGTTTAGGACTATGGAGGGATTGTTGGATTTAGCTGTAAGGTTTAGATCTCCATGGTATAAAATGCCCCACAAGACGCTGGAAACTGGGAGGAAACAATTGCATCAGATCACCCATATGAATCAGCAAACAGCCATCCTACAAAAGATCTTTATTAGTAGTAATTTAATGCTATCTTATTGTGATACTAAGCTTTTAAAGAGAAGGGACAATGGGAGGTAGAAATCTTAGGCTAGTGGCAATCTACTGGAGGTTTTATCTTCTCTATACATTGCATGCAGGCTGGCAAATTATCCCGTTGTCTAAATTATCTCTTCTGTTCAGGCATGGATAGAATAGCCAGCCTACTATTCCATTCTTTCCTGTGCTGCTTTAAGCAATTTGTTATGCTCCACTCCAGGACAAAAAAAAAAGGCAACTCAAAAGAATCCAGGTGATCTTATGAAGAAATGCTTACAAAACTGAAGATCTGAATTTGGGCTTGGGAGAAGACAACAGAAAATGGCATATACAGATGTTTATAAAATTATGAAGTGTATAGAGAAAATGACAAGACATAAATTATTTCTCTTTCAGAATACTAGAAGTCGGGATCATCGAGTGAAACAGATTTGGCTGCAGCAGGGAAAAAAATAGGAAGAGCTTCTTCCCACAATGCATATCTTCACATGGAGAATTCATTGCCTCAGAATGTTTTGAGAGCCACTAGGTTATGACGGCTTTAAAAATGAGTACGCACATCCCTCTATTCAAATTAGTATCTTACCATTCAGTTTACAACAATAAACAATTATATATACAATAGCATTGCAACAATTTATTCAAAATTCAAAATTAGTTTCACTTCCTTTGGATGTGAACTGGGTGGTAACGGGGCCTTTTCTGTTGTGGCACACCATCTTTGGAACTCCCTCTTGTCTGACATTGTTTTACTGTATTATTATTATTATTATTATTATTTGTAAGCTGCAAGAGAGCTTTGCCTAAATAATGAACAATTAAAAGTGCCAAATAGTCAATCAATCAATCAGCTATTATCATGCAAGTCACAACTTGCATTATTTGCTTCTTAAAGGGATCCATAGAATAGGCACTGTAACAATAAACTACTGTTAATCATTCCGTGTCATGCAAATTCAAGTGACAGAAAATGATGGCTATGTTGGAGAGGCAGTTAGATATTCCTTCTTTTTTTTCCTCAGGTGGTAAGACTCAGTAAAACAAACAAATAAAACAAATCCACCTTCAGTCACCTCACTCAGCCGCAGAGAATACAGCTCAAACTGGATGTTCAAGAAAAGTCAGTCACATGTGGCAACCTGCAGGATGGTTGTTTACAGCTACCCATTAATTAGGGAGGGAACCCTTGAACTGTCAGAGTTTGCTGTCTTAATTAAAAAAAACAAAAGTCTTGTGCCCATCACATTTTCATAGATTACAAGGTATTAAAAACTCTTGTAAAGAACCTGGAAATGCCTATTAGCCTTCGAGTTAACTGGATTTGTATTTTTTTAATATTGAAAATGGTTCCAGAAAGAAGAAAAAAAGCCTTGAACAGGCCTCAAGGCTGAGAACGCTGCACGAACCTAACAGTCGGCCAAAACGGAAATGAACAGGCAATGAACAAGGAAAAACACAACCACCCAAACTCCCCCAGACGTGTCTTGCCTGCTCCACAGGCAACCACCAAGGCGGAACACCCAAGGCAACGCTTAGCTTGGTCAGATGACGTGAACCATAATGTTATGCGTTGTTACTATAAAAGCACACAACTCGAAACAATAGCATCAGGATACCGAACAGAATTTCACAATTTATGGAAATCTACCTCCACCTAATGAACACTGTAACAGAACTAATAGATAAAAAAAGAGTTATAATCAACAACAAAAGGCTAACGGAACTTGAAATTTAAAAAAAATCAAAGAAGAAATAGCACAACAGAATAACCACATGAAAAGCACAGATGCACCAATAACAAGCACACGAACAACCATAGAAGAAACAGCAACCCTAGGCACAACAACCCCACCAGAGGACTCCCGGACAATGGCACAACCTGAAACACACAACGACACAACAAACATGAACATAGAGCAGCAACTGATGTAAGAAATTGAGACAAATCTAACAAAATGGAGAGAAACTGACCCAACGAAAAGAAACCCACTACCTAGACTAACGTTTAACAAGGACACGCAGAAACTCATAACCATAATGAATAGTAAACTCACGACGTACATTAACAACGATAGCAACCTAGAAGAAATCCACACAGTCATCTATGCAGCAGCCACAGCAGTCCCCACCTGTAACAAACAAGAACTCCCCACAAACAACAACACACGCAGAAGACTAGAAACCAAACCAAAATGGCAAATCAGAATTGAAAACAAAATTGAAAAGCTACGAAAGGATATAGGAAGAATGATGCAATACATACATAGGAATCACTCGAAAAGCATCCTCAAAAACACCCAAGACATCATAGCAAACAATAAAGAAAAAGCAATAGTAGCTCTCGACACACTGAAACAAAAACTGGCAGTCCAGAACACCAGGCTAAGAAGATACAAAGAATCAAATGAAAGAAAAGTCCAAAACTCTCTCTTTAAAAGAAACAAGAAATTATTATACCAAAGAATAAGCAAGAAAAAAGAAAACAACATTACACCCCCCAACTAAAGAAGAAATAACCACATTCTGGAAAAAATATCTGGTCAAAACTGGTACAACACACAAAAAAGCAGAAACTGGATAAGAAAAGAAGAAATACAGAGACAACTACCATGGCAGACAGAGTATACAATAACTCTGGAGGAAATGAAGGAAACAATACAATGGACACACAACTGGAAAGCACCTGGACCAAATACAAAATTTATGGTACAAACAGCTTACAACAACACACGAATACCTCACTCAACAGATCAACACAGTCATAGAACACCACACCTATTCCCTCTATTCCTAACTAAAGGCAAAACTTACATTAAACCAAAAACTCCAGATACCCCAAACCCAGCTAACTACAGATCCATAACATGCCTTCCAAGACTCTACAAAATTATAACCGCCACAATCACACAGAAAATTGAAGCACATCTCACCCAATATAATATACTCACAGAAGAACAAAAAGGATGTAAAAAGAACAGCAGAGGATGCAAAGAACAGTTAATAATAGACAGTGTTATCATGAAGCAAACAGAAAAACAGGAAAAGAAACCTCCACACCTGCTACATAGCCTATAAAAAGACTTTCAACTCCGTCCCACACAGCTGGCCAAAAATGTCCTCAAAATATACAAAATACATCCCTCAATCCCAAACATTCTGACAAGAATCATGGAGACATGGAAAACGACAATACACCTAACAACAGTCAAGGATCATATACAGACAGAAAAAATAAATATCAAACATGGCATATTCCAAGGTGACACATTCAGCGCTCTATGGTTTTGCCTGTGTCTCAATCCACTATCCAACACCCTTAACAACACCACATATGGCATTGACATAAAACACCAAAAACAAGCACAGCACAGAATCAACCACCTCCTGTATATGGATGACATCAAAATCTATGCTTCAACCTTGACACAGATAAAAGGCCTCCTGCGAATCACTGAGGAACTGACAACAGACATGAAAATGGAAATCGGGATGGGAAAATGCAAGATGCTACACATAGAAAAAAGGAAATGGAAAGAAGAAGAAACAGCAGAAACACTAAATAACAAAATATTAGATAACATGGAATACAAATACAAATACTTAGGATTCCAACAAAACACAAAAATCAATAACAGTAAAAACTCAACTAAGAATGCAATATAAAACTCGCCTATCACAAATTCTAAAATCTAAACTCAACTCTAAAAACATTTTCAACGCCATCAACACCTACACAATATCACTTCTCACATACTCATTTGGAATCATACACTGGTCGCACACTGAACTCGAAGAAATAAACAGACTTAATCACACCGAACTCACAAAACACTGCATGCTCCATCCCAACTCATGCATTGAAAGAACAACAATCAGCAGGAAAGAAGGAGGAAGAGGTCTGCTAGACATTAACACAATGCATGCTAAACAGATAAAATCACTCAGAGAATTCTTCCACACTAAAAACAACCCCATTCATAAAGCCATAGTAACAGCAGATAAAAACACCCCACTCAACCAAGCACTACAAAATGAAGACCAAACACGACCCCTCGCACTTGCAGAGAAAAAAGAAAAATGGGCACAAAAAGCACTCCATGGGAAGCACTACAACATAATACAGAACCCAAAAATAAAGAAAGAACAATCATACGAATGGCTCAGAAAATATTAGCTATTTCCAGAAACAGATGGATTCCTAATAGATATACAGGATCAAGTTATAGCCACCAAGAACTACCAAAAATACATCATAAAAGAAAACAGTGTAACAACAGACCTATGCAGGAAATGCCACCAGTTCCAAGAAACAATAGACCATATAACAGGAGGATGTAACATTCTGGCAGGAATTGTGAGAAATATAATAATGTTGCTTTTTCAGGAGCAAGAAGCAATGCTAAGGCACTTATTAATTAACCCAAAAAGCTAAAAGCAATATATTAATCAATAGGGGTGTGCACCGGATCGGGTCGAATCCACGATCCGAATCCGATCCAGGGGAAATCGGATACAATTATCCAATTTCCGATCTCACCGCTGGATCGTTCGATCCAATCCTATCTGATCCAGAAAGGTCCCGATCCAGATTGGATGGATTGGAGGATCGGCGGGCGCCCATTGGCGCCTGCCGCCGCTTCCATTGGCGGGTGCCAGCAGGCGCCCGCCGATGGAAGCAGACAGCGGGGTGGGGTTTCCCTGGCGGGGCTGTCCGCTTCCATCGGTGGACGCCAACGAGCGCCCGCCAATGGAAGCGGACAACGGGGGCAGGGGGTGGACGGGAGCGGACGTCCCCAGAAGGTAAGCAGGGGGAAGGGAACAGGGGGGAGGGGGCCCCGCGGTCCGCTTACCTTCCGTGGCCATCCGCTCCTGTCCGCCGCTGGCCGCTACTGCGAGCAGGCTTCACGGCCTGCCCCTAGGTAGCGCGCCAGGTGATCATCAGGTGATGATCACCTGGCACGCTACCTAGGGGCAAGCCGCGAAGCCTGCTCGCAGTAGCGGCCAGCGGAGGATGGGAGCAGACGGCCATGGAAGGTAAGCAGGGGGAGGGGGAGGGGGCTTACCCCCCCCAGGGCCGTCCGCTTCCATCCGCTGGTGCCCGCGGGTGCCAGCAGATGGAAGCGGACGGCCCCGGGCGGGTAAGGAGTGTGGGGGAGGGGGCTTACCTGCCGGGGCCATCCACAGCGGACGGCCCCGGGGGGGAGGAGGGAGTTAGGCCCCCCTCACCCACCCACCGCCATTTTTTCCTCATAGACTTGCATTGGGGGAAAGCTTTCCCCCAATGCAAGTCTAGGGGGGGGGGGGGAAATGGCGGCCGATCCAAAAATCGGATGTCCGATTTTTGGATTGGGATCGGACCCGACCCGGTCCTGATCCGATCCGGGGAGTCTGTGCACACCTCTATTAATCAAGAAGCAACAAGCAGGGCTGGGCAGATCTTACAAGAATACAAGAGTAGCGACGGAAAACGTTATGGTCCCCCATGACAGGTGTGTGACTTTTGGAGCATGAAGGGCAGCACAACCGAAACTGTCCTGGGGCTATTCTTTCAATGGAACCTCGCTAGTAGATAGAAAGCAAGGAAGCACAGGTGGGCTTGTGGTTAAAGCTATGCTTGTGATGGAATGGAACCAGCAGAAAAATATCTTTTGTAGTTAGATTATGGCTGTGTGGTTAAGCTTATCTGAAACTGCTTGCAGAGACAAAGGAAACAGCTTGCAACTAGCAAATAAGAGTTGGGGGTGCTAAAATGTGGTAAGGGGAGGTGTAAACAGAGGCAGGGATTTTAGTAGTATGATTAGGCACTCGGGATAGGCTGTGCACCCTAGACTGCTCGGCCCATGAGGAAACAGGGGAGGGATTCTTGCGGCTTAGGGAATAAAAGACTTGTGATTTTGATGCTTGGGTGTGCCTACTTTATGTAGCTCACCCAATCTTGCAAGATTGTATCTTCAATAAAGAAACTTTGCTTTCACCTTCCAGATTATTTTGTACTTTTGCAGACTGAATGGTCAACCTGAATGGTCATTTCTAAAAGAATGGACTATACAGACAGACACAATACAGCAGCAAAAATAATTCACCAACAACTGGCCATCAAATTCAACCTTATCCAACAATCTACACCATACTATACATACTCACCTGAAACAATCTTGGAAAATGCAGATCATAAAATATACTGGAACAGAACAATTCATACGGACAAGACAATACCCTGCAACCGACCAGACATAACGGTCATAGACAAAAAAGGAAAACACACATACTTCATCAACATAGCAATACCGAATGACAAAAATGTTGTTGAAAAGGAAGAAGAAAAGAGAGACAAATATACACCACTGGCCATGGAAGACAAAGAACTATGGCAACAGAAAAAGGTCACAATTATTCCGTTAGTCACCTCAGTCACCAGCATCACATCAAAAAATTATACAGAAAACCTTCAGAAACTGGGCCTACCAGAATACATCCACACCAACATCCAGAAAGCAGTCCTACTTAAAACATGCTCAATTGTCAGGAACTTCTTGAATCTGTAAAAGACAGCATGATTTGGCAAAGCCCGTCATATCCGTCTAGAAAAACCGCCACGAGTGAGAAAACGATGAAATAATAATATAATAACAACAACAACAACAACAACAACAATAATAATAATAATAATAATAATGGTAGTAGCGGGAAGAAGTCAATTATATAAACTGTAGTTCACATTGCCATCCTTCTCTGTATCAAAGCCATTATTTAAAAATACATCACAAAAGTAATTGCTATTTTAGAGGTATCCTTTAAAAGCAGAACAAGATGAAAATGAAATTTGTAGCCTTTGTGGATAGCACAAGGTAGAACTATTTAGAAATGTCAGTTCCTGTTGTTAATTTCTAAAAGGAGAGGTATTTGAATTCTAGCCTATTTTGAATTTGAAAACTGTTGATTGTGGAAATCTCAGTTATGTGTAAGATGCCCATGGTTACTCAATGAAAAAGCAAATATGTTCTACACGTGTTTGGGGACCCTGTCTTCTGCACATGTTCCAGGGATGAAGTGTGGCTAAGCATTTTTACTCCCACTTCCTATCCCATGTTTTGCAAGATGGCAAGCCATTGCCAGGGACTTCCCCTTGCTAATTTATGCAGCACATGGCCTTTCTAAATAAGTAATCATTGTTTGTTTGTTTATTGAAATGTGCAAAGTATTATATTTCCAGTTTACAAGTGGGGGAACTGGAGCCCAGAGATTGGCTTGTGCATGGCAAATCCATAGATGAGAAGGTATTTTGACCTAGCTAGGCTGACCATATGAAAAGGAGGACAGGGCTCATGTAACTTTAACAATTGTAGAGAAAAGGGAATTTCAGCCGGTGTCATTTGTATGCAATTAGTACCTAGTGAAATCCCCTCTTCATCACAACGATTAAAGTTGCAGGGGCCCTGCCTTCTTTTGTATATGGACACTTTAGTGTAGTGCCTGCAACTTTAACTGTTGTGATGAAGAGGGAATTTCACCAGGAACTAATTGCATACAAATGACACTGGCTGAAATTCCCTTTTCTCTACAACTGTTAAAGTTACATGAGCCCTGTCCTCCTTTTCATATGGTCAGCCTAGACCTAGCTCTTCCAAGCTCCAAATGGTGCCTTCTGGATAAAAAATTGCTTTTGTGCAGGATCATGTAAGATTGGAAATTAATGACTGAGTCACCTGGGGCACTGCTTGATATTAAAGTAGGATATCCTATACATAATATAATCACACCAACACCCAAACAGATTATCTTCTGTCCAAGATTCTCAGGACATGCAGCCCATGGCCATATCAAGCATGGGATAGGGATGAAATTCATTCACGTCACATTTGAATGTGAATTTACCTAATTTGGCACTTTGAAACCACGGACCAAAACTCATTCATTCTTTGAAATTCAGACCAAAATGTATATATTAGTGAAAACCATATGAAAATAAAGTATTACATTAGGTAACTTCTTTGCAAAAGGATGTGTATATTAGGCAAAATTGCATACAAAATGCATGTATTAAGAGAAATGCAAATAAAATCTTACAGTTCAGGACAAACTGCATTTAAATGGGGGGGGGGAATCCTCAAAGTTCAGGATGAACCAGATTTAAGATTGAAAAAAATGAGAAACCAAGAGGAAGCAAAATAGACAGTTCTGGCTATCCCTATATCAGGTCTGTTAAGTCTCCCAGTTTGATCCACCAAACTTCTTCCTCTGCCATTGCCTGACACACTCATTGGTTTCTTGGTCAGATGCATAATATTGTAAGGGAACGTGGTGATTTTGACAAAGTCACAGGACTCCAGTACAAGCAGAAAATGAATGGGAATAGGAATGGCTTCCAGACAGTGGCTTAGAGGCATGAGACGGCCACATCCTGGTGAGAATTAGTGAACAGTGGATTTTGAGTCTGCAGAACCTTGGCAAGAACAATCTTGTAAAAGGTAGAGCTGGTATTCAGTTGCACTAAAAGGGGACATGATGGGACTAAGATGTGACACAGTAGGAAATCTGAATACTAGAATTCCACCGGGGGTATTCAGCATCCAGCAAGGACCTGGCCAGTAGGCATAAGTAGAACTGTTTGGCCAGGAGCTGGAGCAGATGAAACATTACAACAGTCAGAGTGAAATCCTTAAATGCTGCTGTAATCCCTGTTCTCTGATCCTCAGCTCTGGTCCTGAGAAGTCTTTAAAAGGCAGAGCCCATGTAGAGGCATGAGCTTTGGTTGCGCTGTGTAGCTTCCTGATTCTCTGTTGCCCTAGGTGTGAGTGTATTGAGGAGCGAACATGCAAAGCTGCCTTCACTGAGTAAGCCCTTTGAATCATCTAGCCTAGCATCATCTTTTCTAACTGACAGTGAATCTTTCTCAGCCTTTTCACCTTTGATCCTTTTAAGTAGGCTGACCATCTGAAAAGGAGGACAGGGCTCATGTAACTTTAACAGTTGTAGAGAAAAGGGAATTTCAGCCAGAGTCATTTGAATGCAATTAGTTCCTGGTGAAATTCCCTCTTCATCACAACAGTTAAAGGTGCAGGCACTATACTAGAGTGAGCATATACAAAAGAAGGCAGGGCCCCTGCAACTTTAACAGTTGTGAGGAAGAGGGAATTTCATCAGGAACTAATTGCATACAAATGACACTGGCTGAAATTCCCTTTTCTCTACAACTGTTAAAGTTACAATAGCCCTGTCCTGGATTTTATCTGGTCACCCTACTTTTAAGTGGAGATGTCAGGGGCTGAATCTGAGGCCTTTGGTGTGCAAACTCTATGCTCCACCAATGAACTATGCTCCCCTTCACTAAATGTGGGATCTTGCTGGGGTAGTTGGGACCTAGTGTCAGAATCATCATGGCTTGCTGCGGGATTGAAAATGGAATTTCTGTCTTCTGGGCATTTTTTTGTATGTGATCACTTGAGAGCCCTGGAGTGGCACTCTCTTCCAAGCCTCAGTGGCAGGTGGCCTTTTGCCATTTAGTGTGTGTTTGTTTGTTTTAAATAATGACCTGTTAGTCCCTAACTTGAATAATGTTGTTCTAAATTTTCATCTTTTGATTTTGACTGGAAATCTACAACCATTTACAAATGGCCCATTGGAATGACATCAAAAGCTATATTTAAGGGTTTGATCATTAATCTCTAGTACTAAATAAATCACACATACATTGCAAAGGTGGCTCTCATCAAAGTTCTACAGTGTACTTGCATGTGTGAGCCTGTGTGTGAATGTACAGACATAGATTCATACATGCCATGCTATCTTGTCAAGAAAATTCTTTGAAAAGTGTGCTGTGTTACATACCCATCTTTTCCTGAACAGATTGTACAGATGGCATCTAATTATTTTCTGTGCTTGTGTAAGGTCTTATTAAAAGTATTATTCAGGAAGAGGAAGAAAAGAATGGAAAGGAGCTGAGATTACCTGTTATCAAGGTATGACTAAGATGTAAAGATTGATAGAAATTGCCAGGCTATTGTTCTTGAAATAGAAATCTTGCAAGCAAAAAAGAAGAAGAAGTTGAGTCGGACAAGGTTTAATCTTGACAGCAGTTACTTGTTCCAGCAACTATTGAAATAGCTGGGAGTCAAGATTGTAACAACCATACCAGATTATATCACATACTTGTATAGTCCAATATTGTGCCTCCAAAAGTGACCTACACTGAATATTACAGATGGGGTGCATTATAGAGTAGGCCATGCTGGATATTCTGATATTCTCATTAGACACAGTGCAGAGTAGTTTAGAACAGTGGTTCTCAAGTGATCTGCCCTCAGGAAACACTTTCCATATTGTCTTGCTAAGGAACTTATTAGCATCTGCCATGGAACATCTGAATGTTTCAGACGATTCTGGAAATGTTATAGAATATACCATCCACACAGGACACTCCACCGACCTGTTGGGCCTCACCTACACTTCCAAATGAATTGAACGTATTCAAAGAACACACCCAATGATCCCCTATAGTTGTGCATTACAGTGCAGAGGAAGCTTGGTGGAGGTGACCCTGCTATCTTTCTGGGAAAACCTCCTTTACAATTCTTCTCCATAAGGAACACTAGAGTTTCCTTGGTTGGAAGCCATTGATTAAGCAACACCATGGCCCTGAAAGGGCATTCATTGACCATCCTTCCTAATAGTCAGGAGCATGTTATGTTCTATTAACTTGACTATCATTTATAGCAAGGATAGCAGTAGCAAGTATCTGCTATCAAGACTTTAGTTGACTCTCACTGAATTTACTTTGTTTGCAAGATTTTCAGGAACACTAGTTTGCTGGTACTTACCTCCCTTTTCGTCTTAGCCATAACCTGATAACAATAATCTAAAATACTTTTCCATTCGCTAGTCAGAGCATGAGTGCTGCTTCACACTTCATGCGCAAGCATGTTTTAGCCATGTCCACTGTGTATCACACAAAAGGGACTGTGGCTCACTGGTAAACCTGCTTTGCATGCAGAAGGCCCCAGGTTCGATCCTCAGCATCTCCAGGTAGGGCTGGAAAAATTCCTGCCTGAAACCCTGGAGCGCTGCTGCCAGTCAGTGTTGACAATACTGAGCTAAATGGACCAAGAGTCTGATTTAATATAATTTATTATTTATTTATTTATTTATTACATTTGTATACCGCCCCATAGCCGAAGCTCTCTGGGCGGTTTACATAGGATTAAAAACAATTAAAAACAATATACAAAAATTAAAACAGCAAAAACATACAACATACACACAATCTGTACATTTAAAAACCACTTGAACACTTCAAAAAAACTACAAAAACAAAACAAAACAACCCCAGGCTCCTCAGATATTGCCAAATGCCTGAGAGAAGAGGAAAGTCTTGACCTGGCGCCGAAAAGATAACAATGTTGGCGCCAGGCGGGCCTCGTCAGGGAGATCGTTCCACAATTGGGGAGCCACCACAGAGAAGGCCCTCTCTCTTGTTGCCGACCTCTGAGCTTCCCTCGGAGGAGGCACTCGGAGGAGGGCCTTAGATGTTGAACGTAGTGTTCGGGTAGGTTCATGTCGGGAAAGGCGTTTCATCAGGTATTGTGGTCCCAAGCCGTGTAAGGCTTTATAGGTTAAAACCAGCACCTTGAACCGGGCTCGGAAACATACAGGCAGCCAATGCAAGCGGGCCAGAGTAGGTCTTATATGTTCGAACCTACTGGTTCCAGTTATCAATCTGGCCGCTGCATTTTGCACAAGCTGCAGCTTCCGGACCACCTTCAAAGGCAGCCCCACGTAGAGTGCATTGCAGTAATCTAACTTGGAGGTTACCAGAGCATGGACAACTGAAGCCAGGTTATCCCTGTCCAGATAGGGACGTAGCTGGGCCACCAACCGAAGTTGGTAGAAGGCACTCCGTGCCACTGAGGCCACCTGCGCCTCAAGTGACAGAGATGGTTCTAGGAGAACCCCCAAGCTACGAACCCGCTCCTTCAAGGGGAGTGCAACCCCATCCAGAACAGGTTGAACACCCTCCATCCGGTCAGCGGAACCACCCACCAACAGCGTCTCAGTCTTGTCTGGATTGAGTTTCAGTTTATTAGCCCTCATCCAGTCCATTGTCGCAGCCAGGCACTGGTTCAGCACATCCACAGCCTCACCTGATGAAGATGAAAAGGAGAAATAGAGCTGCGTGTCATCAGCGTACTGATGACAACGCACTCCAAAACTCCGGATGACTGCACTCAACGGTTTCATGTAGATATTGAACAGCATGGGGGACAAACCTGACCCCTGCGGAACCCCATACTGGAGAATCCACGGGGCCGAGCAATGTTCCCCAAGCACCACCTTCTGGAGCCGACCCACCAAGTAGGAGCGGAACCACTGCAATGCAGTGCCTCCCACTCCCAACTCAGCCAGTCGTCCCAGAAGGATACCATGGTCGATGGTATCGAAAGCCGCTGAGAGATCAAGGAGAATCAACAGAGTCACACTCCCCCTGTCTTTCTCCCGACATAGGTCATCATACAGGGCGACCAAGGCTGTTTCCGTACCAAAACCAGGCCTGAAACCCGACTGAAATGGATCCAGATAATCAGTCTCATCCAAGAGTGCCTGGAGCTGGCTCGCAACCACCCGCTCCAGGACCTTGCCCAGGAATGGAACATTTGCTACTGGCCTGTAGTTATTAAGATTTTCAGGGTCCAGGGAAGATTTCTTTAGGAGTGGTCTCACTGCCGCCTCTTTCAGGAGGCCTGGGACCACTCCCTCTTGCAAAGAGGCATTAATCACTTCCCTGGCCCAGCCAGTTGTTCCATCCCTGCTAGCTTTTATTAGCCAAGAGGGGCAAGGATCCAATATGGAAGTGGTTGCACGAACCTGTCCAAGCACCTTGTCAACATCCTCGAGCTGCACCAACTGAAACTCATCCAAGAAAACAGGACAAGCCTGTGCTCTGGATATAAGGCAACATCCTATGTTCCTATGATGGACACCACCACTTTCAATAGGGAAATGTGTGTTTGTAAAGACATGATGGACACATGCATGCTGTGGGCCAAACTAGACATGATGCAAATTGCATCAGCTGCTGTGTGGGATTGGAGCAGGCATGGAGGAGGAATGTCATCCGTCCCTTCCCTGCTGTGATCCTGAGGAAAATCCTATCTCTGGAGCTGGTACTTACATTGGGAGGAAATCCCCCCCCCCCCACTGGTGCTAATGGTTTTCCCCCCAAAGCAAAGAAACAAAATAAACAAATAGCTTTAGAAGCGGGATTTTCTTTAGGACTGCAGCAAGGGAGGAAAGGGTTAAAATCCTCCTCCATACTTGCTCCGATTCCAGTATTTATCAGCCACCTCCCCTTTGCTAGTGCAACTTGCATTTTTTTAAAATCTGTAGATTAGATGGAGATGCATTTATCTTCACATATAGTTTTGGCTTTGAAATCCTGGAGAGCTCCTGCCACTCAGGCTGCCTCTACACGAGAGGTTTAAAGCTCTTTCAGATCTCATTAAAAATTTTACCTCTACATGAGCAGAGCGCAAATCGGGAGTTGAGGCACGTTATCTATTCGATTATGCACATTATCGAATGCACGTTAAATAGCGAGTTTTATTTTGCTCTGGCTATTAAAGCGCATTTTGACTATGTGAACAAGCGATTCTCCGCATTTACTACTTCTAAAGCGCATTTCAAACAACCGGTAAGGCCACTAGTTGTGCGCTCAATTACCTCCTGCGTACAGTGATTTACCATAAAGCGCTTCCGAGAAGATGCGCATAATCGGAGAACCAGGCGTCAAACTGAATTTTTGTAGAGGGGGTCTCAATGTAGACAATACCAACATAGGATGCTCCGGATGAGGCTTTCATGTCACCAAAGCCCTGCCTCATTCACAGAATTTTATGAGTGGTCCAGACAGCACATCTTCCGTTCAAAGTCTCCCACTGTTTTCCTACTGCTTCTTCTATCTTTTTTCTTTTTAAGGAGGAAAAGGGAATTGCTACACAACGCTTTCTGATTGGTCATGCTAGGAATCTTCTATCTGGAAGCACCACTAGATGAATCAATAATCTGACGATATAAAGCAGCTTCCTGTGATCACTTTTTCCTCAGTGTGAAAAAAAACACCATTTCCTTTAAAGGCTATCACTCTAACCCAATTCAGCAACTTAATTGACAATCCTATAACTCTTACCAGGAAGTAAGCCTAATTGAACACAGTAGGGCTTTCTTCTGAGTAAAGAGGATGGCTTTTAGTTATTGCTAATGAGAATCCTGTTCTACCCTCCGCCCACCCCAGTTAATAACTGCCTTCCCCCCTTCTATTACATTTTGTATGCAAGGGAATCTTGAGATCTTTCTCACATTAATTTTTAATGGCAACTGGGTATAGGAAAACTCTTATGAACATATTAGTTTTCTGCATATGTTTAAGCCCCATTCAGCTTAGTATCAGGTATAACCATAGGCATAAAACCTTTCTAAATACTTTCTCGGAAAAGAACGCATTCCTGAAATAGAGTGCTAATGAGAATTCTGGGTAGCGAGCATTATGTCAGTAAATCAACGTGAGAGGCTGGAATATGAAGGAAGGATTAAATGTCCATTAACTGGTGACATCATTGAGAATAAAACTGATGAAGTGAAGAAATGTAGTCCAAATAAAGAATTGATGAATCAAGCTGGGCCTCTCAGGGAGTTGAACAGAAGGCTTGGAAGTAGCCTTCATTATGAAAGGAGAGAAAGCAATTGAGGCAAATTATGCAAATATATGGAATCTGTGTAATAATACCAGCTGGTAAAACCTGTGTATTTACTAGAGTGCTGCAGCTAAAGCTTTTGCTAGTTATCTCCAAACAATATTTTCTTCCTTGATTTTTCAAACTGATAACATTTCTGGCCAGATAGCCACAACATGCCCGCCCCCGCCCCAGCTACTAAGTCCCGCTCTTTCCCTGACAATCGGTCATTGCCCCCTCTTATCTCTAAGCAAGATTTGAGGTTGTCCCCCCCCCCCCAGTGCCCCTTTCTATTGAGCTCACCCTGTCCATCACTCCCTTTCTCCTGCAACCATCTTTTCTCGGGTACCTGTGCCTGATTAGCCAATGTCCTATTTCTGCCATTTCCTTCTGCCACTTTGCCAACTCAGGGTTTGAGCCTATTTGGCAGATCTTTAGGTTGGTCCTCCCTCTGAGAAGTGAGACCCCAAACAGATCCAAGTAACAATTTATTACCCCTAAGTCTATGCATTATCGATACCAATTCTTAAGTTTTGTTTATCACCACACATAGGCTGAATTCAGACAACACTTTAGTCAGTGGTGGGTTAATAGCATACTGACGGTGTGTTACAATAGGTGGAGCTCCACAGACAATACGCTGCAGCAGGCGCTGCAGGGAACCAGCAAACACCCTGGTGGTTAATAACGTACTCGGCTCTGACTGCCAGCTTGGCCGCCATGTTCTCTGCTCACCAACCTCCGTTAGTCCTCCAGCAGGTATCCCACAACACACTGCGGCCGAAAATCCAAGGGCGCTGCCATTGAAGCCGATGCAGGACACGCCTCCCAAACCCCATTGGCTGTTGTAGGCAATGGGTGGAACTCAGCAGCCTCCGGCGAAGAGGCAGCCAGGAGGAACGGCCGCACCAAAGCAACATCCGCACCCCGCACCAAACGTTGGCACCCATGCCCCAGGGAGCCACCCCCGCCCACCCTACATGGGGGACAGGCAGTCGCGAGGGTGACCCACGTCCCCCAGCCCCCAACATCACCCTCCCTAAGCATCCAAACACACACACAGGAAAGAAGGCAAGAGTGGGGCAGTTTGGAAAACTTTATTCAGCAGGGACCTCAGACATAGGCAGTAAGGCACATGGTCACTACAAAGCAAGGGCAGAGCCCACAGAAAGGACAGGCGCCCCAGGGAAGGGAGAAGGTGACTGGAAGGCACAGCGGTGAGGAGGGGGAAGCTGAACGAGCACCCCCAGGGAGCTAGCCACGGAATGGGCGATGGGGAAGAGGCGGAGAGGGGCAGAACACCAGGGGGAGATGCCAGTCTACAGATGAAACCCCACAGCTGACTCATACAGGGGGTGGGGGTAGCGCTGCCAGATCCAGGCACTGATGCTCTCTCGCACCCGGGACGCCTCCAAACGGGTGTGGCACTCCCCAACAGGATTCACGGGGCCCGGCAACGGCTCAATGTCCTGCCCATCCACAGGGATGGCGTCAGCGTCCTCTCTCCCCCACCCCTGGATGTGGTTCTCTTCTGGTGCACTTCCCTTTCCGTTTGGGTGGCTGCATGGGCGCCCGATGTGAGTGCTTGCAGGGGCCGGCCCCTTGTTGCGCTCCATGCCGGCTGCCTGGTGGGGGGGGGCGGGCATCCTTGGTTGCTGTGGCGGCAATGCAGGTGATCTGCTGTGGGTGTTGCTGAGCGGCAGCCCACGTTCTGACGCTCTTGCCGGTCTCCTCTATGGTCTTTTGTGATAACGTACTCACCACGGTTGTTTAACCCACGCTCCCCTCCAGACAACATTTTAGTCAATTGACTAATCCCTAAACAACTCGCAAGTGAGTTGTTTCTCTCGGTTGTTTAATTCTCCTGATTAGCGTACTGTGGGTTGTGTGCCTCCCTCCAGACAACACGTTAAACAACTCAACTGACGGTTGTTTAATTAAACAACCATTGCTTAACATGTTGTCCGAATTGAGCCAGTGTCTTCTTTCATTTATTTTATTCCTGCCCTCCTGTCAACCACTGTAGGAATATGCAATCAGATCCCATTATTCAGTAATACAAACTCATTAACAAAGCTATTATTTCAAAACAATATCTTATTGCAAAGATACAATCTGCTATATTATTATTATTATTATTATTATTAAGGGAGAAAGAGAGAGAGAGAGAGAGAGAGAGAGAGAGAGAGAGAGAGAAAGACAGGTTCTCGTTTAAATCTCAACAAGCATATCAGCAATAAATTGGGCTTGTTGAAAAATGAAGCAATCAGTCTTTCTAAAATGAAGAGATTTTTCATCTTGGCTGAAAGAAAAACCAGTTAACAGAATAATAACACTTTATAAAGTACAAGTGCACTTATAATTATTTCATAATGTAGCATCAAGCGATAGGGCAAATGCCACTGACAGTTTGTGCGATAGTAGATAATTTTTCACAAATTGCACATCCAAAAGCAAACTTAAGGACCACTGGCTGTGTGGTTCATAGTGTCCAATCCCCGCAAAAACACAGGCACAGCTTGGAACAAGCAAAGGAATGTCCAGATGCATATGCATGGCAATGGCCTTCTGCAGCACTATCCTCTTTCCCCTCTAAGGTAGGGAATGATCTACAATTCAGCTAGGGACTCATTAAGATGGGCCTTGCTCGACTATATTTCTTACTGTTTCCTCATATGAAATGTTGTTTCGTTTAAACTTCTTTTTTGCTTTAGTTCAGCCTTTCTCAACCTGGTGCCCTCCAGGGCAACAAGTTGGAGAAGGTTAACATTTGCATTTAGTTCATACCAGCCATGCTGTCCCATTGTTGAGATCATCCCCAGTATAAGTTGATTGAATTAATAGTGGGAAAAGGAAATTACTAGCAGCAAGTCCAAATGGATTTGCCCTGCTGATATGGACAAATATCTCGATGTAGATCTCACAGGCCTTGTCAGCCATTTGGGCTATGGGAAGAATTACACTGGGCCAGAGTCCATGTCAGGAGTGGCAAGAAAGGAAAAGAAGAACGATCCTTTGCAGAATTGGCAGCAAATTGGAGGATTAATGCAAATGTAGATATAATAGCTATAATTTGAATAGAAATACAAAACATCTCACTGTTGCGGAGAAGACTTTGACCAAGTGACCTGTGTGCCTACAGAATCTGCTGTCCAGATATTATAGATGGGCAACTTCAAGGCCCCTATTTTTCCTTCAGATGGTTCTTTGGCTTTAACCAGACTTGATCTGGGCAACCCATAAGAAGACTACACTCTGGCAGATCTTCAAATAAAGACTTGTTCTCTGCATAGTAGGACAACTGGCCATCCTCTTAGTAGGGAAAGTGACATTTAAGGTTTTGGTGTTGTGACTGGACACAAAATAGACATGGAACGAGTGTATTATGTAGCTGTCGTAGGACTAACAATTTTTCTTAACTTCCCTATAGCAGAAGGTTGGGGAATATTTGAAGTGTCTAGAAATAAGGGACAACAAGGGGTCATTAGTACTTTGACGCTTGGGGTGGTACAACATACCAGTTTGGTTGCTTAATGTGTTGGTGGTAAAGAAGATCACAGACCATTGAAAAGAGTATTGCATTGGAAAACATATAAATGCTGGTTGGAAAAAACAAATGTCAATAAAGTTGTCTAAGGTGAGCTAAAATTGAGAACATACAAGGTGATATATGGGTAGCTATTGACACATTTAGAAAGCAAGCCTCTACTCTTCCTGTCCAGCACATCAAACTGTTTCAATGGGTTTTTTTACACAATAAGTAAAAAGTTTTTTCTCTCCATACAGTTTAATCATTCATTCCATTACATACATATTTTGCATGTACAAGATCTTCAGGTAAAAAGGAGCTCAGACCGCAGGGGTGGGAAAGTTCTCTGCCTAAGACACTAGCAAATTGCTGCCACTCAGAGCAGACAATGGTCTGACTCAATATTATTTGAATTTCTAGATTCAAAAAAGTTATTTCTCTTCTACGAGGGGCACAGATCCTTCAGTACTAGAAAGTTGTGTGGGAAATAAGAACATAAGAAACCTAACACTGAAAGTGCATCATGCAGATTGGTATAGCTAGCTATCATGAAGATGCAGGAAATATTTTTTTTAAAAATGATTTATGTGTTTCTTGGGAAAGTAAAATGACCCCGTGAGTACTAGAAAGCAGTAATATTGGTAGGAAGACAGAAAAGAGCCTACCACAGCAGACTGCTCAACGCTCTTTTAAAGAGATAATAAATGTGCCCCAAAGTCCCACAATCTACATATAAACTGGTTTTGGATTATTCTGTCACCATAGGCCATTTCAAATGTTGGCTTGGGTAGAGCCCTTCTTATGAAATAATGAGTCTAAATTTCTAGGCGTTTGAAAAAGGCACCACATATTTTCCTAAAAAGACAGATCTTGTTATTCATGATATGGCTATGTGTGTGCATATTTCTCAACACCTACGATATTCAGTTCTTTTGGAATCATATAGCTGTGTTACAATGTATTTGGTTAGTTGAATAAAACATGCAGTCCTTCCCAACATATTCAGATAAACAACTCCACAAAAACCTGTAACTTGCACCCAGATATACAAATGTGATCGCTGACTTTGAACAAAGAGAGAGAGAGAGAGAGAGAGAGAGAGAGAATCCTTTCTTGAACCATGTGGTGTACCAGATTGTTGCATCGTTCTTGCCAATATTACAAAAAGAAAAGAGGGGAAATTAACAGGCCCATGCAGTCCCTCGTTCTTGCTTCACTTGCTCGAGTCTTTCTGTGATGCTCTAAAAGTTGTAAGCAATGTCAAATGAAAGCAAAGACATGAAGGCACCTTCAAATTTTGCACTGGAAGAACCAATCTGAAAGGGCAACATTTCCATGAAGTGTGGAGGTCTGTTACTGTAACAGGCCCTGTTCAGAAGACATCTTTAACCATGGTGGTTAAGGCGTTAACAAAAAAAACCTTAACCACCGTGGTTTAAGGTGTCTTCTGATTAGGACTACAGTTACCAGAAAGCACATATGTTCCAGCTGTCCCTATATATCAGGTATAGTCCTGGTTTTCTGGTACTTGACCTTGGTAGACATGGGCCTCCTCCACACGAGACGTTTAATGAGCCTTGAAGGCTCATTAAAAAATTTACCTCCACAAGCACGGAGCGCAAAACGGGCGTACAGGCGCGTTATCTCCCCGATAATGCGCATTTTCGAACGCGCGTTAAATAGCGACTTTTATTTTGTTCCGGCCGTTAAAGCGCATTTTCGCGGTGTGAACAAGCGATTACGCGCATTAACTGCTTGTAAAGCGCTTTTTGGACATGAATTAATGCGCTTCGCCGCCTCTCGCCGCCTCCGGTGCAGAGGGATTAGGAGTAAAAGCGCCTCCGCGATAATGCGTATAATCGCGGAACCGGGCGCAAAAGCGCATCCTTGTGGAGGGGGCCAATGTTTCTCTTTTGCCCTTTCGGAAGGATTTATTTATTTATTTATTCATTCCATTTTTATACAGCCCAATAGCCAAAGCTCCCTCGAGGCTCCCTCAAAGGCATTTTGAGGATGCTTTTAAAAAACATAACAAACAAAAATAGTGTATATAGCACACAAGTGTTACTAGACAGAACTAGCCGATCTTCCTCATTCTACAACTACCGATTGAGCTAATAAATATTGTTGGATATATTTGACTGGCACCCATTCTATAATAATTACTACCAGATCCATTGTGATTTGAAGCATTCCATCAAAGATGTGTATTTTTAAGGCAATTGTTATTGCCAGTTTTCCCATATGCCTTTGCTTCAGAAGCCAATGCAGAACTGGGGGAACATCTTGATGAGGGGCTTGCCCTGGGGTGGATCCACAATGGTGGCAAGTCATCTATATGATGCTGCCGCCATTGTGGAGCCCTCCCAAGGCATTCCCCTGAAGCCCTGCTTTAAAATTTGGACATTTACCCTGACTTTTTCAAACGAGCGAGGGGCAGACACGCATCTTCAGTGTATCCCTCTCCTCCGGCTTTGTGCCAGCGGTGGGTCCCCAGCCAATGGTGAACCCTGATTGTGGCAGCAACAGGGAGAGCAGTGGCAGCAACAGGGGAAGGGGGTGGTGCAGCGAGCCAAATGGCCACTGGGCCATCTCTGCGCAAAACAGTAAACCCCCTACCCCAAAATGGACAGGCTGCTCAGTGAGCAAGTTAAAGAGGGGTGGGACCGGGGAGGGACGTGCCGAGCCGCAGCATGGGGACAATGTGAAGGAGCGTAAATGTGGGGGGTTGCAGGCTGGTGGCACCAGTGCACCACCATCAAGACGTGGCCCAGCTACTTTATTGTAGGGTAAATGAATACAAAGAGCCAATATGTTGTAGCAGCTATAGTGTTGGATTGGGACTTGGGAGACTCAGTTTCAAGCCTATCGGCCATGAAACTCACTGGGTGACTTTGGGCCAGTCGATGACCCTCAGCCTAATCTATCGCACAGGGTGGTTGTCAGGATTAAATAGAGAGGAAGAGGATAATGTAAGCTGCCTTGGATTCCTTGGTGGAAAAAAGATGGGCTATAAATAAATGAATAAATAAATGAATCGTAAATAGTAGGCAAAGAAAAGCCTGATTAAAGAAATTTGCCAATGCAACCGTATATCCACTTTCCTGTGAGTAAACCCCATTGCACTCAGTGTGTCTTGCTTCTGAGTAAACATGTATACAATTGCCCTGTTGGCCAACTCATCACATGAGTTTCAGTTGATAATTCAACTGATCTATTGTATAAATTTGCACAAGTATAAAAAAGACATTTCTGAAACCAGCTTCCTAACTTTTTTAAAAAACGATGCAAATGAGTCATAGCAGCCATTATCTTAAAAGGCAATTTCTGCTGTGTGAGAGATGCTTCTTTTAAGATGGGTCTTGCCATCTTCAGCATTTATAATCACCTATACTAAAAATAATGTGTGTGTGTGTTTGTGTGTGTATGAGAATTAAAAAATCTGCTTCCCAATTAACTGGGGTAATTTTTAGTTGATTAAAACTATTTTAATAGATTAATCTATTTCATTAAACACTGCAGCCGTAATAATAATAGGGGGTGGGCAAGAGAGAGATGCACTTAGTCAGTGATCCTTGACGATAGGATAAGGGCACTATAAGCGCAAAACTGTGTCCCTATCTTCATCTGGGCTACAGTGGGGGATAGAAAAAATATGCTTTGCATTAGCATTTGTGAGTGTAGTGGGGAGCATTACAAACGTGACTTTTTAGTGTGGTGTCTGTGCAACCTGGCCTAAACAGTCCCCTCTCCCCCCAGTGTTAGGTATTTCTAGCTAGTCACCCTTGCACAACTTTTTAAGGTCATTGGGCATGGATGGTTGCAAGGAAATGGCATGGGAGGGAGGAAAGAACATTGCCTCGCCTACACCTTTTGGCTCCTATGAAAGAAGCCAAAACCAGATGCCTAAACAAGTGACTGCAGTACCCGCTTCTCCTCCTGCTGTGACACAGGAAATGGTGGGAGAGAGAATTAATCACAGGAAGGGTGCTAGGATTTTGCTGAAGCAAAGCCATGCTTGAATCAAAACAACTGGGGATTTTCATGCTATGGGGAGGCCCTTTTCATGTTACTCTGTGAAGTCATGATGATGATGATGATGATGATGATGATTATTTCTTACCCGCCTCTCCCTCCGGATCGAGGCAGGGAACAACATCAATACCAACAATAAAATACATAAACTGATTAAAAGCATATAAAATTCACACATCATTAAAATCAACAAAGTCTTAAAATTCGACTGGGTAGGCCTGATGGAAGAGATCAGTCAATAATAATAATTCAATAATAATAATTGCTCGCATACATCCATAGATGCATACAAAGGAAATGGGGGACGGCTAACAAGAGACCATAATTTCTAGAGCACGCGAACGTTCAGGCTGCAAAAATCTGCAAAATGCAGATCTTCGGCAAATGTACATCTCTATTGCTGTTCTACATTACATACATTTTTATGCATCCTAAGGCAAACTTGCCTGGTATATAGCAGTCAGTTGGGGGCATCTTGGTTCAAGAAATGATTTATGAGGATTATACATGGTGTCACGGAATAGACTTCAGCCTTTTCCAACCTAGGACAAACCTGCAATATCGAACATATTTTTTAAAATGCACGTCCCCCCCACCCTCCACATAATCTCTGCTGTTCTCCTTCGTTAGGGAAATCACTCTGTCTTGCTAGGGAACCTTGAGAAATGTAGTTTAGGGAAGTGCCAGCAGTCTCTAACAGAATACTTAGTATGTGCTTGTACATTAAAATAAAATTCCCAGTGGGTTGTTTTTTTTTGGCATGTGTGTGTGTTAAGGAAGCCAGTTTAAATAGTATAGGATTACCGGATCAGAATTCTTTTTTTCACTTTCTTTCCCAACCTTAAAAAAAAAAGAAAAATGTAATGTCACAGATTTGACATATCTGTTTGTGGTTCCAACACCACTTGTTGGACCAATGACCAATAAATCATACGTAGAAAGGTGAAGATATTAAGCATATTTACCCAGGAGACTTGCGTGTGTGTGGCAGGATAACAAAAGGGCTGGAAGAATAATAATATGTGGAAAGGCTGATGGAAAGAAGATTCAGCAGGGATGAAGGCAGATTGACAGCCTGTCGATAAATCAAGGGATGTCAGAAAGAAATGGGAGCAGAAATGGTCTGCCCTGTCCGCTGAAGATAGGAAAACGAACAATAGATGAGAAGCATTACCTTCTCTTTCGATATAAAACTAAAATGTGTATTTGTGCCAGGCAAATACTGGAGGACAGGAGGATCAAGTTGCTAACACCACTCTGAGGTACATTCCCATAGTTCCAAAGCATGATTTGTAAAAAGAGAAGCCGCAACATTCAAAACTGTTTGGAAGTTTTTTCCTCTAACCAATTAGTATTTTCCTTACTTGTATAGGTGGAGGGGGTACTTTTACTCAGGGACATCAGCATACAGCCTGATGCTATGTATGTTTACTCAGAAGTAGAACATATAATCTTAAATGGGATGCTCCCACATAGATGTACATAGGATTGTAGCCATCGCAAATCCTCAGCCTCCCCACCACCATTTGTAATGTGGAAGTGATACAAATAGTAGCCTACAAGCTCCATCACACCAGCGATTTAGTGCACTCTTGCCATGCCTGGTGTGCAGACTTGCAGCGTGGTACTCACATGACACTGTGCCTGTCTGGTTGACACCCTGCCTCTTCCCCAGCCTTTCCTAGAATGCTAAAAGTCTGGATTATTTTCCCCTAAGCACATTTAAGGAGCCCTAAGTCTCCATGTAGTTTTAAAGGAACTGGGGGCTTGAATGGATTGCATCAGGTCCTGGAAGGGGAAAGAGATCTCTCACAGCAGACGGCTCAAAATCATACAACGCCTGAATCTCTGCAGAGACAGTTTTGTACTCCCTCAATGCCCCCAAAGAGCCAGACTAAAGGGTTGTCCCATTTTTGCCTGGGAGAAAGGCGGTCTGGTTGAAGTACTCATCTGCCAGGACCTAACTGGGGAAAGAGAAGGGGAGAGGTGGAGTGGAGTGGAGCAGAAGAGCTAAGGAGCCAAGGCACGAAAGAGCAGCTATTCAGGTGAAAGGGATCATACGCTTGACCACTTTTGCCTCAGAGGTAAAAAACAAAACAAAAACAAAACGCAGAGGCAAACCGGGGGGGATTAGGTGTGATGGAGGTCTATATGACAGGGATGTTCTAACAATAACTGTCAGAATATACGTAAAATGCTTTGAGCATTTAGTGAAAGCATTATATAAATACTAAGTGGTATTATTTACCCAACTATCTAGCTGGTGCTCAGCCTGTGCATATCTGCAGTGATGTAGATGATTTCATTTGGAAACATCAATTTCCTTCCAGGAGTTTATGGAAGTATGGTATATTGTGTGGTAAAAACTGAACAGTGGCAGGACCAGTGACTTATGCAGTTCACACCTTGTGACCACAGCCAAGTACATAGGCCTTAGTGTAGAAGGAAGGCACTCTGAACTACATTTATTACATTTTTGCACTTTGCACATTCTGAGTAACCTGACATGGAAACAGGTTACAGCTTTGCATCTTCCTTCCTTCCACAGTCCATCCATCCATCCATCCATCCTTTCTCTCTCTCTCTTTCCACCCACTACAGGGGTAGGCCTGTTAAGTCTTCTGCACTTAAAACACACCCACCCAAATCATCACTTTTGTAAAACACTGCACCGTTAACAATGCAGTGTTTCCTCCAAAGCACGTCCGGTTGTATTCAATGGAGAGCACTCCTTAAGAAAGTGTGCTTAGGGTTGCAGTTAATTTAGGGCACAATCCTATGCATACCAAATAAGGGGGGGGGGGAAAGCCCTACACCATGGCTGGCTGGGGAACACAAGGAGTTGTAAGACTTTTTCCTACCTAAATATGCATAGGATCACACCCTTAAGCTTGCAACTCTACATACACGCTTACCTGGGAGTACACCCCCACTGAACTCAATGACTTGTGAGCAAATACACACACATCCTGATTGCGCGGCATCAGCTAAGAGGCCGCTTCAGTCTCTCCCTTAGCCAGACAAGTTTTAAGGTGTCCCCACCGGCCTCTTCGGCTGTCATTTTACTGCATCCACCAGCCAGCATTTGGCCCTTTGCATTCAGGACCAACCAACCAACTCCGCATGAGCAGAATAACAGCAATCGCTGCCGCATCTTCTCCCTCTCCTCTGAACATTGCCCTGGTTTTTTTTTGGGGGGGGGGGGTTGCGGTGGGGGGGGGGCAGAGAAAGAGGAAGGGAAGTGGAGGAAGGAGGGGAGAAGAGGCGTGCGCTAACGTCATCACCAACCACGTCATCCTCCCCGAGCCCACGCAATAGCTGACGTCACACCACCACCTCCTCCTCCTTCCCCCCTCCTCTTCCTTCCCCCCCTCCCTTTTGCCATCCTCAACCCCTCCCCACTTCCTCCTGCCCACCCAATCACCCACCCAGAGACCTCGTGCGGCGCTTGTAACCCCCCCTCCCGCAGGGGGATTCTCCTACCCGGGCTGACGTCACTTTCTCGCTCTCTCGCTGCCCCCCCCACCCCCGACTCGCAGTTGTTTAGGTACCGCCCCCTCCTCTCCGTCTCCCCTCCCGCCATGTTAGGGGAAGGAGGAGGAGGAGGAGGAGGGGAGGCCGGCGTAACGCGGAGCCGCCCCCGCTTGCCGGGTAGCAGCAGCAGCAGCAGCGCCGCCACCGCCGCCGCCGCCGCCGCCGCCTCCTCGATGGGCCAGGCGAGCCCTGACTGGGAAGGCTGGTGGGAGCCATGAGCCGAGCCGGAGCTGCCCCGCAGGCTGAGGCGGATTAGGGGCGAGCGAGCGAGCGAGGCTCTTCTCCCTCCGTCGCCCTTCCCGTCCCCTCAGAGCGAGGGGAGGGGAAGAGCATGAGCGGCTGCCCCGTCCCTGCCCGCCGCGGCGCCGCCTGGGCGAGGACGAGACGAAGAGGAGGGGGAGGGGGAGCAGCAGCGCGGCGACCGCCACCAGGACGACGACAGCGGCAGCAGCGGCAGCGACATGGTGCCCTTCGCGCCGCCGGAGGGCGCGGAGGAGCCTCCGCCTGAGCCCGAAGCGGAGCCCTTCTGCCCTCCTCCGCCTCCGCCTCCTCCTTCTTCTCTCCCCGCCGCAGCCGGCCTCATGGAGATCTCCGGCGGAGGGGGAGGAGGAGGCGGCAGCGGCAGCGGCGGCAGCAGCAGCAGCAGCACAGGCGGAGAGGTGAGCGCAGTCCCAGGTTGGGCTTGTGAGGTGGCGGGAAGTGGAGGACTTGAGGTGAAAGTGACGCTTCTGAGGGAAAGGAGGGGGAGGGGGAGGGGAGGGGGCGCGTGGAGGTGGGTTTCGAGGGGGCGGTTGGTTTACCTGCCCCCCTCCCGGTCTTCTTCTTTTTTTTCGTTCTCCTTCCTCGTCTCGCTCTCTTCTCCTCGTGGGTCTGTGGGGACCTGCGGGTTTCTGAGGGGTGTGTGTATGAGCGGGGGGGGGGGGCGAGCGTCTGTGAGAGACACGCGGAGTTCGTGACACCCACCGTCCGCCGCCCACAACACGCGACCTCTCTGCGTGTCCTCTGTCCCCCCCCCCCATTGACTGCACCTCGCCTGCTTTCTCCTTTCCCCCTTTTTCCTCTTCACTTCCACCCCCCCATAAGTATAAATCAGCCGTGTCTCCCTCTCAATCCTCCCGTTTTAACTTTTGCTGTCAAGTCCCCTCCCTCATCGAGACTCTTTCTTAGACAAGACTCGCCTGGCACATTGCTCCCCCCCCCCCTTCAGTAACTCTTCCCCTTCTCCTTCTTGCTCCTAATTGTCTTTGCCTTGAGAGAACTGAGGAACTTGCCTTATTTATTAATGTAGTGAACGTATAAGCTGCCTTTCAATCACATAGGCAGCTCCGAGCGGCAGCATACAGTTTGAAAGAGATAGGACAAATCAATCAAAGCAGGCAAGGGTTCCCTTCTTTCTGTTTTCCACCTTCTCTCTCCCCCTTCTTCCCTCCCCAATCCTGGCCCTTGTTCCTCAACAACACAAAAGCCAGTGACATCCCAGGATGACCCCCCCCCCCAACACCCACACCCCCCCACACACCCACACCCAATTCCTATTATCACTTAATTTTAAAAGTCTTGTCTTTTTCTCCCCTCACTTCTCCACTGATTCCCTCGCCAGGTGTGGCAGTTCCCCCAACTTTCTTTGAACAGATGGGTTTCCCTGTAAAGCAGCCCCTGTCTACATTTGTCTCTTTTCCTTACCTTGACAGATTTGGTCCATGTCCTGAATATGCCCAGTTCTGAACTGTTATGAGATGCCTCCAATCCATACTTTCTTATACCCTGATCCCAGTTTATCCTTTATTAACAACTACTCTCATTTTGTTCTCTTAGTATTCCTTGCTTGGTATGCATCCATTCTCTGCCCTGATTGTTTCTATGTCCCTCTGGCCCTGCAACAAGCTGCTGCACGGCCTTATTTCCTGACTCTTAGGACTGAGACCTTCCCATTTCTTGGAACTGAACAGTTCCTACCAAAAAGACATAACACCCTCTCTACCTGCTTTGCATGATCAAACAATAAGCCATGGGTTATTTGAGGGTTGTTTCCCCCTCAAAAAAGCCATGCTGCCTGGGTTTCAACAACACAGCAAGCTGCGCCTGGGAGGGTAATTAGGAATATGGTGCCCGGCACACGCCAGGGATTGAAACTAGCCACCGTGGTCTGTTTTGATTGTGCAAACCAGGTGTCGCTGTAACCTACTGCTCTAAAAAAGACTGTAATCTGAGTGTGTTCATACTTACTTTCTCAGTCAGCAGTAGTTTACTCTGGACTTTGCTGTAGTCTTTATATTTTGGATCTTGTGTAAACCACCTTGGTTGGTCTTAGAAGGCAATACAGCAACACTATACATAAATACTAGTCCAACAATAATGTACTTCTCTTACTTCAGCATTGAAATGCTTTGTACACTACCACTGCAATGGGGGGGGGGGGGTAAACTGCTGCTGTTCACTTCAATGGTTATGCTCCTGCAAAACTGAACGACTTTATTCTGAATATATTACTGGAGTAAATAACTGTGCTTTGTGTCCAGTATACTAAATTCTGCAAGGCTATGAATTTCCAAAAGAATTATCCACTTTCACCTTTTATTCCACTATCCATATTTGAATTTCAGCCCTCAAGAGTGCCTAGCTTTGCCCTTGAAATGTCTCCTTTAAGTAGCCCCAATGACTTGTAAATTCTAGCCATGTCTTGTATATATCAGTCCTACTGGACAATGCTAACATTCCATTTTAAAAATAAGAGGTGCAGTGAATATCTCAACCACTTGATTTGGGAGTGGACATACGGGATATTCTGTACAACTTAATGCAAAAATAAGACCCCATTCAGAAGACACCTTAAACCACAGCTTTAACCGTCGTGAATAAGGCAAAAAACCTATGAGGACTCTTTCAAAAGAGGTCAAGCTGTTTTCTAGATGGTCCTGATTTGCTACTACCAACCACCTTAAATAACATCTTATTATATTTATTACACTTATATCCTGCTTTCCTTTAATACAGCACAAGATAGTGTACCTGGGGTTCCCCACGTGGTTTCCCATCTTGGCACTGACCAAATGCGCTTAGGTTCATGAATCCAGCTGCTCCTTAAAAGTTCTGCCTTCAATTATTCCATTTTTCCCTCCTGTTTTTTTAAAAAATCTCTATAAGCCACACACACTTTGGTCTTTACTTGCCCTTAGAGGATCCAAGAACCTATGTAGTTACAGTTTCTAGGCCAAGGAGAAGGTGGCAAACCTCCTGTCCTCCCAAGGGCTCATTTATTATGGAAAACAACCTGTACAAGGTTAGAGTCTGCAAGATGTTGTTCAGGGAAATGGAAGCTGATGAAAGTATCGTGACATCCCTAAATTGGTATGCCCAGCTTCTATATTCTGTGTTATCATTGCCAAGGTATTAGAAAATCCCATTTGGTCCGGATCTTCTGTATTCACTTCTAACCTGTTGATCCAGCTTTTATCAGGATGGCTTTTGTTCTGTTTTATGTGGCTTAATTGTAGTAGTCTGTCGACTGACTCTTCTCTGTCCCTGATACCACCAGAGGTTTCATTAAACAAACATACTAGATGCATCAAAAAGTGACAATTCCAATTATGTTTTTTGTTTTTTAAAGATATTCAGCTGTTTCATGGTAAAAATAAGCAACAATCTCAGTAAGAATTTCTTTAAATATTGGTCAGTTCTCTTGGCAGCTCTAATCCTAAAAATGGCTATTGCTGGAAATCGAGTTCAGAAAACTCACACTGCGTAAATAATCATGTTCTGCTATGGAGTGCTATATGATATGGAAGTATTTATGTGATAATAATATAAACTAGGTCATACTTTGCACTAGACGCCAAGTTTCTGGAATTGGTAGATGAGAGTTAAACTGAAGTATTACATATATGCTTTAAATGCCAATTTGCATGCTATGTTAATGAAAGATATTATCTAAATACTGTTTCAGAAAACTGGTCAGACTTGCCTCTGGTTGTAATTCAAGTTTTGTTTTTAAACATACTTGTTTTTTTAATGGCCCACTCAGAGGGACTCTGTTACAGTTAGAGATTATTGTGTTTGTATGTAAATACATAAAGGAATAAGTTGACAGTTTAGTCCTCTGTTAGGAATGAAATCTTAAATGCAGTCCATTTCTTTTGTTTCCTGGAAGCAAGTCCTACTTAATTCGGTGGGATGGAACTCCAAAGTAAGCATGCATAGATTGAAGTCAGTGGGATTGAAGTCAGTGGGATTTAAGAAGCCTTACTGTGTCCAGGATTGTAATCTTAGCATTTTATACTTTCTCTGTTTGTGTGTCCATAGAGTGCTGTTCCTAAGCACTGTAATTACTATGCAATTCTCTCTTACAGTTGTATGCACTTGAAATATTTCAGTGTTTGAATACTTAATCAGGGTCTATTTAACTTAGTAATTTAGGAAAATATTATAATAACATAATAATATTTATCTAAATAAAAACATCCAGTTACCTCTAGTGTGCTGCAGGTTGGTGTTTATACTTGAAACTGTTAAAATATAACATAGCTGCATTGGCAATAAAGACTTGATTGCAGTATTCTAAAGAGCCTGTGTGCAAGATGGCATGTTTTTTTCGTTCAGATATTATAGGGGTAGTTAAATTAATATGTATGTCACAGTTCTGATGGTAGTTACTGTTTTATAAGGCTCCTATGCACACTTACTCAGGAGTAAGCCTTGTTAAACTCTGTGGGACTTGAGCCCAAACTACACATTGTGGTAAATGGGTTAAGGACCAGGCTACCACAACCAGTCCCTCAGTTGAGAGGGGATAAACCTCTGTGGGCAAAGTGTTCATGTTGCTCCCTCTTATTCTCCTCTCGAAGTGTTTTGCATACCCTGCTGTACCCTGAAAGCAGAAACAGTGGAGGTGGGAGGAAAGCAGGAAAGGCGAGCCAAACTTACTCCACTCTGCATCTCTATCCTGAGCCTTCCTTAGTAACTGTGACTTCTTGGTGAGATTTGTCTCCCCCTTGAAGAACCCTGTGGTTTCAACTATTCCCTTCCAGTGCGTTAATGCTTATACAAAGCCTCTTTCCTTAGTGCTTCCTGTCCCCCAATCCAGCTTCAGTCTCCTGTCTGCTCATAGGTTTGCTGCTAGAAAGGAGATCACTTTTATTTTACTCTGAAGCCAGACGTATGGGGTTGCTGTGTACAAGTCCTGGCATTTTATGCTCTCTCTCTCTCTCTCTCTCTCTCTCTCTCTCTTTCTCTCTCTCTTGTGTCAATCTTTATAAAATCTATTGCTTTAAAATCAGGGATTTAAATGTAAATTGAATGATATTTTATGCATTTTTATCTGTTGATATTATATAGTGAACTATTGTTGTCCAGGTTCTGCTTACTATCAAAAGAGCTGATGATGTTTTTGAAATTAAAGTTGTGTTTAAAAGATCATCACTGTGAAAAGGGCATGTGGATCCAGTTCCTTGTTTTATGTTTAGCAGATGATTTGGAAATAGTAATGAAATCTTTGATTGTATCTATGGTAAATTATGAAACTACTAACTTTGCACAGATTAAGATTCACTTATAATGCTTTCTGCATCCGTTCTTGGACACTATTGGATAAGTTTTTCAACCAGTTGCACATTTGATATGTGGGTGCAGTTACAGAAACTGTTCTACCTGTAATATTCTGGGTATATGTTGAGTGAGGGTGATTCCTTTTAATGTAGAATGATATTATAACTTAAATCGTAATTTCTGTAGTTTTCAGATCTTGTTAATATTTCTTAGTTTTGTAGATTATTAGGCCCAAACATTCAAACCTTTAGTTTCTTTTCTCTTATTCTTTCTGAAAAGTAGATTTGTACATGGAAAAATGCTCCACTCTTTGATGTTCATGAGGAAATAAAAAACCAGAATAACATAGTGGCCTGAAATGAAATTATTCAGCCATAACAAAAGGAATGTTTACTTAGGACAATGCTGTTGGATTTGGACACAGCAAATATTGTCATAAATATGAATTGACCCTTGCTCTTTCCGTTGCTTTGCCAGTTCAATGCTTCTTTTGTGTGTGTTCTCATTGTGGAATTGGTGAGAAAGAAGAGTGCAACCCTAGATTATCAGCTTGGTCCCTACATTCATCATATGGCTGAAATCAATGCTTTTAGTTGCTCTTTACAGTTGTCTTTATTTTGATGTATTTCTCTAGTTTGTCAACTCACTAAACATAGGATAACATTTTGACAAACATCCCCATCAAAGGAATTGCATTTTCTGAAGAGTACTGTGCGTGCATAAATACTGTTAGGATTTCAAACCTCCTATAATCATTGATAGTGTGAAATATATGTCTATAGCCGGTACCAATTACTACATTTTTGGAAGTTTACTTCTGTGCTGTAGTGGTAGAGTTCATCTAGCCTCTTTGTTTCTATAGTGCTTTAATGCTGAATTAAAAGTATTCTGGATAGATGAGGAAAAATTCTTGAATGGAAATAAAGTCCTGTTCTTATTAGTTTGCCTCTTGATTTCAAGTAGAGATAGAATGCACACTGGCCACATATTCCCCTGGAAGTATTCATCTTGAGTAATCAAGTACATGTGAATGCACACAAACCATCAGCCACAAACAATAATGCAAGTGTGAACACAATATCTGACTAGCGTGCTTACTGTGACTATTGAAATCAAGAGTCAAACTAATAAGAACAAGACTTTATTTCTGTTCAAGGTTTAACAAAATTAGCATGACACTGACAAATAGTTATTTACCTTACAGATTTCCAGTGTGTATTAACCACAGCCGTATGTTAATCCTGCAGTATGTAAAAGGAAGCATAGGGAAGAAATAGGTGTGCCTATCAACTCCTTAGACAGGCACACTTGAAGAACCACTGGTATAAACTGGATAATAAAGGTCCACAAGTAGGGATGAATCTTCATAATGTTGTCAATAAACTTCTCAAAAGCTATTTTAGTAATTATTTTTAAAATGATTAGCTGAATCTAATATTTTAAAAGCAAAAATGTAGCTAGAAATGACTATAAAATGTCAAAGGAAAGCCCACTGCTAGGCAAGAAAAGAAATGGTACATATTATCTACGAAGTTCTTAAATTTTAATAATGATAATGCTAGATGTTTTAGCAAAATAGATTAATACCCATATTCATGAAATAAAATATGTGTATCTATTAACTCAGTTTCTAGAATCCACTGCGGTACAGCAAATTAGAATGTAGGTATGTGAAGGACC
The DNA here is from genome assembly GCA_029215795.1 of Anniella stebbinsi. NCBI lineage: Eukaryota > Metazoa > Chordata > Lepidosauria > Squamata > Anniellidae > Anniella > Anniella stebbinsi. The sequence continues at coordinate 19,483,653 of JARDYH010000001.1, forward strand.
AGGGATCACTATGATTGGTGACAAGTATTTTGAAAATAATCCGTTCTGACATGTACACACATATTTTTATTTGTTCAGCTATTTAAAACATAATATATAAGCTTAATTCATATTCCAGCATATAATATTGTTTTTCAAATATAAATCTTGTCTCCCACTAGAATTGTGTAGATGTGTGATGAAAAATTCCAAATTCTAGACTTGCTTTCTGTATTAACTAGTTAATATTAATTGACGTGTATTAGGCATTGATCCAATGCCTTTATTAGAAATAAGAAGAATTGAAATCAAAGGGTAAACCAGTATTAGTAATCAAACATGCATATTAAACATTCTTTCTGCGTAGAACCTATCTGCCTCAAATCACAAATTATACATGAAGGAACTTACTTGCACCACAATGTAAATTGATATCAAGAGTGAACTTACGATATATTAATACAGGAATTCCTCTGTAGAGCACAGGTAAGGAGAGCACACATTTTACATGCAAAAGGTCCATGCCTGAGATCTTGGAGAGCCACTGCTACATGAAGACTGTGAAATCACATTTCAGCCTAATAATCTGAGATATCAAAGAGTATTTTGTTAATGCATTCCACCCCTTCAGTGTAGCTCAGTGAAATGCAGAAGCCTCCAATGAACCCCAATTTCCTGGTTCAGAGAGAATAGGAAACTGTGCTTACCAGTTACAGAACAAGCCAGGATCTGAAACCATGGTTTGAAGTTGGTTTCAGATCTTGACTTGTTCCAAACCTGGGAACCGTATTTTCCTATTCTGTCAGAAACAGTGGCCTGATTTGGTGTATGGCAATTGCATGTGTTTAAGTATTTGTTCAAGGCATTTGCCATCATTTATATTTCTGTACTTTGCATAGTTTTGTGAACTATTCAGAGAGCTCAGCTATTGTGCGGTATAGAAATGTGATAGATAGATAGATAGATAGATAGATAGATAGAAATATTCCATTAACCTTTCAAGCATGACCACAAAAATTACTTCCCTGCACCTTTCTCCACGTTGCGAAGGCTTCTCCTGGTTGCCTGGAGTTAATACTGGCCTTAGGTGAGCAGGCTAGTGGCTATTTACAAGCATACATTTAAACCTCTTATGTATTGCAAACATGGAAATGTCTATATGGTTATTAACTGGCCAGTCATAACTGATAATTAATATGGACACATTTTCTGAGTATAGGTTTAAACTTGAAACTGTAGATTACCGAATAACTTTAAAATGTATAAGTTATATAGTTTATCCAAAATTTGTGTTTCAGATCATGTACAGTTTTTGGAGCCTGACATAGAATGCTACAACTAGTTCCTTGCACTCAAAGAGGCTTTGGCCTTGTATTTCATGTGTACACACACACACACACACACACACACACACAATGTGGCAAACTACTTTTAAAGCTTAGGAGACTTTCCAGAGCAATTTGTGATATGGTATTAGGACTGCAGTTTAAAGGAAAAATCAAATCTTACTAGGAATACCCAATCTTTTGGGCACACTACACGCACCCTCTTAGATCCTGACCTATATGTATTATGTATAGGTTTTTGAAAAGTGGTGGCACTTTAAGGCCATGTTAAATGATTAACAGTGCAACCCTGTATGCATGTTTATTCGGAAGTAAGTCCGATTAGGTTCAATGGGACATACTCCCAAGTATATGTGCATAGGATTGCAGCCCAACATTAATTTTTACATGCTCCTAGTTTCAGTTTCAGTAAGCCTGACAAGCTATCGAGGTGTTCTCCGAAATTAATGTGGTGTACTTGTAGTCTGTCATGGAGTCTATTATAGTTGTGGCAGTGAGTGTTTATACTGAAATTGTACTCTTTTCATTTTACAGACATGTAATGAAGCACTGACATACTGCATGTTTACATCTGTCCATCCAAAATAAGGTTTAAAACTTGTTTGGTTACAGATAATACTTTGTTTTATGTAATTATGTGGTCTCTAGCATGCAGAAGTTTGTTCCTATGTGTAAATCTATACTGGTGGTTTTACTGGAGGGAAATGGTTTTAATTAATGTTGCAGAGCCGTCTGTTTTCCGTGTTACTATTACTTTTCAATAGTCCCTTATTAGTTCAGCCATTGACAAGGATTTGCCTTAACTTTCAGTTTGCTTTATGTCTTTATTGGGAACTAGCATAGTGGGTTTACAGTTTCAAAACTAGTAACTGGGGGTTACTTATAATTATGCCAGAACAAATTTGATGGGGTGGATCGAGATTAAAGTGAGTACAACTAGGCAGCCAGAAGCAAATATACCCACCTCAGCTTCCTATGGCAAGCCTCTCCAGCCGCCTAAAAATGTGAGAGGAATGTGAGCTGTAGAGAGAGGGAGAGGGGAGGATCCCCAAAGATCAAGTAGAGGCACCTTCCAAAAGCAGATCCAATCCATGGATGGAAGGCAGGTCCCAGATCCAACCCCAGGTATATAAAATAGCTAATTCAAAAAGTAGTAACTGAGAATAAGAATTTGGATAAGCTAGTACTATTTGAGGGTGCAGTGGGATGGCAGCTGCAGATAATTACTTGATTTTAGGTAAGTGCTTAATTTCTTTATGTGAGCTAGTAGAATCAAGAGGCTTTTGAGATTTGCTGTTTTATTGATAGAACCACTTAATTTGTTCTTCACGGTTATTAAATTGTGTTTCAAAATCAAACTTTCGTTGAAAGGAATAATCAAATGCTGGACTAGGTCTACAAGAGAACTCTATATGTCTGTGTTGGTTGAGACTATCTTGTTAAGGCAACCAGATTTGCTGGCATTGTAATATAAAAAGCAGTGAACAAATGAAACTTCTTTCAATGGGAATTAATTTCTGAAGCTTTGAAATCATCCAAATCGATTAGTGGTGGCGAAGGTAGGCAAAGCATGGTGTGTATTGGTTGGAGAGAATTGCTAAAATTCAGGGCCAAACTAGATGTTAAAGCACAAATGCAGCATTCCCAATACTGTCTGTCCTTGTAATGCCAACGCTGGTGCTCAAAAGCATTTTCACAGGATAATTGGTACAGAAGGAGATAAACACTCCTCCCACCCGCTTGCCAGTTTTCCTTGGTAAATCTACCCTACCCTCACAATCTCTGTTTCCTACATAAAAGTTGGGATTGAATCATAGATTTTGAAAGATCTCGTAGATTTTGAAGGGATCTCGGAGATCATCTAGCCCAGCCCCCTGCTCGATGAAGGTTTGCAACAAAGGCAAACTTATCACCTCTTGAGGCAATCTCTTCCACTGGTGACCATCTCTCACTGTTAGGAAGTTTCTCTTAATGTTTAGCAGAAATCTGTCTCTCTGCAATTTTGGTTCTCGTTCTCTCCTCTGGAGCAGCAGACAACAAGTCTGCTTCATCTGCTGCATGACAGCCTTTCAGAAATTTGAAGACTTCTATCATGTCTCCCCTTCTCGAGGCTAAACATACCCATCTGCAATATGATAAGCACCCCTCAACACCCTCATCCAAGTCATTTATAAAAATGTTGAACAGCACAGGAACTAGGACAGAGCCCTGGAACACTCCACAAGAGACCTCGGTCCAGTAGGATGCTGAACCATTAATTGGTATTCGTTGAGTATAGTTTCTCAACCAAGTGTGGATCCACCTAATTGTAGCTTTATCCAGTCCACATTTTACCATCTTGTCAACAAGGATATCATGGCAAACCTTGTCACATGATCTGCTGAAATAAAGATATACTGTGTCTATAGTACCTCTATAAAAAAAGAAGATAAGGTTGGTCGGGCATGACTTATTCCTGACAATCCCATGTTGACTCCTATTACTAATGCATTATTTTCTAGATGCTCACAGACTGTCTGCTTAATCATTTGTTGGAGAATTTTGTGCAGTATTGATGGCAGGCTGATTGGTCTGTATTTTCTTGGAGCTACCCCCTTCCCCTTCTTGAAGATGGGCAACATTTGTCCATCTCCAGACTTTCCCTGGCACTTCACCTGTTACCCAGGAGTTCTCAAAGATTACAGATAGCAGCTGTGAAAGAAGGTCCACAAGCTTCTTCAGTACCCAAGGATGTAATTCATCTGGCCCTTGAGACTTGAACTCATTTAAAGTAGCTAAGTGCTCTCTAATCATGTCCTTACTTATTATGCGTTGCAAATCTCTTCCTATATCATATTTTTCCTACTTTCCCAGGTTATACGTAATGCCCTTGTGGGAGGAGACCTAGGCAAAATAGTTCTGCCTTTACACTATTACCTGTTAACAATTCAGCATCTTCCCTAAGCAGTGGACCTTTTCCTTTCTTGACCTTTTTCTTAAGTCACCATACCCATGCTGGATTTCGATGACATGGCAATGTGGCACGCATAATTAGGGTAATTGCAGTTACGCAGCCTGCACACATAGAGGTGTGGAAAACAACCAATTCTGCATTGTTTCCTCTGCTGATCATCTAAACACGACCAATAAGTGGCTATGAGAGTGAGGGCTTTTTTGGTGATGGTAACCCATCTGTGGAATGCCTCTGCTGGAGAGGTTTCCAGGTGCCTAATGTGTTGTTTTAATACCAGATGAAGACTTTCCCCAGGCATTTAAATCAGTTTTACATTTAAACTGCTTTTAATCTCTGAACTTGTGTTACTGTGTTACATTATATTTTTATTGCTATTGAATTTTATTTATTTTTATTTCTTGTTGTGAACCACTTTAGGAATTCTGTTATGGACTGGACTGGTCTAGATAATACTGTTTTTAATAATAATCAACTAATTATTTCTCAGGATGTGGTGTTGGGCACGTGTATGTTATAGGATGGTAGAGAGGTTATGATAATGACTTGAATTGTATGATAATTAATATAGCAAAAATGAATAATTATCTTTGCCTTTAGCAGGTTTTTCCAGGCTTTAATTAATATGTTCTACGTGTCAGGGCAGGACCATATCCTTGTTAGTAAAGTTCAACTGTTTAACCAAATTTAGCAACTTGACAGCAAGAGAAAAAAGATTGAATAGTGTATATGTATAGTGTAACTTAGAAAGGCTTCTTTGAGTCATTGTAATAGAATTAGATTTAAGGGGAATTGTTATGAGCCATCTAGCTCATGGATTCCATAATCAACCAATGTGTAATATACCTGCTCCTTGAAAGCTACAAACTTCCTTAGCAATTGATTCTCTTGTTGACCTTCTTAGAATGTTGCCAAACTTTAAAGTAGGTAGTTTGTCTTCCTATAATTTGAATCTTAGGACCCATATGGACAGGCAGTTCTAAATCCTGTATTTTTCTTTATGCTTTTCTTTAAGTATTTTAATACTGTCAATAGAGTGACTTGACTTTTAAATTCAAGCAATTTGAATCATTCATTTAAAAACATATTTTCAAACCTTTCTATTCTCTGAACAAGAATTCATACTAATTGGTGATATAATAAAGAAAACATAGTTGTTTGTCATTATGTAGACCCTTTATATTACTCAGAAGCATAATTTAAAACTTCTGGCCTTTTGCACTGCAGACTTTATATCTTCTTTGGGGAACAATTGTGAGATCAATTCTTTCTGTTCTATTCTCTTTATACACATGTAAGATTGCTAAGCATAAACTTCCCTTTGCTCTACTGCAAATTATATGCTGCCTTTTGGTGTATCAACTCTATTGTATATTTAAAACCATGACCAAACATCTCTTTAAAAAAAAAAAGGGTGGGGAGAGAAAACAGCTGGGGTGGGGGGTGGGGATGGGACTTTGACTGCAGAGAAATTGCTGTTAGCATCAATAGCAAATCCACTCCCACAGAAAATATCACCTGAGGCGATGAGACGGTCATCAGAATCTTGGTGGATTGACCCCAACGTCCTGCATGCTATGGTTCGGATCCCAACCCCCCAAAAGCTGATACTTTAAAGTTGTTACATGGGATTGTGAGGCTTTATTCTGACCCACTTGCTGCTGCTCCTGTCTCTATAGCCCCGCAACCTGGCCTCAGACAAACCTCTTTATCTCCCGCTGCCACCAGTACCTTTTTCAGGTACACCTTAAAGGCTACGCCAGTTTGTTCAAATTACAACAAGATTTATTAACATAAGTGCATTGCGTGAACAAGCTTATTGGTTACCTCAGTAGATGTGTTGCACTATAACTCCCATGTTATGTGTCATGGGGAAGACAAAAAACATTTGATCATTAATTTAAAAATAATACTTACACATGAAAGTATTAGGTGGTAGCTCTACCTTTGATCTCATACTGCTGAACACGTAAGAGAAATTTTCTGTGTTAGTTCCCCAACACCATATATGATATTCAGTAAACAGACATCCTATGCCATTTGTTGAAAACTAATGTTGACGTCTGAAGGACTATCTGGATTAGGTATTCAACATCCATTCATTGTCGTTTCATTTGGTTTAGACATTTTATTTAAAGTGATGCAGCTGTTGTAGTTCATTGATTGATCACATATCTTAATGCTGGAAAGCATCATACCTTAGAATAGATGTGGGCAGAAAATAGATCCACCCTGACGTTTTGGACATCAACTCGCACCATTTCTGCTCATGCTATAGGGGCTTTTACGAGTTGAATTCCAAAACATCTGAAGATCTACATTCTGCCTGCCCTTGTTCTAGAACAGTATTCCCCAACCTGGTGACCATCAGATGTGTTGGATTGCAACCCTCAACATGAGGAGATGCTCTAAAAAAAGAAAAGTAGATGGTCCTAAGTTGTTCATCATTTCCCGCAACCCCACAGTCACCTCTGCATATCATATTGCATATCCAGGTGTTTGAAATGACAAGTCCCAGCATTCCTGACCATGGGACATACTGACTTGCAATGATGGAAGTTGTAGTCCAACACCTTTGGAGGGCACCAGGTTGAGGAAGGGCTGCTCTAAACAACAACAAAAAGAGAAGTAGGTGGCCCTAAGTTGTTCGTCATCAGTTTTCCACAATCCCACAGTCACCTCTGCATATCATATTCTCCATCCTGTCCTCATGGTTTATCTGCTTTGGGAGAATGAGAATTTCACTTGCACTTTCTGCTTCCTTAGGGAAGATGTGGTGTTAAGGCTTGGGAGCCTTAACTCCCGATTTCCCTGCTTTTTGGTGCTTGGTTGGAAACTGTAGAGCCTTAACGTTGGTTTTGTAAACCGTAGGTTTTTTGTTTAATGAATGTATACTTTACTCGCTCTCCAGCTCCTCCCACTCTTACACAACTAACCAATCCAGGCACTCTAAAGAACTAGCTAATCAGCACTCATTTACCATTCAGGCACACAATCAGCCAATCATTCCATACTTACCCGGACCTATAACTACAAACAGTGAGTACATTTTGGCCTAGTTACTTACTTTACATGTTATAATCCTTACTCCTTTTAAAGATCTATAATCAAATGCATATCCTAACAATAAACTTTGCAACATATTTACATTTTCAAACATTAGAACATCACAGGGATCACATATTTAACATAATGGGCAGTTTAGCCCTTAGCAATAATAATAATAATAATAATAATAATAATAATAATAATAATAGATTTATTTATCACCCGCCTCTCCCAACGGATCGAGGCAGGGAACAACACCAAACACAAAATACAAAAACTGATTAAAAGCAGATAAAACCAGTACATCATTAAAACACCAATAAAACACCAATAAAACACTTTAAAATTCATCTAGGTAGGCCTGCCGGAAGAGATCAGTCTTTATAGATCTTTTAAATTCCTGAAGACTAGTAAGTTGGCGAGTCTCCCGGCTAATGCTTTCACGAGGCTAATGCTTTCACCATTTCCAAAACTCTAAAATGTAGCAACGCCATTCTGTGTAGAATTACAACTTTGGAGGATTGCATACACTTGGCATGGGACTTGAACTTGATCTTTAGAAATGGTAGTCTTGTTATTAATAAGAAATGTTGGTTTCCTGCCCTTCTTTTTCTTACGTTTTCTAGAACATTACTTAGAAGTGCTTGATGTTAAACCTAGGACAGCTGGAAAGACTTTGTCTTGTTGCCTACAAATGTACAGAAAATATGAAGGACAGGGATTGAGAGGGGGACGACTTGCCCTCTCGATCCCTGTCCTTCATGGCTGGTCATCCAGGGAGGAGATGTGGTTAGATCGCAATTACAATATATTATTAATGCATCTCTCAGGCAGGGGAGTTTTCCATCATGTTTAAAAGAAGCGGTAGTACGGCCGCTTCTAAAGAAACCCTCCCTGGATCCCCTGGACTTTAATAACTACAGACCGGTATCAAACCTTCCATTCTTGGGCAAGGTGATCGAGAGGGCGGTTGCCTTTCAACTCCAGGTAGTCTTGGATGACACTGATTTTCTAGACCCATTTCAAACTGGCTTCAGGGCAGGATACGGAGTTGAGACCGCTTTGGTCGCCTTAGCGGATGATCTACGCCTGGGTATTGACAGGGGGAGTGTGTCCCTGTTGGTACTTTTGGACCTCTCAGCGGCATTCGATACCATCGACCATGGTATCCTTCTGGAACGCCTGAGGGGATTGGGAATCGGGGGCACTGTGCTTCAGTGGTTCCAGTCCTACCTCTCGGGCAGGTTCCAGATGGTGATGCATGGGGATAGCTGCTCTGCAAAGAAGGAGCTGCTGTGTGGTGTACCGCAAGGTGCCATCCTTTCCCCAATGCTGTTTAACATTTATATGAAACCGTTGGGAGAGATCATCCGGAGGCATGGGGCGGGGTGCTATCAGTATGCTGATGACACCCAAATATATTTCTCTATGCCTTCGATAACAGAGTCTGCTAAGGATAGTGTGTCTCCTCTGAATGAATGCTTGGAGGCGGTAATGGGCTGGATGAGGAAAAACAAACAGAAGCTGAATCCAGACAAGACGGAGGTGCTTGCTGTCAAAGGCCGCAACCTGGGTTTGGAGGTGTGTCAACCGGTTCTGGATGGGGTTACACTCCCCCTGAAAGACTGTGTTCGCAGCTTGGGGGTGCTCCTGGATCCGTCGCTCCAAATGACAGCCCAGATAGATGCGATGGCCAGGAGTGCCTACTATCAGCTTCGGCTGATACGCCAGCTGCGCCCCTTCCTAGAGTTGGAAGACCTAAAGATGGTAGTGCATGCGCTGGTAACTTCGAGGCTCGACTTCTGCAATGCGCTGTACATAGGGCTACCTTTGTGCCTAGTCCGGAATCTTCAACTAGTTCAAAATATGGCAGCCAGGTTGGTCACCGGTACATCTAGGAGTGACCATATTACGCCAGCTTTAAAATCGCTCCACTGGCTGCCAATTAGTTTCTGGGCGAAGTATAAAGTGTTGGTCATTACCTTTAAAGCCCTACATGGTTTGGGTCCAGGTTAACTGCGGGATCGCCTTCTCCCGTACAATCCGCCCCGCACGCTCAGGTCCTCTGGGAAGAACTTACTGCGGTCGGCCAAGACTAGGCTGACAACTGTTACCCAGAGGACCTTCTCTTCTGCCGCTCCCAGACTGTGGAATGACCTGCCGGAGGAGACTCGTCAACTTAACAGTCTTTTAGAATTTAAGAAAGCTATAAAGACTGTTCTCATCCGGCAGGCATATCCAGTGTAATTTTTGGAATGTTTTTAGGATGTTTTAGGATGTTTTAGTGCAGTTTTAATAATAATTGTCATGTTTTTGATTAGTTTTATGTATTTTATCATGTTGTTGTTCCCCGCCTCGATCCGAACGGAGAGGCGGGTAAGAAATAAATTGTTATTATTATTATTATTATTATTATTATGTATGTCTTCATCATGTAGACTAACTTAGAGACTTAAAAATGGTTGGTTTTGTATTCTATAGATTCCGTAACCTATTGAGAAATATTGATGAAATAGATGGAATTGTATGTAAAGTAATCAGGAGGCAATAAGTGTGGCCCTGTGGGTTCTTATTTCAAATATGCTAGTACCTTACAAAACTATTTTGTATAATGTTGCTTATACAGTATTGACATTTTCTGTTTTATTTCTCTTAACCTAAAATAAAGGCCTAATTTGTTAGTATATTCTGGACAAACATTTGTGTTGTAGTACTGATCAGCTGCCTGTCATTTCCATGATACAGATTGCATTACCTGTGAACTTGGTAATGCCCACAAACAGCTAATCAAATTAAGAACCAGTTCAGCAGTTCAGATTTCTTTTTGATCAGGGATCACTAGATAACCAATACATTTATATTGGAAGTATGCTATTTTTATTCGTGTTTTCTCTTTAACCCTTATTACTACTTTCTTTCTGCAGTTGAATGGCATTAAAATGGTGGATGAACCTATGGAGGAGGGAGAACCATATTCCTATAATGTAAGTATATTTGTAATAGTTCATAATGATGGCAGTTGCCATCAAAACATTAAAAAAATGTTCTATATCATTTTCCTTGGGAGGTTTATGCACTGTATTAGTAACCAAACTAGCATAAATCTTGGGAGACAAAATGAGAGATCAAAGAGAAGCAAGAGAAGCTTACCCTGGTTCTTTAGCAAGGAAGATTTCCTTTTGCGCAAGCTTATGGAAGTACATATATATGCACATATGTGGGTGAGTCTAGACATCTTGAAAGATGATGTGTAAGCTTGCTTGAAATAGTTTGGGCATTTTCAAGATTTGTAATATTGATACATGCAAATCAAGTCATATTTTTATTAATTCCAATTATATATGCATTGCAGTTAGTAGTGATACTTGTTTAGGGTAGGAGGAAGCAGTATATTGGCAGTGTTCTTTGGCATGAATATAGTTTTCCGTCATTCTGAAGATTTAATTAAACTTCAAATTTTATATTTTTGTTATAGTTGAAAGAAGGCTTGGAAATGCATTCTCACAGTTCATAGGAGTAATAGTTTATGGTATTATTATTATTATTATTATTATTATTATTATTATTATCATACCTGTCCACATGTGCCTTGTTAATTAGATGTGGCCTTAGGTGTTGGGAGGTAGGGAGACCTGTGTAGTAAAGCTGCTCTGTCCATCACTTGGAATCCATATGTACTTGCCATAGATAATCCAGATGATAACTAGCTACAAACCTGCTTGAAGTGAAAACGAATTCTCAAACTTTGGTGCACCATAAGGAACAGAGAAAATTTCCTCATGTAGACACACATCAGTTAGAAATACTTTAAAATGATACGTTTTCTGATGCACCAAGGTACTTCTGAATATTACCAGACTACAATGGTCCAAGTTTTAATTTTACAGGAATCAGTCCAACCAAGAAATACAACCAGTGTTCTGGATATTTTAGCTTCTCACAACTTGATTTGTGTGATGTTGGTTTACTCTGATTTTATTTGGACTTGAGCATATATCATTTGCCCTATTCTGATGGGTTAAACTTTGACTTCCAAACTTTTTCTAAGGGATTCCAATAGAGGCATTTTTGTTCATGAGATTATGGTTTCTAATGCTTGATATGGAAGCAAAGCTCCCTTAGTTCCTTGTTTTGCATTACCCCAACACCAGTACTGGCATTCTAGTAACATGCTAGTAGGTCTCAACTTGAATTCATTGGCTAATAATCTAAGTAAATAAATCTCTTTGGAGCAGGGACTTTTTTTCTTTGGTTTGTGCTACTCTGAAAAATGCTATGTACAATGACGGTGCTATATAAGTAACAATCCATGGAATGGGTAACCTGGAAGATGTACTGCTGCCTTGGATATTGGGCAAGCATGATTCTAAATTTTGCCAGAACAAGTGTCGGGAGGTCAAGACCACAGCTGCTTTTGTATGATCTACTTTTTGTTCGTGTTAAGGAATCTAAACTTCCTAAAAAGAATCTTGTCAAATATGTTGTCTGGCCCTCAGCATAAAGAATATATCTAGAGGATGTTGAATATCCCAAGTTTTTGTAACATTTGGTAATACATCTTGTATTGCACTTGTGGCATTGAAGCCTCTCACACAGGCTGGCTGAGCTGATGTGATGTGATGGTATAAACCATTGTTTGCAAACCTTCCAAATATTCAGATAACACTGAATGCTTCCAAGGCAGTTTTTGTGAAGGAAAGGGAAGTTGTTAGTTTTGCTGGGATTAAAACACAGGCATTAGACAGGAATAACTTTCTGGGTTAGACTGAAGATAGGAGATATGGAATCTTTGGGACCAGGATCCCAGAGATACAGTGGCTGAAGGAAAAGTGAAGAGTGGGCAACAAACTGAGAAGTGGAATCTGAGGAAAAATTAAGAGAAGGTGATGAATAGTGACCTCAGTCTGGATGCTATCAATTCTGCAATGCAGTCCCCAGATGTATCCAATACATCATCATCTGACCCTGTTTTACTGGATGAATATCAGACTAAGAATATGAACAAGGTATTTAGTGGAGTGTATCCAGCCATTTTTTTGCTGAAATTTTATCCTTCATGGCTTATAACATCTAACAGAAGTGGACTAATCATCTGGCTTCAAGAGATGATTAATGCTTCCTTATGAGTTGAATAGTTCCTGTTATATTATTTATTAATGAAAATAATGACCTGCCTTTCCAAATATTCAAAGTAACTTAAAAGAAAATAAAACAGTTCAAGCCTTATTATTACTAGAAGTGCAAATATAAAACTGAGCAATATGAATAAAACAAATTGGTTAGTTGAAATTAAGACAAATTGGAAGAAATCAAGTTTCTGAATTTTAATTACTTAAATATAGAACCACGTTCTAATTTCAAATATATATTTCAAATATAAGCATATTTGAAGGAGGCAGTTGCTTAAATAGCTTCTGAAGAAATTGTCCTTAGATCTAGAGGATTCTAACTATCAATTCATCACAAATATAACCTTCATGGGCAAGTTCCTTAGTAATATTCTACATTTTAAAGCTTCATTTTAAAACTGAAGAAGTTTTACTTTTACTGCTTGAACTAAATATACATTTTTTTAAAAAAAATAGTCATCAAGACGTCCTTTAATAAGAAATACAGTACTGCATGCAGTTACATGAGGATGTTCTGTAAGAAAGGTGTGAGCAGACTTCAGGTTTGCAGTATCTACTTTGTTTTTTATTACAAGCTTGAGGTCCAGCAGCCAGAGCCCAGGTGCAAAATAGTGGCACATATAGACATACACTAAGAATTAAGGAACAGGCAGTCTCTAAGCACATGCTCAGCCCAGGAATTTGTGATCAGTACCAAAACCAAACTCATAAGTCCTTTAACACAAAACTTACTCCTGGTTTCCCCCAAATGTTCTTTTTTAGCAACCTAATTTAGGTGCGTGTGGAGGGAGCTTTTTAGTTGTGATTGTGAAACACATGAGAGTCAGAAACCCTTGCCAAGCTATTGCAAATCACCCGGAGATCTACCAGTAGATCCTGAATTGCCCACTCCTGTTGTAACTGCTGCTGCTTATAGTAGCTTTAAGAGTACTTAAAGCACCAATTCTTCAAATCAGGACTACACCCATCTGGCCTTCATTTATGCTGCAAATGTTCCAGGTTGTAACATACTAATTAAGGAGCTGGAATGGAGAAACTAAAGGAACTTTGTATTAGCAGATAAAACTTGTAAATAAATAAAGATAGGAAGAGGAAGGAAGTGTAAAAATAAGAGAATTTTGCAGGGATGTAGGCCAGGAAACCAAGGATGAAAAGGGCTGAATGTTAAGGAAAAATAGATGGACTGCACCATACAGTTGCCCAACATCTGTTTTCTCTGTCCCTGATACTTTTGCTGTGCTTCTGTCACTACTGCCCACACTAAACAGCTGTAGAGCTTCCAAGTTCTGTTCAGTTTCCTTCTATTATGTTATGTGGCTGCTACTCAATATTTAGGATTCACTGGATGTAGCTTTTCAAATTAGTGAATATACTGAGGAATATAATTGAGTTAGTGTGAGTTAGTGACTCAGCCAGCAAGTGTTCAAATTTTTGTTATAGGAAAGTGTTTTATCATTTCCACTGACAGTTATATGAATTTTCCCCCTCAAGTGCCTATTTAATTGCTATTATATCAGTTTCCAGAGAAACAAATTGTGATGTCAGAGGATAGTGACTTAAGATAGGTGGTGAACACTGAAACAGATGAACTACTAAAATCATTTTTTCAGGCAAATGTTCATATTTATTGAAAGTTGAAAACAGCATTGTTGAATGTCTTGTGTGTGGCAGCAATAGCTATTAAAGATTTCATTAGGGCTGATTGATTTGACTTCTATTTTTTCTGTCACTAAGCAACATGAATGCTAGCGTTTGAACTGCTTTTTTTCTTTTTAAAAATATTCATTTTTAATATGCATGAGAACAGTACTTAGATGCCATCTAATCTTATGTGAGAGGAAGAATGAGAGGTTGTGATGTAAGTGTTTTTATACACTTGGAATTTAGAGCTAGTAGTGTTTATAGCTTCAGTGCATGGTTGGAGTAGGCTGAGTGCTTTAAAAACTATTCTGGTTTGCTGTTACACATCTTAGATGCATCACAATTTTGAAAACATAATCCTTGTAGCTTCTGTATGTCTCAGCATCGTGAGGAACTGGAGGCAGTTTATCCCTTAATGAATTGGAAATGTTTCATGCATATTGTAGCAATAATTTGCTTTGTGGATTAATATCTCCTTTTGAAAGGTAAGCAATAAATGCAAATAAAGCATTTTTAATGTCATAGACTGGACAGGTTTATCCCCCGTATGTTTTGTGTTGGATATGTAACTTCCATAGTTCTTAAGTGAATAGCATGGTGAATTTACTTGGAGGCTAGTTAAACAAAATGGTTGCTTTTGTTTTAAAGTTTCATCCCTTTTATTTACCAGGTTTGTTAATATAAGAATAAACACATACACACACACTCACGTAAACCAAATAAATGATACCATTTTAAAAGACTGTTGTACATTTTCTTACAGCTGATTGACATAGAAGACATTAATATGGGGTGTGCTATCTTTGTCTCTTTTGGTTTGATGTGACTAAACTAGTCTGATTACTATTAATATATATGTCATCAGCTCTCATGAGGGGATATCTTGTCATCAATAGTTGTTAAAAACGTAACGGGATCTATTATGCAGTATAGCTCTTATCTTTTCTCCTAACTTTTTTTTGGTTTGAGAACATTTTCACAAGAAATTAAAGAAGTCTCTGTTCATGATGACATTTCCAACTATTAGAATAGTAGTTTTTATTTACACAAAAAGCAAAGGTAGCTCTGTTGGCCACAAGAACACTGAACAAATCCTTCTTAGGGCAGTATTAGGCCAACCCAGAGATCACAAAATAATAGTGTGCAAGTGTTTGACTTCTCCAGAAATATTCATCATGAAGGAAGAGGTTGTGAACATTCAAATTAGCCTCTAGTAAGTGATGGCTTGTGGTTAAACCTAGGGCCGTCCCTATGGCTACTGGGATAAAGAAATGTCACCACACTTACTAGAACGGTCATCCCCAACTTGGTGCCCTCTTAAATGTTTTAGATCTCAACACCCATCAGCCACAGCCAGTGTGGCCAATGGTCAGGAATGCTGGGAGTTCTAGTCCAAAACCTCTGGAGGGCACTGTCATGCCCTCCAGCCCTTGGGCCTTCCAGTGTGCAGTAGAGGATTCTGATGAGGAGGAGACAAAGGCTATTTTCTTGGGGATAGTACAATCCTTGCTTTATGCAGGGTTGTCCCAGCCAGAGGACACACTGTCATCATCCTCAGACTCAGACAAAATCATCTCCCCAGTCTCACAGAAGTCTCAGGCTACAAAATCAGGTAAGAGACCTTAACAGTCCAGTCAGGTCCTTCATGAAGAATGGAGCTGGTTACACTACAGTTCCTATCAATTGGCTTTACTTACTTGCTGAGACAACAGCCACCTATATTTCTAGTAAGAGAAATTCCAGCCAGCAAGGTTCACTTTGAGCTATCCATGGTACTGATTGCAGCTGCCTTTTTATACAAGAGACCTTCTGCCTTTGTCTAGTTTGTTATGCCTGATGCACTTACCTTAGCCAGACTCTAATGTACCTGACTCACCCACCTACCTTGACCTGACTGTTTGATCAAGACTGGATTGCCTTGTCCAGATCTGACCCTGTTAGATGATGTTGGTTTCCACTAGGGCTGTGCATTGCTTCAGCTCTGGATCCAAATTCCAAACCAAAGTGGGTCTGGATCTGTCTGAAGTGGGTCGAATCAATCCGAACCACTTTGGATTGGTTTGGATGATTCAGAAGCCATGGGAAATGTAACAACTTGCTAAGAGTTGGGAGGGGGGAACTGAGCCTTGGCAAGTGACATCCACTGCCAGGGGGACAATGCCAGCCTTGAACATGCCCACCTGAGTGATGGCTGGCTGGTACAGCTGGTGGCTATGACTTAGCTCCCTGTAAGATGCCCCCCTTTTTTTAAGAAACACTGGGAAACTTTTACTTGTGGCAAAAGCCTGTCACTTGTTTTTACCTGTGGCAGAAGACTGACACTTGTTTGCCTGTCGATTGCTTTCCCTTGTCTACATCAGATGTCCATAAGAACATGATCAGGCTAAGCTATATGCATTTTTTTTTAAAAAAAAGATTGTTTCATCTTACCCTTCCTTTTGCAAATTGGGAAAAGGGCTGCCATAATGATCAGGGGACTGGAACAACTCTTTAAAGAAAGGTTTCAGTGGGCCTGTTCAGACAACACGCTAAGCCAAGGTTAGGCCACTAACCCTTTTGCAGCAGATGGTTAGTGATCATGTTTAAACCATGGTTATGTAGTCATCATGGTTAGGAATGGGTCACATGACATGCCAAGTTATGGTTTGCATGACACAGTAAGCCCTAATGTTTAGCTCAAAATGCTTAACCACCGTGACTTAGCGTGTTGCCTCAACAGGGTCAATGTTTGGGCTATTTAACTTAAAAGAAAGACAAATAAGGGGGAGGTTTATAAAAGTACATGGGGTAGAGAAAGTGTAGCAGTGCAATAAATGTAAGCTCTACTGAGTTCAGTGACTTACTCCCAGGTAAGGTGTATTGCAGCCAAAGAGAGGTTTAACTTTTTCTTCCTTTAATTAGAGCCTCAGGACATCCAGTGAAGCAGAATAATGGCAGATTCAAGACAGACAAAAGGAAATTACTAGGGGAGAGGGGTTATTTTGCACTTCAAAAAAGACCTACATCAGAGATTAGGGACAGTAACTTTCTTGTTGTCAACTTAGACACCTTCTGATTTGAATCTCTAATCCTGTGTCTCTTGACAGTTTTTATTTTTATTTTTTTACCTTTTGTTTTAGTTTTTGTGAAAAGGAAACTTTATGTATGGCTAGCACAAAAGCCACTGGACTTAACTGTCAGGTTCAATGACCTCTACGGAGGCTGCCAGGTCTCTAAAGTGCATCTATTTACCATAAAAGTAAAAAAAAAAAGTTGTGACCATTTCTGTTTTCAATACAAGTCAATGGGTAAATGTAGAATCCAATTAAGTGCACCAGAAGCAAGGCAAGGAGGGGTAGAGTGAAGTTGCTGCTATGGGGATGTGGCCAAGCAGGGGTGGGTGGTCTACTGGGAGGCCTGGCAGACTATAGTTAGAAGTTCCCTCTAGATCTACTGATCTAGCCAGATAAAGCGTTCTGGAGAAAGCTTGCACACTATTTGGATTGCCCTAATAAACGTATTTCCCTAATATGGATTTTGGAATTTTTATTGTCTGCCAATTGTCAGATGACTAAAAAATCTGTAATATTCATGTTAGGAAAGAAGGTATGGATGTCTTTCCTTGTGTGTGTTGTTTTCCCTGCATGGGTATGTTGTTTTCCACATTGTGACCCCCCTCCCATTTCCCTATAATGAATGTGCTAACTCACAATCTTATTGTAATAAAATTATATAAACTTTTAAAAGAACCTTTTTTTGTTCCCATATTTTGAAAAAGAAATTATCTCTCTTAGGAGCAATCCTGAGCTCTCAAGATGACCAAGCTGAGAGACAGTTGGAAACTGTGGGTCTCCCTCTCTGCCGGTGGAGAGGGAGGTCTGCTTCCAGGAAAGTCACTTATAACTTTTTTGGGTTGTTTTAGATTATGAAGCAAACAGGAGAACTTTTAAAAATTCTACACTTCTCTCTCTCTCTCTCTCTCTCTCTCTCTCTCTCTCTCATGAATTTTCAGTTCTGTTGTATTTTGAAAGCTAAAAAAATGGGGGAAATTAGAAGATCTTTGTAAGCATATTTAACACTGATTATGTTTTATTCCTTCATGACAGGCTTCCAAACCTTGGTGCCCTCCAGATGTTTTGGACTGCAACTCCTACCAGCCCTAGACAGTATGGGCAATGGTCAGGGATACTTGGAATTGTAGTCTAAAACATGTGATGGGCACTGAGTTGATGAAGCCTGCTGTATGGCTTTTACCCAATAATACACAGTTGTGTGTCTAATGTACTAATGTCCAAGCCAAAAGGAAGACTTGCTATATGGTTTCTCTTATTACAAACATACAATTCTTGCACTTTGATCCTAAATATTTGTATTGGTCAGTCAATTCACAGTACTAGGATAACATATCTTCAGTGTCTACATAATGTCATAATTTATAATCTAATGTTGATACAATGACTGGTATGCCTTATCCTCAGCATTTATTTGCTTGTGCAGCTGTTTGTAGGCATGGATCATATAATGTTGTGGAAGTCTGATAATTTTCTCTAATGTTGTCTAAATACCTATACCTGTAAGACAGTATCCCATGAGTAAACAATGTACGTGTGTGGGTGTAGTATATCATGTGTGAATGTGTATACACTCTCAGGTCCCCTCTACAAGGATTTGCTTTTGCGCCTGGTTAGGCGATTATGCGCATAATCGCAGAAGCGCATTTACACCTAATCCCTCTGCACGAGAGGCGGCGAGAGGCGGCGAAGCGCATTAACAGATGTCCAAAATGCGCTTTACAAGTAGTTAATGCGCATAAGCGCTTAATCACACAGTCAAAATGCGCTTTAACGGACGGAGCAAAATAAAAGTCGCGATTTAACGTGCATTCGATAATGCGCACAATCGGGGAAATAACGCGCCTCTACACCCAATTTGCGCTCCGTTCTTGTAGAGGTAATTTTTTTAATGCACCTTGAAAGAGCTTTAAATGCCTCTTGTAGAGGCACCCTCACCCACTCTTTTTCCCGGCTAAAGTGGATGCTAGACGTCCTTTCAGAACAAGCAGGGATTGGAATTATTCTAGTTTCTCCCTGGCTAGAACCTGACTGGCTGAGAGTTCTACATGTACACTTTCCTCATATTGCTGCAGAATAACCCTAGCAGCAGAAGGCACTGTACATCTTCTAGAGTAATCAGAGAGGGTTAATTGTGTTGCCATGTTGGCAGAAGGGAAATACGTGCACTTTCCTTCCCCATAGCCAATATAAGGAACTGCTGGGTGGGATTACTCTAAGGGGGTTTGAAACTGAGAGGTCTTAGGCCATGGTCCGTCTTTTCCATCCCCTGGTTTCTTACAAAAGGATTCTTTTGGCAGCAAAGAGGAGGGGTCTGCTACTGAAAGGATGTAAGGAGCTGAATTTTTCTTTTCCTGGCGAATGTTCACAAGTCCTCACTTTTTGGATAATTTGTACTATCTCCACTTTAATCCTAATACATTCTTATGATATGGGAGAGATCTAGCATAGAAATAAGGCAATGCTTTGCATACATAAGGTCCCAGGTTTAACCACTAGCTTTTCTAGATAGAGCCAAAAAACGTATTGTCTGAAATCTTGAGAAACCCCTGCCAGTCAATGCAGACAACACTGAGCTAGATGGACCAATGTTCTGACTCACTGGCTGCATTTGAATATCACACTGAAACAGGCCTTGAGGGTCAGAGGTTAGGTGCTACATGTATGCACGCACACACACACACACACACGCTCACACACGTGTACTCACACATCACAGCGATCTTGATATGGATTGCTCTTTCTTTGCTGCTAGTGGGGAAAAAGTGACCTGTATCAAGATCGCTGGGAGAGGAAGTGGAGAGAAGGCTAGCAATCCATGGTGGCAAGTGTGGCAGCCATTACAACAGTACAATCAGCAGGGAGTTGTGGGGGTGGGGATGTGTGTAGGGGGAAGGATCAGGTGCAATTAAGGCCTTGAGGGCCATAGACTATGCACTCCTGCATTAAAACATGTTTACTATTATTTAAATAATTGTTTTTTATCCTGCTGTTCTGCTGAAAAATATAGATCAATAATAAGACAGTCCTGAACTCAGGGGGCGGGGGTTAGAAGCTTCTGCAATGTCGTTTGGCCTGTCAAACCTTGGTTAATCTTAATGGTTGGTTTAAAATGAGCCACGGGTTGAAGTTGGCTTTTTAGACTGACCGTACTTAATGTTGACCATAGTTTGTCTCTCTGGACAGCACAACAAGCTGTGTTTCAATGGAAATGGTAACAAAGGTTTCCAGACTCCTTCTCCCAGTTTCACTTGGATAGGAGAGGGAAGGAGCAAGTGTGCGAGCCGAGGCTCACTGAAGTTTCTTCATTTCGTACTTAACTATGATTTGGTGTGACATTCAAACATAGCCAGTATAAGGCAGGTGTTCATGTTTACCATTATATACCGTGTGATTCTAGTTGTTTAGAGGAAAGATGACCATACACAACTTGGCCTTAAGATTTCAAGAAGAGTTATATAATTATGAAAAGGATTCTCTCTGCTCTTTTGCTCTTTGCCTTACAAATGGTGCCGGCACTTTTGGTTGTACTTTGGCCTGAATGCTTGCACTCCAAAACACCTATATATTTTTCTTTTCATTCAAAACCATCTAGTCACATGTTACTTACAAATACTATTTTTTAGCATATTGCCCCTTACAAATGTCTACAAATGGGGGCACAGAAGTTTATTATTTCAGAGGGTGTTATTATTGGTTTTGTTTGAACAGGATGAAGAAAATGTAAAAGAGATACCTATTACCCACCATGTGAAAGAAGGATGTGAAAAAGCAGATCCTGCACAATTTGAATTACTTAAAGTCCTTGGTCAGGGATCATTTGGAAAGGTAAGACAAAAGTCGTCACTTTTTATTCTAAATGTTGTATTGTATGCCCTAATAGGCCCAGCCATTCAGCTGAACACATGCTTGATTTGTATTTCTGTGCTAGATGGGAGAATGGAGTTCTGTGTGATGGGGAAACTTACACTTCAGTATATCCCTCTCCTTCTCACACAAGACCTTTTGCCCTTTTGACCGTGTTTCAGTCATCTTAATGAAAATTGGTGGAAGGAGGAAGATGGAAAGGCCATACTAGATTTCTTGAAAGAAAACAAATAACCATCATAATTGAAAAGTTGTGAAAGTGCCCTTTAAGTATATGCGCATTCATTTGCTGCCCCATAATTGAAACATTAAATTGTGTCTCTAGAACACAAATTCAAAAATACTGCATTTTTGCTTTGGCTTTCGCAGTTTCATATATAATAATATTTGCAAATTTTGCTCTTACACTGCCTAATACTAAGGGCTAAAATGTGAACATGGGTAGAAATAAGTCCATATGATAAGGACAGCATTTTATATCTATTTCTAAATTGGTGTGTATAATAAACATAATGTTGGTTGTGTAATGTTAATACTAATATTGATAGTCCTTCTGCAGGAGTTAATCTGCTTGTTCACCTAAGAGTGTGATCCATAGGAAGCCTCCAGTGGATTGCACTCTTAGGTGGAAGCTCTTAGGTAAAACGAAGCCTGGCAGGGCAGGTGGAGCAATGGGGGGTGATTTTCACCCCTCCATCCTCCTTTTACTAAGTTTTCCTCTAGAGCAGTCTTTGTGCCCATCTAGAGATGGCATACTGCCAGGGGCTGGGACAGAGCTGGAGAGGCTATGGGATTTCTTGTATCCTGGCCTCTCCCCTCCCCACTCACCGGAACACCTCCTTTTCTGTCTTTGGGACCTTGGGGAGCAGCCGGTGCAGTTCTTTGTATAGCTGCTGTGAGGGGACAGGGGATCAGAACTTAGAATACTCAACTGAGGTCATAGCAGTGTGTATGGACTCAGGAGGACTATAAACAATACTATGTTCCCTGGGATGCTTTCCAAGGGAACGTAGGATTGATTTCTAACTATGGTTATAAGATTAGGAGCATCCCACAGGCTTACATGTTTCTCCTCCTTTCCTCAAGACGTTTCCTCATATCCTCCTCCCATCCTCATGTTCTCATATGACCTCTTTTCCCCATGGGGCAGTTTTATACATCTGCACTGACTCTTTATTTACCTCTGTTTAATCCCAACAACAGTTTGCAAGCATGATTAGAAATGGGTTTGTAAACTAATCACAGATATAGGCATAATGTTACATCATGGTTGGCTTAAAAAAATGAAAGGGGGGGCTTGGGAAGGAGCATTGATCTTGAGGTTTGTTCCTAATCTCCTAAACCTGATTAGATTAGGAAGTGTTAATATCTGCACTGGTTTTGGAGTAAAATAATTAAGAGTATTGTTTGTTTGTTTGTTTGTTTTTTAAAATTGGGGGCTCCCTTGTACTTGCAAATTCCGTATCACATGTAATGGTACTGAACCTGAAAAGCATTCAAGGAATAAGCAAATAAAGCTTAAATGAAAATATTTCTTTGTCGGTCCCCTGTCTTCCCCAGGGAGACTGTGATAGTACAAGATAGCTTGTAATAAGTTTCATAATGATAAGAGATATGAAAGAGAAAATGCAAAATGGCTTATTTTGATCTTTTGAATGACTATATAGCCTATTAATCAATTCTTACTGTGGGTGTATTATATTTTATTTCTGTAGAATACATCTATAGAAAGTATTATTGTAGGCTTACATAGCATGCTTTGCACTAGCTTGGCTAATTAGAAGTCCTGAGTGTTTTGTTTTATTTTGTTTTGTTTTTATCTTCAGTCTTATTGTTTGTGAAATATAGAATCTCTCTTGTTTGGTTAGGTTTTCCTTGTGAGGAAAATTATTGGTCCTGATGCTGGACAGTTGTACGCGATGAAAGTTCTGAAGAAAGCTTCTTTGAAAGGTGTGCTTGCTTTTTATTAACAGAGTAAAGGAATTACTTTCATTGGCTTTGTATACTTGTTTAGTTGCTAAATATAGGGATTTTATGGCTCAATAGTCATCCCTATCCTAAAGATACTTGCAAGTTCGATTGAAGGTAGCGGTACTTAAGTACTAAGTAAATATGTTTAGGATTAAGTGTTTGACTACAGTTCTTCAAGGACATACATCAGAGGGGTATCATGAGTGTGGCTAATTGATTACATCAAAGTACAATTTTTAAAGATAGCAGACATCTGTTTAACCCAGCTGCTTCCTTCAGTGAAGCTGTCATTTTTAAACAGTGAGGCTCAGTCCTGCTCCTTGTGATGTAAAAGCTTCTTTGCCTAATCACAAATGTGTAGGCACTGGTTACATATACTAAGTGAAAAGGACTGTGAACATGTTCAGTGGCATTTATTCCAGGATTTATCCCAAACATTGAAAATGTGGTCTAAGGCTACATGTTAAGCCATGCCTTTTAAATTATAAAAATTTCAGGGCTTGTCTTAAAATGGATTTAATGGAATTTGGGCGATAGCACGCCATTTAATTTATGAGCTTGTGAGTATGGATTCTCCAAATATATAGTTTATTGTTCCTACCCAACAATGAGTCTTCTTGCACCTAAAAGACTAACAAATCTATTCATGCCCAAGTTTTTGTGGACATTGTCCACTTCATCAGATGCATGACTCAAATTGGCCATTCTATATTCATTACAGGCAGTGATAATTACCTTAACTATTGCCATTCACCAAATGCTGTTGGGTGATAACACAGACATCATTGAAACGGTGAGCAGATTAACATGTATAGTGTGATTTAAATCAACAACAGAGGTTTGTGTTATTCAAAACACAGGATTGTGTTATTCAAAATGCAGGAAATATTGTTGATTTTCTTAATGATTGTATTTCAGCAATTCACATTTTAGAATTTCACCTTCAAATTTAGATTGGTGCTGATCCAAATGACTGGATCAAGGATATGCAAGAGGTAGATGTCCAGATGTTTTGGTCTTCAATTCCCAGCATTCCTGATTATTGGCTGGTCTGGCAAGGGCTTCTGGGAGTTGGAATCCCTACTGGGGATCTGCTTTCTTCTCCTCTCTGGACTACAGGCTTTAGCAAAGAGTTATGTCAAGGCCTTAAATACTGCTGGCATCCATAGGAGATCTGGAAGGTTGAAATGGAACTATGGCACCTTAGGCCAAGGAAAAAGAGGCTACTGTTTATATCTGAATGAAATATTCATCCATGAATTGTTTATGGATTTCAACCTAGCAGTCCTGACCACAATATTATTAAGCCAAAGTAGTTTTATGTAAGGATTTTCCCCCAATTATACAGAACAGTTACAGATGTGTCAGTTCTGTAATTATTCTGCTCAGCAGCTGGAGCAAAAATTTAAACCTTGAGATTCTTAGCTATCTTTCTTTTCTTTTTTAAAAACAAGTTTCTAATCCTTAATATGCTCTTGAAAGTGTGTGGGCAAATGCTTGGTGAAAAAATTCCAAGGATCAGGAAGCAGCATAGCTTCTTGCCCGTCTTTGTGACTTGCACAGGCATTATGTGAAATGTTCCCAGATAACTATGAGCTAATTTGCTTAACGTCAGAATAAATAAATCTGACATTGGTAATTCTTACTGTCTGTAGTTCTTTGCATTTTAACAATCCTGTTTTCATCTCCCTTCTCCCACCCCCACATCTATATATAAAACAGCCAATTTGAGGTTGATACTTCATTTATCTGATGAAGTGGATGGGATCCACAAAAGCTTAGGCCAGAATAAACAAATTGGTTAGTCTTTAAGGTGCCACAAGACTCTTTACTATTTCTTTTGCAACAAACTAAGGGGTTGTTTTAAACCTTGGTTTAGTATGTTTTCTGGATGCAGCCAGGGTGGCTTGTTAACCAAACAATGTGTCTTATTTTGTCAAACAAAGCAACTTGAGAACCTATGGTTTATTGTTGGGTTGTTCGGAGTGGTTAACAAGCCCCCCTGGCTGTGTTCAAACACGATAAACCGTGGTTCAAAACAACCTACAGTCCACCAGTGAATGTGGGTTAGCATGTTGTGTGAATAGCCCCTGACACAGCTACCCCTCTGGAAACTGTTTATTGTAACACTAAATCATACTACTGTAGTAATTTTCTCATGATGTGGAAGACAAGTACAATCATTTGAACATTTCCTGTGCAATCTCCATGGAAGTAAATAGGAAAGCTCTTGTAGAGTGACTGTTAGATGTTTGTATAGAGAAAGTCTTTTGTGGATGGCATCTATTGTAGGCTTTAGTGATTGTGTACCTGTATATAAACAAGCGATAGAAATATCCACACATTTTAACCTGGGGTGTGGGGGAGAGATACATTAATCTTGCTAAGAATATACATAAATGTGTTTCCTGAAATTCTTGGAGAATAGGATTGTAAGTAAACTGGAATTGCTAGAGATAAACAGCCTTGGAAGAAAAATGTTTAAAGTGACATAGTTTGTTTAAATAGATCATTTTTATTTCTGTTTGCAGTTCGAGATAGAGTTCGTACAAAGATGGAGAGAGATATTTTAGTAGAAGTAAATCATCCTTTTATTGTCAAACTGCACTATGGTGAGTATTTTTGTTCTGGTAGTAACATGGCTTGGTGCTGGTTTATCAAATAGAACAGTGTCCTACTTCTAAAATTTGAATTGCATCTAATAAAATTGGAAGGAAAAGTAGACTGAATTAATATTATTTATATATGATGATCCACAGACCAGTTGAATGAGGCTGTTTCAGTTAATTTCAGTGCAATTGGATTCATTTAAACATTATTCCCCAAATTTATAGGAGGCACACAACTTGCATAAAAAAATTACCTTTCAGAACTACTAATCCTCAAGAGGATCCACCCCATGTTTCTCTAAGAGTTGCTTATCAGGGTGTGCTTCCTGACTGGGAGTAGGCAAGCCCACACAAATTACCCTGTGTAGACATGTTCTGGGGATCCACCTTAGTCAACGATTATTTTGGCTTTATAAAGAACATAAAAAGAGCCCTGCTGGATTAAACTAAAGGCCTTAATGGCCCAGCATCCTGTTTCCCACTGTGGTCAATAAGATACTTGTTGGAAATCTACAAGCAGGACATGAAGGCAATAACCCTTGCCTGCTGTTGTTCCCCAGCAGCTGATATTAAGAGGTATACTTCCTGTAATCCTAGAGATAGTATATAACCATCATTACCACTAGTCTTTGATAAGCAAATTCATGGTGGATCAGACAAATCCCCCTTTAAAGCTCTCTAATTTGGTGGCCATCACCACATTTTCTGGTAATGAATTCCATTCTTATAGCTATGCCCTGCGTGAAGAGGTACTCTCTTGGGAGCCTTCACCTGATGTATTTTTCATTGCACACTAGCATGCCGTGCTACAGAATTTGAGGGTCACCACTACCTGTTTAGTGGATTGGCCTGTGTAAGAAGCATGGCACTTACTCTGACAATCATGCTGATGGAAAGGAGGTAAATGTCTGGAGAAAAAAATCTATCCAACTTCAAGTGGACGTGTGTGTGTGTGTGTGTGTGTGTGTGTGTATGTGTGTGTGTATTTACTGGGACTAAGGTCTTCTGTTATAAAGTGTTTGATTTCCTACAAATAGCAAAATAAAGAAAAAGTAGAGAATTTTTTTGAACAGTTTACACTGAAGAGATGAGTAATTTCATTCACAATTTAATCTGTGTTAAGAAGGTTGCATTTGGACAATCTGAAAATAGTCATAGTTTTATAAGCACCAATTTTTAAAGTTCTGGCTATCTTTTGAATCTATACTTTGCTTAAGGACATTTTGCACCATAGTTAACGTGTGCTATGTTGCTAGCCTATCTCTACAGTCTGCTAAATGTGAAATTTTTGTCTCAACATGACCAGATTGAAGTGCTAGTTGTAATCCCTCATGAAGACTATTTGTTGCATAAATTTGCTTGTCTGTCCTAATAATGTTCAGCAGAATTAAAATCAAGGGTGCTGCTTGTGTGAATAAGCACACAAAAAAGCACACAAGCATATGATGAATTAAAGTTAAACCCATATGGCTTTTCTCTTGCATTTCTTTAAAGGCTCAATAGTCGCTTGCATTATAACAATCCTCATTAGGTTAGTTTGTAAATGGAAGTAGCTAAATATGTGGGTTTGAATTTAGTACTTTGAGCAACTATTCTTCGTTAAATGTAATATTAATCCCTTCTGCTTGAATAGTTGTAACTCTGGAAACACCGCATGTGCTCTTAAATTAAAACCTATTATATAGTAAGTTATTTACTCTGTGTATGTATTTTATCCATTGTCATATAACATTGATGTTCATTTGATTTTTCAAATCAGCCTTTCAGACTGAAGGGAAGCTATATTTAATATTGGATTTTCTCAGGGGAGGAGATGTGTTCACAAGATTATCCAAAGAGGTATGTATTTACATATAATTAGATGGCAAAAATATTGTTACAATATTATAATAATATTATTAAAATATTAAAATGTCATCCTGCTCTTTCTCCAAGGAACTTCCCATCTGACTTTATCCTCACATCCATTTGTGGCATCCACATGGTACTCTCCATATGTTTTGGAGTACATTTCCCAGCATTCCTGACCATTAGGCAGGTAGACTGGGGCTGATGGGAGCTGAAGTCCAAAACAACTGGACGACACCAGGATGAAGAAAGCTGATGTAATGAGTAGGTTAGGCTGAGAGATGCAGACTGACTCAAGATCACCACCAAGTTAACAAAATAGTGGTTGGAGCAACAACTTGATCTTGGATCTTCCGTGCCCAAATCTGACACTATTCCCACTCAGCAATGAAGTTCACTGGGGGACCTTTGGTCAGTCTTTCTCTCGGCTTAACCTACTTCACAGGGCTGTTATGAGGATAAAATGGTGGGGTAGGGGGAGCCAAGAATAATATATGTTGCCTTGAGCATCTTGGAGGAAAGGCAAGATATAAATGCAGTAAATGAATATGTGCTACACTATCCCAGCTCTATAAAGGATTATGCTGTTGTCTGTCTTTGGAATCAAATGTAAAGCTTCTGAGTAAAACATACTGTTAGATACAATTTATTAATAAGTAAACCATACACGTCTCCACATACTGGGAAGCATCGCTTTCTTCCTCTTTCAAAAAATGTTCATTGGTAGTTGGCTTTTATTTGTCTTTCTGTAACCTGCAGTCATTCTCCAATCTGAAATTATTCTGGGTGCTTAATAAAGCTTGGGTTAATGAAGAATGTATCTAGAGAGAATAATCAACTATTGAGTATCTTAAATTACAGAAGCCAAAGTATTAACACATACCCACTTCCTTTTCTCTTGATTTTTAATGATCATTGGAAAATATGTGTGGGGACAGTTCCTGATTGATTTTGATCAAGGGTGGGCCCTCCAGACATTTTAGCCTACATCTTCCCATCAGCCCTAGTCAACAAAGCCAATATTGAGGGGAGTTGTAGGCCAAAAACCTCTGGAGGGCCAGAAGATCTACCCCTGGGTTTTGGTGTTTGGTGATAACTCGAGTGCTGAGAAAACAACTAAGCAGGTTGGATAAATGAATGGCTGGGCCTGTAATCCTATGCACATTTACCTGGGAATAAGCCCAACCGAACACACTGGGATTTATTTCTGGGTAAATATGCAAGGACGGTGCAGTAGGTTGTGTAATGTAGGGATTGAGAAATGTGTCTTCTATTTGTATCTGGAATTTCTCATTCATAGCATGAAAATATGCTTTTAGGAATTTGTCACCAAAACAAGAGAAAATGGAAATCAAGCTTGATTCTGCTTTTGATTTTTCTTTTTCTTCTATCCACCTTTGTTTATATGAATTACTTGACACGTACTGTAATGGCACTTTCATTTTCTTCCTACTTGATTCCTAGTTGCAAAATTTGTGGTAAATGGCGGTCTTCTAAATGAAATGTTTGCTGATGTCTTTATACTGACAATTGCTTTTATTATTTTCAGACCAGCTTTTTGCATTTTAAATCCCATCTATCTTTTAACTTTATAGACAGTCTCCCTACACCCCCATCCATACATTTGGGAATGCAATACCACTTGTAGATGTCTCCCCATCTTGCTTACCAGATGATCAGTGGGAGGGGGGTGGAGTAAGAAGTGTTCAGACTGCAATCAAACCTGCTTTTCACGTGGAAGAAATGGATGTACAACCAGAGCACATGATCTGTCAGACAGTTTAGCACCATTGCACTTTCCTTCTTCCCATCTGTTCTTTATTAGACTTGATCCTCTCTAGTAGTGTCTGGCTTTTCCCATGGCGTTATATGCAGCCTGAGCTCCTATCAATCTGGATTATGGTGAATGCATGCAACAGCTAATTAATCTGAATCTTAAATGAATATTTAAACAGATATGCAGAAATTTAACAAAATCAGAATGTAAATCTATATAGTTCTTATTAGGTTATGTTTACAGAGGAAGATGTGAAATTCTACCTCGCAGAACTGGCCCTTGCTTTGGATCATCTGCACAGCTTGGGAATTGTATACAGGGACCTGAAGCCAGAAAAGTAAAGTAAAATGTATTTTATCCACTATTATAGTCCTCTTGTTTAAAGATGTATTTGTGTTTCTCATAATATAAATGTAGAAATTACATGAAAACAGCTTTACTATTTGATTTTTCTAATATATAAAGTTGAGTATTTAACTTTAACAGAATATATACATAATATTGGTATAATTCTTGTTTGTTCAATTGCTTTATTAAAATGTCTTTAAAATATTTTTGTTATGTGTATTGGTGAATGTGAATTTTAATTTTCAGCATTTTGCTTGATGAAGCAGGACATATCAAGTTAACAGGTAGGTGGAACTTACTGGTATAGCTATTCTTAATATTTTCATGAATAGAGCACATAGGTTTAATAGCAGGTATTTTGTATTAGGTTGTGTCATTCCTAGATATTTCAATATGTGATTTTATGTTTGGGGGCTTCAGTCATTCTTAGGCTTTTAGATTAACAAATATTAGAGTCTAACCAGGATACGGTACTCACTGCCAGAAGTGGCTTTCAATCTCTCGTGTCTTCCTCCAGTGTCCTGTTCAGCTAGCTAACCTACTATGATACATCATAGTGGTGAATATTAAGAACTTCAGGCAGACTTTTCATTAAATCAGGGTACAATGAACAAACCCTATTCTGCAACAAGATATTAAAGGAAAACCATATTGGCTTGGATCCTAACTTCCATTCTGTGCATGGAATGGAACTTTCCCACTGTCTCCACCCTATGCCCCCTAAACATCTGCTGCTGGTAATTGTGGGACCTCCTGGACCAGAATGGCATGGGGCAAGGGCTGCAGCAAGGATGGGGAATCACTAAAAGTGCGAACCTAGCTTGCATACATGGAAGTGCCACCTTTGGATACAAAGTATAGGTGGAAGGATTTCCAGGAGTGACGTATAAGTGGTTCTAGCATTCTGTTCTTGGGTGGATCAGAACCCCAAAATATAAAGTACAATTAATATCCCCTCAAGACTTTTGTAATCTAAATCTTACCTCTCTGCAGTGGATGTCAGTCCAAAGTTATGATGGAAGCAGATGTTCATCATGCTTCAGTTTAGTTCCTTGAATCCAGGTAAACACAAAAATGGCTGGTTAGCTAAAATGAGTGTTTGCAATAGAAATATAGGCAGATGGCCCAGTTTGGCAGATATCCCATCTGGTTTATTTCTTTCTTTTTTTCTTTTTTTTTATGTTTTGAAAGTATTTTCAAGCTTCCTTCCAGGGCCATGTCCTTGCAACATGGTGTACATTGTAGAGAAGATGTATAGATGAAAAAAACGATAAATTAAATCAATACCAATTTCCAATACCAATTAGTAATCTTCACATTCAGGACAATTAAAATTAAAAAATAGGCCACTTAAGACTTTCAGGAATTTTCAGGTGAGGGAGCAACCAGTATATTGCATTGTTTTGCAAGCTGCAATTTTAATATAGATAGAAAGTGTGTGCCGGTGGGGGATCAAAGCATTTGGAAGTTGCTAGTAAAGAGCTTATTCTAATTAGTAAGCAATCGTCACATTTTCCTCTTCAGCCTAATAGTATGGGGCAAAACAACACCTTGGATATGTATGGATAAAGTTTTGGCAACTTTTCACGTAGCAGTAGCAAAAAAGTGTCTTATTCAGATTGCTCAGCTTTCAGCATAGCTTTGTTAGCAAGGTCTGTGAATCTGTATGGAAGACAGTGTCAAGATGTGAAGTATATATGCTTTTAAAGTGGCACCAAGAGCTAAAAGAGATCCTGCAGTACATTTTAAAAGATTGTACTTGAACTCATGAGTTGAATATGTATTTACTTAATGTTCTTTCTCTCATCCACACATGCTGGGGTGAAATGTTTACTGAGAGTTTATGAAGCAATTTGTCGTAAAGAACATCTTGGTATGAATGATACAAAGATGAAAGTAATTGTGTTCAGGTTATATCTGCATAGGCACAAATAGTTGTTTATTGGACAAGTAATTCTTCTAAATTAGAAATTTTATATTGTTATATGGTTTATACAAAGTTGTATCTAGAGCTATCATTTGGCTGTTTCTGCACTAAAGGCTTCAAGGTTATCATAAGCTGTTCTAAATGTCATAAAGCTAAAGGGGATAATGTGGTTTTTGTAGTCCTGAGAGTATATATAGGTATTCTACAATTGACCTACAGTGCAAAGATTTGAAAAAACCTCTGGAAATAAATCAAAACAATTTCTTACAGCTTTATTGCAGTTGTTGCAATATTGTGGGAGAAATGGGGGTAATTCCTGTGCAATTTCATACTTTTGTGGCTGTGTTCAAATTCTTTAATATGAAGGAGGACAGGATTCCTAACAACATTTTTGGAACAGCTGAAATCCCATAATTGTGGCAACTGAGTATCTTAACTGCAAACAATAAACATTAGGCTCAATATGCTTAACATGTCAAACATTCTTATGGAGTGGATTCTTGATCAAATTTAGAAATATCTTTTAAAAAATTACATAACATCCTGTAGCAATTCATAACCCACAATTCTCCCCATGTTTTGCATCTTCGGAAGTAAGCCATAGTTTTGAAATTTCTTTTTGTAACACACTTTTAGGATTGAGATTTCAAATCATGCCTTCTCAATGGCCATGTTGGGATGCAACAGTAAGCCAGGGTTCTGAAGAATCATGCTCTATTGTTTACAAGCAGTGTGTTTGTGCATGCTGCCCAATTGTTCTTGTTGTTAAGTGGGAGCTGCTAAACAAACCATGAACCCTCTGTTTGTGATTCATTTATTGTGACATTTGAGGCAAGAACTCTGGTTTGTCTTTCCCCAAGCAAGGCTCTTAAGCCAACAACAAACCATGGCTTATGACTCAGGGTTGTTTGGGGAGGGCCTGTTCAGACAACTTGCTAAGCCATGGTTAGGCCGCTAACCCTTTTGTAACAAATAGTTAATGAGCATATTTAAATTGTAGTTATATAGTCACCATGATTAGGAGTGCTTCACATGACACTCTAAGCCATAATGTTTAGCTCAAAATGCTTAACCACTGTGGCTTAGCGTGTCATCTGAACAGGGTCAGAGTGACAAGTGAGAGTCCCTGGTTTAATCGTCACGCTAAACAAACCATTGATGGGGAGTTCATGGTTTGTTTAGAAGCGATCAAGCGTTATGCATCTGCACACTTCTCATTTCCAATAAGCCAGGTTTCCTCAGAATGCTGGCTTATTTGTTTATTTATTTGTATTTATTAAAACATTTATATCCTGCCCTATATCACAAGGATCTTAGGGCGGCGTACAGATAAAATCATACATATAAAATAGAATAAATTTACAGTTCTAAAACAAATTAAACCATTGATATATTAAAACCAATGCAAAATTTTAAAGCAGTAAAATCCAATTAAAACAAGACAGTGTGCAGGCTGGTGGATTTAGCCATCAAAGCCTTTATTAAAAAGCCATGTCTTAAACTGGCACCGAAATTAAGCCAGTGCCGGTGCCAGTCGGGCCTCCAGGGGGAGGGCATTCCACAGCAGGGATGCCACCACAGAGAAAGCGAACTGCACCAATATTTAGAGGGATGCTATTGTGACATTCCATTAGAACAGCACCTTTGATTATGTGGTGACCTCATAGTAGAAAACTTTGTGTCATTATTTACTAGATTGTTCTTTATATTCAGAATAGAGGGAGACATTTTCAACCTGATAAAAGATATATCTCCAATGCCAGTGATCAAGCTAAAATAATATTTCTACTGTTTAACCAAAAACAAATTGAGACGCCATAGCTAGTTTTGAAGTGACTGCCCTAAGGGTAGGACAGTTGGTTGAAATTAACCTGGTTAATTTCAGGTTAACCTGATGTTACCTGATATGTGACACTTTCTATAGCTTGTTTGATATAAATTTTAAGGGACGTTATCTATTACAGTTTTGTGAATTTTATAGATGCTATCCATAGCACTTTTAATCATCATTGATTATGTGTTCTTATTTTGTTTATGCCTGTAATTTCCTTAATAATTGAAACAATGCTGCATATGATTGTTGCACTTTCAGAGGAAGATGGCTAGATTTTTTGGCCCTTTTCTCAACATATTTGCTCCCTCCCACACCTTTCCGCCCGCTATTTACACCTTGATGAATTCTATGTAGAATAAGGGTTTATGAAAACATTCAATAGGCATTTGGCTTCCTACTATCCTGTGAGTGTAAGCCTTAAATCTAACTTCTGGTTAATGTGATAGCTCAAGAGCCACTTCCGGATTTCAAGAACCAGCTGCATGTGGATATCTCATGACAACCTAGAACTGAAGTACTACTGTCTGAGATTCTAACCATCATTAGGCATCTCTCATGCAAATTTCCAACCCCATTTCATTTTCAGAGCCTAACTTGAATTACAACTTAAACCCTAGCCATAGCTGCAAATGACAATTTGGAGCTAAACATGGTTAATTAAAATACTGATACAAGCATAATGCTGCACCATAGTTGGCTTCAAAACATAAAGTGGGGAGGGCAAAACTAGCATGTGGGAGAAGGAGCATGTAAATGTGTTGGTTAGGTAACTGGGCTTTCATGTTGGGAGTAAAACAGTTGTGTGAATCCTGAGCGTTTCTTTTAGGATACAAAGAGGAAGTTGGCTTAAATTGAAGTTCACTGTTCACAAAAAAAGAGAGATACATGCTTCAGTGATCCTTAATTGAAAACAACTAGGTTTGTCTTTGTACCCTTTTATTAATCTATAGACTCTGCTTCTGGACACCGGTGGAAGCCATGCAATGATCAAAGCCATGGTCCAAAAATGCTTTACTGACAACTGAGCAGGAGCTATGCACCTTATTTATTTCCCACTCAAAACTGACACCTTTTCTTTTTGTCAACGTGAGCTAGTGCCGGCATGTTTCTGTCTGGATAGATTTTAAAAAAAAGAATCAAGACTATTCCATTTGACTCGTGAACCATTTAGCTTTGCCTTGGAATGACATACTTAATATATTACAAGGATTTGATGAGCATTTTCCTGTTTACTGAGTGGCCTGGTTTGCATGACACAAGGGTGGTTAAGAGGCCACGGTAGCTTGTTAAATATCCCTGCCTGGGCTGCCCAATTTACCTAAATATCCTTGCCAGGCGCAGTTTATCATGACGTTCAAACCCAGCGAGGCTACAGCCCAGCAACCCTAGAACAGACCATGGGTTCTGGGTGATATATTAACCACTCCATCCACCCACACTTGCCAGGTTTGAATGTCACGACAAGCCACATCCAGTGAGGACAATTAGGAAAATCAGGTGGCACACAGCCTGTATGTATAGGGGTTAACCAGCGGTTTATTCAACTACCAAATGGTCATATGAACCTGGTCAATGTCTTGTCAGGAGGGCTACTCATTTAATTCACTAAGCTGTGTTTGCTTTATATCCATTGTGTGCACTCATTGAATGTACAGATAAAAAGAAATACTCTTTTTGTATATATATAAAACATTCAAGCTGGCAACATGCCTTACTTTTTGTAAATTAATTTTAAAACAGCTTTTTATGTTGTGTGAAATATGATAGGCCAAGGAGGAGTTGATAAATATTTACAGGAATTCTTCAGTACAGCAACCACAACTTACCTAACATCTGTCATTTGACCTTTGATGCAGTCATAATATGAATGAAAGTTGAGAATTTGAAGCCAATGTACTACTGAAAATGGTTCAATAAGCAATAGTATGCTGTTGTGCAGTTTGCATAAATTTCAGTGGGGCTTATACAAGAACATTTCAGTTTTTCTCTTTAATTTGAGATTTCATTGATTAGCTGTAATGATTCCCTGTTCTACTGTTCTATGGTATAGAGCAGAGGAGGGGATCAGATGTTTTGGGACTCCAACTCCATTTATTTATTACACTTCTATACCACCGAATAGCCAAAGCTCTTTTTTTGCAAAAAAAAAAAAAAAAGGGGAAAAACCCTTAAAATACGATATCAAACGTAATAGAAAAAAACTAATTATTGGCAATGTTGACCTAGGCTGAAGGGAACTGGAATCCAAGAACATCTGGGGGTCTACAGGATCCTCACCCCTGGTCTATATATAATATATACATACTCCAAAATGGCTGATATGGCTTATATGTTCAATAATCTGTTACCACTGCTGCACAAAGTTTCTTTACTTGGTATATCTTTATAATACTGTTTTAGACTTCGGCCTCAGCAAAGAATCCGTTGATCAAGAGAAGAAAGCCTATTCTTTCTGTGGTACTGTAGAGTACATGGCACCTGAAGTTGTAAACAGGCGAGGCCACAACCAGAGTGCCGATTGGTGGTCATTTGGTGTTCTTATGGTACTGTTTATTTCCTTGCCTATTTTTACATAACAAGCAGATGTGCTTCTTGATGTTGCCAAGGAAATACGAATGCTATCCATATGTTTTTGAAATTGTGGACAGATTTAGTACAGTGTTTTACGTTGCTCAGGTTACAATCTGGGAATAAATTTTAATAGTACTTTGTCTTTAACTGTTTTTTTTTTTTGTAATTCAGCTGTATCCAGTGCTGCTTCTGCATGATTGTGTTGGTCTAGCAGAACTTACTGCCAGCACAACAGCTTTCTAGAGCAGCCTATGGAACGAAACGGAACAAACATTTCCAGAACCGGATAGATGATCAGAGTTCCCTTCTGTGAAACCCTTCTGACCTGTTCCATTCCAAAAATGAGCATTTTGGCTCATTTCCAGTTGCTTTAGAAGCACTAGCTTCCCATTTTGCTAGCAGTCGGTCCTGCTGGCTCACGGGGCAGCATTGGGTACTGCCCTCTGTTTCCTAAGTTGCGCTGAAAGCAGTTTAATTAAAGTGTTAACCAAAGTAAGTAGCTGAAAGCATAGCAACATTTAAAACAATGTTTTGACAGTGAGAGTCATAATATGCTTTGATATAGCAAGATGGCTAAATGAGGAATATTATGTTACACTGTGTATATGCTTTTGTGGTTATAATGAACTATTAACACAAACTCATGAACAGATGAATTATCAGCCCTCATGGTTGTTGTTTTTTTGTATGAAGTATTACTTTAATACAGGGAGAAATATTACTCAGTGTTACGCAAATGAGCGTTTCTTTTACCAAACTTATCAGAACTGTTTATATTAAACTCTTTATCTATCAGCTGTGATGTTGTTTAATTGTATGCCATAAATGGAATTCTGGCCAGCATAACAAGATGTTATAATGAAGCCTTAAGGTTTTTTTAAAAAATCTCAACTTTTTCATAGCTTAAAATTTTATTTTCTAAATGTTTGCTGTTGGTTTGTTTCCTTCCCAGTTTGAAATGCTTACTGGTACACTACCATTTCAAGGAAAAGATCGAAATGAAACTATGAATATGATACTCAAGTAAGTTTTTTTTATTTTATCTATAAATTATTCTATTTTTAAGAATTTTCAAGTGAGGGAAATATGACATGAATTGAATTCCATTGATACCACATAAATATCTGTATATCAACTTGACTGAAAAGTAGAAAATAATAAAAAGTTTAGAAAAAGGCTTCATCTGCTACTAAAGTTATTAGAAAATGTTTTTGTACAAGATACACAAATTACAATGAGAACTTTTGAATGTTTTAATTAAGCTTTAAGTACTCTTGGAGTGCTCATTAGGTTTTTTAAATAAGAAATCAAACTTAGAGGCAAATGGTTTAACCCTTAGAATTGTGTTGGCAAATAAGGTCTTGGGTCTTGCCCTCCAGCAGCGGTGCAGTGTTGCAAACTATAGCATTAGACCAGTGTTGCAGGAAAACTGCTCTGGCAGCATGTTGTGCAAATGTTAAGATCTCTATCTTCATTTCTTGTGTGTGTGTGTTGATTTTGAAAAGTCTTACATAATGTCAGATACGTTTCTCAGACAATGTTGAACAGTGGGTTATTTGCAAGGCTGTATATCTGGTTTTTGCCTCTCCTCTTGTGGTGAGAGCTTTCCTGACTTGATTATGAGAAGAGAGGCAGCATCTCTCCTGGAGGCTTGCTCACTGATGTTAGTGTGGCAAGGGGGAACCCCTGACCCTTCAGATGTTGTTGAACTATAACTCCCATAATTCTTGACGATTAGCCATGCTAGCTGGCAATGATGGCAGTTGGAGCCCAACAATATCTAGAAGGTCATAGGGTTCCCACCCCTGGTGGAGAATGAGGACAAAACTTTGTAAATAATTCCACCAAAGAGCCAGCCAGCTAATGAAAGCACCATGGAATATAGTATTTCCAAAAAGTTTGTTTGTTTAGCTGGAATAGATTAAACTATAAAATGTAATGCTCTGTATGTTGGAATATGTAAAGTCAGTGTCATGAATAGTTAATTTTTTTCTAAAACTCTTCTTGCTAAATGTGCACTTTTAGAATACTTGGATTAAATCTCTTAGGGTGCAATCCTATCTACGTTCAGACAGAAAAAATGTCTGACAACTCCCAGCATGCCCCAGCCAGGATTGCACCCTTAATTTCATGTGCTATTGAAGTGTATTGCACAAACAGCTAGCTTTTTCTTATGTTCATTTGATTTCTTGTTTAGTGGGTATATTTTGAATGTAAATTCTCTCTTTTTCTAGAGCAAAACTTGGAATGCCGCAGTTCCTTAGTCCTGAAGCTCAAAGTCTTTTGAGGATGTTGTTTAAACGGAATCCTTCAAATAGGTTAGGTAAGTTAGTATTGTTTAGATCAGCCTTCCCCAACCCGGGTCCCTCCAGTTGTTGTGGTCTACACTTCACATCAGCACAGCCAGCTTGGCTAATGGCCAGAGGTAGGAGCTACGGGATCCAGATTGAGGAAAGCTTGTCTAGACATTAAACAAGCAATGTTATGAACATTCACAATCTGCTTGTGAAGTTTAAATCTCCCTTTCTGAGTCACTGTAGTCCTGAATTGGGGCTGCAGATGCATAGCTCTGCTAGGAAGAGGAATGTTGGTCTTCCTTGGCTGCAAGGAGCAGCCAAAGAAGGTTTTTTGAAGTGTTAAAGAAAGAAAATAGAAAATAACCCTCAGCAACCTCATCCTAATAAGTACACCCCCCCACACACACACAACCACACACACTCCAAAAATTAATGCCACATTGTGTTGTGCAACAGTTTGGTATGGCATATATATATGTGCACACAGGCACAAGACAAGAAAGGCTGGGAGGAGGATCTCATCACAGCAGGTGTATAGATGAGTTATTCTGCAAAGGCCCCTGGGATACGTGCTGGAAGCAGGTGGGAGGGCAAAGGGGGAAACAAACCATGGCAAGCTGGTGCCAACAGTGGCATGGCATGGCTTAGTGAGTCATTAGCCAATCCACCATGGTTTGTTTTTAGCGTAGCTAATTGTGACATGTGAACAGGCCCAGAAAGAGAGAGCTTTCCCAAGTCAGCCATGATTTTAACAGCATTGCAGTTTGGCACTATTTTAACCTGACTACACTGACACTTAGTGTCATGGAATTTCAGCCCTTTCAATATTTTTTCAGAGTATTGGTTAAGCAGTTGATGCTGTCCAGAAAGTACAGCAGCCATAAAAAACAGTTTTGAAAGAGCCAGTAGCATAGAGGGAAATGTAAATACGATACACAACATAAGAAAAAGGGGGATTGTCTTTATAATCCAGCTCTACATGTCATCATACAGGCATAGCAATTTGCGCCATTGCTTCTAACACTACGCTGTTGCTCAGGACCGAGTAGTATGAGAGCCTATTCTTTGCCATGGCACAACTTACTCTGTGGCAACACTGGAAGGAGCAGGTCTCAAAGACCCTGTTCAGAAGACACCTTAAACCATGGTGGTTAAGGCTTTTTTTTTTTTTGCTATCAAAAAAGCCTTAACCACCATGGTTTAAGGTATCTTCTGAACAGGGCCAAAGTGTCTTATGAATACATTGGAGTTGAGGAGGCTAGTAAAGTCCTGTGTCATCTTTAAGTGAAACAAAGTTACTGGAGGTGGAGTTTAAGATAGTGTGGAAGCTACAGTAACACAAGCTGCTGCATTCTACCACAATTAATAGCATGCCATTTAAAAATTTAAAAATAATGTAGTAAGAGGGCATAAAGAATAACCCATGTAAATTGAGGACATCAAATGAACGGGATGTTCTAGAACTGCAACCTGGTGACCTTCCTTTTTAAGCGTCTAAGAACTACTTGTGCCCAACTTGTAATGAATCATTCTGAGTTTTCTCATAGTGAGCCATAATTCATTAATATTGCTCATGCTGTTCATGAGACTGCTACAATAGAAAGTCAAGACTTCCACAAAGAACGTTTCACATTTATATAGCTGGGCCGATAGAATGATGAATTTAAAAAGTACTGTGGTCCCAAAGATAAACTGGTGCAAGCTTCCTAATACACATGACCAGGGTTTTGATTTTGATTTTATTTTTGTAGTGCTGTACTGATACTACAATGTCGGGGATTGAAAGCATTATTGATTCTTTGTTTTCATTTAAAATTACTGTGCAAAATGGGCTTGGTGTAGCTGCAGGTGCAAAAAGGCATGTTCTGGGCCTTAGAATTCTTGGGTTGGCTCCACATTGGTCATACTTGGAGAAAACCCATTGAAATCAATTATACTTCAGTTAGACTTAACTTAAGTCGCATTGATTTTGATGTTCTGTTCGAAGTATGACCAAGTCTGAATCCAACTCCTTGTTTTATTTTAACTGCCATAGATGGACTTGTTCCATATCCTCAGACATTTCTCTTTAGTTAGCTATAGAGATGCTGAGATCCAAAGAGCTGCTTTAGATGTGTCCAAGGGCTTGGAGGTAGCCCATGACTTGTGTTTTTGTGACCACTGTGTGGTCCCTTTAGTTTTGAAAGTGGCTTGTTATGTAGCCTGCATGAGGTGGGGAATGGGCCTATTCTGGATGCCCAAATATGTTTCTTTACCCTGTTTGATTTACATTAATTTAGTACGTTGTGTATCCTGTAATTACAGGAGCTGGTCCTGATGGGGTTGAAGAAATAAAGAGGCATCCCTTCTTTTCAACTATTGACTGGAATGTGAGTACACAAAACAAAAGTCTGTATTGGCATACTGTGGTACTACAAGTGATTGAAATTTAACACATTTCTTTGTAAATCTTGCAGCTTTTTAAAGCGCGGAAATGTGTCAAAACAGTTGAAGCAAAAACTCCCGTCACTTTTATTAAAGAATGGGAAGAAAAGATTAAGTGTGTGCAAGAGATGACTTGGTAGAAAGATGATCCTATTTTACTTTTGTTTTCCTTTCTCCTTTTTAACAAGTGTGCTTGATATGACAGAGACCTTTGGGGTGGGTGGGCGTGGTGTTACAAAAAAGGTAGTAGAAAATCAGGGGAATCCATCTAAATTTTGATCCTTTATTGTAGGGGAGGTTTGTGCAAAATATATAGAGTTGTATCTATATATTCCTCCACTCATAGAAGGGCCTTCAATTGAGCAAAGGGGAAGGAAAGACAATTCTTAATTATTCTTCCTCCCCTTTGCAACCCTCTCTGCCTTCCCCTAATTTTCTCCAGAGGGTTGGGGGTCCTTTTGGAACACTATGGGAGGTGGCCAGGGGACTCCAGAATAAAGGAGAATTTGCAAAAATCTATTTTTTCTTCGCTGGAACAAAGAACTTCCCATGAGCGGAGGGACACAGTTGGATACAACCCATTGTAATCTGTGAAAGCAATATTTTGTGATTTTAATTCCAGAAACTATTCAGGAGAGAGATTCAGCCCCCATTTAAACCTGCTTCTGGAAGACCAGAAGACACATTTTGTTTTGACCCAGAATTCACAGCGAAAACACCAAAAGGTGATATTTGTTGAAAAGAATATAATGCATTATCTTCCCACCCTGTGTGTCACACAGTGTAGTATAATGTTCCAGTTAAAAATCAGGCATAAGAATGGGATCACACCTACAATCACCTCTTCAACTTATTTGGAACATTAGCTGTATCAGTATCTTTTTTTTTATTTGTATAATTTTTATTAATTTTTCAACAAAACAAAACAAACATACATAATATATAAACAAACTAACTCCCTCGACTACCCCCGTGCACCCCCCCCCCCGAGACCTACTCACATTCATCCATCATCCTTCCAGAATTTTAATGATTCTTTTGAAGGCGATTGTCCCTTTCCCGATCTTAAAACATATTCCAAAAAGGGAGTCCATATATCTCCAAAATCACTCTTACTGGACATTCCCCTCATTATTTTCATTTTACATGTCAACATATCATTCAATGCAATATCCCAAATTTCCAACTCACCCACAATGATTTATCACTTCCAGTCAATATATCATGCCTTTTATTACTCTTCATGATAAGGAATTAGTGCTCAATTCAAAGCTTTTTTAGGGAGCTCAGGAGATCTGCGACCTTACTCCGACTCGATCATAGCCACGCCCCCAGCTGTATCAGTATCTTGAAGATATCAGTAACTTGCTTCCTTTTTTTGGATTTTTTAAATCTTTATTCTACTCAGTGTTATTTAACTGCCCCTTTTGAACTTAACTTTCCAAGCTAAGTATTTGAAAAACAAATCTCAGAAATAAGACCAAGTTGTTCTGTCCCTTCTACCGTTGTCATAGGTTGTTGTTGTTGTTGTTGTTGTTGTTGTTTGCTTATAAATCTGCTAAATTCTTGAAACGTAAATGAATTCAGCATTTACACTTGCCATTATTTTTCAGAAAGGGGGACATTTTATAAATCTGTAGTGAATAAAGCATATTGTATTATAGATATATTATGGGCAATCTTAACCTAATATCAATTCAACCATTAGATTCTCCAGGAGTTCCACCTAGTGCTAATGCACATCAGCTCTTCAAAGGCTTTAGCTTTGTTGCAACTACTGCCATAGAAGACCACAA
Organism: Anniella stebbinsi; assembly: GCA_029215795.1. Taxonomy (NCBI): domain Eukaryota; kingdom Metazoa; phylum Chordata; class Lepidosauria; order Squamata; family Anniellidae; genus Anniella; species Anniella stebbinsi. The sequence goes on from JARDYH010000001.1 coordinate 19,526,065, forward strand.
ATTCTCCCCTCTCAACAACATATTGCCAATAGTGCAGGTAACGTTTCCCCCCACCCCCACCTATGTTTTTCCTATTGAAACAACAAATTCCAAATAGTGTATGTTAAGATTTGTAATAATTGCTTGTCAGGAATTTGTTGCTATTTTGTAAGATGCTACAGCATCTTCAGAAATAAACATAGTGATAGAAAGTTATTGGTCTCAGGTGGTTGTTTATGGATGAGGGTGGGTGGGTGGACTATGCATATTCCTTTCCACAGCTTATATAAAGCACTTAACATGTAGGTGCAAGCAGCTGGGCTTTCATGGAGCATCTAGGTCACACCATAGCCATATTGGCACCTTAAAGTAATCCATGGTTCAGTGTGACATGCAGAAGCAGGAACAAGTTGCAGTGAGCCTTATATTCCCTCTTCCTCCTGTGGGAAGCTTTGAAATGGTTTGGAAGCTTTTGCTTTTACTTAACTATATTTTACTGTATCATCCTGATTGACAAACTATGTTTAATCGTAACTATGGTTACTTTCCAATTTCAGCAGGTATGATTGGAAATTCGCTTGCTTGAAACTAACTATGGTTAATGTTAACCACAGTTTGTCTGGACAGCATGACAAACCATGGTTGCACAAAAGCTTCTGAACAACTCCTCCCAACTGTGCAACAAGAGCAGGGGGGATCTATGGCTCATTCTTCCACATGCATGTTGAACTGAGCTATGAATTCATTGTCTCATATGTGTAGTGGGGAGAAGCATGGGTCCTCCTTCTCCCTCCACCCCATAATCCCATGACAACAGTGTTTGGCTAAGTGACTTTGCTGCAAGCTACCAGAACATGGGCTGGTTTATGTTTCTCTCAGCTGCCCTGCTGAGGATCCCTGTTTAGAGCTGTCAAAACTATCAGTATTTAAGTAGAATGAATAAAGTTGTGGCCCTTTTACCCAGCACCATTCCTGCTTTGTTCTCATTGCTCCACCCATTTGTTCTTGCTATTCTCCCACATTGGATGCACTGATAAAACATCTAATTAACAATTCTAAAGTATATTTGGTATAATATGTTTGGAAATGGTTTAAACGTTTACTGGAGTTCATGAAACTTTGTTAATAATTGTGTATATTAATAATACAAATGACAATCTACATTTGCTTTTAGCAACTTCATGGGAATAGTGCACTATTTACAGATGCCTATGAACTTAAGGAGGACATTGGTGTTGGTTCCTACTCAGTGTGTAAGCGCTGCATCCACATAGCTTCAAACATGGAGTTTGCTGTAAAGGTAAGTATGAAACTCTTTTCCCCTTCATAGGCACTACTAGTAAATGTCTAAAAAATTATAACAATCTACATGGAATTTATGCCTTTCAATAAGTGTTTTATAGATCTTGGATCTTTTTTCTTAACAATATTTGGTTAATTTTAAGATTTTAATTCTTACCTGGTTTATGCTGGGATTTCAAGAACTAGCATTTATAAAACATCGGTTTGTCATTTTAATTTTTCTAAAACAAAGCCTGCTCATAAGATATTTTACCTGTAAACATTGCAATGAATGATTATACACTGCCATATGTAGTGTTCACCTTTATACGCCTGAGGAATTAGGCTGTGACCTGTGAAAACACTTAGGCTCTATTGGAGTTACTTAGGATATTTAAGTAATTAGAGTAAGCCTCTAAGGTGCCTTTGTACTCATTATTTGTGACGTATAAGCCAAAGACAAAGATGGCTACCCAAAATATTTTTTAAAGTTGCCTGATTCTTTGAGGATAAAGTTGGGTATAAATAGAAATAAGTAAGGAGGGGCATAGTATGCAATTGTATTTCAACCTCTGACACAGGATCTGCATCAGCCAAATGTTTATCAGATCCTCACCATTAGTGCTGTCCCCTTTTTTCCAGACAGACATGTAATTACCATTAGCTATAAATAAAACTTGAGTATATGAGTCGTGACTTCCAGCTGATATATTAAATTAAATGGTTGAGGGCAGCTATAGCAGTAGTAAGCAGTGTTTTCCCACTGTAGTTACTTAGCTTAGTAATTACAATCTAGGCTCTTAAATGCCTTGCTTATGGTTGTTCTGGAAAGAATTTACATCTGCCCAGGAAACAGATTTCAGGTATTGTACAGTCTTTGTAATTAGCTTCAGGAAACAATTCAAGGTTTCTTTTGATCTATAGAGTCCTAAGTAGTTTTATCCAATAGAGATTTCTGCCTTATTCGCATGCTACCATTTTTAAGCTCATCTAAAAGCCCAATTTTGACGACGTATCAACTTCTTCACCATCCTTGTACCACAGAGGCGATGACAAGAGAGATTCAATGGTTGCCCCACAGGTATTGAACACCCTTCCCTTGAAATTGACCAAACCCTGAGCATTAAAATTTCCCAGAGGTGATGTAAGATGTTTGGGGTTGGACTTTAATGGGTTGGACTTTAATGGCAAGGCTAATTTGATTTCATTATTGCCTTTTGCTAAAGTGTTGAATTTAATATTGTATAACCTTTTCATGCCATTTGATCTTTCCAGATAATTGACAAAAGTAAAAGAGATCCCTCTGAAGAAATTGAGATTTTGATGCGCTATGGACAGCACCCTAACATTATTACTTTAAAAGATGTATGTATTCTAGTTGGTTTCTGAAATAGTACCTGGTCTGCAAACATTGGTGCGGTGTAACAGTCTCCTGTGGTTCCCTCTCCAACTTTTTAATAACTGTCAGGAAAATATTCATTATTTCAGTGAACTTCATTAAAAAGCCATCATCATAACCCATTGCTATGCTCTGCCTTCAGCTACCCATGTAGCCTTGCAATGGCAAAGACTACATCTCTTTGCTTAGGCCAACAATCACAAATACACATGTACAGGCAGAAATCTGCAGTAACGCTACCTGAATAAGCTCTTCTTTGTTGTTATGTAATCTCATCTTCAGATCGTATTGTAGCTTCAGTCTCACATAGGTCTTTGTTTCCAGATCTCTGATCATTCTTATTGCCCTCCTCTGAACCCCCTCCAGCTTGTCTGCATCCTTCTTCAAGTGTGGTGCCCAGAACTGGACACAATACTTAAGATGAGGCCTAACCAGTGCCGAATAGAGGGGAACCAGTACCTCACGCAATTTGGAAGCTATACTTCTGTTAATGTAGCCCAAAATAGCATTTGCTTTTTTTGCAGCCACATCACACTGTTGGCTCATATTCAGCTTGTGATCTACAACAATTCTAAGATCCTTCTCGCTTGCACTATTGCTAAGCCAAGTATCCCCCATCTTGTAACTGTGCATTTGGTTTCTTTTTCCTAGGTGTAGAACTTGGCATTTATCCCTATTCAGTTTCATTCTGTTGTTTTCAGCCCAGTGCTCCAGCATATCAAGATCACTTTGAAGTTTGTTTCTGTCATCCAGGGTATTATCTATCCCACTCAATTTTGTGTCATCTGCAAATTTGATAAACAATCCCTGCACCTCCTCATCCAAGTCATTAATAAAAATGTTGAAGAGCATCTGTCCCAGGACTGAGCCCTGTGGTACCCCGCTCATTACCTCCCTGCAGTTTGAGAAGGTACCACTTATAAGCACTCTTTGAGTCTGATTCTGTAGCCAACTGTGGATCTACCTAATAGTTGTTCCATCTAGACCACTTTTGGCTAGTTTGCTGATCAGAATGTCATGTGCTACTTTGTCAAAAGCTTTGCTGAAGTCAAGATGTATTATGTCCACAGCATTCTCAAAGTCCACAAGGGAGATCACCCGATCAAAGAATGAGATAAGATCAGTCTGGCAGTATTAGTCATGCTTGCTTCTAATAATCACTGTGTTGTTCTCATGGTGCTTACAGATTGACTTCTTTATAATCTGCTCCAAAATTTTCCCAGGGATTCATGTCAGGCTAACTGGTCTGTAGTTCCCAGGTCCCTCCATTTTGTCCTTTCTGAAGATAGGGACAACATTAGCCCTCCTCCAGTCGCCCAGCAATTCACTCGTCTTCCATGATTTTGAAAAAAATAATAGACAGTGGTTTTGAGAGTTCTTCTGTCAGCTCCTTTATTACTCTAGGATGCAGTTCATCAGGCCCTGGAGATTTGAACTCATTCAAAGAAATTAGATGTTCCTTGATCATTTGTTTATCAATCTCAAACTGCAGTCCTTCCGTTTCAGCTTGTACTTCACTTTTGCTAGGGGGATAACAGACCTGTGTTTGGAAGAAGACTGAGCTAAAGTAGGAATTGAGCACTTTGGTCTTTTCTTTGTCATCTGTTATTAATTTGTCATCCTCATTAAGCAGTTGAACCACCATTTCTTTCCTCTGTCTTTTGCTATGCACATACCTGAAGAAAGCTTTTTTGTTGCTTTTAGCATTCCTTGCTAGCCTCATCTCATTCTCAGTCCCCCATTACTACTACATCGGATTTCCTTGAAACATTGGCAATTTGCTTTTCAAAAGATTCATCATCTTCTCCTTGATTGGGTGGTTGGTAGTAGACTCTGAGTATCATGCTCCTTTTATTCCTTTCCCCATTTATTTTAATCCAGATGCTCTCAATGGGGCTCCCAGGCTCATCCTCCTGTATTTCTGTGCAGGGATAAGTGTTTTTGACATATAGTGCAACTCCGCCTCCCTTTCTATTTCTTTTCTATTCCGCTCATGGGAGTCATCCTACCAAGTTTCAGTCATATCTATCAAGTCATATTTGCCTTCATGTATTAAGAGTTCAAGTTCGTTCTATTTTATTGTTGTACACTGCTTTCAGAGGGGGTTTTGCCCATGAACGGTGGCCAAGAATTATTTTAAATAAATAAATTTCTCGATAGCATGTTGCTGGTGCCTGGCATTAATTGATGCCTGTTTTTGCTTCATACTGATGTTTGTTTGTTTTAGGATGTTTGTTGCCGCTGTTGATTTTATTATTTTTCTTACTACATCAGTTTTTACAATGGTTTTTATTGTACACCACATTGGGAGGCTTCCTGCCCTGAAAGGAGACCAAGAAATATTTTCAATTAATACATTTATTTCTTGATAGTATGTTACTGATGCCTGGCATTAATTGATGCCTGGTTTTCAATCAGTTGTAGGGACTCACATATGCAGTGAAAGGAAAATATATGGACAAGATAAATGTGCATTTGAATCCACTATGGGAACCATTTTGCTTGTGATAGGAAGCAAACACTGACTTGCATTTCCTGTTTTCCCTGCTTATTGCTGTGTCTGAAATGACTTCAAGATAACTCTACAAATGTGAAGTACAGATAAGCATGTTGACTTGAAGGCTAGGTTTAGGGTGTAGGTCATTGAGTTGTAGCACTGCTTCCCTCACAAGAATGCCCATCCCTTGGCTTCACATAACTTGGTTCAATGTTACAAGCGACAGTTGCTAAATTTAATTAAAATGAACATAGGAATTCTCCTAAACACACGTTAAGAACAACAAAGTACACCCACATTTCCTGCCTCTTTCGTGTATATCCAGATGGACTACGTGATTTATATATGCCTTGTACAAATTCCTTGGAAGTACTTGTTTCTCAACTGTATTAAACTTCTACAGGTGTACGATGATGGTAAATATATCTACCTTGTCACAGAATTGATGAAGGGAGGTGAGCTGCTGGATCGTATTCTCAGACAAAAGTATTTCTCGGAACGGGAAGCAAGCGCTGTATTGTACACCATTACAAAAACAGTTGACTACCTTCATTGTCAAGGAGTAAGTGGTGCATGTTCAAATACCTTTCCATGTCGGTAATAATTACATTCTTAAACATCAGTCCTAGGAGGCATGTTGGTTTTTGGGGAATAACTTCAGTCAGGTAATGCTCTGTATAGCAGGGGTGAGCAACTTCTGTGGGACCCAGGGCTGCCCCCCTTCCCACTGCCGCCAAAATTCAGTGGTATGTCAGTAACAAACAAAAAGGGGGGGGGGCACAATTTTCCTTTAAAACAAGGCATGCAGGGAGCAGAATCGAATTCTGGGAGGTCTCCAAGAGTGCAGTTCTGCTTCCCAGACACCTGCTCCTTGTGTGACTTCTTTTAAAAGAAAATTGTGGCTTTTTTGCTACCCATTGGCGGGGGAGGGGGGGGTTGGTGGGTGGGAGGGAGGGAGGGAGGGCACAAAAGTGGCTTGGCCAGGCCACGTCTTGCCCACGTCTGCTGTATAGTAGCCAAGGCTCGGTGAGATACTGCTTTTTAAAAGTTTAGTCAGATAACTAACAGAATCAAAGTTATATACAACAGAAATGTTGCTTTGAAATAAGTAAGCCCAATTATATTTCTTTATTTGTTGGTAATCTGAATCTAGCGTTGTTGAAGGAATTGAGAACATCAATTCTCAAGATTTTTTTTTTTACTGCAGTTGAACAAGCTTAATTAGTAATCTGTTTGTAATGGTTAGATTGGACTTGAATTGTAAATTGACTCAAAAATTAAACTGTGTCCATATGCATGTTATTCTGCTCCTGTGGCTAGGGTATTATTATTATTATTATTTTAAAAATATTGAAAAACAAACCCATGCATTATAGCAGATGCTGCTTTTTTCAAATTTCAGCCTAAACATTTGATGTCTTGTGTGTGTGTGTGTGTCTTTTTAAGGTAGTACATCGAGACCTTAAACCCAGTAATATTTTATATATGGATGACTCTAATAATGCTGACTCCATCAGGATTTGTGATTTTGGCTTTGCAAAGCAACTTCGGGGGGAGAATGGGCTTCTCTTAACCCCTTGCTATACTGCCAACTTTGTAGCACCAGAGGTATGTATATTTCAGCGCATACTTTTCTAGCCTCGCAAAGTAGTTACATTATAAGACCTCTTTGCCTTTGTAACACATTTTTGCCTTGCATCTTTTAACAAGGGAAAAAATATTTATTTTATTTACAATATTTATGTACCACTCCATACCTCAAATTGATTCTGGAGTGGTGAAAAGAGAGAGAGAGAGAGAGAGAGTTATATATAGTTATAGTTATCTTTTTTCCCTTATATCTTAGCTGTTAACTTATTTACCACATTTGTTGACAGCTGTTCTTATAATTCAAGGCACTTAGTAAGGCATTATGAAAACTGCTGGGATAAAATATGCTCTTAATATGTTGAAACAAACATGTAAATTCAGTTTCTAATTTAGCACTGACTATTGTTCCCTGTAATAGTGGAACATTTCAGAAAGGGTAGCTAGTGTATTTAAATATAAACGTGGTAGGGTTTTTTTTGGATTTCCTCTAAAGCCCTTTTTACTTATGGCTTTCCACTGATAATTCGTTCAGACAGTAAGATGTAGCCTGTATTATTATCTATTATGTAGGTTCTTATGAGACAGGGGTATGATGCTGCTTGTGATATCTGGAGTTTGGGTGTCCTGCTTTATACAATGTTGGCTGGGTAAGTTTGTTTCTTTCCCCTTCATTTAATCAAAATACTGAATGTTGCTTATCTTCAGAGCTGTGGCTGTTTTCTAGCCTGTTTTCTGACATTAGCACAATATTTATAATCCTGTATGAAATTCAGCAGTTCTTAATCTTAGTCAATAGGCTCTGATAGTCTTTCTTTAAATGATCAAAGAGAAAAACAACACTAGTGTAAGATGAATGCAATGGAAGACAATTTATTGTACTCTTTTTCTTTTGTGTTGAAATCCAGGTATACGCCTTTTGCCAATGGTCCCAATGATACCCCTGAGGAAATCCTGTTACGAATAGGCAGCGGGAAATTTTCTTTAAGCGGAGGCAATTGGGACACTGTTTCGGATGCAGCAAAGGTGTAAATGAGTTTAATATTATACTTATGAGATATAGGCAACGGTGTAAGCATAACAAAATAACATTTTTGGCAGAGATCAATAATTTAAAGTATGCTAACTACAGAAAACACAAATAATTTTAAAGCACTTTATTTTTATCTTGCAAGCAGTACCTAACACAACACTTTAGGCTCTGCAACAGGTGTCTCTGAAGAATTTTTACCAGAGGTAATAAAAAGCGTTCAGCTCGTTATTTTAGAACTCCTGTTGCAGATATATATAGCTACTTATATAGCTAGATATTCTGTAAATTGTGACCACATTTGATTATCCTGTTTTGTTCCTGTGGCACTTGATAGCAAATCGATTTTAAAATGGCATGGGAACCTATTTTATAGCAGAGGTGCGCAACCCAGTGTCCCCATGCACCCTCCTAAGGCATTACCTGCTTCCTCCCATCTCCCCTTGTTGTTGCCAGCAGTAATTAACTACAGTAGTTGTGGCCAAGGCAAGTCCTTCTGCTGTTGGTCTTGATCCTGCAGATTTTATTCCCTGCACCACCCATTTTTTTCCCCTCCAAGCAACCTCTTGGAAAGGAAGCTGCCACTCTGGCAACTACTCAAAGGGCTCTATGGCTCCTGCCCCCTGAATGCTGCTGCTCCATTCCCTCCCTCAGAGATTCTCTCCCAATTGCTCTTTCCCCACCTCTGCTAGCAGCAAGGAAAGACCATCTGTATCAGGATCCCTGGGAAGTGCATGTGTGTGTGTGTGCAACCCCTGAGTCAGCATCACCCATAGGTGTGCATCCCTGTAGTAAAGGCATGGGATAAAATATATGCAAAACAATGGACATATTAATCTCATATAGAACTCTCCATTAAGTATTCTTTAATGTCTGCAATCTACAATCTGTGTAATTTACTAGTTTTGGAAGAATTGCTCTAGGTTTATGAAACTCTGTTGAGACTTTACATGAATAAAGCCTGGTGCAGATGTACTGTTTCCAATCTTCTAGTCCTACTAGAACATTGGGAACCTCACATTTGCACCAAGCTGAAATAGGTTATGGATGATACCCAAAGGTAATACAGGGATACTTTGTACAAAAAATATTTCTCAACATGATCTGTTGCATTCCTAAAATGTGTACTTAGTGCCCTATGGTCAAAATACAAAGCCCCACATGAGCTGCAATACAGCCCTTCATGATGGGCTTCCTGTATTAATTCTGGGATCCAGATCTACTCAAGTCCAGATCAGACCAGATTCGAGGATTGCCAAAGTGAAATGCAGTCACAGATGCATCAAATAAACAGTTTATTGAGTATACAGAGATAATAAATGGATGCAGAAAAAGATGTGAAGATAGCTCACATGTCCCTTCAGTTGGTCAAAGCAGGTTTCCATCAAAGCTGACTGTGTGCTTGTGTCTGCACAGCACACAGGGCATTACTTCACAGATGTACAAATCCCTCCAGCCTGGCAATGCACATTTCCCCCCTGGAGCGAGACCACCAGCTTTTATAACTATCTCCCATGTTCACAGGCAAGGGAGGGGGAATTTCTCAACTTTTAGGTGAGACAGGACAAAACAGCCTTATCTTGGAGGGATAAAGTAACTCAGCAATGGCCAAGCAACAGCATGGTTATTCACATGTGAAGCTGTAAATTACCTTGAGGCCTACTTGGTAAACGACAAACCTGCCTCTTATGCTAGGCTACACATGCCTGTATGCACTCAAGCCACTGTATAGGACATGGCTGTGGGAGCTCACTAAACTCCTCGCCATTGTTCTGGTACCAAACTCACTGCACTTCCATATTCACATCACTGAAGAGAGGCAAAACTCTGTTCACACATCTCCCCACAGACACACATTTGTTTCCCACTGAAGTCAAATAGTGGAGCCTCTGCTCCTTGTGTAAACATGACAAACAAGCTGACTGGGTTCAGTTGATCTCTACATTGCTTGCTTTTACTTTTTTGGAATGCCGGCCATATTAAAAGCTTGAGCAGAAAGGTCACTTTAAATGGGACCTGGTGGATGATAGCAGAAGAGTAATTCCAACCCTTTGCACCCCACTCTTCTCCTGAGGTTGAGCTCTAACAGTGGTGTCTGTTTGTTTTATTTCAATCCAGGATTTGCTATCTCATATGCTGCATGTCGATCCACATCAGCGATATACTGCAGAACAAGTCCTTAAGCATTCATGGATAGCCTGTAGGGACCAGCTTCCACATTACCAGCTAAACAGGCAAGATGCGCCACATCTAGTAAAGGTAAAACTAGGATCAGCTACTCTGTCAATATCTGAGGGCAATCAGTTGTTGTTGTCGTCGTCGTTGTCGTGAATAAGGATATGATTATTTCTTTTGACTTCATTATTTTCTAGGGGGCCATGGCTGCCACATACTCTGCACTGAATAACAAGACATTTCAGCCTGTGTTGGAGCCTGTCGCAGCTTCCAGTTTAGCTCAACGGCGGAGCATGAAAAAGCTAACGTCAGCAGACTTATAGTTCTACTGGGGCACTTCACCAACGTGGAGCAAGGGAAAAAATCCAATAAGTGGCTCTGTATCTGCCTGGCCTGTGATTTACAAGGCATATACAAGTTCCTCCTACACTACTTGAATTCTGTTGAAGAAAGAAAAAAAAATGTTCAGGGGGATTCGTAATACGTTTTGTGGGAAGTGTCAGTGGTTCATTGAAGCAAAACATCAGGGTACATCACAATGATCATGAGTTTCTGTACACAGTCCTTTTGAGAGATCTATTGCATTGTGTTAATACTTTTAAATACTGTATAGTTTTTGCCCAATTTATAAAGAAATGGTTTAGGGGACCATAGACACTGAAGTTGTAAATTTAAAATTGAAAAAAAAATAGTGTTTAGTATTTTTGCTATCTGGCCCTATTGTAAAGAGGGGGTGGGGAATTAAACTTATGTGCTCTAGTTTTGTAAATTGGTCACTTTACCAATGGACTCCTTTCCCCCTAATTCATTGGTACAACAAGACGAGGACAACCAAAAGGGGCACACTAGTGCAAAAATGCATGAGTGTTAAAATGGAAGCCCTAGATCTGCCTGGTGCCAGGCAGTTGAAGAAAGTGTACAAAGAGAATCAGCCATGACCCTGCACTTGAATTATAGCGTGAAAGCCATCATTGGAACTATAGGACTGGGTGTGCTTTCATGTAAGGCTGTTGAGTGTTGTTGGTGGTGGTGACTAGGATAATAACCTATTATATTTTTTAACATGTGGCATCTCTACCACTGGAGGTTTTCAAGAAAAGGGTGAATAGGTGTCTGTTGTGTATGCTTTAGGTATAGAATAAGACATTTAGGTATAGAATATCCTAGGGCTGTGAGTTGGTCTAGACAAGCCCCTTCCAACAACATGCTCCTTCTATGACAAGGGATGAAGTGTGTTCCATTTCCATAACATGGGCTGTACCCTTTTCATTTACTGTAGAAGGGCTGATATTGTATCTGCAGTGAGATTCTGAATACATGCCCTTGAAAGCGAGAACCTAAAGGCTGACTGGTATTACTTAAGACAGGCAGCTTTGAATCTACCTTGGTAATCCACTGTGCTCTGTTACTGCTTTTTCCCTTTCCTCCATAATTTTGTTACTATTTTGGCAGGGCTTTTTCATACTGGGGTAGCAGTTAATTCACCCCGAATTGTAAGATGCTGATGTTTATATCACATAACATATTTCACAACGTTCTTTATTTATTCACACTTTATAGAAAAAAAAAGTTATATGATGTCATTTTTCAGACACTTTATAAAGATTTCAGAGGTAAATGCTAATATCCATGTCTTATTTTAAATCTTTCTGGCTGCTGGATCTAAGCTTTGAAATGTGTTCTAGAACTTTTCTGATCCAAGCTGGAGCAAAACTTGTCTCAGTGGGTTGTGAGGGAGAGAAAAACCCTGCTGCCATTTCTAGCTCTATGTGCCATAGCAGAGCGTAACTGCTGTGGTACTTCCTAAGAAGAAGGGCCAGTCTAGAATGTGACCTAGGAATATTTAGAGCAGATGCTCAAGTTAACTCTTACTAGATTTGGGTAACTTGCAAATTGGTATGTTTTCTCAGAAGATGTGATTTAAAAGAAGCACATATCAATAAGCTCTAGCCTACGCTGCATAATAATTCCACAATATTTTGTTACAGAATCTGCAATTGCATATGCCCCGAATCAAAAGAGGAAAAACACCAATATTGGCTCCTGGGTTACTTTGTTGCAAGATTAGGATGGATTATTGTTGCTAATCAAAAACTTAATGTTGAAAGTATATAATCACTTACTTGATTTTGATCTCTTGGAATAACCACTAATGCACACAGGAAGAGAAAGCTTGTTGAATACGTGCAACTAAATATGAAAAACTTGCTGATATTTTGAGTATTATTAAATATCCTGGATTATTATATTTTATTTTTTTGTTGATGCTTCAGGTCGGAGTAACAAAGTAGCTCAAGTTGAAGACCTGAAACAGAATGCATGAAATCGTTTCACGGTGTTTCCAACCAGGTGTCCTCCAGATGTGTTGACTATAACTCCCATCATCCCAAGCCAGCACGGCCATTGGGAGTTGTAGTCCAACATATCTGGAGGAGAAGACTAGGACTATATGATAAACTAGCTTCTGACCATAATGCATATGAAGGAAAATTTACTGCATTTTTTTCCATCTGTTTCAATATCAACAGTAAATGTGATTTACATTTTACTCTTTTTTTAAAATCCTGCCCTCCCTTCAAGGAGATCAAGAGAGAGTGTATATGGTATATGTTCCCCTTTATCCATATAGGAAAGCTGCCTCATGCTAGATCAGGCTTTCTGACCATCTAAACCAGTATTGTCAACTGTGACTGGGTTTCACAATACCTGTTATCTGCTCTTTTTAACTGGAAATGAAACTCAGCAACTCTGTGAGGTAGAGTTGGTTTACATGCATCGGCTGGCATGAAGTCACCTAGCAAACTTTGTGGTTCAATGGTATTTCAACTCGAGATGCTCTGGTCCTAGTCTGACATTCTAACCAGTATGAATGAACACTAAACTTTCAAAATGTGCTGATGATAACTAATTAGCTAAGACTGTGTGAAAGTGCAAGGCAAACTGAAGCATCCTGTAACACTGAAAGAACAGGATAACAGATGGATGTGCTTGGTCAAGGCAAAATGGTTCACATTTGTAATTATGATTACACAGCATCAAACATAGAGGGCAGTGTCTAGCAGGGTGCAACCACTAACTTAAAATTATGTTGTGCTAACATAAACCGCTCTAGTGCACTATAGCAGTAGCTGGGGCTATTGGCATTGTTGTGCGAGTGTAATTTATGCTAAGGCAACATAATTTGTGTTAGAGGTTGTGCCCTGTTGGATATTTCCCCATACAGACGGTTACCGCAAGAAAAAAGATCTTAGACATTGTATATAGTGCCATGAAAATGACAGCTTAATATATTGTAGCCACTCAAGGGTTAACTTGGCTCTTTGGGTTGATTATTTCAGTGTAGACTCTGGTGTTGGTTCCGGAGAATAAGAGTACATGATATGAGTGTTTTTTTTTAAACCAAATTCTGCTGGTGTTACGCATGTTGCAGGCAATTCGAAAGTTACACTGTTTAAGAGCAGCTTACTTGCCAGAGCAAAGATAGTTAATAGAAATAAGTATTACTTAAGTCAGTTATAAATCAGTGCATCTTCTGACTTTAGTGCCCTTCATATAATCCTGACAATTCCACTTTGGGGGTTGGGGGATATAGTGGCACAGGAAAAGATACAGAGTGCCTTCCGTGCAGGGAAAAGCTAAATATTGCCATTTTGACTTTTTACCATTTCAACAATAAATATAACAGATAGCTGCACCTGATGGAGAGGTTTCCAGTCCACACTACCTTCTGCTACAATATATTTGGTAGTCTTTAAGGCACAGCAAGACTCTTCATTATTCTGTGTCTGTTTTTGTTGCAACAAATGAACATGGCGACCCCTCTCCAGAGAGCACATTAGTGAAAGTTAGGAACGTAACTGTCAACTAAGATTGATAATCAGGGCATCCATCTAAATGTGTTACATTGCCCTTCATCCTCACTGTCATAAAGAGAAGGGATGGCAAGGAGTGGAGTATGTGCTTTATCTTACACTTCCTTATACATCTGGATTAGGCTGCTTACAGAACAGGGTTCAGTGTTGAATGGACATAGGTCTGATTTGAATAATACTGTGAATCCTGTTTCATTCTTATGCCTAAAGTGTGAAGTGCCTTTTCCAAACTCGTGACAGGCTGCTACAAAGGAAATAGTACATTCAGAAGATTCTCATTGGTTACCCTACATTAATAAATCTGAACGATCACGCTCATACTTTCCGTTCTACCTATATACTGTCCACTTTTAAAGTGCTCTAGGATCACCTCTTCACTCTTCAGTGTGCATTTTGCTACAGCAAGGGCTGGTTCACACTAGATACTACACAAGTATCTTGGGAAGTGCTCACGTGGAGATACCATGTAGCGCCACCATTGGGGAGCTGGGTGTATGGATGACCTGATATGTACAATCCTACCATCTCCTTCCTTGAGTTGCTGCCATTGCGGAAATCACCACAGGTGTATGTATGGACCCTTTGTGGTGAGGTCATTTCATACAAAATGCACCACCTCCTGATTGCAAGTTCAGAAGTGGCCGAGTGTACTCCCAAGGCGCTCGTATGAGGGCCAGTGGCCAGTAAGAACTTTCTCTAATTGGAGAAAATTTGTTAAAGTGTTTTATGGATCAACTAATCTCCGTTAGGTGATCTTGATTTTATGACTGTGAAAGGTTTGTTTTCCACCACTACCCATCTAGAGTTTTGTCCTGTTATTTCTGATTGTATAATTGCTTTTCTTAAATGTTGCTTCTCTAGAGATATTATTTCTTGAGAATCTTCATATGGAATTATGACCACTGGTTAATTGGAGTGTCCATTGTTAAGGGGAGGGCTGTAGCATTCCTAACACCTCTGCTGAGAATAGACTGGCAGGTTCATACTCAATTGCAAAGGTGGAACATCGAAGCAGTATTGCACACTGTTCAAATGCAAGGAATTTCAACCTATGGTGTGTGTGTGTGTGTGTGTGTGTGTATGCACGCACGCACACAAAGCTTTAACTCAGTCACCTGAAAAACGACAACCATGGCTATGGCAAAGTTGATTGATGATTACAAGACCCAGCACAGATTCTCAATAATATTCTTGATGTCTCTGAGGTTCTCTTTGCTTAACTGACTGTCAGGAATTAGGTAGGTTGTTGAAAACTGTTCCCTCCCTCAAGCTCTGGCCGACATTTCTTGCCACTTCCTCAGAAATCTGCATTAAAAAAAAAGCCCATGGTGAGCTGCTTGTCCAGGAAACTCTACTTAGGCAAGTGCCTCTCTGAAAACTTGCTCAGAAATTGGATAGTACAGATGCAACTTCTACCATATGGCTTCCTTGATTTATTATAAAAAGTTTTAGCTTGGGGGGGGGGGGAAGGGGAGTTCCTTGAAAATGTAGGTAGCCATGTAAATAACCTTAAGCGTACAACTTGTCAAGTATGCCATTTTACTGAACACTTTCCAGAAAACACAGTCCTATGCAAACCCGCGTACGTTAGCTATTTAATGTGAATATTTCTTTGGGGCCAAATTATTGCTCTTAAGTGTGCATTATGTTTTATATCCCCAAATTTAAAATGTTAAACAGTTGCACACTTATGGGAGTATTCAGTAGCTATGTGCAAACAGTTTGCTTTCAAGTAACCATAGCAGAGGCAGCTTTTAAAGTCTTCAGGGACAGCCACAGGGTAGGTGTGTATCAACTTCCCAGAAGCCCCCTGCCAACGTGGCCGCTAGTCAGGAACGCTCGGAGTTGAAGCCCAAAACATCTGCAGACCTACGTTCTGCCACTCCTGTACTAGGACACCAGAAGTGGGGGGGGGGGCAGGGGGGTTATGAGTGACTGGGTTTGTTTTTTAAACCTTTCAAATGCAAATGATCTGACAGGGAGAGGAGGCACATGCACACATCCTCAGAATGTGTTATATGAAGGGAAATAACTCCTCAGAAGTTTTGAGATGGCAGGAATAAACCAAATTGTACTTTAAAAATGCCTAGCTTTGATGTTGCAGCCCTTGTCGAATCTGTCCTATTCAAGAAAGAGCACTGTGCATGTATATTTCTTTTAAGCGGGCCTTTAAATAAAACTACTTTGTAAATTCCTCCTTTAACCTTTAGTGTTAAATACAGGGATTATTTTTATTATGCTATCCAATAGGAGATACATTTTTAGGCAAACCAGTGTTACCTGTATTTAGAATAGTCCTGTTGGTGAAATATGGTGATTGTGCCTGTACAGATCTCTATTCAGTCTGGGCTTGACTGTATGCTCTCTTCCTGTGTTAGTACTACGGAAAGGGACTACAGGCTGGTTATGGTTGTGATACTCTAGGAAAGTCTTCACAGGTCCCTCTGAAATGAATGGCAGTTGTGAGGGAATCCATTTGAATCCTTCCACATTTCTCTTTATTTCAGTGAAGCTTACACAGGAAAAAACTTTCCAGTAGGTTTTAGATCCACATCTCCTATGTGGATTAAGGGACAGTTGCTCCCATACTGTAGTATTTAGGGGATAAGGATAAAACTAGCTATTGGTGTTAATTAAATTAAGGTGGAAATAGAGGTACTGAGTAGCTTGAAACTAATAGATGAGTAATAAAACCTTATTAAATTCAAATCGAAAGCCATCTTTTCCCCCCTTTGAGTAGATGTAAGTAAATGCAGTTTTAAATTCTAAATGGGCGGCTCCATTAATGAGGCTTGTATCCCGCACCCCCCACCCACCCCCAAGATATTGTACAGCCTTTCCAGAAAGTTTTATTAAGCTTAAAAAAGGTGCGTTTGGTTAGGTTGTTGAAGAAAAAAACAGCAGCAGTGCCTCCTTTCTGGATGGAAATATTCATATTATGGTGGAGGGGGTTTGTTTTTGTTTTGTTGGATTTTTGTTTTGTCTTGTTCTTATTTTTTGGTTTGGTGGTCATTTTGCAATTGTCATTTGCTTATGCTGCATTCTTCCAGCTTCCCAAAAGCCCTTTGGCATTCTTGCACTGAGTGGCCTGGTTTTGACATCGCATAGCCAAGATATGTATGAGCCTTGTGTTCTCACGTGTCCCTCCTTCCCACCTTTCTTCTCTCAGCATGGTGCGCCTGAAGACTACCATAGTTTACTGTTGTTTCCAAAATGGGAAAGCCAAGATCCGCAGCCACAGTTTTTAAATCCGGTTGCACATCTTGGTTTGTTCCAGGTCTTGAAACTGTAATCTCCCTCTTTGAACGTAATAGTAAACTGTGGTTAATTAACCCAGGAAGACTTCAACTGTGGCATGCCATATAAGGAAGGGTGGGGTGTATATGCATTAGGTTTGTATGTATCTCAGCTAAGATATGGTATGTCTGAACCAGATCATTGACTAGTTTACATTTTTGAAACTGTTCTGACATGTGACTGGCTGTGAATCAAAACCATGAAAGTGTTATGGGAAAACCCAATTGTGCAATTTATAATTACATGCTGTTTGGGGTACAACACTTCCTAAAGATTTGAAATCATAACACAACAGTCTCATCTACCACATCAACCCTTTTGTCAATATTGTAACTGTCATTTCTCAAAACATTGTGGATTTGTATCATACTGTATTTATTCCATTCAGGTTTTCTTCCCCCCCCCCTTTTTTTTTTTTTAAAAAAAAATCCTTTAAGGCTCTGTATATATTGACATTAAAGTTTGCATTGTACTACATTTTCTTAAGGGTATATCCAGTATTGTATTACATAGTATGTTGTTCTTTGTATCCATGCTGCTAACAATTCTCTCTCTCTCTCTCTCTCTCTCTCTCTCTCTCTCTCTCTCTGAATCATGACATATGCCAAAGACAGCCTAAAAATGTGTATAGATATATATTGGTTTTAAAACTGCATTTGTTGAAAGTCTATGAGGAGCATCTTTAAATTAAAAAGTCCATGGGTACTAGAATAAAAAATGTAAGTTCATAAGGCTTTTAAAGTGACAAAACTGTGATCTTTTGTAGTTTTGAAGCATTCCAAAGCAAAATGTGTGTTTTAAATGTTTATATTGAACGATCACAGTATCAGTAGGTCCCCTTTTTCGAACATAGTCCTTATGAGGCAGCTCACAACAAACAAAACCATACAGCAGCACAGGATTCAACTGTAAGTCCTATGTTAGTTTACAACAGTAACAGTCTTAAACAAATAGGAATGCCCGATCCTGAAGTGGTTCATTAATTTTAAATGCACCCGGAATAAATGGCTTTTTAAGACCTGTTTTAGAACTGCTAGTGTTGGAGCTGCATGTACTGCAGTAGAGTTGGGAGATCTACAATCGGGCCAATGAAAAGGCCCCATCTTTTGTGCCCACCAACCCAACAGCTCTTACTGGTGGATCTTAAAGGCCAGGCAGGCTCGGATGTGTATATGTGGTCCTTCAAGTAAACTGGTCCCAAAACATTTAGAGCTTCACAAGACAAACCAGCAGTTTGAAGTGTCTCCAGAAATGCACCGGCAATCAGTGCAACTGATAAAAATTGGAGTCATATGTTCCATTTATTTGCCCCTCAAACATCCAGGCAACTGCATTCTGTAACAACTGAAGCTTCTAGGCGGTCTTGAGAGGCAGCCCCGCATCATGCTAACCCACACTCAAGGTTGAGTGTGGGTTGTCGTTGAACAGTGGATTGTGGTGTTGTCTGAACCCAGCTGTGCTAAGAAACCATGGTTTGTTGACCTTGAACAACCCATGAAGAAACCCCATGGTTTGTTGGGTTGTGAACTTTAGGTCATTTTTGGTTAACAAGCCATGATTTGTTATCACGGCTGGATTCAGACAACACAGCAACCCATGGTTCAACAACCCAGTTCAATGACAGCCTACGTTCAACCCATATTCAACTTTGAGTGTGGGTTATGTGTCAACCAAGTAACAACCTGGAGGTGATCAGAGCAGTTGTTCTCAGCCTGGTACCTCCAGCTGCAGCTCCCATCATCCCCAATCAGCATGCTCATCAATGGGGGGTTGTATTCCAGCACATTTAGAGGGCACCAGGTTGAGAAAGGCATGGGATAGCCAAGGCAATATCTGATCTCTAAATAGGGTTGGTGTTTGCATAGCAGCTCTGTGCTGCTCAAAGGCACACCTAGCTATCACCACCACTATGTTCCCTTCTAAAACTAGAACTGAGTTCAGAAGAATCCCTTGAGTTCTAAACTTGGTCCTTTGGAGGAAGTGCAGACCAATAGAAGTTCTCCATGTCTGGATTCAGTTTCAACTTGTTTGAACTCATCAGTCTCAAGATTATCTCCAGGCATCAGTTCAGGATTTCCACAACTTCCCTCGGACTTGCTGAGGGAAATTATAGAGCTGGGTGTCATACACATTTTGGTAACACTGCAGCTGAAATCTCCAGATGACTGCATTCATCGTTCCATGTAAATATTAAATAGCATGGGCACAAGATAGAATCTTGAGCCATCCCAAAGCCAATGACCATCAGGTGGAACAGAAGTTCTCCAGCACCACATCTGAGATCAATCTGCTAGGATGAATTGGAGCCACTGCAATACAGTTCCTCCCTCCACGAGCCCACCCCAATGAGACAGTCCAGATGGTCAATGGTATCAAAAGCTGATGGATCCACAAGAGCCAACCAATTGTGCTCCCCCTGTTCAGTTCCTGCCATAAGCTTTTATGGATGACTGTTTCCATCTCAAACCCAAGACAGAACCTGGATTGGGATTGGATTCAAATAACTGATATCTTCCAAGATCATCTGGAATTGAGAGCTCAATTTCTCCCAATCCCTTGTTCCAAAAAGACAGGTAAGAGAAAAGACAAGACTTCTCAAAACCATCTGGTCAAAGCTTGATTTCTTTAGCAAAGGCCACACCACTGCCTCCTTCAGAAAAGTTGGGACCATGCCCTCCCTTGAGGCCTTAACTACCTCCAAAATCCAAGTCCCTAAACCCAACCGGGCTGTGTCTATTACCCACGACGGGCTTGGCTCCAGAAAATAAGTGATTGATCGCAACTCTTCAAGCAGTTTGTTCACAGCCTGAGCTTTCATAAGCTGAAAAGTATCCGTAACAAAAAATTGCTCCACCCATAACTGACTGTTAAAACCATGGCTTCCGAGTTGGTGTGAATGCAAGTTATTTTCTCTGCAAAATGTAAGGCATACTAACCACAGCAGGCTCCTGAACATTCTACACTCTGCTCTCCAAGGCCTCTACCCAAGAAGATGATTGACCACCTTAAATAGCTCTGCTGGTCAACATCGTGTAGATGCAATGGTGATAGCAAAGTAAGATTTTGCCATCACTGCCACAACATACATCTGTAAATGGACTCTTGTGTTTGGTTGTGTTTGTAACAAGTTGTCTGCCACCTGATTCTAGTTGTTGACTTAACTGCTTAATTGTGATGGAGATGACACAGCTCTTCAGTTTGGTCAATCGGAGCAATCATATCTATAGCCTTGGTCACCTCTCTGTTCCAGACAGCAACTAAGGCCTCAGCAGGACCAGAACTTCAGAGCTTTCTTCAGAGACATTGCAAAATCCTCTGAATTCATCATCCTCTGGCAGGTGTATCATCAAATTTAATCCCCCACTCTTACAGAGGTTATGGGCAACCAGAAGGTCCAACCTGATTGCATAATGATCTTCCTATGAGACTGGAGCCACCAAAGGGTCCCCTGACTCAATTATCCTCCACTATACCTGAACAGAACACCAAAAGAAGAGTATGCCCTGCCACATCTGGCAACTGATATTGATTGAGTCATTCCATGGTTGTCTTGGAAGCCATGAAATCCCAAGGACCATTAGCTATGGGATTCTCGACAACACAGCTGCCTATATCAGCTCTGGCAGAGAAACTCTTGGACAGCAGGGTGGATGGCAATCCAACAGAATCCTTGTCCTGTCTCATATTCCTAGCACCAGTTACAGGCGCTAAACGCTCATGAACTCTGGAATGTGGTACCTGACCATGGAGATAGAAACTTTATGGATCCACGGTATCTCCCTCCTTGCCCTTGAAGGAGGAGGCTGACAGTAGGGCTAGGAGGGTTTTAAATTGTCTTCTCTTGAGCCCTCTTGTTACCTCCACTCACAGGAATGCCCCTCCCCATATTCTGGAAGTGTGATACCCAGCAGGAGGAACATGACATGCCAGTGTCCAGAGAAGGCAAACATTGGGGTCATTAGCTCAAGCCCTGATATCTCTACTGGAGTCCAGAGTAGGAAGGCTGGGAAATACCATTGTCAGTCAGAGCAGATGGTACTGGGCTAGATGGACCAATGGTCTGGCTCAGTAAGGCAGCGTCGCTTATGCATAACAGACCAGTCCCAGGGGCAGCCTACTGGACTGAAACTTTGTGTTGCACCCATTTTCTACCTTAGGAGCAAAAGAGTATCCTAGGGATGGCCAACTTCTGCTCCTCCAGATGTTTGGGCCCACAACTCCCATCAGCCCTAGCTGGCATATTGAGGTGAGGGAGTTGTAGGCCAAAAGATCTGGAAATCTCTGCCCAACTCTGTTAACACACTCTGATTTTTGTGTATTCTTCTTTTGAATGATAGTAGTTCAATATCCCACCAGCCTTTACTAGTGGAGGTAATGCCTGGCAGTGGTGTGGTGCAGGATACTACCAATAAAGTTGCACTTCTGTTTCAGAGTTGACCCGTTTTCACAGCATTCAACCCCACAGGTGTTTTGGGGGAAATGCAACTCTTTCTGCAGATAGAACATTCCTTGTCATGATGGAGCTGGAGAATGTAGGAGCCTGCTCAAGAAGCTCAGAAGCCTTCTTGTTGACAGTTGGGTTGGGAAGGGCAAGAGAATGCACCTTTCCCATTGTGGCACCTGATAGCTGTCTTCAACCATCTGAAAGATTCTCATGCAGAAGCGCATCCTTGTGCGGTGAACTGATCAGGGAGGGGTGAAGTCTTTCATCAGACTGGTTACAAATTGCATCGTCAAAATGGCAGCATTGCACTGGAATTTCCCATAGCAAATAGTGAGTGACAGATATGCATCCTTGAACATGCCTGTGAGTCTGCTTTGGTTGTTGACATGTGTATGTGCACATTGATTGAAGGCTTAAACTTTAAGTGCACTCCTGCTTGATGTCCTTTAGGGATGTGCAGGAATTGTATTGTTTTTAGTTACACCATTTGTTTTCATTACTAACTGTTTATTTGCTTTTCATTCATTTTTGTAATGGATTTGGAACTATTTAATTTGTTTCGGTTATTCGGATTCATTTTTGTTTGCCACTGATTTCAATGGGAGATCCAGCCAGTCTTCTGCTGCCTGCTACTTTGGTGTTTTCTATCCAAAATGACATAAACTTGACAGATCTCCTCCTCCTCCTCCTCCTCCTCCTCCTCCTCCTCCTTCTAGGTCAAGGTAATCCTTCTGTGACGTGTACAGGATGTTTCAGCAGAGCTCCAATTGAAACAAGTGAGAAATAATTGGTGTTCCTTTGGAACGCATTTGTTGAAATTCCCACTTGTTTCTCTATCCCAGGGTGAGCAATGTGCCCTGCTGGATTTTTGGCCTACACCCCCCATCAGCCCTAGCCCATGATGAGGGATGATGGGAGTTGTAGGCCAAAGCATCAGAAGGGCCATATGTTCCCCACCACTGCTATAACTGAATTGAATGGTGTTCCTTCATTGTGTTTCTCATTTGCTTCCAAGGCAAATGCACAGCCCCAACTGCAACCCCTTGTTCCACCAATGCAGGTGATCTCACAAAGGCTAGTAACAAACACAGATGGTGGCACACATTATCTTCTATCTAGCTATAGGCTGACCAGATAAAATCCAGGTCAGGGCTCATGTAACTTTAACAGTTGTAGAGAAAAGGAAATTTCAGCCAGTGTCATTTGTATGCAATTAGTTCCTGGTGAAATCCCCTCTTCATCACAACAGTTAAAGTTGCAGGGGCCCTGCCTTCTTTTGTATATGGTCACTCTAGTATAGTGCCTGCAACTTTAACTGTGGTGATGAAGAGGGAATTTCACCAGGAACTAATTGCATACAAATGACACTGGCTGGAATTCCCTTTTCTGGACAACTGTTAAAGTTACATGAGCCCTGACCTGGATTTTATCTGGCCACCCTAATTAGCACATTGCTGCATGTGCCTCTTTTTCTTTTCTTTTTTTAAGTCACTCTTGCAAGAGTTTGCAAAATGCCTGTGCACAGCATCAGAACAATTCTCACCCTCTACATCAAGCTGAAGAAGATATTTTCGCCCCCTGCCGAGAGAATCAGATTTGGATGCTCTTGTTCTGGCAGTTCTGAAACCTATTATTAGTCCCTCTTGACACACACAGAAGCGGAGGCAGGAGGACAACACCTGAATAAGCAGAAAGGGGGAAGCAGAATTGCACAGGCAGCGATGAGTCTTTTTAAAGTGACGTGTGAAATGTTGCCCCAAGTGAAGGCTATTCAAAGTACTTGATTAGTTTATTGTTCAAGCCCAGTGCCTGTAACAATTACGCTCCAGTGCAAATCATAAGCCGATATAACATTTCGAAGACATTATTAATATCAAACAGAAAACCACAGTGTCCAGCCGCAACATTTTTTGGGTTGTTTGTATAAAATTATACTGGCTTTTTACTGACCAATCAGCTCCCACCCCCCTCATTTGCACAGTGATAGCCATTCAGTTTCATTTAAAACACCAGGTTTCGTTTGTCTATCCCAATATTGGATTTGAGGTAAAAGTGTCTTGAAGTCTTTTTTTGCAGCTTTGTTCAAAAGCAAGCAAGTCAACCAAACAGCCAGCCAGCCAACCAATCAACCCTAAAGATGATTATATTATATTATATTATATTATATTATATTATATTATATTATAGTATTATATTATATTATATTATATTATTTATATCTCACCTTTTCCCCAATACTGGGACTCAAGGAAGCTTACAAATTAAAACATGTACAGTTAAAAACAGATAGAGATATATAAAAATTAAAAATATAATTAAACATAGTACAATTTTAAAATACATCAGGGAGTTCATCGAGCCCTGGGGGGGCGATTGGCGATCTCGGGCTCCGTCAAAATTAGCATTGAGAAAGTTGGGTCAGCCCCTGGGAGCTCTATCTGAACTGTACCATTAGGAGCACGATATATTGTGGCATTAAGCTTACATAATAAGTCTCTTCCTAGTGAATTAACTGGAGTGATTGATGACAAAAGCACAGAATGATCAACTGTTTTTCCAGCTATGCTGAACTCCACAGGCTGTGAGAGACTATGGGGTATTGTGCCCCCCCCCCATTCCCACAGCCTGCACAACCTCTCCAGAAACTGGAATTTGCAGATCTAAAGTTTTTACTGTAGTAATCGATGCTCCGGTATCAATCATAAAAGGTAAATTCTTCCCCTGGACTTCAACCTGAATGATGGGTTCTGTTTTATTGTGATCAACCACTGCAGCTAGTCATTGGGGTCTCGATGGCACGTTCCACAGCTGAGGAGGAGAGACGCATTCTCGCTGATAATGGCCTTGACGGCCACAGCGAAAACAGTAAATATTTTGCAAGTTTTGGATATTTTGCCTGCAGGTTTGTTGATTCCAGGGTCTCTGATTGCTGAATGGGCCATTTTGTTCCCATGGCCTTCGCCTAGGTACTGCATTTGTTGAAGATCTAGGTTGGAAGGGTTTGGGTTCATTGCATTTGGTTAATTGCTGGACTTGCACGGTCAGCAATTTGGTCTCTAATTTCTTTTTTGATTTGTCTTGCTCTTTCAAGTCCTCATAGTACTGTGATGCTGGGCCTAAAATAGTATCAGGCGTGGCCTCTCTATATCTAATCAAAGCAGTCTTTATTTTCGAGACAATTTCCGGTAGAAGACCATGCAGGAGCAAGTAAGTTATTTGCCACGCTTGGTTAGCATCTGTAGGGTTTATGTTAGAGTGTTTTTGAATTACCCCCTCCAATCGTGACAAATACGCTCTGGGGGTTTCTTCAGGCTGCTGCTTGGTGTCACGGATTACACTCATATTATTATTTTTTTCACAAACATGACGAATAGCACCATACAGCGTCTCTCTTTCTTGAGCGCTGCATGTCTGCATCTGTATGGGCGACATCAGGCCCTGGAGGGTCTAATGGCCATCTCACTAGTCCTCCATCGGGATTAGTGGCTTTCTGAATAATTCGGTCAAAATCATGCTTAGGTACTATAACTCTCAGCAGATCTTGCAGATCAATAGCTGTAGGGTTATAGAGGATAGCAACATTTTTTAGCTCTTTAATAATTTTTTTCTGGGTCTTCTCTAAGGGGAGGCATTCTTTGTTTGAAATTATAAATATCTGCAGCAGACCATGGTTGATAAGCTCGTATAGATGGCTGTGCTGGGTTTGCAAAATTTGGATATGCCCTTACAGGAAACAGTCTCTGAGTTACGGGAGTTGAGACAATTCCTGAATCTGGTATTTTTGATGTCCAGTCTTCGGAATGTCGCCTTTTTTGACTTGAGGCGGAATTGTTCTATCAAGGAAAGTCCTTATAGTTTGTCGAAGTCAAAGAGTTTGACAGAACAAGGGTACGCTTTAGGTAATTGATCTTCTCCTACAAGGTACACTTTGTTTCTCTGCACATTAACTCCTGTTACAGTTAAAACTTCCCACGGGTGCTTTAGGCAAAACTGCAGTTGAGATGTGGTGAAATCTTTAACATGAAACTCTACATCTGCAGAAGGTGGTGTTTTATAGTGGGGCATTACCCCCCCCCCCTAGGAGTAAAAGTTGCAGAAGCTGTCTGTGGGGTTTGTACGGCCTGTTGACTCGAGCTATGTTGGGCCTGGGGTGGGGAACATGCCCCTGCGCCCTGAGGTAGTTGAGGTGATTGAGGTAGTGGAAGTAATGCTTGAGAGAGTGGAGGAGTTGGGGGAGGTGGAAACACGTAGGGGAGTGTTTCAGAAATTTCACCAGTGTATGGGTGAACTAAGTTATAAGGTTTCTGTGGGCCAGGCAGTCTTTCAATTATAGGTGCTTGGCTTTGAAATAGCAGACAGTTTGGGAGAGGAGCTGTGGGGTTCACAGAATTAGGTGAAGATTCCCTCTCGAATATCTTCCTCTGCTGTTCCCACAAATCCCAATACTCGAGTTGCCGTGGCTTGTTATTTTCTAGATAGTGCTTAAGATTATTCAAAATTTTAGAGTCAAAACTACTTTTTGTAGGCCACTTTAGGGGAACCGAGGCCTTTTTTTTCAAGTGTTACTTTATTCAAGGGCAAAGCATGTCTCTTTACAAGATTATCTGTATTTTGGTTGTTTGCAAATAAGTTTGCGTAATTGTACCATATATACCAGTATATCATTCGTTGATATTTGTTTCTTTTTATACAGAATTTTAAATAGTTTAGACTTTCAATGTTAAAGGTACCTTGTCTTGGCCATCTTAAGGTCAAGTTATTTTTAGTAAATTCCAACCAAACTTCTTCACATAATTTCTTTAAAATTCTGGTACGCATTCCAACTGGAAGCTGACACTCAGTTGGGTAAATGTAACATATTTCTTCCAATGGGGTACGTGCTACTTCAATGGTAGCAGTCTCCTTATTTTATTTGTATCTCAAGCGCCTTGCGCAAACTAGCTGTCAGAGCATCCTCTTTCAGTTAGGGGAATATTAAAGCAGCTAAGGGTGAAAAAATAAGAAAGCCTCCTAACAAGAATACTACTTTTCACGTCTGTCTCAACCCCTCTGAATGCACTATATTCAACAACCTTCCATCTCACTGGGCCCAGTGAGAAAACTTGGCTTTGATTTTATAACAAGTAGTGCCTCCAGATGTGCATAGGACAGAAGGTCTAGATTAAACCGGTAAAAACTTCTTATTGTGCGAATTGCAGGGGAATCAAGGGCCAGAAATTTTCCTGATCCACTTGGGAGTCTGAAGCACACACCCAACTTCAGACAATCTGTCCTCTGTCAATTTTTAACACACGTGTGTTGTAGACATTGGGACTCAACCCCAATTCACAAACAGAGGTACCAAGGGGCCAAAGTCCTTATTGACCCCCCGGAAGTGAGGCCGTGATGCCAACACAATCTTCCCTCTGCTCCCCAAGGTCAGTTGAGTTGTCTACAAAATCTCTAGGGCTCTTACCCTCCCCAAAACACGTTCTTCTACGAAAACACAGAAGCTGGCTTCAACATTTACCAATACCTCATTATATAGTACAGTCAGTTTGGGGTCATGCGGAGTCAGATTCCTCGCCCATCAGAGAGTATATGACTTGGCATTCATTCAGAAAATAAAAACCTTGATTTCATTCATTCAAGCCAGAATCTTCACTCACCTCCACCCAACCTAACAAAGTGGTTCCCCATTTTCCCTGAAAGAGAGTCTGGCTGCTAGTCAGCCACTTTGGTACTTACCGTCTCGGAGAGTGGTTGCTGCGCAGGGTCCAAGAGAGGAAAAGGGGAGGGGGGAATGGTAAAAAAAAATTACCAAGGCACTTTAATCTGGTCTCTTGGAGCCAGCTAGAAAGCAAAAGACCCTTCGAGATGTCCACTGCAAATCTGAGTCACAGCAACCAAATTGTGGTGGGAATTTGAGTCCCCCAGGGAAGCCTATGACTCCCTCTTATGAGAAAGGGGTCATTTAATTGTCACAGATCCCTTATAAGAAGGATCTTTACTCTAATTCCTTACAATACGTTGATACATTAACTGGCCTATATGTAGACTAGGGATAAATAACCCTAGGAAGGGAAGGGACCACCCAAAGATTGGCGAACTCCCGCCCACTAACTCAAAGGAGTTAGATTCACGCAAGCAACTAAACTTGGTTTCGTAGTGGAGACCAATAATACTCACATACGATCTAGTTCCCCAGAAGCATCTTTATTTTCATCTGTTCAGCAGCCAGAAAAGGAATTCTGACTGCTGAACAGAAGCACGGAACATGATTTTATACTGTTCAGAATATGCATGCTTCGCATTTCTAAGGGGGCTGGATATTAGGGCAGGTCTAATCAAAGGTTACTTCCGAGCACAATCAACGGCTGACAAGATACAATTTTCTGTCGATTACACAATTAATATTGCTGATGAAATGGAATAAACATAATGCCAGTAACACATGAAGAAGTGAAATTTCTTATGGACAGGATGCCGGCTGTGGTTTTGGCCTAAAGGCAAATATAACTCTTCAGCTTCTTTATTTTAGTCATCTGTTAGTTTCGCTTCAACAGTCAGTTTGTCTTACAGTAAAAGGAGGACTGAAATCATAAGCTATGAAATAAGGTTACTATCAATTCATAATGAAAACATTCAATTTTAGCTATTGGTATGATCACACCTGAAATATTCCCTTGACAAATGGGGCGATATTTCACCAAACTATTCAGCAGAGTGGAGAGTGGGTGCCACTCCAGAAATTAGGGTGTAGAAACGCCTCAATGGAGCTCCACCCCAATTTCTGGGTAGAAAAGACCCGCTCTGCACACCCCTGGTGTCTATACTGCCCCATAGTGGAAGCTCACTCTGCAGTTTACAAAGTTTAA
This sequence comes from Anniella stebbinsi, assembly GCA_029215795.1. Lineage (NCBI taxonomy): Eukaryota > Metazoa > Chordata > Lepidosauria > Squamata > Anniellidae > Anniella > Anniella stebbinsi. The sequence goes on from JARDYH010000001.1 coordinate 19,554,483, forward strand.
AGCCATCAAAGATACAGTATACAAAGTTTAAAAACAATTTACATAAAAACACACAATACCCAAAGAGACAACATACATGTAAAAACAACTTTAAGCAAGTTGCTTTTATAGCTACATTAGTTGCCGATAATCTAATTAAACTTTCTGCCTTAGTGGTGAACTCTGTGATGTCACAGCAGCCCATCCAATGATAGGAGAGCCATGCAACAACCAGTTTTTAGCTTAATGTAGATGTTAAGATGCAACACATGTGTGCACATGGAAACAATGGGCTTGATTATATCCATGTATACTTAAGAGGCAAAAACACTGGGCAAAGCGACCTCACTGTGTTACCTTACAATTAGCAGCTTTTGAGGCACAATGGAAGTCCCTTTGCATAGGATTCCTTCCCACTTAGTATTGTATCCATAGTATAAAATTGCACACTTTACCCAAAACAAGTCTTCCCCAATCTAGTGCTCTCCAGCTTTGTTGGACTGCAGTTCCAACACATCTAAAGGGTTTCCAGTTTGGGGAAGGCTACCCTAAATATACCGTTAAGAGATTGGGAGTGTGGACAGGCGAGAATTAATAGAATTCATAGGACTGTGGGTATTTGTGTTCATGGCTTTGGCAGATATCTCCCATTCTTTGGGAAATTACAGGTAACTGACTCACAATGACTTGGGCCCTGTCTTCACAATGCTGAGTTGGCGCCACCTCCCTGAAAAACCCTGTGGTTTTACTCACCTGTGGTGGTGGAAAATATTCCTGATGCCGAGGATGGAGTGTGGAGTTTCCAACGGCCATCCAGGTACCAGAGCCCCCCCTTCCTAGTGGAAGGTGACCGATCGCTGATCACCTTCCTCAAGGACCGCCTCCCAGATTGGCCCCAGAGTGATGTCAGATGGCAGAAAAGCCATACTGGCCTTGCTCCCAATTAAAAAGTCAGGGGAAGTCCCCAACTTTTCAATGTGCAGCTTTGTGGGAAAGCCCTGCAATGGCTGCGACGCTGCATCTGCATCATATAACTGTTGTGGCACAGATTTGCAGTGACTGTGGGGCTTTCCCCACATATAGACAGACGCTTGAAAAGGGTTGGAGACTCTTCTGGGAGATTGGGAGCCATTGTGGAAAAAAGGGTATGCCTCTCTCTCTCTCTCTCTCTCTCTCTCTCTCTCTCTCTCCCCTCCCCCAATAACCCCTGATGGATTTGATGTTATCCAGTTGACTGTGAAAAGAACTATAGACCATCTGATGCAGAATCAAAAAGAATCAGGCACACACAGAGAGATGGATTTTGGACTGTGTAGAAGCATTTTAGAGTAGTGGAGGTTCCCCTAGTAGGTTGGGCCACATGCACATCTCCAAGAGAGAGGACAAAAGAGGACTGCAATTTGCATTCACAGTTGCAATGCTAATTTAAAGGTACAGATATGCAACTTCAGGGCCAACCCAAGATATTTTGCTGCCAAAGGGGGAGCAGCAAATGACAATCTCAGCAGGCACCTGAGCCAGAAAATCCCACTAGCAGGACTTCCCATCCCTGGCTGTAAAAATGTAACAACAACAAATCAAAGAACTACCAATCTGCTATCCTCTCATGACACAATACAATCTGCTGCCTGAGGCAGGTACTTCACTCTGCCTAATGATAGGGCCATTTAAAGGTCAACACCAACACTTTGAATGTGGCTCAGAAATAGACTGTAAGACAGTGCAGCTGACAAAGTACTCGCATCACATGATAGCATCTGCAAGTCCCAGTTAATCAACTAGCAGCTCTAGTTTGCATGAAAATTCCTGAGCCGTTTCAATACATACAATAGGAACATCGAAAGCTGCTTTATATTGAGTCAGACCAGTAGTCCATCTAGTTCAGTATTGTCGACACTGACTGGCAGCAGCAGCTCTCCAGGCAGGATTCTTTCCTCGCCCTGCCTGGAGAAGCCAGGGATCAAATCTGCGACCTTCTGCATACAAAGCAGGTGCTCTATCTCATTGATCTATGGCCCCTCCCTATGCATTGCAGTAAGTCAACCGGGTAGACAAATGAATTACCAAAGCATGGATAACTCTTGCCAGACGATCTCTGTCCAGGTAAGTTCACAGCTAATATACCTACCAAAGCTGATAACAGGCAATCCTGGCCCCCGAGGCCACCTTGATCTCAAATGACAATGATGAATCCAGAAACAGCCCCAGGCTGCATGTCTGATCTTTCAGGAGGAGTTGAACCTCTTCTAGGACATAGGATAGTATTGTGAGACTACTAAGAAAAAGGCACTATGCCTTTGGGGAAATTGTACGATTAGAGACTGGAGATTTTCAAGAATCAAAACTGTGTAATCTAGGGTGGATCTCAAAACCAGATTAACTGCTCCTGAGAAATTGAAAAGCCGTTTTGCTATATTTTTGCTCATTTTGGAATTTCTCTGTATTCCTCATTTTGTATACTCCCTTTTTTGGTCAGAAGATGGAGCCATCGCCCAGTTTATAAGATCCCTGCTCTATACTTGTAGTTTCGGGAGAAGTCACTAGGACAGGAATGGGGAAAATTCAGGCTTGTGAGGTTGTGTGTGTGTGTGGGGGGACCCTGTGACCCACAACAAGAGCCAGATGCAAAGTAGTGAGTTGGGGATGGACATCCTTAAAATTCAGGAATAAAACACAACAAACTCAGCTTTGCTTAAAAAAAAAAAATCAATGTCAGAAATGAGTAAGAATTTACTCCCTCTTTCCCCCCAAGGTTTCTTCAGTTCAGCAGCATATTTTGGGCAGCTGGGAAAGGTGGAATGGGGGGAGGACTTCTTTCTTTCTTTCTTTCTTTCTTTCTTTCTTTCTTTCTTCTTGTTAAACTGACTGGAGTCAGAAAATATCCTGAAAATCACTCAGGGATCTACCAGTGGATCTTTTGCACTGGAGCAGAATAAAGGTAGCATCTGGTTATTCATTCTGCTTTTCAGACTAAGAGTTTCTTTAAATGAGCGTTGTATAGCATGCTCATAACTGACCACTCATAGATGTTTGTGGGTCATTCTGATGACACTGTCAGCTTCCCATTTGTCTCCCACTCCACTTCCCAGTTTGAGCGCTAAAAATAAACCTCTGAAAACCCAGACTCTTCTGGGATATTTCACTATCTATTGGGTTTTCTGGCCATGGGCAGACAAGGTTACGCCATAAAATGCCCAACAGAGAGTACTGTCCCATTCAACTGCTGGTCTCTTCCTCCTCTCTTGTGTAATTACAGCTTGTTGCAAATGCAGAAGAGAAGCAGGAAGCAGAGCCATGGTAAGGGAATGCAATTCCCCGCCCCATCTGAAGGAGCTTTAAAATTGGCCCCTCCAACTTCCCTTCAAAAAGCAAACAGATAAATAAATTTTAAAAAGCAAACCAACAGCAGTAATTGCTTAAGTCGGGGCTGCAAACAGAAGTGCCCAACTCAGAGCAATGATGCAACATGTTAATTAAACTTAGAGTTGTATTTCATTTCATTTGCAATGTTGTTTAATAAATGGGGTGGAAACATTGTATTCTTTTTACTTTCATTTTTAAACATATATAATTATGCAAATAAGGGAGCAATCCTATGGCCCCTACACATTGTCAGAGGGGCCACACAATACTGGGGATTCTGCCCTCTCCCTCAACCCCTTGCAGCCAGTGTGGAAAGAACCACCCCAACTGCCCTCCAAAGTCACAAAGGCAATCTTGGAGAGGGGGGAAGGGGGTCACTCTGGTGGGTGGGGAGGGGAGGAGACTAGAAAGGCCAAGATATGAGCTACCCTGAGCCTCTTCCAGCCTCCTTTCCTCCACCTCTAAAGTGCCATCACTAGATGGGCAAAAAAACCCTGCCTAGCTAAAAACTCAGGCAGAAGGCTGGGGAGGCGAAGATCACCTCCATGGCTCCTCCTGCCCTGTACTGGATGATTGGAAGCCTGCTATTTCAGGAATTGTGCCCTAAATTAAGTTCTTAAGGAGTTATTCACATCAGGGAAAATACTGCTACTCCCAGGGGGTGATTTTTCGCAATATAATTCGCGATATAATTTCACAATATAATTCGCAATATAATTCCATCTTCTTTTTAATGTGCTTTCTTTCCGTCAATGTCATGTTCTGAACTATAAAACATGGATTAACAATGCAATCCTATGTTTGTCTACTCCGAGTCCCCATGGGGAATATGACATGGACATGTTGCACTCATATCCTGCTTATGGGTTCCTAGTCAACAGCTGGTTGGCCACTGTGTGAACAGAATGCTGGTCTAAATTAACTCTTGTTCTGATCCAGCATGGCTCTTCTGATGTTCTTATGAGTTCATGGTAAGTGTACACAGGATCAACACACTGAAAGGCACAGTGGTGGACCAGCCCTACCATTAGTCAGTATGAAAGAGGGAAGCCATTCATTCTGAACACATAGGTGTTGGGAAGCCATGTGACATCTGGGTCAAGGCCAGCCACACAGTCTCTCCTGCCCCGAATGAAGAGGCTACTGAGATGCCCCATTCTAGTTCTCTTCCAATGCTAGTGTTGGAGTAGTTTCCCAATACACAGATCCTTGTGCTTGCACTCCCACCACCCTGTGTATATGCAGCTTTGTGTGAAGATTCCGTAAGCTCACTTGCTAGAGTGATGGTTGTCAATGGGCTGGGCTGGTATAGGCAGAAGCCATCACACACACACACACACCCAGTTCAAAAGATTTACAAAGTGCAGCTTTATGCTGCTTCTGCTATGCCCCAATTAAGCCAAAGTAATTTGTAGTCTGGGCCACATGGCATATTTTGACCAACTGATTTTGATATCTGGTTCGTCTCTTGAATTCAGGCTCCACGCAAGTGTCAGTAACCAAACCATTTTATTGAGATGGGTTTAAACAATGCCCTGCTTAGGTTCTTAATACGGGGGCCTACAGCAAGGTTTTGCCAAAGCCAAGCGAAGAGAGGGAGGACACGTTGAGGCAAGGGCACAATGCGCTGATGCCTGAATCCAACACAAAGTCTGACTTTTAAAAGTGCTGTCCATTGCCATCTGATGTGAGAAATGGCAGAATGTTCTACCGTCGCGGAGATCCAGCATTTCTTCTCCAACACTCCAGACTCCAACATAGAGAATAAGCTCTGGAGTAATTTGAATAAGCTGTCATGATTCCCCAGGGAATTACCAAACTTCTAACTTGCTGAAAATATCCATTTTAAAAAAAACGTTGCTGGGGTGAGGGTGTAGGTGCAAGAGAAACATGATCACAGGAAAGAATGCAGCTATAGAGTCCTCTCCACCCCCAAGCACCTTTTGAAAGATTAGCAATGGATGAACGTGTCTACCAAATGCCCAACAAAAAGTGATACAACCTTCCTCTCCGATTAATTAATGCAAACCAATGTGTGAAGTGCTAGAGGCCAAATTAATATTTCAGAATTCATTGCCATTTATTACTTTGCTTCACTTCCACAAACATATTCTGAGCTTTGGGCAGCTGAGTCTTTTAATTCTTTTAAGGTAGTTCAACGAATTATAGAGCAGATTTTCATCAGAACTATATATCTCATAAATCTCCAAAAGGCTTTGTGTGTGCTTGCGGGTGTGTGTGTGTGTGGCCTTTGTTGCAATTCTTTCATGAAATGCATTTTGAAAATTGCTGATGCACTTCAGTTTAAATAAGCTGTAAGGCAATTCAAGCATGTTTTTATCAATTTAAGGAATGTAAACCCTACATTCACACACACACATTTCCAAAAAGGTGGCTTATAAAAAGTTCATAAAAATAAACAATATAACAATAATAATAAAAACGATTAAAGCAGTAGTGCAGAAGAAAACAAGCATTAAATGATATTGCAAAAATAGTTGATATTTAAAAGGTTGGGAAAACAGGGTAGCCTTAGCTTTGATTCCTAACTCATGGTAAAGATGCCACCAGGCATGTTTTCCTAGGGAAAGAATATGCTAAACTGCAGTGCCATGATAGAAAAGGCCCTCTTTCCACCAAAAGAGTGTAACAGAATAATGAATGGAAGGGTGAATTACAGTAGGGGAGTGTGGTGGAGTCAGTGTGGGTGACAGTGAGTAGTGTCAGTTGAAAAAGTACGAAGAGGGCATAAATGTGGACAAGTTACTGGGATCAGAGAGAGAGAGAGACAGACAGACAAAAAGCATAGATCAGTGTTCCACAACCTTGTGACTTTCTGGCATGTTGGGCTATAACTCAAATCCATGCTGGTTGCGGATAATGGGAGTTGTAGTAGTCCAACATATCTGGAGGTACCAGGTTGGGGAGAGCTGGTGTAGGCAGCTGGCTGGTACATAGGATAATTCCCTAAAAGGGGAATCAGTTATGTGTTCACAGGCTATCAGATAGAATTCTTATTTCCTATTTTTGTTGGTCAGCCAGTCATTTATGTTTATTGCATATATCTATCTGTCAGTTCTTACCATTTTACCAGGAAAGAGGCAGCAGCCACACATATGTATCTGTACACACACACATACACACACACACAAAGAGCTTTATCACACCTACATTCCCACCCCCCGACCCCCTGGTTTGCTTCTGCGGTTCCCCTTCCGTTTCCTGCCTGTGCCTTTCGGACTTTGCTGGTTCAGGGATACATCGAAATAGAAACTAAAAACATCGACCTCAGGGCGAGAGAACAGCAGGACGGGACGACGTCATGGAAATGGAGCAAAGTCGTGGTGGGTGTGCATCAAACCGCCCGTGTGATAACGGCCAGAGAGAGAGAGAGAGAGAGAGAGAGAGAGAGAGAAATTGGACAAGCCAGTCAAATCAATTCATGTTCCCAATGTACTGCAACAGTTTTTAGAACTTTTACTCTAATCTCAATGGACCAACTGAGTGACATACCTAGTGACTTCTAGGGGGCAAAGCCATGTAGGGGATCCCTAGAACTTCACAAAGAATAAATAAGAAGCATGTCGGAACCAGTAGGGACTTAAATTGGAAGTCACTTGAGGCCACAGGAGCAGTAGAAGGGGTATTAATGTCCTCCCAGTCGTCAGTATAGTTGATGCCTTTGACCCTTCAGTGAACCATAGGGTTCCCCTGACCAGGCCAGCAAATGGTTCTAGTGCCGGTGAGCAAATAGCCGGTATCATCTACTGCTCCTCCTCATCACCACCATCATCAGGGCCAGAGTTACAGGCAGGAAGCAGGTTACAGAGCTGAAGAAGAGAAGCAACTTTAGAGATGGGATCGGGCCAGTGAGCAGGTGTGCAACCATGCCTATTCTTGGTGCTGACCTCGACATTGCAACCTCCCTGTTAATTTGCCTGGTCTGCACCTCATTCCTGCCCCAGTTTGGATGGCCTTGTTAGCTCAGATCCTGGCCTGCAGTTGGTTCTGCACCCAGACTGGCCACCCCGTGTATTGAAGACTTTTTATGAATGGGGAAATTGGCTTCTAGCTTTATTCAGACATTTTGCTCCTGCAAGGCGAATACAAAGACGATCGCAGACTGTCTTAAGACCTCTGAGGGAAATCCTGGATTGGATTTACAAAGTCATTGTTTTTTAAAAATTATTATTATTATTATTATTATTATTATTATTATTATTATTACTATTATTAAAATACTGTCATATGTGGTCCAGAGACAGAATAGATACGATGAATTTATTTCCCAAATGTCTGTATTGACACAGCATTGCAATCTCTTCTCTTTGGTAAATCTCAGTCAAATTTGAGTGATGCTCCAGTATACCGTCATAGGTGCGCATAGCACATTTCATTAGAGTGTGCACCCAGGGATATATTTTTTTTTAAAAAAGATGAACATTTATTGAATACTCAGTCATAAAGGATATTATTTTTATCCATTTATTTATTAAACACTGTAGACACCGATGCTCTACTCTGCATTTGCTTACGTGACCAGGGAAGGGCTGTTGCAGGTGGAGGGCAGGAATGAGGAGACGCTCCTCAAGCCCCAGCATTGGTGGGGCTTTGTGGTCACACTGGCTTTTTCATTCCTGCTGCCGGGAGCAATGATACTCTCTCGGAGGCAGCAGTTTTTCAGCACAGCTGCGGAGCAGCTAGAGGGCCATCCCTGCTGTGTCTGGATCCCTACTCAATGCCCCCCCTCAATTCGGCACTTATTGCTTGAGGCATTAGGGTATGCCTGGGCACACCTGGCACACCCCTATGTGTATCATAGTGAGCGGCTTTTGCTACAGAGATAGAATGTGCAAAGACATGTGACATCAATGGGCAGGCTGCATTATAGGTAGAAATACAGAAATATAGACCTGGCTCTCCTTACGTTGTCATCTAGCAATGGCCATTCCATCAGGCTACCTGAACTGCTTTCATCCCAGCTGATAATTAAAAACAAACAAACCTCTAACTTTAAAACTGGCGTTCAAGTTTGCTCCCACCTTTTCCCTTGTGTATCATGTCTTTTAGATGGTTAGCCTGAGATCAGGAAGTGTGGTGTTTTTTAATGATCTATAAGCAGAGGTATATGGATTTTGTAAAATCCGTTCTTTGCAGACTGTCAGGTGCCTTTCATTCCATCATCCGCTCACTGGTGGAATTTGAATATTTCCAATTTCCCTGAATTTGCGCAAATGAGCAAATCTCTCCCCAATGTGCAAATGCACATTTTCATGCTTTAGCCTATTGGGGGGAGGAAGCACATTGCCATCCAGGTTTTATTTTTACAACTTAATTTGCATAAAATTCCAGAAAGTTTTTTTTAAAAAATTATTTAAACCATCTTCAAGTACACTGAATCCTTGCGACTTGGGAAAACTGGTCCACTTCTAAATTCAAGGGCCAGATTCATAGAGGTGTAAACTCATTTGATTCAGTTGCGGATTTCTCCAGTCTCCCTATCTGTATGCTACTCTGGGAGGTTTTGGGGTTGAAAGGGGGGGGGTGAAAAATGCTTAAAATAAAGCAAGAAAGCAACTAGCACAAGAACATGAGAAGTTGCCTTATTTGTCCATCAAATCTAGCATTGTCCACTACATCCTTCCCCTACCTGGTGCCCTTCAGATGTTTGGACTACAACTCCAAGCACTGCTGACTATTGGCTGGGGCTGACAAGAGTTGAACTCCAAAAGATGTGGAGAGCAGCAGGTTGAAACAGAGCATCTCTGGTGTCTCAGGCTGAGAAGGGACTTCCCGATTACGTATTATCAGATCCTCTCAACTGGAGATGGTGGAGGGATCCATCACTGAAGACATATATGAGTGCTCTACCACTGAACTATGATTCTTTCCCAGTTGTGGTAATTCCAAAACAATCAGGCCATGTATTTGAGTTGCTAATCATAGGTTGTTGGTGATGTTTTATTTGTTAGCTTTTAATAAAAGGAAGAGCTGTTCCTTCATAACAGCTGCTGCTTGAAGAATCCCCAGAGGAGAGAAGTGATGTGGTGGAATTGGAAAAAAAACGTCCTTGCTTTCTTTTGACTAAATAAATTTATGAACCCATTTTGCTCCAGGCTGGGGGGAGAGAGAGAGAGAGAATACAAGGCATGAGGCTGGGATGAATAATAATGACAAATAAATAAAACTGCATGAAGAAAAATATTCAATTTTTGCTTCTGTATATAAATGTCTAATTATGCAATTAATCAAATGTGAAGATCAGTGTTTATTTAATACTCAACATGCCCAGTGTGAGTTGTGAGGCTTACTAAAATGTGAGAAATTTAAAGTAAAACAAAACATATCAGGTGTGTGTGATCTTATGTCCACTTGGGAGTATGTCCCATTGAACTCCCAAAAGGACCTATTTTCAAGTAAACATGCATAGAGTTGGGCTGTAAACATTTCTTCCACACATGCTGGAATCTCCCTTTGACAAACAGAATCTATCTTCCAATTCAGCTATTTCACACAGCAACCTCTCTCTGCTGAATGAAATCAAACTTCTATCATTAAGTCATTTCACAAGTCTGACATCAGAAATAGCACCCTAGAGAAAACAGGGAACATTTAAATCTTTCAAGATACTGACCTGAAAGTTTTCATTCTTCAACAAAGGAATTTCAATGGGAGACTCCAGCATAAGGGAGCTGTATTAGAAAACGAATCAAGAAGTTTGATCCTCTTTGTATAGAGCTGGACTGGAAAAATGATTTCCTTTCCTGCTAGAGGTATAAATTCACATAGCAAACCATTTTTTTAAAGCACAGCGGGGAATTTCTGTCCTACACAGAAGTTCCCCATCTGAGTACCTGAGCCTTCCTGGATTTCTTCAGAGGTTGTGGATTAGCCTCCAAGATCCCCATCCTGGAGGAATCCTTACATACTGGAGATAACAACAGGGGATACTGGCAGGCAGAAGACTCACCCATGTGGCATCTTTTCCAATAGAAAGGCACCACATGAGTCAAGTGTCCCTGGCTGAACTAGTCACTGGATCACTCCTCCAGCTGCCAGCTCAGTTGTGGTGACTTCATGGCTTGCCAGCCTCCCCCGATGGGACAAGTCATCCCACAGTGAAACAGGGTTCCAGACAATGCACTAGTTACATGGTGTGTCACCCATGAACCAAATTATGTCAGGGTGTGAGTCCTTGCCCCCTGATGTCAGGGACTACTATCAAAAGAGTGTTCACCTTCTGCAACCGATATCTTCTTTGTACATTCTAGTGATGAATACAAGCATTTAGTATTGTGGCTGAGCCAGTAAGGATGGGTGTTGTTAGAAGATACACCTGGGTCTTTTTTTATGAAGCTGCTCCAATAACAACAATCTGCTGAATTCAAGCCTGCCTCTTTCTTCTGAGCTCAGTAGCCTTGAGGTGACTAGGCGACCTTAAGACTTACTCCTATAGCAGACCAGTGTGCTCCATCACTGAGCTATGGCCACTGAGCTTTGGAAGGTAGTGCGTAAGAGATGTTCGGAACTACAATTGACTTTATACAAACAGATAAGAGGATTTGTCCTCCTCCTCCTCCTCCTCCTCCTCCTCCTTATGGGTTTACATGGTTGCAAAGGAATGAATCTGGAGCGATTTTATTTGTCAGTTGCCATTACCTAGCAATGGAATGACGAGGTTTCATAAAAACAGGAGGTAATTAGGGTGGGGGTGGGGATAAATACTGCTCACTTATACAATCCTATGTATGTCAACTAAGATACCATTATGATGATGTGACTACTTCCAGATGTGAGCTCTGGGACATTTTACCCCATTAGGCCTAGGAAAGACCATCTTTGAAACAAAACAAAAAAAGACTTTTCATGTGGGACTGTAGCCACACAAGGGCCCTGGGCTGCTAAGTCCCCCTCAAGAATGTCTCAGACCCATTTTCTGAATGTTCAGCTTTTTTTTTCCTTTTTCTTTTTTAAAAGAAGTTTCTAGTCCCTTTTATTTGTGGAGATCTAAGGAAAAGGCTCCATGTAGGATCCTACCCAACTGCACAATAGGAGGTAATCTGGGATATTTGTGCTTGCCAAAATTTCCCAGAGTTCCTTTAGAAGCTCAGCTTGGCTCCCTCCTGCATTTATTTGCCATTTTTTGTGGTTTGTTCAAACAGGAAAAGTGTGCATTTTCAGTATGAAAGTACATTTTTTAAAGTGTGCATTTCCCCCCCCCCCCATTTTTGAAGTGTGAAAATACATATCACCAATGACCCTGTGGGTAAGAAGAAGGAACGAGAGAGACAGGAGCAAGTAAAGGGAACATCAGGGGCCTGCTCTAGTTGGACTGCCCTTTCTTCAGGAGATGAGAAGGGGAGAGCAGGATTATCCCAACAACCCTGCTGACAGTCTATTTAATTTTCTTTCCTCTTCCCTCCCCATCGCCTTTTCCTTGTTGTGTTGAGTCTTTTTTAGATTGTAAGGTTGAGGGAACAAATTGTCTTCTTTGCTGATTGATTATTTATTTATTTATTGAATCTATGCATTTTTCAAATGTGATGGCAGGTTTGGAAATGTGCAAATATTTTTTTTGGAAAAGAAAATACCTGCAAACATTACAACCCATATTGAAGTTCCAATAGTTATTCACTGATTACCATCCACCCCCTTTCTCTCATGGTATATTCTTAGGCCTCCTCACCATAACATGTCTGACGCTGAGCCCAGGATGACATGAACCCAAACAAAAATAACCTACTTATTGAATCATCATCATCATCATCATCATCATCATCATCATCATCTCCTCAATGGGCTTGTCCAGAAAACACACTAAGCCATGGTTAGGCTGCTAATACTTTTGCAGCAAATAGTTAGTGAACATATTTAAACCGTGGTTAGAAGTGGTTCACACTAGGGGTGTGCACGGACCCCCCGGATCGGATCGGGACCCGGATCGGGACCTCCAATTTTGTCCCGGACCGGTTCGGACAAAATCGGAGGCCCCCCGGACCGGATCGAGTCCGATCCCGACCCAAAAATCGTAAATTTTTGGATCGGCCGCCATTTTTTTCCCCATAGACTTGCATTGCAATGCAAGTCTATGAGGAAAAAATGGCGGCGGGTGGGTAAGGGGGGGCCTAACTCCCTCCCCCCCCCGGGGCCGTCCGCTGTGGACGGCCCCGGCAGGTAAACCCCCTCCCCCGCGCTCCCTACCCCCCCTGGGGCCGCCCGCTTCCATCCGCTGGCGCCCGCGGGCGCCAGCGGATAGAAGCGGACGGCTCCGGGGGGGGGGGTAAGCCCCCTTCCCCGCCACTTACCTTCTCGGCCCGTCCGGCGCCGGCGGCTACTACCAGCGGGCTCCGCAGCCTACTCTCAAGTAGCGCGCCGGGTGATGACATCACCCGGCGCGCCACCCTGGAGCAGGCCGCGGAGCCTGCTGGTAGTAGTAGGCGCCGGCGCCGGACGGGAGCCGCCGGGCCGGGCAGGTAAGGGCCCCCCTCCCCCCTCCCCCCTCCGCGCGCCCCCTCCTCCCCTCCACGCACCCCCTCCTTACCTTTCCGGCCCGGCGGCTCCCGTCCGGCGCCGGCGCCTACTACTTCCAGCAGGCTCCGCGGCCTACTCTAGAGTAGCGCGCCGGGTGATGACATCACCCGGCGCGCCATCCTAGAGCAGGCCGCGGAGCCTGCTGGGAGTAGTAGGCGCCGGCGCCGGACGGGAGCCGCCGGGCCGGGCAGGTAAGGGCCCCCCTCCCCCCTCCGCGCGCCCCCTCCTCCCCTCCACGCACCCCCTCCTTACCTTTCCGGCCCGGCGGCTCCCGTCCGGCGCCGGCGCCTACTACTTCCAGCAGGCTCCGCGGCCTGCTCTAGAGTAGCGCGCCGGGTGATGACATCACCCGGCGCGCCATCCTAGAGCAGGCCGCGGAGCCTGCTGGGAGTAGTAGGCGCCGGCGCCGGACGGGAGCCGCCGGGCCGGGCAGGTAAGGGCCCCCCTCCCCCCTCCGCGCGCCCCCTCCTCCCCTCCACGCACCCCCTCCTTACCTTTCCGGCCCGGCGGCTCCCGTCCGGCGCCGGCGCCTACTACTTCCAGCAGGCTCCGCGGCCTGCTCTAGAGTAGCGCGCCGGGTGATGACATCACCCGGCGCGCCATCCTAGAGCAGGCCGCGGAGCCTGCTGGGAGTAGTAGGCGCCGGCGCCGGACGGGAGCCGCCGGGCCGGGCAGGTAAGGGCCCCCCTCCCCCCTCCGCGCGCCCCCTCCTCCCCTCCACGCACCCCCTCCTTACCTTTCCGGCCCGGTGGCTCCCGTCCGGCGCCGGCGCCTACTACTTCCAGCAGGCTCCGCGGCCTGCTCTAGAGTAGCGCGCCGGGTGATGACATCACCCGGCGCGCCATCCTAGAGCAGGCCGCGGAGCCTGCTGGGAGTAGTAGGCGCCGGCGCCGGACGGGAGCCGCCGGGCCGGAAAGGTAAGGGCCCCCCTCCCCCCTCCGCGCGCCCCCTCCTCCCCTCCACGCACCCCCTCCTTACCTTCCCGGCCCGGTGGCTCCCGTCCGGCGCCGGCGCCTACTACTACCAGCAGGCTCCGCGGCCTGCTCTAGAGTAGCGCGCCGGGTGATGACATCACCCGGCGCGCCACCCTAGAGCAGGCCGCGGAGCCTGCTAGTAGTAGTAGGCGCCGGCGCCGGACGGGAGCCACCGGGCCGAGAAGGTAAGTGCCCCCCTCCTCCCCCCCCCGCTGTCCACTTTCATCGGCGGGCGCCCGCTGGCGCCCGCCAATGGAAGCGGCGGTGGGCGCCAGCGGGCGCCCGCCGATCCGCCGATCCGCCGAACCGGTTCGGAGCTTTTTCGGACCGGTTCGGATTGGATCGGCCGATCCAGCTGCGGGATCGGAAATCGGATAATTTATCCGATTTCCCACTGGACCGGACTCGGATCGTGGATCGGGTCCGATCCAGTGCACATCCCTAGTTCACACAACACTCTAAGTCATAATGTTTAGCTCAGAATGCTTAACCACCATGGCTTAGCATGTCATCTGAACAGGGTCATTGTGAGGCCATGACACGAAGCAAAAGAAAAATAACTCACCAGCGGTGCAGTTTTGCGTCCCAGTGATGGCCTGCTCAGAGGTGCTGATGTAGTCACAATGGGAGCAAATCTGACTGCTCCTGTTCTTTCACCATAATTTTCTACAGGGGCATCATATAGTCGCCTACTCAGCACAGGTGAGTAGATTTCATCAAAATAAGGTGTCTTTCTGCGGAAGTTATCATTGGATGTTCTGTGTGGCATTTCCTCAGAATATGGCAGGATTGAATCGATTACAGTTTTAGGTGACTCTTCCTGAGTAGTTTTTGGTGTTGTTTCCTGGGCAATTGTTGGTGATGTTTTTTGCGTAGTTGTCGGTGATGTTTTTTGTGTAGTTGTCGGTGATGTTTTTTGCGTAGTTGTCGGTGATGTTTTTTGCGTAGTTGTCGGTGATGTTTTTTGCGTAGTTGTCGGTGATGGTTTTTGCGGAGTTATCGGTGATGGCTTTTGCGTAGTTGTCGGTGATGTTTTTTGTGTAGTTGTCGGTGATGGTTTTTGCGGAGTTGTCGGTGATGGCTTTTGCGTAGTTGTCGGTGATGGTTTTTGCGTAGTTGTCAGTGATGGTTTTTGCATAGTTGTCGGTGATGGCTTTTGCGTAGTTGTCGGTGATGGTTTTTGCGTAGTTGTCGGTGATGTTTTTTGCGTAGTTGTCGGTGATGTTTTTTGCGTAGTTGTCAGTGATGTTTTTTGCGTAGTTGTCGGTGACGTTTCTTGGGTAGTTGAAGGCTCCGGAGGAGATGCAACTGTAATTGCAGTTTTGGCCTCTTCTTTTTCTTTCCCGAAATCTTCCTTGGCAGGCTTCCGTGGTGGGGCACTAGTTCTGGCAAACAGACGTCCCTTCCTCTGAGATTTGAGAGAGGTGGTGGGCACAGAAGCCACCTCCTTAAAGATCTGATTGGGTGATGCTGACGACATGGGTACATCTCCAGCTGGAGATGTGGGCACTGCTTGAAATGCACTGGTGTTAGCTACAAGTGAAATTTCCTGATCTGTAGGATGAGGACTGGATGTCTCAGGCAGCCCTATTTCTGCAGCTGCAGTGGGGAGAAGGTTGGCCTCTTCCTTTACTTTTCTGGTGTCTTTCATAGCAACATTTTGCAATGGTGCAGAAGTCCGGGCAAACAGAGGCGTGTGCTTCTGATAGGAGAGGGAGCTGGTGGGTGCAGAAGACATCTCTTTGTGGAATTCATTGGCTGGTGACGCAAGCACTCTTCTCTCTGAAGCATGTTGAAACTGGCTGTCTTTAGTTATAGATGTCATCTCCTGACTTCTAAAATGAGTCGTCGAAGTCTTTGGTATTGAAGGTGGAGACAGCTTGCTGTTGTCTGTTTCTGGTGGTATAATGATGGACACAGATTTCCCAGGTTGCATTCTTTCTTCTGAGCTTTTCAAAATCCCTTTGGGTGATTTGGATGGTTCATGGACACCAACTTCAGGAACGTAGGGCTTCGGCGATGGCTTGGGCTCATCCAATATTGAAGATGTTGACATTGGGATTCTGACATCTGGTAGAGGATTCAATTTGTCATTTTTCTTGACTCGGGTCCATTTTTTAGATTTAGTTTCTGGAGAGGCAGTGGGTAGTGATGATGGGAATATAGTGATTTCACGTGTCTTGCTGATGTAGGATGATGGACCTTCAGGTGGTTCTATGGCTAGTTCTGGGGTTGGTCCTGCATCTGGTTCTTCAGGTTTCTCTTTTTTCTTACAACATGGGAATTTAGCCTTTATTTTTTCCCAACATGATAACTTCTCTGGGGTTTCTTCTTTTTCGCTGGGCTGTTTTGAGACCTCACGTGGTTCTGGAAATGATATCTGAGGAATGGGATGTTCAAAGGTTATAGCTGGAGGCTTGCCATATTGCTGAAAGGGGGCAATAATGGAAATACAAGTTAGTAATTCAGCCATGGGGAGAATGGGGTGGACATAAGGAGCATAGAAGACAAGGTGGGTTTGGCTAAGTGCACTTACATCTGCTGGGTTGAAAGAAACCATGGATGGTTGACAAGACCACAACTTTTTGGCACCGACTATCACCTCCCCAAGTTCCACATTCTCCATAATTCATTTCTTAAAATGCTACACTTGGGGTCCCCACTGTGATACCCTTAGACACCAGAGTGCCTAAAGACATATCCCTTGCTGTCCACCAGTTTCCCTTCCATCTGTATTGTGTTTGATGATGATGATGATGATGATGATGATGATATCTCTTTCTCGCTCATGGTGGTTGTTCTAGACAGACATGATGGGATTTGCCAAGTCATGCTGTATTTTATAGATTCAGGAATTTCCTGACAATTGAGCATGTTTTAAGTATGGCTGCTGTCTGGATATTGGTGTGGATGTATTTTGGTAGGCCCAGGTTCTGATATGATGCTGGTGACCGATGTGACTAATGGAATAATTGTGACCTTTTCCTGTTGCCATAGTTCTTTGACTTCCATGGCCAGTGGTGTATATTTGTCTCGCTTTTCTTCTTCCTTTTCAACAACATTTTTGTCATTCAGTATTGCTATGTCGATGAGGTATGTGTGTTTTTCTTTTTTTGTCTATGAACGTTATATCTGGTCGGTTACAGGGTATTGTATTATTATTATTATTATTATTATTATTATTTATTGACTAGTGCTGTGCAGAAACCCCACCTTTCACAAGCTCTTAATTTCCCTATGAAAGAAGCAGTTGTTTTTCTGGATAAAGAGCAAGTAGGGATTTTGTGAACTTTGGAGAAATTTTTGGAAAAGGCTACTTTCCCTCAAGTCCACATTGTTTAAACTTTGCTACACCTGTTTTGGCAAATATATTCATCAACAGATGAGTTTGGGGATTTTTTTTTTAAAATTTTTTTTGAACAAGTAGACAATTGCTACCTGGCAACGGATAAAGTTATGTTTGCTTATTGCCAGTGTACCTAGAATGAACATCTACTAAAGATATAGAGGCTGAATTCGGACAACACGATAGTCAATGGAGGGTTAATAATCACCTTTACAGTTGTTCATCTAGGGGGTACTCCCCACACAACATGGTAATCAATAATCAACTGTGGTGTGGATTAGGATCAGCGCTGAGTTGACTATGGCAGCATTCAGATGACACAATAGTCAATACAACTGACGATTGTTTCCCCCCCGCCAGTTGCTTATTGTGTCGTCTGAATTCAGCCATAGATTCATCCCTCCAATGAAAGAATTTGTTGGAGAGTCTGGTGTGACTTACATCAGATTTTCAACATCAGTTATGGGTTCTTTCTCTAAACAACTAGGGACTGCATGTGTGGCCAGTTTAATGACTGAAGCTACTCACACAGTAAAATGAGGCTTGAGATTATTATTTTTATATTTAAATTGGAGCCATGGCTGAGAGCAGCAAATAGTGATTCTCAAACTAAATGCAGAGAAACTCTCATCTATGTGCTTCAGACTGAGAAACCAATTTGAGGTGGATGGGATGCTTGAAGCACTGGCTAAAGAGAGACCCGGGACAGGAGAAGAAATTGCAAGATGCGACTCCAAAGATGCAAAGGCAAGGAATTTTATTATTACAACACGTCTCAAATTATCAGTTTGTGCATATAAAAGGAGAAAGAACAGCTGCAAATATGGTTAAAATGCTGCTGAAATTAGATGGGGGAAATGAGACCCAGAAACATGTCTTACTGTTTAGATAACTATTCTCTACAAGCTTAAAGGAAGGAGGGGATGCTGCATAGCGCAAGACTACTAAACATAGTAGATGAGCTGGCCACATTGGGGCAAATATTAAACAATCAGCTAAAAATAGAGCTATTTCTAAGCTCCCTTCCATGGAGCTAGTCCACTTCATTTCAACATTTAATGCAGAAGAGAGAACATTTAGTGATTTGCTAAGCTCCAGAAGGGGAGAAGCACTATAAATTTTTCATGAAAACAGGCCCTCATTGATTCCAGTGGAACTTCCTTGCTACTGTTATTCGCTAAGACTTTGTTTGGAATGCTTATTTTTCAACCTTCTGCTTGCCTTTAAAACAGAAGGTCTTGATCTCCTTTTGGCGCCAGGTTGTACTGGTTTTGGGAAGTCCAGCGGAAAACTTAGCTTGGGCAGTGGCTTTTGTGCTGCATTATAGCACTCAATATCTGAAATATAGAAACAAGAAAGGATTTTGAACTTAAAAAGAGGAAAGCCTACGAACTTCTATTAAAAAAAAATGCACACCTGCAAAGTAACTTACTTGCACGACCAGAATCTATGAAGAGTTCCATCTTTAAGATCTTGGGTATGTGTGTGTATGTTGAATGAGAGTGGTGGGTAGGGCTGAAGGGAAAAGGGTGGGGCTAAAATAGCAAAAATGCCAGCCTATTTGGCTTTGAGCTCTTACTACTAGGAACAAAGCCTTAGGAGAGGCATCTCAACCTTTCAGAATGGAGGTGGGGAACCTTTGCAAATGCTGGGAAACCACCAAATGATAGGACATTGGAGAAAAGGGGGGGTGAGGGAAAGAGATAGGGCTGGGGAAGGGGGCATGGCTGCCTGAAGAACCTCGGAGGGCCATATTATCATGATTCCAAGCCATCCCGCTGATGCGAGACAATAAAGACATCTGCTCTGTAACCCACAAAGCTTTATTCAACAAATAAACATCACATCAGAAGGGAGTGTGAATGCTAGGAGCTATTCTCCAAGCTTAGTTATGCTATCAAAATTAGGCAGTTGCCTTCAACTAAAGCAGGACCATTTCCTGCAGTCCAGCAGGCGCTTTAACACAGGAGGGTCTTTTGGGATAAGCCTCTTGCAAGTCTCTAAGGGACTGCCTCACACCTGCTATCAACTCTGCTTGCTTGACCCTACAGCGGACTCTGGGATCTGTCAATTCCAACGTCCCCTCTTCCTCCAACAGAGGCTGAGTTCCCAGGGGTGTGTGTGTGTGTGTGTGTGTGTGTGTATGTGGAATGGTCTCTGAGCCTTTGGCATTCAGTCCGATAAGCTCCTGGGAAGATTCATCCTTGGTGCCTGAAGAATCTTGGAGATTCTTCTCCTGCTTCCTGTCTTGGTTGATATACTTCTTTGTCTTCAAATTCTGAGCAAGATTCAGACCCACAAAACCCTTTCCCCACACTATGGAGAACAGGCCTGATCCTGACACATATTGGGACCCCAGTCAGGCTAGACTGGGACCACAGGCCTTAAATACAACATCCCTGGTGTAGAGGGAGAACCACTACACCCTTTTGACATAGCGTGACAAAATGACCTCACAACAGTCAGGCAAAGCTTTAGGATCAAAGGAAATCAGATCATTGCTCAGGGCCAGCCCAAGACATGTTTCTTATCATTTTCATAGCAATTACCTGGGACGGGGTGGGGGAACCATAAGGGGATAAACATATCCTTTTTTGGAAGCCCCCAAACTGCAAAGGATGTTTTTGCACAAAGCTCCCTGCACGTATGTATGTGAAAGTTGGCAAGATTGATCCCCTCAGAAATGGCAACTATTCCTACAAATTTCATCCAATTCTGCTGAGAATTTTTAAAAAGTTATCACCTGTTCCCTTTAAAAATAAAACAAAATTTGAAGTTATATAGCACAAAAACCTCAGCACCCATTCGGTGCCTGAGAATGTTATTCAGTTCTGACAGACAGAAACAAAAAGGCATAGCCATGTGAGGATTTCCAATGATAGTTAACAGGAGGCATGGCGATTTGGGTTTCCGAATGGAGATTTGGATTTAGATCCAAGTCAAAGAGGTGTTTTCTGAATCAATCTGAGCTGAATTGGACTGTTTTCCAAATTGGAGTCTAAACCAAAACTCTTTCTCTGCGCTAATTGTGTGTAGTCAGGAATTGCCTTCTTTCCTTTCTTCATTTCTGCATTATGAAGAATCACAATTGCATTACTCCCAGATGGCTGCATTCTGGTGTTTTCTGACTTGTTTTCCTAGGCTGACCATATGAAAAGGAGGACAGGGCTCATGTAACTTTAACAATTGTAGAGAAAGGGGAATTTCAGCAGGCATCATTTGTATGCAATTCGTACCTGGTGAAATTCCCTCTTCATCACAACAGTTAAAGCTGCAAGGGCCATGCCCTCTTTTGTATCTGGTCACTCTAGTATAGTGCCTGCAACTTTAATAGTTGTGATGAAGAGGGAATTTCACCAGGTACTAATTGCATACAAATGACGCTGGCTGAAATTCTCTTTTCTCTGCAACTGTTAAAGTTACATGAATCCTGTCCTCCTTTTCATATGGTCAGCCTAGTTTTCCCATCTCATTTCAGACCTGTGCTGTGCGTATTTAAAATCCAGCCTGAGAAGGGTGGACTAGCTAAATGTTTCTGAGCCTTTTCCAGTCCCTGTAATTAGAAACAATAGCACCTTTCTTGCTTCATCTACTCCTGTTAATCACTTCCTGTTCAGCCTGACAGTAGCATTACTTAGGCTGACCAGATAAAATCCAGGTCAGGGCTCATGTAACTTTAACAGTTGTAGAGAAAAGGGAATTTCAGCCAGTGTCATTTGTATGCAATTAGTTCCTGGTGACATTCCCTCTTCATCACAACAGTTAAAGGTGCAGGCACTATACTAGAGTGACCATATACAAAAGAAGGCAGGGCCCCTGCAACTTTAACTGTGGTGCTGAAGAGGGAATTTCACCAGGAACTAATTGCATACAAATGTCACTGGCTGAAATTCCCTTTTCTCTACAACTGTTAAAGTTACATGAGCCCTGACCTGGATTTTATCTGGTCACCCTACATTAAGTGGCATGAGGAACTCACAGCATCTTTCAGACTTTGTTCCTTAATCAGCAATAGGGAAATAATAAGATCTTCGTCTCATAACTCTTCATCAGGCTGCTGAGAATAAATGCAAAGCAACAACAACAATGTTGCTAGTTAGCTGAAGTTGTATATTGTGAATGGGGTGTTCTGTGTATCTCCTCTTTTGCCCACAAGATGACAATGTAAGTACAAGTGTGTGTCCTTCTCTGTAGCAAGGCAATCTCTCTGGTCTAGTATTCACCTCCATACCTGGGACGTATTTCTCATATAGCTCATATCTTCTATCGCCACTGCAAGAGAAATTAGGGGGGGGGATGTTTGTAAAACAACATCAACATTGATAAATGGATTGTTTGACCAACCCGAGATGCTTCCTTACAACTTGACACCCTAACAACACTGTGCTGTATGTATCTACTCAGAAGTAAGTCCTACTGAGCTCAATGCAGCTTTTACCCAAGTAACTGGGTATATGATTGCAGGCTAAAATATAGTTACCTTTTTCATTGGATTTGGATATGTCTGCCGTACCTGATCAGCTGAGATTTTGATGATGATTATTATTATTGCTAGTTTAAAGTAAAGTAAGTTTGATGAACTGTGTCATATTAGATGACGTCACACACAAAACCAGCTTCATAGTTGCCTCGAAATGTTTCCAACAGACAAATCTAACATTCCCACCTCTGGCTTTTTCACGCATTACAATGGGGAGGCATGGTTAAGGCACCCGCCAAGGGCCCCTTGGAGTGGGCCCTCCTCTTCAACATTGCCACCTGGTCTAGGCTGACCAGATAAAATCCAGGTCAGGGCTCATGTAACTTTAACAGTTGTAGAGAAAAGGGAATTTCAGCCAGTGTCATTTGTATGCAATTAGTTCCTGGTGAAATTCCCTCTTCATCACAACAGTTAAAGGTGCAGGCACTATACTAGAGTGACCAGATACAAAAGAAGGCAGGGCCCCTGCAACTTTAACAGTTGTGATGAAGAGGGAATTTCACCAGGAACTAATTGCATACAAATGACACTGGCTGAAATTCCCTTTTCTCTACAACTGTTAAAGTTACATGAGTCCTGACCTGGATTTTATCTGGTCACCCTAACCTGGTCGCTTGCCTGCCTCTTGCTCTGGCCCAGATGACAAGGGCAGTGTTGAGAAAGTGGAGCAGTTGATGCCACTCAGTGGAGGCTGGTGGCTCCGATGTCAGTGGGGCAGTGAATCTGCTCCAGGTTTCGGTTAGAACCAGTCAGAACTCTCACTATCAATTTTTGACTTCCCTAACTACAGGTGTGTGTAGTTAGAGATGTGTGTGTGTGTGTGTGTATCCTTAAAGGAAACACAGTGTGTGGGGAGGGGAGGCTTACCTACTCCCAGCCAATTCCCCATAACTAGCACTTGGCTAGAACGCATAGGGGAAGGAAGAAAGAAAATAACCAGAAGAACAACAGTGTTGTGATATGTTTAGTTCATCGCTGAATGGATGCAGAAAGACTTTTGGAATTCTCTCCTAAAGTTATCTCTGGGGAGCTGTCTTCACGGTGCCGGGTTGGCTGAGGAGGGCGCACAGGGTTTCTGGGTGGCCATCTGGGTACCAGAGCCCCTGCCGCCCTCTTCCTGGTGGAAGGTAACCAATTGCCAGTCACCTTCCACCAGTCACTGCCCCCGGGTTGGCTCCAGATTGGACCCGGAGCAACGTCAGACAGCAGAAGCACTGTATTGCCATTGCTCCCATTGAAAAAGTTGGGGTAAAACCCTGAGTTTTTAATTTTTTTAATTAATTTTCAAAATACATAGATGGACAAAGGCATAGAAACAAGCAATTTTCGATGTTGACTACTGCTAGAAGGTAGTACATTTAGCATATTTTGTCCATTTCTTTACAGGTGTAGTTAGGAGTAGAATCTGTTAAATAATTGGAGAGTATGTAATTTTTCATAACTGTACATTATAATTAGTCTCTCTTCCATAGTTTCAAAAAGGGCTGTTACAAATTCTGAATCCCTGGCTTTTTCAAACCACAGCATTGTGGGGAAGCCCTACAGTGGCTGTGAAGCACTGCATGCATTGTCTAACCGATGCAGCATAGATCCGCAGCCACCGTGGGGCTTTTCCCATGTATAGACAGCCCCTGACACTGTTTAACCTTTAACTGTTTATCTCTGTTTTTCCAGTGGTACCAATTTGCTGTCTTCTCCCTCCTTTCCACCCCTCATCACAAATCCCAATTATATTCCAATTCAGTGTTTATCATGGTAACCAAAACAGTACCCAGGTGGGTTTTATTCCAAAGGCCTGGCTGGTATGTAAGATCTCTTTTGATGCTTTGGAGCCTGGGGCCAGTTGAATAGAGAAGAAATTACTTCTTTGCTCTGCCTCTTTCAGAATGTGTTTGTGCGCCAGCCATTTATGGGAGTGAAACAAAATAAGTACCTATTGGCCATTTGAAATGAAAATACAATTAAAGGCTGCAAGGTCTGGTGTGTATATTTTCCTCTGTGGTTCTGTTAGCTTGAGAAATATTTAATAATGTCATGGTCACGCAGAGAGGAGATTACTTTTTCTTTAGGCATTCGTCTGGCTGATCACTAAAGATGTTTCTTTAATGAGCAATGAAAACTTGAAGAGGCTTTCTTAAAATGAGCAATGATGGCTTTTTATGGCTGGTGATTACTACTACCAGCTACCCTGGACACTCAATTGGCTGGAGGTGGGCTAGCAAGGAAACCATTGGGGAGTTCATATGTAGCTAAGGAAGGAGACTGGAATCTTAGGATTTCCTTTGCAGTTGGCTGAAAAAAATAGCCTTTGGTGGCTTCAGGTAAGGTTTGCTTTTGAGGAACTGATGCTACATTATAGATTAGCATTGTCTGTCTGAATGCCGTACAACTCAGCAAATGTCGCAAGGAAATATAGCAATTACAACCATTTCACCTTTAGAACTTGTATCTTGTCCAGATACAAGAACAGGTCCATATAAGTGGATTTGATTACCGTCTTTGAATAAAGGCACAATCCTATAGGGGATGGCCATAACCCAATGAACAATAATGGCCATCCAATGTACTCCTCCCCCTGCACTGCATTTTAGTTAGATAAGGAGGGAGAGGAAGAAGACTTGGGAGGCCTCTGCTCATGGCTAAGCCTTTTTGAATCAGAGGCCCTGTTCAGAAGACACCTTAAACCATGGCTTTACCCAAAAGGCCTTATTCACCATGGTTAAAGCCATGTTTTAAGGTGTCTTCTGAACAGGGCCAGAGAGGCAGCCAGTGTGGTTCTCTCCATGCCAATAGTGAAGGGGAGGGAGCGGGGTTTGGACACCTGGATCCAAGGTCAGAGCACTGTCTCCAACCTTGGATCCAAGAAACCGAACTATCCTATATCCCCCCCCCCCCCGACTCTGGCTATAGGTAATAGGATTGCTCTCTAAATGTGTTTGTAAGTTTCTAAAGACTGCTGTTAGCCATTTTGCATTTTCTAGGGTATAATGTATTTTACAGTGTATAACATATTTTTTTGGGGGGGGGGTTTCCTGTGGGTTTGTATTGTCCATTGCCTTAGGGACTTCTTTAGCAGAGAGAGAGCAATTATAAATACTTTTATGTGGTTTTAAGAGAGCAATGCTATGACCCCTGATGGCACCTAAGAGACTCCAGAATAGAGAAAAACTTACCCTCCAAAAGTCTGGATATCAGACTCATATTCAAAGGGATGGGCCTGACTCAAAATGGGATTGCAGTGAAGGCAAACCTCACCTTGGCTTCACTGTTGACACTGGGGTGCCTTGTCATTACTGATGAGGCCCCTGAAAGGGAGGGCAATGCGCCTCTGTGCATGGAGACATATTGCACCCCTCAAAGGGTCTTGCAATACACAAGTCAGTTACCTCCCAGCCATCATAAGAATGGGCCTTTAGCTAGTATATAATCAGTTGGCAATTTTCTATTTTTAGATGGTTACAGAATACAAGGTTGGATCTGGATTGGGTCATGCAGACAATAGAAATCTAATGGAACTAACTTGTCCCACTGATTTCAATGGGTCTACTCTAGGGTGACCAGATAAAATCCAGGTCAGAGCTCATGTAACTTTAACAGTTGTAGAGAAAAGGGAATTTCAACCAGTGTCATTTGTATGCAATTAGTTCCTGGTGAAATTCCCTCTTCATCACAACTGTTAAAGTTGCAGGGGCCCTGCCTTCTTTTGTATATGGTCACTCTAGTATAGTGCCTGCAACTTTAACTGTTGTGATGAAGAGGGAATTTCACCAGGGACTAATTGCATACAAATGACACTGGCTGAAATTCCCTTTTCTCTACAACTGTTAAAGTTACATGAGGCCTGACCTGGATTTTATCTGGTCAGCCTAGTCTACTCCAAGCATGACTAAATCTGGATCCAACCCATAATCTTCTCCATCTACAACTTCCAAATTAATTCATCTGTGCATATATATATTTTTGTAGGTGTGTGTGTGTGTGTGTTTTGGAAGGGTAGAGGGGAGGATTACAATGCTGAGACGACCGGCACAATTTATAGAAAAAGCTGAAGAATGATTTTTGTCACTTGCATATTCCCTGGTGTCTTCATTTTTTTTAACTTTGAAATTATATTGCTCAACAGCTTTTAAAGCACTTGAAAAGCCTTTTTTTTTTGGTCTTGTTTTGTTTCTTCCCTTGTTAATTAAACCATTCATCCAAGACTGGTGAGGAGAAGAAAGATCTAATTTATAGACCTAGCCTAGTGAAAAGAAACGAAATGAAGAATAAGCTGGACCATTCAAACGATTTATTGCAATTGTAGTGAAAGCCTTTTAAATAAACTTCAATGGAAGACTACCGGGAAATGTGGCAACTTCATTCCACACCAAGAAGACAAAGATAAACTGGACAGAGGTAGAAAAGATAATTTTGGATTACAAAGCTTCCTTTGGACTGCAGATGATCTATTCTTATTCTTATTCTTATTCTTATTTTTAGTATTATTATACAGCTGGCTTCCTGATCTCAGATTTCCTGTCTTTTTTTAAAACAACAACAACAACTAAGTTTCTAGACCTTATGGCTGCAAAGGTCAAAGTTGGCAATTTAAATGCCCAATTCAGACAATACTTTCCCCCCATATGTAGTGAGGGAGTGAAAGCATGCCCTCTTTCCTGTACACCTGGTGTACCTGTCACCACAATTGAGGCTGCAGGATGTCCACATGTGAGTGCAACATTTCCCATAGGGCATACACATGTAAAACTAAACATGTGTCGGCCCACATTTTGGTGTCAATTTCTGGGTTCTCTCTGGGCTATTGATCGCAGTGAATCACAGAATGGTTAAACCTGCATCCTTGTGGCCTTAGAGAAGGAAAACAGTCTCTTGCTTACTCCATCACACAGACAGGAAAAGCAGCATCGACTCATGAATATCACAAGGCAATATAGTAATTACTGCATGTGCTATGCTGGCTGAAATCTCTGAATCCAGCGGGGCTGCTTTTTTAAGATTTCCGATGTTTCGAAATGAGGCTTTCGTACTGCTCGTAGCTTTTCACCTTTCTGTCAAGAGCAAAATTGTATGAATGTCTGCCAAAGAGTGAATACTGGAGAGCAAATGGTGCAAAATAAGGGAAACAGTATCATTTCCCTCGATGTATGCAGGTTGCAGAATCCAGCGTCTCAGTGCAGAGTTTAGATTGACCAAGTCTGATATTGTTCTTTGAAAAGCGGGGAGGAGATAAAGCATGGACAACTGCCTGGGACTGTTTAAGTTTAGAAAAAAAAAGGCATGAAAGAGGTGACAAAGAGATTGAAAGAGATGATCAGTAGAAGTGATCGAAAAAAGAAGACATGATAGAAGTGTATAATGTTATGTCTGGTGGGGAAAAATTAGATTGACCAAGTCTGATATTGTTCTTTGAAAAGTGGGGAGGAGATAAAGCATGGACAACTGCCTGGGACTGTTTAAGTTTAGAAAAAAAAAGGCATGAAAGAGGTGACAAAGAGATTGAAAGAGATGATCAGTAGAAGTGATCGAAAAAAGAAGACATGATAGAAGTGTATAATGTTATGTCTGGTGGGGAAAAATTAGATAGCAACATAGGAAGCTACCTTATACTAAATCATTGGACCATTGGTCCATCTAGCCCAGTATTGTTGACACTGTCTGGCAGAAGCTCTCCAGGGTTTAAGACGGGCTCCTTTTCCTCACCCTACCTGGAGAAGCTGGGGATCGAACCTGGGACTTTCTGAATGCAAAGTATGTGCTCTGTCACACTGAGCTATGGCGACATTCATCTCCCTTTCTCATAATACTAGAACTCGGGATCATCCCATGAAGATGATTGGTATGAGATTCAGAAAGATAAAAGGAAGGACTTCTTCAGACAACAAATATTTAAACTATGGAATGTGCTGTCACAAGATGTAGTGTGATGGCTACCAAGTGGCTGGACATCAGGAAAAACTTCCTGACTGTTAGAGCAATATGACAATGGAAGCAATGACCTAGGGAGGTTGTGGGCTCTCCCACACTAGAAGCATTCAAGAGGCAGCTTGACAACCATCTGTCAGGGATGCTTTAAGGTGGGGGTTGGACTTGATGGCCTTATAGGCCCCTTCCAACTCTGCTAATCTATGATTCTATGAAAAGGGGATTAGCCAAATTCATGGAGGTTAGTGCTATCAATGGCTACTGGTCCTGATGACTATATACTACCTTCAGTATCAGATAAGCCTGCGTACACCAGATGCTGTTATGTTCTGTTTGTGGTTTTCCTTGACCACAAGCAGTTGTTTGGCCTCTGTGTGAACAGTCCTGGACTAGGTGGACACTTGTTCTGATCCAGCAGGACCCTTCCTATGTTCTTAACATTAGAACATCTGGCTGGCCACAGTGACTAAGGAGATCCCTCTATGAAACCCATGATCAGGCTATTCAAGCAATAGTCCTCTCCTGTTGTTGGCCCCTTGCAACTGGTATTCAGTGGCATTTTGTGATCAAAATGGGAAGCATGGATTTCATATAGCCATGGATAGACCTATCCTCCATGCTTTTGGTTACTCCCCCCCCCCTATTTAAAGCCATAGAACACCCAGCCCTGGACATAACTTTGGGGGGAAAATATTTATCCATCTGTGCTCATTTGTGTGTCCATCTTTGGGAGTCCAAACTGTAGACCACCGGAGAGCTAGTGTGGTGTGTTGGACTGGGGAAACCCAAGTTCAAATTCTTACTCAAACATGAAGTCTACTGGCTGACCTTGAGTCTGTCACTAGGTAGAATCCAACTAAAGCCCTGCTTAGAGTTGGCCCATTGAAATGAATGGGACTTAAGTTAATCATGACTAATTTAAGTGCCATTAGTTTCAATGGGTCTAAATAGGACTTTATTTGGATTCTACCCCCTATTTCTCAACTTAATCATCTGTACAAGGTTGCTGGGCAGGAGGAGAACCTTGTTTGCTGCACACGTCCACTTCTCAAATGCTGCTGTGGTGCTCCACAGTGGGTTGTGTGAAGAGGCCCCAAAAGATCGCAGAGAGATTGTCGCACAACACCCAAAACAACTTCGTACCTCCCTTGAAGCCTTCCCATTTAATGCTGAATCTTGCAACCAGCTGCGCAGAGAAGTGCCAGCTGGAGACAAACTCTGTGGAACTGGATGACATCCCAGAAATTAAATGAAACAGAATTCAAATGAAAGAGACTGTTGTGATGTTCCAGTCTGATTTCCCCTGTAAGTATGGCTACCAGATGCCCCTTGTTTAGACTATCTCTCAGGGCCAGGCCTCTTCCTGAAACAGCATAGAGCGGTTGCTTTGAGAAACAGATTTCAGAGGAAGCGTATTTTCCTATCGGCTATCTCCATCTTAAAATAAAATAAAGTGTGGGGTCTTTTCCATTCAGCCGAGAAAAAGCTAAAGTCAGCACAGGTCACGGGACTCAGCTTGAGGGCCAAACTAGACATGGCATTAAGGGTAGCTTTCCTTCCAGAATAAATAGCATCATCTTTTTTTATAAGTCCAAGAATTATTCACCTCATTCTTCATTCTAGCCTTGGTGGGAGAACTTGTTTTCCTGTGGCAGCCATTTGCTTCTGTTCTTGCTCGGGATGTATATTGTGAAGTCATCCTGCAGATACTTGGGAAGGAGATGATGATGTCATAAAGAGATGGGGTGGAATGGATGGAAGGGCAGGTTGAGAGTCACCATGTATTTTTCCATCTGCAGTGGCTGCAATATATTTCCAGGCCCAAGTCAAAGTGGTGGCATTAACATTCAGAGCCTTGCATGGTTTGGGGCCAGGTTCTTTGTAGAAAGGCAGGGTACAAATCCAATCAACAAATATTCTGAGCATGTGCATTTTCAGCTTTTGAACACACTTAAATCCAAGCATCATCATGACTACAGGAATACAGTGGAGTTTGCTTCTGCTGACCTGATGCCAAACTCATTTACTTGGGAATAAACAACCACTGTGTTGTAGAAAAGGATAACAGATTTTAAATTAAGAAAAATAAAGTGAACTTTTGGAACCATGAGGGGTGTACAGATTTTGTAAACTCTATTCCATCTCCATTTCTTGGATTCTCAGCTGCCTTTCATTTCATTATCCAGTCATTGACGGAATAGGATCTTTTCCCCAAGTTCCCAAATTTGTGCAAATTTGCATTTGTGTAGATTCCCACTCAAAATGTGCAAATCCTCTCCCCTACCCCCAAAATGCTCATTTTTATACTTTAGCCTATGGGAGGAAATGCATGTTTTTGGTTCATTCTTTTAATATTATGTATTTTTCTATGATTAAATTTGCATAAAATTCCAGAAAGTCCCCCCCCCAAAAAAAACACTTTGCAAGTTTGCAGAATCCATGCGACATGGGAAAAGCCAGTCTACTGTAGGATCTCTGGGTCAGATTTGCAGAGATTTGAACTCAATTGATTCCACTGTGGATTTCTCTGACATTGCTAGTTACCACGTACCTACGTGGCTGCTCTGTCTATAAAATGTTTTTTTTTTAAATAAAATGTTTTAAAAACAAAAATGCTGCTTGCTAGGTAGCTACCCCTGAAGTCCAGCCCTAACTGTAACACTGCTAAGAATACAATTACATTTCTATTAATTTCCTCTATAGGATCTTGATAATGTGTGGTGATTACTGGAATATCATTTGTAGTTCTCCAAAGGGGAACAGTTTCTCTACTTTTTGAAGTTGCAGCTGCTAAGCTCTGGCATAAGGATTCTGGAGCAGAGTGATTTGCTCCAGGACTCAACTGTTGATTGACTGGATTTTGTGGATGAGTTGTTTGGTGGATTATGGTCCAGCACATGATTGAAGTCTGATGTCACGGCCCAGGACTGAGGTTTCCAGTGGCAACAGCTCTAAGGCTGAATCAGAACCTGTCCCTGTCCCTTCACAAGTGGGGCTCCTCCATGTCAGATCCTGCATCATATTGACTTGATTCTGACAGGCACTGCTGTGCTCTGACCCTGAGGAGTGGACCTCAGACACCTCCAGTGATCAGGGTGCCCCCAGTAAGCATTAACCAACCAACTCCTCATTCCCCAAACCTTCAACATCACGAAGGAGCCAGCGACTGTGAGGAAAAGGCCTTTTTTAAAAAATCAGATGCATCTTCAACATTGTGTTGTTTTTGGCATTTCCTAAAACATCTTCATTTGAAGAAGCCTTCCTTGATTGACTAGCCAGAGTTTTATTGGTATCCTGTTGTGTTTTTTAAAAAGACTTTTAATAGGGTTATTCTTTTTATCTTTTACTGTTCACCACTCTGGAATCTGTTTAGATGATGAACAGTATATAAATGTTGGGAGAAAATAAACACACCACTTGATGAGGCAGAGCTCCTAGAAAGGCTGTCCTGGCCTGGATGTAAAACCTAATCAAATTGTTCTTAGGGATGTCTGTCACTGGGTAATCCGACACATTTTGGGCTCACTGGACATCTGCAGCATGTCCTACTCAGCTTGCCTCTGAGTAACAGTAAGCCGTGCTGTTTCTCCAAATTTTGGGGATTTCTTTTTAAACACATTTTGGTGTGTGTGTTCTTGGCTGCAATTTTCATAAACAGAAATTTGCATCAATTGCAGCCACAAATTCTGCAAATTTGTTGAACTTGTGCAAATTACAGCTGTAATTTGTGCAAATCACACAAACCACAGCTGAAATTGGAGTAATTTGCACAAATTGCAGCCATAATTTACGCAAATTCAGAAACAGTGCAGGTTGAAACAGGCCAACTAGTGGAAGACTGAACCTGAGTCTGGGGGAGGGGGCTGAGCCAATGAAAGCTCATTGAGCTCCATCCCTCAAATCAGATTCCTCCAACATCTGTAATTGCTCTAAGCTGGTGCTGGGGCAATGTTTTACTTTGTTGTAGGATTGCTCTCCCTGGTCCTGAATTTGAGCCCATCATTCCAGAGTCAGCACCTATGGAACTGTCCAGGGTACTGAACCTGCTCCATTACAGTTGTTGTCACCCAACCCCATGTCCTCTTGCTTCAGCCATCACCTAGTATAGTTCATGGAAACTCCAACAGAATAGGCCAATATCTCTGTGCTACATAAATGGACTGTCTCTGGCTCGGTGGGTCACTGAACTGTTGGAAGAATGTAAGTGCCCTGCTAGATCAGACCAAAGGTGCACTGAGTCCAGCAACAAGCCAAGTAAGAAGGCAACCACCCTCCCTCAGTGTTGGCCCTCCAGGAACAGGTATGCAATTTCCAACCTGGAGGTTCCATACAGCCATCATGGCTAATAGCCACTGATAGCTGTATCATCCTTGAATTTGGCTAATACATTCTTAAACCCATCTAAACCAATGACTATGACCACAAATCATGGCAAAGAATTCTACAAATTACTTCTGCATTATGTAAAGAAGTATGCTCACTTGCCTGTCCTGAATACAGACAATCTTTTTTATTATTATTGGGTGGCCTCACATTCTAGTATTATGAGAGAGGAAGACATGTGCTACATAATTCTTTTCTTATTATGCATAATTTTACATACTTTGTTCATGCTCCCCTTGCTTCTAAACTAAAAAGACCCAAACATTTTAGCCTTTCCTCTTAGGGAAACCTCTCACTGCTCAAGGAAGTCGGGAACATGTAACATGGTTATTGAGAATAAGCCAGGATCAAACTGTGGTTTCAGAACTTGGTTTGTTCTCAAACCATAGTTTAAATCAAGGACGTTGAACCTACAGACAAACCTGGCACACCTGGGGTTCCCATCTGGCCCTCCAAGGTTCTTCAGATAGCCATGCCCCCTTTGCTTGCCCACACTACCTCTTCACTGATCACCATTCATTTATTAGTTTCCTGGCTTTTGCATATCCCCCCCAATTCAAAAAGGTTGAAATGCCTCCCCCAAGGCTTAGTAACTGCCAGTGAGAGCTTTAAGCTAAAATATGTTGGGTTTATCTTTGGAGGTTTGGCTTTGCTCCTTTTACCTGTAGCCCTGACCACCATTGACATGTGCCCCCTGCATGCTTCTCGGAAATTGAATTTGGCCCTTAGGTTTGAAAATGGCCTAGAATCCCTGGTTTAAACAAACCACAGTTTCTTGAGTATTGACACCACGGAGAACTGTGGCTAGTTTAAAGTTGGAGCAGAAGCCTTTGTTTGTCTCCTCTAATACATGAATGAGGTAAAAAGAGGGGGAGTATGTGAGCCTGAGGTTCACTATGGCTTGTAGCAGGAAAACATGGTTTCCCATGATGTGTGAAGTTAGCTGGACTACTCCTGATTTGTGTCATGTGCACGACTCACTGCTTTGAGCAAATAATGACACGTGTTGCCATGTGCCTTGCTGGACGTCCACCTTTCGGGCCTTGAGTTTTATTATCTAAGATGTAATATGCATTTTAATTTACAGGCTCTTCTTTTTCGAGGTGGTTTCTATTCACATTTCCTCTTCTGTAAAGAGTGGACCATCTACGGGCATTGGCAAAACCAACATGCCCCCGATGCGAACAAAATATTTCTTCAGAATGTCTTGTGCTTTATCCTTTTTCATAACATCTGTGGTGGCTTCCTGGCTTCTTTCTTCTACTGCTACAGAAACCTTAAAAGAACAGCAGCATGGACTGTTATGCATTCGTACAATGAGACTTATGAAAAACAAATTCTGTTGAAGCAAAGAGTTGAGTCCCCTTGGGAGTGTCGCCGTCCTAAGGGGATCTTGGGGCAGCCATTATTGTGCCTGAACTGGAGATTATGCAGGAACCTCTGTCAGCCTTAAGCTTCCATCTAGCTGTGGTCACCACCTGCAATAGCTGTATTCTGCTCTTCCTTCCCCTTTAAAAAATGTGCCAAATGCAGAGATCTGCTAACTCTGCTTACGCAAATCTCTGATTTTATGCCCACACTGTGTAAATCTGAAACATAGATCACAGATTACTTACTTCAGGGAAAATCAATGGCTGCTTTGTTTGTGGTCTTTGCAGAGGATGTGGTGGCTTCCGAAACAAAAGTCTGATCTTGATCAGTGACTTTGGAGGCAGCTCGCCAAAAATGGAATCTAGGACTAAGAAATTGTAGCTTTCCAGGGAGGAACGTAGTTGCTATATATCTGTAAACCCCTCAGATTGTCTTAGGATGTTTATAGGGGGAAAAGAACCCATAGGGCTCTGAATACTCTCCCATCAGCCCCAGACAGCTTGGTCAATGGTCAGGGATAATAATAATAATAACAATAATAATAATAATAATAATAATAATTTATTTCTTACCCGCCTCTCCGTTTGGATCGACGCGGGGAACAACAATATGATAAAATACATAAAACTGATTAAAACATGACACACATTATTAAAACTGCATTAAAACATCCTAAAACATCCTAAAAACATCCTAAAATTCTAAAATTCCACTGGATATGCCTGCCGGAAGAGAACAGTCTTTATAGCTTTCTTAAATTCTAAAAGACTGTTAAGTTGACGAGTCTCCTCCGGCAGGTCATTCCACAGTCTGGGAGGGGCAGAAGAGAAGGTCCTCTGGGTAACAGTTGTCAGCCTAGTCTTGGCCGACTGTAGTAAGTTCTTCCCAGAGGCCCTGAGCATGCGGGGCAGATTGTATGGGAGAAGGCGATCCTGCAGGTAACCTGGACCTAAACCATGTAGGGCTTTGAAGGTAATAACCAACACTTTATACTTCGCCTGGAAACTAATTGGCAGCCAGTGGAGCGATTTTAAAGCTGGCGTAACCCATAGGTGTACTGGTGACCAACCTGGCTGCCATATTTGAACTAGTTGAAGTTTCTGGACTAGGCACAGAGGTAGCCCTATGTACAGCACATTGCAGAAGTCGAGCCTTGAAGCCTCAAAGTTACCAGTGTGTGCACTACCGTCTTTAGGTCTTCCAACTCTAGGAAGGGGCACAGCTGGCGTATCAGCCAAAGCTGATAGTAGGCACTCCTGGCTGTCGCATCTATCTGGGCTGTCATTTGGAGCGACGGATCCAGGAGCACCCCCAAGCTGCAAACACAGTCTTTCAGGGGGAGTGTAACCCCATCCAGAACTGGTTGACACACCTCCAAACCCAGGTTGCGGCCTTTGACAGCAAGCACCTCCGTCTTGTCTGGATTCAGCTTCAGTTTGTTTTTCCTCATCCAGCCCATTACCGCTTCCAAGCATTCATTCAGAGGAGACACACTATCCTTAGCTGACGCTGTTATCGAAGGCATAGAGAAATATATTTGGGTGTCATCAGCAAACTGATAGCACCCCACCCCATGCCTCCAGATGATCTCTCCCAACGGTTTCATATAAATGTTAAACAGCATTGGGGAAAGGATGGCACCTTGTGGTATGCCAAACAGAAGCTCCTTCTTTGTGGAGCAGCTATCCCCAAGCTTCACCATCTGGAACCTGCCCGAGAGGTAAGACTGGAACCACTGAAGCACAGTGCCCCCGATTCCCAATCCCCTCAGGCGTTCCAGAAGGATACCATGGTCAATGGTATCGCATGCTGCTGAGAGGTCCAGAAGTACCAACAGGGACACACTCCCCCTGTCAATACTCAGGCGTAGATCATCCACTAAAGTGACCATAGCAGTCTCAACTCCGTATCCCACTCTGAAGCCAATTTGAAATGGGTCTAGAAAATCAGTGTCATCCAAAACTACTTGGAGTTGAAAAGCAACCGCCCTCTTGATCATCTTGCCCAAAAATGGAAGGTTTGATACCGTTCTGTAGTTATTAAAGTCCAGGGGGTCCAGGGAGGGCTTCTTTAGAAGCCTCCATACCACCACTTCTTTTAAACATGATGGAAAACTCCCCTCCCTGAGAGATGCATTAATAATATATTGTAATTGTGATCTAACTGCATCTCCTCCCTGGGCAACCAGCCATGAAGGAAAGGGATTGAGAGGACAGGTCGTCCTCCTCACTCGTCCAAGCATCTTGTCCATGTCCTCAGGTCTCACCAACTGAAACTGATCCAGTGTAATTCTACTCACGGAGTCACTGGACACTCCATCGTCAGCCTCTGCTATAACGATGGCATCTAAGTTGGCTCTTATCTGAGAGATTTTATCTGTGAAATGATCATTAATGGCATTGCAGCAAACTGCCAAAGGCTCTAAGATCGGATTCAGGGGGGAAAGTGCCTGGGTTAGACCCCTCACCACCATGAACAGTTCTGCTGGACGCGAATTCACAGACACAATGTGTGCAGAGAAGAAAGCTTTCTTCGCTGCATGTATTGCCACCCCATAGGAACGAAGATGTTCTCTATGTCGTGTCTTGTCAGATATAAGTCGATTTTTCCACCATCAGTGCTCCAGTCATTGTAGTCCAAAATATTACCTACCCCTGGCTTAAAGTGTCATGGAATGAGTAATGTAAGGAGGGTCAGGATTTCTTCTCGATCATCCCAGAGTGCAGGACACGAAATAATGGGCTCAAGTTAAAGGAAGCCAGATTCTGGCTAGACATCAGGAAAAACTTCCGGACTGTTAGAACAACACGACAATGGAACCAATGACCTAGGAAGGTCGTGGACTCTCCCACACTAGAGGCCTTCAAGAGGCAGCTGGACAACCATCTGTCAGGCATGCTTTATGGTGGATTCCTGCACTGAGCAGAGGGTTGAACTCAATGGCCTTATAGGCCCCTTCCAACTCTACTATTCTGTGATTCTAAGGCATACATCCCCTGCCCATACATTCTTTCCAAGCTCTCCTTTATACTTAAGGGGAGGTGGGGATGTGAACAAACCCTTTAACCCCATACTGTACCACTATGTTTTGGGTCCAAATAAGCTGTTTTTTGCTTACTTAGCAAGAACTTCAGCAGGCAGGCCTTCTCCAACCTGGTATCCTCCAGATGTCTGGGACTTCAGCTATCATCAGCCCCAGCTAGCATGGGCAATGTTCAAGAAAGCTGGGAGTTGAAAGTCCAAAACATCTGGAGGACACCAGGTTGGAGATCACTGTGCTAAACTTCTGGGGTGTTGGGCCAAGTCAGCAGGAAGCTATTCATCTAGGCTCAGAGGTCATTTATTCCCCCTCATACACATACACACAAACACATGATTCCTCGCAGGGCCCCAAGTTTATATTATCTATTGGCAAATTAGGAGAGTAGAAAACATACATGTATTCTGGGTCATTTCTTGTGGACTAGCAGCTTCATGGAAGGTATATGTTTCAGTGGCAGGCTGTTCAAAATCAGTTCCATTTGAATTTTCTGAGCCAGAGTCCATTTTGTCATCAGAATACTCCTCTTTCTCACCATCTTCACTGTCTCCATCCCCCTGAGACTTCACTACATCACACAAGGATTCTTCAACATCAGTTTCGTACAGCTCATCATTATTGCTGAGATGGAGGAGAGGAAAGGAGGAAATGCTAAAATATGGAACATGACTTAGTTCTTCAGATAGGTTCAGCACCTTGAATAGCTCCTTTAAAATTCTGGTAGTTCTAACTGAAACCCACCGTAGATTCATAGCCCCACTGAAATCAGAGTCACCAATTCCCACTGGTTCTAGCAGGTTTCATCTCTATCATCTTTTGTACCAATGATGGGTCTTAACTGTCCATTCAAGATCAGGCCACCCTGAAATACTTTGCATTGCAACAGAGATAGTTCACAATTATATATTGTTGCTGAGACAATTATTACTGCCCCTCCAAACTACTGTGAGGATTGCAGCTAAACTCAGAGGGAACAGGGGATTCTGAGAGGTGACAGATCTCTGCTAATGAACTAGTACGGGTGTTGCATCCCTGCAAGCCCTGGTTTCGCTACACCACTCTTGCCAATGCTCTTCACGTGTGCTTTCAATGTCATGTGAACCTCCCCCTTATATCATCAGATTTTGGTATGAGAAGGACTGAGCATGGATTCCTCACTCAATGCAGAGGCCCAATTATTTCAATAGGAGGTTTATGCACATCCTTAAGTCCCTCTTACTGAAACCAGTGGGATTTTTTTTAAAAAAAACTACTTGATTTGGGCTGGACTGTGTCCTAAATGTGCACCCACCTCCATGTGCAAAAATGGGCTTCAAGAACGCATCAGGAAAGTTCCTTCCAAGGGGGAAAAATCCATATTCTATGCATGACTATAAATGCACATGACCAACTGAAATGGTTGTGAGACTCAACTCTTAGTGCTAAGTGAAAATGAGGAGAGAGAAAGTCCTCAGTTTATTAGGATGCTTTATGGGAGGTAGCGGAGTGATGTATGAAAGGTTCTTGTCTAGTACTTGCCAATCTAGGTGCTCCATTGTTTATTGTCTTTTCCACACCTCCTTTTGTTGGATGTTTGGTCAGGAAGCTAGATTTTCCCATTGAAAAGTGTAAGCCTTCAGTTTATCTGGAGCATGATATTGTTGCATCAGCTGATACTTATGATGCAATGATTTCAACTCCCCCCTCCAACCTATCACTTGAAACTCAAAGGAGCTTGTACCAGCATTTGGCTCCTTAGCTCTTGCTTTGAAATGAACTACAGGGCCAAAACAGACATCTGTGTCTAGCAGCTATATCTTTTCTCTCCCTCCATTGTCCCTACTTTAGATAATAATAATAATAATAATAATAATAATAATAATAATAGCCACCCTGTTAGTGTGAAACAATGGTTACGGAAACTAGAAGAAAAGCCTTGAACAGGCAGCGTCAAGGCCGAGAATGCTGCACAAACCTAACAGTTGGCCAAAATAGAAACGAACAGGCTATGAGTAAGGAAAAACACAACCATCCAAACTCCCCCAGATGTGTTCTGCCTGTTCCACAGACAACCTCCAAGGCGGGACACCCAAGGCAACGCTTAGCTTGGTCAGATGACGTGAACCGTAACGTTTTGTGTTTTTACACACAACTCAAAACTATAGCATCAGGATACCAAACAGAACTTGATAGACTATTTCTAGAAATCTACCCCACCTAAAGGACGCTGCAACAGTACAAAGACTAATAGATAAAAAAAAGAGTTATAATCAACAACAAAAGGCTAACGGAACATGAAATTCAAAAAAATCAAAGAAGAAATGGCGCAACAAAATACCAAAATGAAAAGCACAGATGCACCGACAACAATCCACAGAAGAAACAGCAACCCTAAACACAACAACCCACCAGAGGATTCTCAGACAACGACACAACCCGAAACACACAACGACACAACAGACATGAACACAGAACAGCAACTGACAGAAGAAATTGAGACAAATCTAGCAAAATGGAAAGAAAATTACCCGACGAAAAGAAACCCACTACCTAGTCTAAAGTTTAACAAGGATACACAGAAACTCATACACATAATGAATAGTAAACTCACGACATACATTAACAACGATTGCAACCTGGAAGAAATCCACAGAG
Source organism: Anniella stebbinsi (assembly GCA_029215795.1). Classification (NCBI taxonomy): domain Eukaryota; kingdom Metazoa; phylum Chordata; class Lepidosauria; order Squamata; family Anniellidae; genus Anniella; species Anniella stebbinsi. Next base: position 19,593,506 of record JARDYH010000001.1, read on the forward strand.
TCATCTATGCAGCAGCCACAGCGGTCCTCACCTGGAACAAACAGGAACTCCCCACAAACAGCAACATATGCAGAAGATTAGATAATAAACCAAAATGCCGAATCAGAATTCAAAACAAAATTGAAAACTATGAAAGGATATAGGAAGAATGACACATAAAAGATAATAGTGTAACAACAGACCTATGCAGGAAATGTCATCAGTTCCAAGAAACACTAGACCACGTCACAGGAGGATGTAAAATTCTGGCAGGAATGGACTATACGGACAGCCACAATACAGCTGCAAAAACAATTCACCAACAACTGGCCATCAAATTCAACCTCATCGAGCAACCTACACTGTACTTACTATACCTACTCGCATGAAACAATCTTGGAAAATGCAGAACATAAAATATACTGGATAGAACAATTCATACAGACAAGACAATACTTTGCAACTGACCAGACATAACAGTTATAGACAAAAAAGAAAAACACACGTACCTAATGATAAAAATGTTGTAGAAAAGGAAGTGGAAAAGAGAGAAAAATATACACCACTGGCCATGGAAATGAAAGAACTATGGCAACAGGAACAGGTCACAATTATCCTGTATCAGTCACCAGCATCACATCAAACAAACACACACACAAAAAAAACTATACAGAAAACCCTCAAAAACTGGGTTTACCAAAATACATCCACACCAACATCAGAAAGCAGTCATAATTAAAACCTGCTCAATTGTCAGGAAATTCCTGAATCTGTAAAAGACAGCATGACCTGGCAAAGCCTGTCATGTCTGTCTAGAAAAACTGCCACAAGAAAAGAGACAAGAACAAGAACAAGAACAAGAACAAGAACAACAACAACAACAACAACAACAACAACAGATGTAGCTGATAGATTTAAAGTAATCTCTCTTTTGGCCCATAGAGTGCACTGTTAAAAGACATACATGGGGATTTCAATGTATACTTCCCTCCCCTTCCAGAATTCCTGAAATCATGCATCACCATGGCATGGCCCCTTTCTGATTGGTTGTTTTCATGTGGCTTTGTGATGATGTCAAGTAATGTTTACTCATCGTCACCAATCACGGCTATGACAATAGAACCTCCTCCTCACAGTTCCTGAGCTGTGCTGATGACGATGAGAGAAGCAGGTAGGGACACTGCTTTAAGTAAGTTGGGGGGGGGGCATCTGTGTGATTGGACAACTGAAAAACATGGGGGAACTGTGTGCTACTTGTCTATGCATATTAAGCTCTTAATTGATTCCAAACTTAATAGCAAATTCGTAATATATTGATCCAGTCTTGCTACAAAAATAAGCATTACGAACGGACAACTTTTGGCCGATGAGCTGGCTAATTACAGAATTTGGTAGCCCCACTACATAAAAAGGGGTGGGGATTGTAGCTTTGCTAAAGGGATAGTTGGAGGGTGTATCTGTTACAACATTTCAAATATGAGAGTTTGTAATCCTGGCATCCTCTACTTGAAATAGCTCCTCTGATTCAATTTCTTGGGTTCCAGGAAAGTGTACAGTTCTCTTCCATTCCAAGCATTTTTAGCTATAGAAAAATCAAAGGAGTCCGAAGTGAAGGATTGTTTGTTAATGAAAATCAAAGGAAAGAGACAATTGTTGCCAAAGTGTGTGTGTGTATGTGTGTCCGTCCATGTGTGTGTACCTCATAATCTTCTTCCCTACCTCTGAATAACTTTTCAAAAGAAAGTAGCAGAACTTCACTGTGTGACCATATACAGATTTGAATTTAGCAAAATTAATCCATAGGTGTGTGACCTTTGACTAAGATTTCTTCATAAAATTAAAGACACATGGATGGATGAAAGCAATATTAATTCATAAACATACGTTGTTGTTGGGTGTTTTATTTTATTTTATTTTATTTTTTTTGGACCCAGATTGATTCATAAGAGTTGGACACAGGGCAGGTGACGCATATAGTGTAGCAGTAACTGTGTCTTTGCTCAGAAGTCCCCACCCCCACCCCAAATGGACTAGTTGTATGCCTAAGTATCTGTTGCTTGCCAATATGAATGGATGTTATGCTTCCAAGCCACACTTCATTAGATAATAGGCCACATGATGCAAAACCTGCCACAATGCTGAGCTAATTAATATGTTGAAAATGAGCAAACCCCTGACAATGGAAATCTATCCCTCCAGTGGAGGACGTTTGAATTACACCCCTCTAGGCTCTACCAGCTGTTCTGCCAGTAAAGTGTGGTCAGTTGGATGTCACGATGAAGAGGTTATGGAATGGGATGCATCCAACAGCCAATTCATTCTCTGTGTGACTTGGTTCTTGGTTTCTCAGGCTTGTGGAGACAACTTCAACGCAGAGCCAGCCTTACCAGGTCCTCAGCTTTCATTTAAAAGCAAGCAACCCCCAAAGTCAGGGGAGATTTTTGCCTTGTGTCCTTCCCTCCCCCACACCGCCTCCATGCCCCCCCACCACACAAACACACACCCAGGCTAGAAAAATAAAAGCAAGATTATGCAAAGCAAGCAATATTATGTGAAATGTTTAATTTACACCATTAATTCTGATCACAGAATCCAACTTTTTGTGCCACAGAATTTAGATTGTTGCGGCACATTTTATTTTACACACACACACACAGACACACACACCTGAAATATATGGTAAAGTACAGAATAAACACAGCAGGTAGAGCACATGCCTCAATTCATTGGGCAAAAGGATCCCAGGCAAACCAGAGCCAGGAAAGATGCCCGCACAATACTCGAGCAGGGCCAGTGTGGGGGTGGGGGTAAGTCAGCACTGTGGTTCACCTGTTTGATAACCATGCCACCACTGGGGGCTTCCAGGTCATGCTTCCCTTTGCTATTGCTGCCTGGGCCCCTTCCCTCTCTGAGTGTTATCAGACTAGTGGTTTATAGCACGCTCGTTACTGGCCACTCACGGATGTTCGTGGGTCTTTTTGGTGACACCATCTGTATGTGTCCTGCTCCTTCTGCTCTTTTTTCTGTCAAAAAATAAGACCCAGAAAATCCAATTTTTTTTTTCCTACGATACCTGCCGCCATTTCCTGCTGTGTGCAGGAGAAGCAGCACGACAAAAGCACCCACTGAATGGGCCATGTGGCCATTGCTTTGCTTCCTCTTTCTTCCCCGTGTGAAGAAAGAGGAAACAGTTCATCCCAATTGTGGGACGGAAGCAGGAGGCAAAGCAACGGTAGGGAAATGTGATTCCCCCCTGTCTGATGAGGCTCTCTGGGTCAGTGAGCAGTGAAAGAAACAAGGAGGAGCAGCAACCTCTGCACCCCTTTGACTCTGTCCCTCTGAGAGCTGGTGTGGATTAGGACCCCAAGGGAGAAGCAAGCAAAGGGGTAGGGGGAGCAGTGGGGATGGGGACACTGAAAGCATCACGGTTTCCTCCACCACCACCCAAATCTGGGACTGCTGCCCTGGAGAGTCAAAGCAGACAATATTGACGTCAGGATCGGATCCAGGGATGAGTCCCCCTCCCTGGCCACAGTGGTTTCTGGTGGGCCCTCTGGCTTTTGCAGCACTGGGCAGCTGGGTCTAGCCCTCCCCCTTTAAATTCCCCACAATGCTCAGAAATGACGGGAGTTCTAGGGCATTGTGGGGCATTGAAAGGGTGGCTAGAACTAGCCAACCAGCATGGAGCTAGAAAAAATGCTTCTGGGGACCAAGGAAAGTATCAACACTGGGCCCTGGCAGATGCCCAAGGATGCCAGATCCTGGTACCCAATATGGATAGAGCCAGGCAGCACCATGGCCTGGTTCTGGCATGTTCATACCATCCGGTCATTCTGTCAACACTGCTGAAAGATTTAATGCCCTCCCCCACCTTTTTTCCCTCGTCATTCCTTTTCCCGTGTGTCGTGCCTTTTCAGGTTGTAAGCTCACAGACAGGCGCCATCTTGTTTTAATGAGGATATGGAAGCCGTTCTGGAAGCATTTTTGTCTGAGTGGGACAAAAGGACCTTGAAGAAACAAGCGTACAGAACCAGCCCTTGGCAATACCCTAAGTAGGATTCACCATAACTTATGCTCAAACCCCTCCAAGCCTTCTCTCTCTCTCTCTCTCTCTCTCTCTCTCTCTCTCTCTCTCTCTCTGTGTGTGTGTGTGTGTGTGTGTGTGTGTGTTGTCTGTGTGTGTAGGAATGAGTGGGGAAGTATCCCAAGAAGGGCCGGCAGAGCCATGCAGCTCGTTTGTTCTGAGGTGTGCCGTCCTCTCAGAGGGGAAGAAATAGGGTGACCAGATAAAATCCAGGTCAGGGCTCCTGTAACTTTAACAGTTGTAGAGAAAAGGGAATTTCAGCCAGTGTCATTTGTATGCAATTAGTTCCTGGGGAAATTCCCTCTTCATCACAACAGTTAAAGTTGCAGGGGCCCTGCCTTCTTTTGTATATGGTCACTCTAGAATAGTGCATGCACCTTTAACAGTTGTGATGAAGAGGGAATTTCACCAGGAACTCATTGCATACAAATGACACTGGCTGAAATTCCCTTTTCTCTACAACTGTTAAAGTTACAGGAGCCCTGACCTGGATTTTATCTGGTCAGCCTAGGAAGAAAGAGCCCGGGAAAAGCTGCTCTTGCTTGTGTGTCCCCGTCCCCCCCACTCCCCGCCAACGCTGTTTCTTCAATGAGGCTGTTTCTTTTCTGAGGGTGATAATCAAGTGAGACGATGGCATCTTTTGCCGGGTTCTGTTGCTAGGCAACGAAGGTAACACTTTTGGGGGGCACATTGCAGAAGTTTAGCGGGGGAAAGCAACCTCTTGGATGAGTCTAGCCATCATGCCCAGAAGGGGACCGTTGCTCCGCATGCAGCACATTTTCCTGTGAATTTAACACACGCATTATATCTCTCTTCGCCTCTGCATCCTTGAGCATTTCCCTCCCTCCCCCAGGTTGGTTGTTCTCGTCATTCTCTCGAGCTGTAAGCTTCTCTCTGTGCATTTTTGTTTTGCTCCTGCAGTTCTCAAAGGGGTTGTGTGCCCTGATTTACAGAGGATAGTCCTCTATTTGAAGGCCTCATCTATTAAAAGGGCCATCTGATCCACATCTAGTTTAAAGATAAAGAACCGTTGGGAGAAACAACAACTGAAGCCTTGAAGTTCCTCAACAACTACACCTAGGGCTTGTCTATATGCCCTATATACCTCATCATGGCTGCATAGTTGCGCCCCATTGCTTAAATGACGCAGCCTCCAACTTGCAGCCACGTTGGGGGTTTCCCCACAAAATTGCACTTTTTCTAAGTGTCGATTTACCGTGACTTTTCCAATTGTTCCTCAGTCACCACTGTTGTTTCTTGTCTGTCAGTGGTGGCTTCAGTTTGGATTAATAAAGTGGGTGGAGCTCTGGGCAGATCACAGTGCAGAGTAGGCGTGGGAACGCAGGGCTGGGGGCGGGCTTAACAAACTGAATGGCCGTTATGGCGATTTAGAAAGGGGAAGGAAAATAAGGGCTGTTCATATTAAATGAAGGTCCTGTCCCATTAAATGAACTGTAGCAGCACGACTTTCAAAGCTGTGCAGAGTTGCTATGAAAAAAGGGGTTTTGCGGTTTTCTGGTCCCTCGGTTTGCTCTCCATTCCCGCCGTCTGACACTCCCTCCTGCTGCGTAGCTCTAGCAAATTCCTCCTCGCAACAGCAATGCTGCAGGGTTTTGAGGGAATCGGCAAGCAAAGCATCCTCATATAGACACCCCTGGAGAGCAGGCTGAGGAGGTCACAGATCACCTGGTCACAGTTTTCCCCACTATGATGAGATGCATTGTACTTCTATTGAATACAAAGTCATTATTTCCAATTTAGCTTCTATACCATTAAATCTGCGCGTGTAAATCTGTGTCCTCGTTTGGTCTTTTTATTTATTTTAGGAGGGAGGGGATGCATTTCACCTCTTTGGTGCTGTCTACGTGGCCACCCTAGTAGCTAATGATGTTAGTGATAATGGAGGGGTTATGTTCAATGCCCTCTGGTGCCCCCCCCCACATCAGTGAACCCCCACAGCAGGCTCATTTGATGACTGCAGCAACACTCTCATCAGCACCAGTCATCAAGATGTCATTTTAATTTCCCACAGTGCTCTGGGGGCTGTGTGATACTGTGGGAAACTAAAATGGCAACTCCGGCTCCCTACTTTGGGCTGCCATTTTAGGGTAGGGGAGCTTTAAACATTCCCACTCAGTGTTTCCCCTCCTCCTTTAACTAGCCAAGGAGGGTATATATCTATATCTATATCTATATCTATATAAATATATTTCTACCAGCGGATCAGGAGACAGACTCTTCTCCGCTACCTTACTTGGGTAGGCTGACCAGATAAAATCCAGGTCAGGGCTCAAGTAACTTTAACAGTTGTAGAGAAAAGGGAATTTCAGCCAGTGTCATTTGTATGCAATTAGTTCCTGGTGAAATTCCCTCTTCATTACAACAGTTAAAGGTGCAGGCACTATACTAGAGTGGCCATATACAAAAGAAGGCAGGGCCCCTGCAACTTTAACAGTTGTGATGAAGAGGGAATATCACCAGGAACTAATTGCATACAAATGACCCTGGCTGAAATTCCCTTTTCTCTACAACTGTTAAAGTTACATGACCCCTGACCTGGATTTTATCTGGTCACCCTATACTTGGGTCTATCAATGACTGACACCTATGGAGGTTTGGTTTGGGTTTTTTAGCCCTTACAGAGGAGGGCAGGTGAATTTAAAGGAGGGGGAAAGCTACTTGGTAGGAAGGTTTAACCTCCCTACTTGCGTACTGTGGTTGAGATCCGGATTGAAGCCCTGCACACTTACACATGAGTAAATAAAAGAGCAAGAGATCGATTGCATGTTATGTAGAGTTTAGCCCTACGTCAGGCCAAGAATAGGAGCAGGAAGAGCAAGCACATACCTGTAAGTGGATTGTCGCACAAGTAAGAAATCCCAAGGAAGGGGAAGTAGTTATAAGATCTGGAACCAACTATGGTTAAGGAAGACATTTTGGTAAAACTCATTGGGCTGAGGAAATCCTTGTGCCAGATGACAAGGGGAGGGGGGGTTCACTGACCCCAGCAAAAGGGTAGGAGTCCAGGGTTCATGCCTGCCCTTGGCCAGTGGTCCTGACACTGACTTCTTTGTCCAGCGGCGGGTGTGCGCAGAGGCGGGCATCAAAGGCAGGCATGACTGGGCACCTTTTAATGCCCCACACCCAGCAGGGGCCCACTGGCAAGAGCCTCCCTGGAGTGGCTCCTCTTCTTCACCCTTGCAACCTGCTTGTTCACCTGCCTCTCATTCTGGCCTAGGCAATGGTGGTGGGGAGAAAGAGAATCAGTAGATGCCACGGCCTCCTTGTTGACTGTCTCTCTGCCAAGCAAGCAAGCAAGCAAACAAACAAGCAAGCAGTAACAGTGATGAGAAAGAGGATGAAGAGCAATCCAGTAAATTCAGAATGAACGGCCTTCTATTTTCCCTTAGAATTCCTTTATATTGCAAAATATTCCTGGGCTACACTTTGGTTATAACGAAATAATCCATAAAGAAGAAACATCAGACCTCCAAATAAGAATAGAATCAGAGTAGAATCTTTAAACCATTTACTGTTCTGGAAGTTTCGGTGGTGGTGGAGAATCCTTTTTGTCCTGTGGAATTGTCAGACCTGGACAAGAAAATCATTATTTTTCACATTCCCACAGCCATGTTCTTTCCTGTGCTGTTTTCCTCTTTGAAAACAAAACAAACCCCACAAATGCTACTAATTCAAGTGATAGGTAATAATTTGCCATTTTTGACAGCTTAGATGAAAGTAAAATAGCGACTGTTCTTTATACATAATCCCGTTTATTAATGGTATTTATTTTCAGTGATCAAAAATAATGATAATTGGGTGTCTTGGAAGCAAAGAAGAAAGCAGGTTTTGGACAAGTCATCAAAACTTACATAAAATGTGCATGCAAAGCGTTCTCCACTTCTGTCTTCAGAGCAGTTGGGAAGACAATATTAAACTGTCCTTGGCAGGTTTTCTTACTATGTTTTAATTACTTGTCCTGTCTGTTTATATTCAGTTGCATTTTGCTGAAGATACAAGGGTTGTTGTTTTTTTTTAAAAAAAATCTTGGTATTTAGGAAATCCAAAGCTGGGGTGATGCATGCTCAGGTGCTAATTTATTTACATCAATTAATTCCAGGCCCCTGATGTAAACCAATTAGTATTCAACCCTTAATGGAGTCATTATCTGTCAGATTAGCTTTTCGAAATGCTTGTCACCGTTACAGGACTAGGCGGCAGAACTTTGCTAATAAAACTAGCAGAATTAATGGAGTGAACAGCATAGATAATGGCTTAATGTGGAACATACACTATAGAAGAGGGGACTGATCAGCGGTATGCTCAAAATGAAGATGTCAGAAGTAGCTACTGTATTCTGCAAAAAAGAAAGGAAGGAAGGAAGGGGGAGCGGGTGGGTGAGAATTAAACAATACTATTCACACAAACATCAAGAATGCCTTTGCAAAGTCACATCACAGAATAAGTACAGTTTGGGGAGGGATCTTATCTCATGGTCAGGCACTTGTGTCCCAGTTCGGCAAGGGGGTCTTGTGCACAGAAGCTACAGTGCATGGATTCCCTTCCTGGATTGGGAACTATCTGACCACCTAGGATGGAGGATGGATGTTTAGGGGTAGGGCTGCAACCATAGGGGTGGAACACCTGCTTTGCATTCAGAAGGTCCCATGTTCAGTCTCTGGCATGTCTGAAACCCTGGAGAGTCTGTATAAACCAGGGGGCTGTCTTCATGGCACTGAGTTGGCACCGCTCTGTGGTTTTCCTGGTGCGGGGTGGCGGCAAGTTATCCAGACGGACGGAGGCAGTGTGGGCTTTCCGGCAGCCATTAGGCTTGCTGGGCCTGCCCCTTTCCCTCCCGTGGCTTCCGGCAACCAATGGCATGTCACCTTCCACCCAGGAAAACCCACTGGAGCAGTGCCTGAGTGAGGATAGATGGGGAAGAGCCGGGCTGACCTCACTCGGGCAGGAAACATCAAGGTAAATCCCTGACTTTTCTGCTCTGCATTTTCAACTCTTTACCCCTGGGTGGCTCCGAATTGCCGTTTGCATCATATAAATGATGCAGCGCAGATTCAGAGCCACTGGGGGGCAAAAACAATGTATAGACAGCCCCCAGGAGTGGTCAGCCTTTGTTGGGTGGAAGGGGTGTATAATGGGGCCAAGACACCTGCACCCCAACAGTGATCAGATTAACTAGGGCTATTGACACGATCGCCCACAAACGTCCTCTCCGACCCGCTTCTAACCGGGCACCCTGATATACTGAAGATCTCAGGGAGTTGAAGCAGGAAGGGCATCGACTGGAGCACCGATGGTAGAAAAGTCGACTTATATCCGACAAGACACGACATAGAGAACATCTTCGTCCCTATGGGGTGGCAATACGTGCAGTGAAGAAAGTATGTACAGGTATATCTGAATTGGACTACGTTTTATTTCATAAATTTATATCCCAACTTTCTTCCCTCCTGGCACTCAAGGTGACATCCTTGGGGTTCATAAGTGGTCTCCCATCCAGGCACTGACCAGACCCATACCTGTTTAGCTTCAGCAAGGCAACTGATTCATGTGTCTTCAGACTATGCCCTGCCGCTATTGAGTCTCTCTGTCCATCACGGTGTGGTTTGCAGATAAACCCTCTACCTTTAGAAATGGCGATGAACTTTGGCATAGTAGCAGCTCTGGTCACTGGATTTTGGTGTGTGCATGGGTGAACCATTTCTCCTAGACACTTTTAAGAGCATATGGTGTTGAGGAGGTAAGCTGTCCCTTTAAGAAACCAGAAAACAAAGTTTATGCCAAGGGTAGGGACTGTGTCACTGTCTCGACGTTGAACGACATGTCCCATCATATCTCACCCTTGGCCATGCTGATAGGACTTGCACTCCAACAACATCTAGGCAGTCATGGTTTTTATAATTTGCCCCCTTGCCCTCTCTTCCCCCTGCAAGGTCTTCCCCGAAGATTTCTTCTGTTCTCTGTAAGGATAGCGATGGATATTCAAGTACCTAAATGGAGCATAATAAACATTTAAACTTATTCTTTTGCAAAGTTATTAGAATGAGAACAGGAATAGAATAAAGGGATTAAAACAAAGCCCCAGCAACCCTTGGTGTATCCTGTTTTCAGGTTTTCCAGAACTAAGGGGTGGCATTACACCTAATAAATTAAAGAATTAAAACAATGCTTTTATCATTGCACCTATCTGGTGTTGAATTACAGAGGCTGCACTTCCCAAGGAGCAAAAAAAAGTAAGGGTACCAATCCAAGAGGGATGTTTTCTTTACTTGGCTTTCTTTTTCTCATCATTTAGATCACAAGCTTCCTTCTGAATTAAATCTGCAAAATGAGACCCTCTTTCCATCTATGGCACAACTCCCCTCTTATCCTCACCCGCAACAACCCCTCCCCATATAGTACAATCTGTTCACAAGATCCAAGGTTTTCCCCCTCTCTGTAAAACAATAAAGAACCCAATTTTTCCCTGTGTATCCTACCTCTTTTATCTTTCTTAATTGGATTGACATAGCTGACAATCAAAATACAGGTATGAAATGAACAAAGATCTGTATAGTAAATGCATCAAGGGATTTTGCAGTGGTGGCAGGGATTGGCTGAGCTTCTCTGCTGTCACAGAGGTGTGGGGAGGGTGTGGGGAGCCATAGTCTCTGGTTAAAAAGGGCAAAAACTGTGTCTGGAAGGTATGATCAGGATTGTAAAAGTAGACAGAGAGATAATGCTTAACTCTTCCCCAACCACTAAGTGGCTTTTCGTCTGCAAGGCTTGGAAGACCTGTTTGTTGTAGCAAATGCATAAAAGACACCTGCAAATGTGCATCTTGCTCTTCTATATGGTTTCCCCCCCAGAAATCTCTAACTTTAATGTTTTGGCCAGTAGGGGGTGCTATTGGAATAACATGTGTTGGCTTTTTCTGCTAAATCAGTTGCTTTTCTTTGCTTTCCTTCCCTTTTTTATTTTAAAAAAATTATCTTGTCATTTTTATATCAACAATAAAAGTTTGTGACTTGAAAAGGGGGTGGGAGAAGCTGCATTGCAAATGTGAGTTTATGGTATTTGCTGTATTGTTTTTTTTCATGACGCTAATAAATGATTCAAACTTCTAAATGTATGAAGAATAATCTATGGGGTGAGGGGGGAGTTTTAAAAAGAATTGGAACCCATTGGGTTTGGGAAGGACATTTTGTTTAGATCTTGATACTCTTCCTCCCCCCCCCCTTTTTTTTTTAAAGGAGGGGCTGCCATTGTCTTTATTCTTAAAGTCCAGTCTATTCTCTGAATAGCAGTCTGGTAGTATTTGGGATTGGGAATGTTGCTTTGCAGAAATCGGTTGCATATTTTGCTGCTGAACCAAATGTCTTTGCAAGGGATCAAATCTCTATAATTAAAGTCATGTCTCAATAGGTGAATCCAGAAAGCCTGGAAATATGTTTTCAGGTAGCCAATCTGTAGGGATGAGGGGAAATTCATTTGCTATGCCTTTTAGTGCCAGTTTACCTAATCTTGCACTTTCAAACCAATAAGCAAGCCAAACTTCAGTTATCCCCTGACATTTATACGTCTCCAAACTTTACAATGGAATTCTCCAATAAAATACTGGATGCAAAACAGCTTATATTGGGGAAACATGCCCAGAAATATATGAAAGTGACATTAAAATGCATTCTGTTAGGAAAACTGCTTGCAGAACATGTATACCATAGGCAAAAGAGCATAGAAACATGCGTGTATTAAGAAAAATGCATACAAAAAGTGTACACATTATCATGCAAACTTTTAAAAAGTTTGGGATGAGATGAATTTAAAATGAGAGAAACTGACCTGAATAGATCCATCCCTCCACCCCAGTAGGGCACCAAGGCAAAAACAGCCCTCTCCTACTCTGGTTTCCCAGCAACTGGTCTTCAGAAGCATACTTGACTTTGCTCCTGGAGGTGGCATCAAGCCATTCTCACCAATAATCACTGACTACATAAAGGAGAGGACCGCAAAATGTGTACACTGATGGGCATCCGCACTTGAGTGCCTCAGGCAAAAGCTCTATATGTATGCACTAGAACAACAGTGCCTCCTTCCCCCACAGTGGAATTCCTGCACTTCAACTTGAGGGAACCGATTAATTATGTGGCCTGTTTCTTTTGGGGGAAACAGAGCGAGCAGAACCGAACGCATCGGAAGATGGAGTTGCCCTTTTGGAGCACAAGAGCTGTCGGGTCTCGGGGAGGGTCGCCTTGTGTGATGCGCTCAAGGCGTGCCTCCCATAAATCATGACACCCGGAGTGCCCGGTGTTTTTGTGTTAATCCTTCCTTACGTAGAGAAAATGCTGTCTCTGCAACTGGTGATAAGGCCGGGAAATTAAATTGTTTTCCTGCGTGCGCAGGACGGACGAGGCGCTTAGGCAACATTTTAATGAAACACCGGCACCGCTGAGGTAGTCCTAGTGGTGGTTCATTTAACGCCAGGCAGAATTGGTCCCCTTAAACTTGGTTCGTATTTTGAAACCAACGCAAACGGCTGGAATGACTGGCTCCTTGGTGTGCAGGTACCTGCAGGGGTGGTAAAAAGGGAGGCAGGTTTTGGTGAGGCAAGAAGGCTCCGATGATCACCTGAAGGCTGGTGGCTCTGATGTCGGTGGGGCAGTGAATCCACTCTTGCTTCCAGTCAGAACCAGTCAGACCTCTAAAGGCACTCTCTCCAAGAGTTTCAGCCCCTCTCAGCACTTTGGATAGTTCCTTTAGAATTCTGACTAGTACTGACTGAAACCCATAATAGATTCACCACTCCACTGACATCAGAGTCACCAGCCTCCACTGCCCGTGACCCTCCAAATGGACTCAGTGGAGGATGGTGAATCCTATTTCGGTGCAGCTGTGGTTCCCTTCTGGGTTTCGCTTAGAAGCAGCTGGAACGCTAAAGGAGCCATCCACAGTGCCCAACCCTATTACCCAAAATGGGGTCAGCATCATGGATGGAGCTCCTTTAGATTTCTGGCTGGTTCTGACTGAAATCCAGAATGAAACCACGGCCTCACTGAAATTGGAGCCCCCAGCCCCCACCTGTTTGACTCCAACTGTCATTAGCCCCAGGCCCATGCATATGATCATGAATGATGGGAGTTGTAGTCCCATGACATTGGGAGGACCAAAGATTCCCCATTTTTGGTTTATGGAGTATTAGCATCCCAGCATAGAATGTGCAGGTTGCATACTTTTAACACTTTCAAATAGTGGAGGACCTACTTTGATGGAAACATATTGGTAAAAGTGATCATGCAAAATTAATTTTTGGCTCCAATTCAAAGCTTTGGGCCTGTTCTGGGTCATATGCACAGTTGTTTTATGAGCAGGCTCCCCCATTCACTTCAATGGTGTGCAACAGCAAGAATAAGACATACATATCACTTTATAATGTTCAAAGTAGGGATGTGTATCATATCATTCCAATGTCCGATAACGATCCGATAAAGGGGTTATTGGACATCCGATTAATGATAATGATATTATAGGAAAACCTCCGATAAATATTGGATCCGAAAATTTTCAGGCTGATTATATCGGATTTTTTTCGGATTATCGTACCGCTATATAAATAAACCTATAACTACTGTATTTTCAAAGTTAGAGACTTGAAACTTGACCAAAGTGCTTATAGGGTATGCCTAAGTATGTGTATGAAATTTCAGAACAATCCCTCCAACCGTGTATTTTATATGAATTTTGAATGCTCGTGCAACTTCTGACAGCTCAGAATGACAGCTCACCACATGCATGTGGAGATCTGTCAAAAAAAGGTGCACGATGTTTTAAAAAATGCATATAAAATATATGGGTGGAGGGATTGTTCTGAAATTTGGCACATATGTGTATGTGCCAAATTTCAGCACAATCCTTCCATCCCTGAATTTTAAATGATTTTTTAAAACATCGTGCACCTTTTTTTGACGGATGTCCACATGCATGTGGCGAGCTGTCATTCTGAGCTGTCAGAAGTTGCATGATCTTTTAAAACTTCATATAAAATACACGGTTGGAGGGATTGTTCTGAAATTTCATACACATACTTAGGCATACCCCATAAGCACTGTGATCAAGTTTCAAGTCTCTGACTTTGAAAATACAGAAGCTATAGGCCTTTCTGTCTCAAAAAGCAACTCTATAGGGCAAAATAGGGATCCTAAATAAATATCGGATTTCCGATAATTATCTGAAATCTGATACGATTTGATACGATTAACCTCTGATATAATCGGATCCAAAACATTTTTAAAGTGATTTCTGATAATAATATGATACGATAATTTTGGGCATGCACACCCCTAGTTCAAAGCACATTGCAGACATCAGAAGAAGTAAGAAGGTAGAGCAGGATCAACTGGTAGAGCTCTGGATGATTCAAAATAATCGCTAAGGGTTTCTGACTCCTGATTGTTTAATAATGGCAGCAACGAAAATGATGCTCTCCACAACAAACTGTACTTCTGAGATGAAGAAAAGTACTAGTGGTTGGGAGTAACTGGAAATATTTTTTGTGTGAAAGGACTGTGAGCTCTGTCAAGGTCTGGTACTCAAATTCCTGGTCTCAGAATCCTTTAATTCTCAGTGTATGTCTTTTACACTAGGCTCTGGTGGTTGGATCTTGACGTCCTAGTACAAAATCAAAAGAGTTCCTCTTAAGTCTGAAATCTTCCCGTCTTTGGCATACACTGGGCAGTATCCAGCTGCACCCGCGGAAACTATTTTCTGAATTATATGCAAGAGGAGAATCCAACTAAAGTAACATTTGCACAGCCAGAGGTGTGCAAGCAGTTGTGCATTTCACTTGCACAACTATGACTCAACAGTTTGTAACTGCTTGTACAACTGGTTGCAGAAGCATAATGGGCAACAGCTTGCACAAAGGAAAGATTTGGTGGAGATCCGCTAATGCTATTTGAGTTTGCAGAATGACACCAGTGGATACTGCCATTTCATTAATTGATTGATTGATTGATTTATATACTGCTGACCATATTTAGAAATAACTTGAAGTGGTAATTATTAGGGGTGTGCGCTCCGCCCATTCAGAGGTCCATCGGTGGTCCGATCTCACAGAGTTGACCGCGAATGTTTTTTTTTTTTTTTTTTTTTAAAGCTGGAGATCTTCCGTGTGGAGCGGATGGCTGTCGGACCTCCAAGCCACCCCCAAAATATCCGACCAGTTTTTAGGGTCTCTCTGAGGCTTGTATTTTAGTCGCTGGGAGTCAACGGAACAGTCCTCCATACAAGGATAATGCTCAGGTTTTGAGATTGACATCTGTGGCTAACAAACAGCCACAGTCTCCTCCCTGTCCCCCTCCAGTCCCAGTGCTGAAGGGGAGGGATTGCAAATGATATAACTCATTTGTCCTTGCCCTGGAAGTCATTCCTTTGCTAGCCGTTCACAGGAAGGAAGGAAGGAGGAGAGAGTCAGAAAGAGAGAGAGTGAGTTTCTGCTTGTTTGCTTGCATTCTTTTTAATTTGTTTGCTTTCTCTGTCTCTGTCTCTGGTTTTCTTTGGTTCTTTTGAGTGTGCTAGTAGGTTAGTTATTCTCCAGTCCCCAAGTTCCTTGCATCTTAGACCCACTCCAGACTCCCCCTTTGTGTGTTATAGTGTGTGTGTGCATTCTTAGTATTACCCCACCACCACCACCACTAAAAAACTTTCCCTTATCAGTGTGCTGGTGTTCACGGTGTTAGGAAGGAGGAGCAAGTCAGAGAGAGAGAGAGAGAGAGAGAGAGAGAACTTCTGCTTGTGTCTCTGGTTTTCTTTGGCTCTTATGTGTGTGCTATAGTTCTTCTTGTTGTGTATTTCAGTCCCCAAGTTCCTTGCACCTTAGACCCACATCAGACTCACCCTTTGTGTGTTATAGTCTCTCTCTCTCTCTCTCTCTCTCTCTCTCTCTCTCTCTCTCTCTCTCTCTCTGTGTGTGTGTGTGTGTGTGTGTACGGGGAAAAATGGTTTGAGGGGGAATTTTTAAAAAAAATCCTAAACATCAAGGGATGGAAGGATCTGCTTCAAGCTTGGCATGTCTAAAGCCCTACATAAGAGCTATCATCATGCCAAGTTTCATCTCTTTAGCTTTAAAAATGAGGGATCTGTAAGCATTTTGGTTAATTCTCATGGGTGATAATGGAGCGGTTATCCAAAAACAGAGTGGTTTCTTCTACAGTTAATCCGAAGGGGTGGGGCAAGGGAGCCACCCCACATTTCAGAGTGGAAAATCTGCTCAGTTGAGCTCCACCCTGACTTTCGGAGCAGAGCAGACCCGCTCTGCACACTTCTCGTAATTATCTCAGTAATGCTTACAAGAGCCTTGTAAGGTAGGCCAGTATTATTAACCCCATACTGCGGCTGTAGCTGGGGGAAGTGGGGAGGCTATTGCCTAATGCTGCAGCCTTAAACACGCAATGAGGAAATAAATACCCATTGAATATGATGGGACTCCAAATAAGCAAGAATAAGATTTTGCTGCTAGCCATCTATCACGTTCATGGCGGAAGTGAAATCCAAACCCGATCATTTCTGGGTCACCACTCAGTTTCTTATCTACCACACTACAGTAGTTCTTGTATAGCAAAGACTCCTTTCCCTACCTTGGAACTGGTCTTGTCCACTGAAGTGGACAGAGATAGCTTTACATGTGCAGGAGCTTCATACCTTTCAACACTTTACAGGTGAGCATGGGGACACTCTCTTGTACACAACATCCTTATTCTCTTCTGAGGCATCATTTTCCTGACCCTCGCTCTGTTCACCAAATTACACCATGGGAGCATTTCTTCATCTCCTGTATGTTAATAACTTCAACTGGTTACTGGTTGGCCTTCTCAGTGTTTGCCCCCTAGTGGAGAAATGTTCTCTCCTGAGAGGCCCACGTGGTACCTACCTACACTGTGGTCCTTTCAGTGTTGGATGTAGACTTTTGATTCCCCTTTCCATCTTAAAAATCCTTTACTGCTTTTCAGATATTGTACAAATGTTGTTTTTGTACTGTTGTTGTTTTCATTCTGGTTTTATGCTGCTGTTTTTTGTTTTTTTAAAAAAAAAAACCTTGTTGCTTTTTTTAAAAAAAAAATACATTGTGTGTTAGATGTGAATGTTGGTGTTCTACACAGAGATTTTAGGTGGCACTACGGGCTAGTGCGGAGGAGTGTCTCACCGGTGAAGTGTTGGGTGTGTCGTCCATTGGACCTGCTCCTTCCCTCCCCAAGCCCCAAGAAAAAAACACTGGAGGTTCCCCACCAGCAGTAACAATCTGGGATGTTTCTCCTCTTTCAAATGAATCCACATGGAAACCATGTTTAGTGAGAACCTCGTCTTCCATTTTTCTTTTCACCGTCGAAGGGAAAGGAACCATATACTGTAAACTGCAGGCTGTGTTTCTCCCAAATATTTCCACATTCATTTCTATACCCACAAACGATTCATTATTGGTCATTAATATTAATTCCATCCATTTAATTGCTAGTATTATCAAGGGTGAGTGGATTGGTTTCCCAGTGTTAAATAATTTTTGCCAATTTGTCTGCTCTGCTTGCTGCTTTCCTGTGATTTCCCAGTTGCTTCGTCTCTTTCTCTGTCTGCAGTCAATGGGCTGAGGAATCAGAGCTTCTCCGAATCAATAGATCAGCAGCTAGCATAAGTTGAGTGATGCAGATTTGCTGGGTGGCAAAGCATGATGAGAACAGATGCAGAAATATTGGATGTAGAAATCTGCTTGATTGGGATCTCATGAGCCAAACGTTGGCCATCTTGTAACTCTTTTCTCTCTTGCCTGGTCAAATATTAAACCAGCCTTCCTCAGCCTGGAGCTTTCCCGTTGTTGCTGTTGGACTCCAATTCCCATCAGCCCCAGCCAGCATGGACAATGGGCAGGAATGGTGGAAGTTGTAGTCTAGCAACATCTAGAAGCTCACAGGAACCCCAGTCCAGTTATAGATGATACACACATCCATGATCATGGGCACACTTTAGAGACATCCCTTTGTACATGAGTAAAAGGGGGAAATGCCTCTTTTAGGATGGTGTTTGCCACCTGTCAGGTTTATAAGTACTTGACTTAAAAATACTTTAAAATAATACAAAACTGGCTGGCTGATTCATTGCGAGAGCTGTTAGTTGACTACGTTTTCATATTAATCTAACTGATTGATTATGGCTGTTATCCAATACTCACATGGGAATATATCCCATTGACTCCAGTAGTGCCTACCTCTGAGTAGACACTGCTAGAACCATATTGTAAATTTTGCTGTTCTAGAATATAGGTGAATCTGTATGTACATCCAACTCACCCCGCCCCCTTAGGAAAATTCTAAATTTGCACCAAACAGAAAAAACTTTAACAGTACAATCCTATACCCTAACCCTATACATGTCTACTCAGAAGTATGTCCCACTGAGTTCAATGGGGCTTACTCTCAGGTAAATGTGCATAGGATACTTGCAGTGCTAGTTTCAAGTCAGTGGGACTTACTCCTGAGTTGATATGCATAGGATTGCACTGTAATAAACCATAGTTTATTTATTATTACATTTATATCCCACCTTTTTTCCTCTTGCAAGGAACCCAAGGTTAGGCTGACCATATGAAAAGGAGGACAGGGCTCATGTAACTTTAACAGTTGTAGAGAAAAGGGAATTTCAGCCAGTGTCATTTGTATGCAATTAGTTCCTGGTGAAATTCCCTCTTCATCACAACAGTTAAAGTTGCAGGGGCCCTGCCTTCTTTTGTATATGGTCACTCTAGTATAGTGCCTGCAACTTTAACTGTGGTGCTGAAGAGGGAATTTCACCAGGAACTAATTGCATACAAATGACACTGGCTGAAATTCCCTTTTCTCTACAACTGTTAAAGTTACATGAGCCCTGATCTAGATTTTAGCTGCTCACCCTACCCAAGGTGGCTTACATGGTCCCCCTTATCTCCATTTTTCCTCACAACAACCCTGTGAGGTAGATTCGGCTGGGAGTCAGGGACTGGCCCAAAGTCACCCAGTGAGCTTCATGGCTTAGTGGGGACTAGAACCCAGATCTCCCAAGTCCCAGTAAAACTCTCTAACCACAACACCACACCGGTTCTTTGTATCAAATGGCTAAGGCGAATACTTCCAGGTTCTCCCAGGCTGCTGCTGGTGATGGTATCGTTGCAAGTTGTTAGATCCTCATCAGAAATGATCATAAAACATACATGGTATAAAAAAAGAGTTAACTCTATTGAAAGTCCAGATCAGGAAGTCTTTGATAAATGAGGATATATTGAATATCTTTTGAGGCATCTCCAGTGAATTATTGTCACATAACTGATAGCAAGAGGGACAGTCCATGTTGTGGTGTGTTAATATAGCAATTCCTGTCCAATTTGTACATATATGAATGATTCAGTTCTACAGTATTATTTGTATGTGTGTGTCCCAGACTTAGTATACCAAAGAAGGGAATTAATATATTATGCCTTTCTCTCTCTTTCATACTCTAATTAAAAATATTGCTTTTAGAAAGGATTCATATCTTGTAATTTTCTGCTCTCGTTTCGTGTTTGCTGTGGGAATGAGAGACCATAATTTTAATGCCCGGCGCAGACTGTAAAGGACTATAAACGTTTAATGGACTCATAAACATAGACTTTAACCTTTTCAGTATTTTGCCTTCCGATTGGCTCCTTGTCTGTCATCTCCCTTACAGGTTACCAAGGCCACTAAACAGGAAGGATGGAAGTGATGGACAAATCAAATGGCCTAAAAAGAAGAAGGGAAAAACAGCCTGAAAAGGTCAAAGTGGTACAGTTCACTATAATCTGCCTCAGAATATATGAAGCATTATAGTATTGAGACTCTGGTCTCGCTCTTGTAATAATGGCAAGAAAGAGAACCATCACCAAATGAATCCTGCCTTAACGGAGTTGCCTTAAGATAGGTGGCTTCTTCTTCTTCTTCTTCTTCTTCTTCTTCTTCTTCTTCTTCTTCTTCTTCTTGTTAAAAAATAAAATTACAATCACTAAAACTGAGATCCAACAACCAAGCCACATACAACAGCAGCAAGACAGCTAAAACCATTTAAGCAAAGGCTCAGGGAAATAAAATGGCCACTTACTTCGGCTGGTGCCTATATGATAACAGCATTAAGTGCCAAGAAGGTATTTCTGTAGAGGGAGTTCTGGAGATAGGGTATCACCACAAAAAAGCCTCTGTCTTCAGCTGCCACCTGCCTAACCTCTAAATGTGCGGGTACCACTGGAAGGGGCACTGATAGATAATCTTATATGAATGGGCAGCAGGCATTTTCCATACTGCAGCAAGGGGTGCTCTCCTCAGAACTAGAGCCTCCTGGCCCAGCTTCTCCTCCTCCCTGCCACCAGGGATGTCAGAAAAAAATGCAACAGAATCAAAGAAGTTCAGATTTCTATGAAACCAGTTTGCAGGGTTCTGCAGCGGACAGGCTTTTTCTGAGTTGCATGGATTCCGCAGACTCACAGACCAAGTTTTTTTTTTTACTCTCTGGAATTTCATGCTGATTTAGTTGTAGAAAAAGAACATTTTTTAAAAAAAAAGCGCCAAAAATGTGCATTTCCCATAGGGAGGATTTGCACATTTGGGGGGAATTTATACATTTTGGTAGATTTGCATATTTTCACAAGTAGAAATTTGGAGAAATGTGAAATTTTGCAAATATACATTTGTGCAAACTTGAGAAATTAGAAAATAAACAGATTCCCCCAATGGGCAGACGATGGAACGGAAGGCCCTTGACAATCCATGCAACACAGACAGAACAAATTTTACAAAGTCTGTACAGCCCTACACGTCACCCTTATCTGAGCAAGAAATTAGTGGCAGTAGCCCCAGGTTCACCTTGTCATCTCCCCCTTGGCAGCAATACAGATTGGGCCCAGAGGAAGTGAAGGAGCAGCGGTAACAGTGGTGAGGTTTTTGTGGCAACTTCTGAAATGTGGGATGCTAGGGATGTGCAGATCTGTGTTTTGCAGATTGTCATGCATGTTTTATTCTGTCATCTGCTCATTGATGGATTTGCAAATCCCCCCCAAATGCTTGTTATCATGCTCTAGCCTATGGGGCAAATGCACATTTTTGGCCTCCCCCCACCCCTGATGAAATTTGCACAAAATTCCTGAAGTTTAGGGAAATGGTCCACGAGTCCACAGAATCTGCCCCACAGGGGAAAAGCTGGTCTGCTGCTAAACCTGTATGTTGAATTCTTAAAGATCTGAACTCATTTGGTTCCATTGTGGATTTCTCCGATATCCCTAGCAGGAGCCGTCATGAGAGTGTGTACACACACATATATACCCACACACCAGTTTACTAGGATCCGGATGATGGAAAGTCTGTGCATAATTACCTGGGAGCAAGCCCTATTGAATTCTGCGGCTGCTGACTTCCAACTCCATGGGTCCCAATTGTAAAACGCACTCCGCTTTAACAAAAGATTTTCAGCCCTCTGAAATGTAACCTTTCCCTTTTGAGTAGAAATCCCAACCATCTTGCAAAGGAGTGTTACCACTGAAAATGTTAGAGGAAGGTAGGAACCCCATTAAAGACAACGATGATGAAGACGAAGAAGCAGTATCCAGTCTCTGCTTAATTTTCATCATTCTGTGACTTGAACCCCCCCCCCCCCATGATCTCCTCATTCACTTTCCAAAGCAATGAGGGTCTGCTGGCAGAGGAAATCACTTAGTTGCATTTTGCTCCACCCAGTGAAGCAAACTGCAACAAAGAGTCTTGTGGCACTTGAAAGATCAACCAATTTATTATACCATAACATTTTGTGGACTAGGGTAGTATCCATTGTTAGTCCTATGTAGAGTAGACCTATTAAAATGAATGGCACTTAAGTGCACTTAAGATAACCTATGTCTCATTCATTTCAATGGCTCTATAGTATGTAGGACTTACGTTGGATACTACCCTTAGAGACATCTCTTCTTCAGATACGCTCCACTCAGGGAAAGGCATCTTATACAAGGGTCCCTCAAAATCTCAATCTGGCATTGATGGGCAGGTTCATTTGGAGAAAGGTAGCCCTTCAGATATGCTGGTCCTAGGCTGCTTAGGTCAAAGCCAACTCTTTGAATTGCATCCTGAAACTAACTGTGCTCATTCAGCACAGCCAAGACATATTAATTACAGTCAAACTGTTGTAAGTTGGCTTCAGGGTGCCAGACATTTTATACAGTAACATAAGCAAAAGGCAAGCCCCTCCCCAAGAGGCTTACCATATTAATTTAGATGGAAACTAGGGAGGGAAGGAACAGAAAGGAGGTATGTATCTCAAGGATATTTTAAAGTTGTAGATCCGGGGTGTGGGACTTCCGGACCATGGGCCTCAACTGGCCTGCGGAGCTCCCCCGTCTAGCCTGTCGATTCTTAGGCTCCCTCCTGCTCCATGGCCTGGTGGCTATAGGAGGCTTGGGGAGGAGGTGGGGAGAGGAATCTCCTTGTTACCTCTAGTCTGTGATCTGAGATGTCAAGGGGATTTCCCTGCATGCCGCTCTCCCTCCCAATGGGAAGGCAAGCAGTGTAAATGGGGAAACCCCTTGTTATGTCCAATCACAGGTCAGAGATAACAAGGGGATTCCAATGGGGAGGGGGAGGGGCACATTACACGCTCGGCATGAAGATAAACAAACAGCACAGTCCTGTACGTGTCTACTTAGATGTACATCCCGTTGAGTTCAAAGGGAGATTACTCCCAGGTAAGTGAGTATAGGATTGCAGCCTCAATCTCTCTTCTTTTCCTTTTTTTTTAATGGGAGAAAAGGGGGGAGACAAATAAATAAATAAATAAATAATCCGCCAGAACTAAAATAGATTTTGCAAAGTAGATAAATATTATTTGTACTCTTGAGAGCAGGAGTTCAACTCCTACATCATTAAGAAAACAAGCTAAAGGCAGAATAATGCATTGACTTTGTGTCCTATGCCGCTAATGATTATTTTGCAGAAAAACTCTTCATTTCTTATACCTTTAAAGAACCCTAAAGCGATGGGGTAATTATTAAGCATCGGCATTAAGCAATTATAGGGAAGTGAGGATGGAAAGTGACAGAGACCCCGGTGTTACATATTTTTTCAACGCAATCAACTTTTATTTAGTACAGTTTTCAGCATTCCGTCTTTTATGGAATTGACGAGGGATAATGCAAGGTGAAGAATGGGTTTCGCAATAGAGAAAAGAATTGAGAAGGTAACCAAAATGGTAGCCATTAACATCATTGCATCCTCTCTCTCTCTCTCTTTTTTTTTGGGGGGGGGACAGGTTGCAAACAGTGGAAGATAATATTCCCTCCTGAACTCATCAAGTCGTCCTCACTTAATGGCCTGGAACCAGAGAGGGACCCCTTCTCTCCATCAATCTCTTCCTCATGCCTTGAAATGTGATAGGGAGGCCGTTTCAGGTTTGCATCGAAGTAGGAAACACTTCCCCAACCTGGGGACCTCCAGATTCATTGGCTTCCAAATCCCATCATCCCCAATTAGAATGTCCAGGTTTTTCAGGTTGGAGAAAGTCAATGGAGGCTGGTGACTCTTATGTCAGAGGGGCAGTCAATCCGCTCAGGGATCTATCAAGTTCCACACCTCCTTCCACCCTGCAAAGTGTCTGACAAAACCCAACAACCCCCCAATTTCTAGAGTCTCCTATTTTTTGAACATCCGGAATCCGCAGTTCAGACTAGGCTGACCGTATGAAAAGGAGGACAGGGCTCATGTAACTTTAACAGTTGTAGAGAAAAGGGAATTTCAGCCAGTGTCATTTGTATGCAATTAGTTCCTGGTGAAATTCCCTCTTCATCACCACAGTTAAAGTTGCAGGCACTATACTAGAGTGACCATATACAAAAGAAGGCAGGGCCCCTGCAACTTTAACAGTGGTGATGAAGAGGGAATTTCACCAGGAACTAATTGCATACAAATGACATTGGCTGAAATTCCCTTTTCTCTACAACTGTTAAAGTTACATGAGCCCTGTCCTCCTTTTCATATAGTCAGCCTAGTTCAGACCATAATTTTAGCCTAAAATCCTGTAAAAGTAGGCTGACCATATGAAAAGGAGGACAGAGCTCATGTAACTTTAGCAGTTGTAGAGAAAAGGGAATTTCAGCCAGTGTCATTTGTAAGCAATTAGTCCCTGGTGAAATTCCCTCTTCATCACAACAGTTAAAGTTGCAGGCACTATACTAGAGTGACCATATACAAAAGAAGGCAGGGCCCCTGCACCTTTAACTGTTGTGATGAGGAGGGAATTCCACCAGGAACTAATTGCATACAAATGACACCGGCTGAAATTCCCTTTTCTCTACAACTGTTAAAGTTACATAAGCCCTGTCCTCCTTTTCATATGGTCAGCCTATATAAAAGGAAATCTGAAAAGCACTGGGAAATTTGTTCTGATACGCTAACTATCTGCATGTATTTCATTCTCTTCCTTTCCCTGTTTGAGGGCTTTAGCCAAAAAAAGAAAAGAAAAAAGAGGAACAATGCGTTAGGCATGGTTTTAATACAGGCATTATTTAGCAAGTTGTTTTTAAGTATAATTGCTTTTGATATTTAAAAAAGTAAAATTGAAAACAGCTGAGAGACTGCGGTCATTGGGATATATATATATATATATATAGGGATGGCTGTTGAACATTTGAAATACATTTGTATCCTGCAATCGCTCGGAAGGATCTACTGTAGCTATCACATATCCTAAATGCATAATTGCTCTGGAGTCTTTCTGGTCTGTTGGTTGCAGAATGCTTGTGTGTTGGAAGTGGAATTCGGGAAAATATATATATATATATGCAAAAGACCTGATGCTGCAGAGATTCTAGAGAGGCAGTGACATGGTGCATATTTCCTTGAGAACAAGGGTCAGGCTTCTCGTCGCAGGGCTTCTAGTCAGAACGAAGTGGCACCTAAGGCTTTTTTGGCGGATGTTCTTACCCCTCCCCCATTTCCCTCCCCTCAAGCATATTACGCATAGCATACATAAAATCACAAGAATCCAAAATACAATCAAAGATGGCCTGAAACAATCAACTCTAAAACAACATCAGCAACCATTAAAATGACAACAACCAACACTTAAAAGCAGCAGTCAATACGTAATCAATCCAAGTCCTCAAAAAAAAAAGTAACTAAATAAAATTGTCTTCACCGTCCACCTAAATGCAGCAGGTGAGGGGTCCAAGCGGACTTCTCTTGAGGGATTATTCAAATTATTGGGCAAACAACCAAAAAGCCCCTCTCCCAGGCAGAGGAACCCAAAGAAAGCTTTTATAGAAATTGGCATTCCTCCAGTTCTGCACTTCTCTGGAAAACAGGTATGCACTTTTTTGGTGGTGGTGGTGGTGGCGTACTCCTATGTCCAGCTTTGCTACTAGAAGGCTTGGCTTTGCACAGAGTGTATTTTGCCAGCTTTGGCAGGTTTGCCAGCTGTGGCCAGGGATCTGCACTCACTTAACATCCTTGATGGATTACCACAATGCATTATACATGGGGCTGCCCTTGAAGATGGTTCAGAAAGCTTCAGTTGGCACAGAATGTTGACTTGTAGGACCAGGTTCATGCATCCTATGCCAGCTTTGAAAGTTGGCTGCCTATTTGCCCCCAGGCCCAATTCAAGGTGCTGTGACTTAGCTTGAAAGCCCTAAAACTGCTTGGGACCCAAATACCTGCGGGAAGAGCACCTCCTCTCATACCAACCAGGATATTCTTTAAATCGACATTTCCCAACCCGGTGCCCTTCAGATCTTTTGGACTACAACTCCTATTATCCCTAACTACTGGCCCTGTGAGCTGGGGAAGTCTGCTTTAATATCTCCTCCTGAAGCCTTTCTCTAGGTGTTTCCATTATCAGAGTTAAGTTATATAATGACAAGGAAAGAGCTGTTGCAGTAGTGGCAATTATGGGATGTCTCTGATGCCGTATGGCTCACCTGACATTAGGCAAGCCATGGAGGGCTGGGTGGGGTGGCTCTGCATCTAGCACCCACACTGCATACTTCTTAATTTGTTGTAAAGTTTTCAATAGTGAAAGGTTTTCTCTGGTGGTTTGTTGCTTTATTGACTCTAACATCGCCCTGAAACCTTGGGAGAATGGAGGATGGCAGGTACTTGTTTTAAATCAATCACTAGTGAAACAAAGTCCTGGGCTGGAACATTTGGCAGCATGCAGTTCTTGAGAACTTGGACCATCTCTGCTTTGCTGTGGGCGAATAGATTGATTTACTACTTCTTGACGGATCAACCACATTTTCTTATGTTCCAAATTCTGGATTGGGTTCAGATTTAATTATGCTTATATAGACCCATTGAAAAAAAAAGTTAATTGCGACTGCAGGTGAGTTCTGCTCCCACCATCTTTGCTCCCCTAAGGACACACATCCTTCAGGTGGGCTGCCCAATTTGGAGGTTCTCTTTGAAGGCATTACAGATATTTCTATTCAAGCATTACCTCTTCTGTTTTTTTTTAAAGTTTTTTGCAATTTGAAAAGTGAATAGCAGAACATGACTTTGTGATTGACACAAAGGCTAGCCAATCAGCATAATGCACAGCTCTGAGTGGGGAGGTGGCTTTGCGATTCATGTAAGGACCAGCCAGGTAGTGCAGTGCAAATCCAGCTCCTGCTGAAAACCAGAACATTTGCTGTATAAAGTTTGCTCTGGGACACCACTTTGAGCTTCTCTGCATTAAGCAAAAACTGTGCATCCTTGCCAGGCTTTCTCCTTCTGGTCTTTCTGGGTTTACAATGGGCAACTTTAGATGGTGACCATGTGATTTGGAATTGAAAACTTCCTTTCTCGGCCATGCTCTGTATGTTCAATGAAACAGCACCATCTGGTGGCTGCCAATATGCTGCATGAATTTTTATTTCAGCTTGTCTTGGATCTTTTTGAAAGAGGGATAAATGGGAAATGTGTGAGAAACATCCTGGAGGTTGATAACATTGTGTAAAGGACCTGTAAACTTCTGTGAGTGACCAATCAAGAGCGTGCAAAAAAAATTTGTTTGGATACAGAAGCTCTTTGTGATGGACACAATGGCTAGCCAAACAGCTTGGTGCATGGAGCAATGAGGTGGCTTTGTGATTTGCTCTGGAGCTGGCCAAATAGCATGGTGCAAATCCAGCTTCTGCTGAAAATCGCAACAGGTTCCCTGTGAGCCACATCCAGGGGAGAAGATGGCATTGATTTTCCATCTTCAGTGGCTGTGATGTCTTGAACCAGCCCTGAATGTTTCCCTTCCTCTCATCCCACTTCTTCGGTACAGCTGTTCCTGCTGCCTTCCCACTCCTGCTAAATTGGAGTGGTAGTCTTGAGAGAAATCAGAGAAAGTTGGAGTGCAGGCTGGCTGCAAGAATGCTAGTCTGCTAGTCCACTGATTGCCTGTGGTCTTTTTGTGAATCAGTGAGGGAATGAAAAATGATCATACACTCCCACACTGAAAATCGAGCATTGCCTCTCTAATTATGCAAGTAAGTGGATGCGCACTTTCACACAAAGATCTAGGTCAGCTGATGTTGGGAAGCTATGCGGATGTTTGCAAAACCCTGTTCCCGATATTGTTATCAAAGTTTTGGGTGAGATTCCACCTGGCGATGATTGAAAAATGTGAACATATCCATGAAACTGTGAATCTGCTTTTATAAGATCTGGATCCAGCCTGTGTATTATAAACCTTGCTGTAAACATTGACTGTGAGGTTTACCACTGCATATTGTTTACAGGTTCTTTTTCTGTATACTCTTGAGCACAGGGAGTTTTTAATCAAGTTTCCCAGTCCCATGCCGCTGTTTTGAAATCAATTGCTTCATGTTCCAAAATGGATTTGCTCCTAGATGGAAAGGCCCTGGGAGACTTACAGAGAGCTTTGAGAAACTCTCCTTTATGCCTTTTTTTAAGCGTGTGTTTCTGATCCTTGAGCTGGGAAGCATTGGGCCCACTTCCAACAGAACATTTTTCATTTGTTTGTGGATTTTCTTGCTCCCTCCCCGGGACATCCCTGCCCAAAGCCCCCAGCAAAGGAAATGCATCTGTAGCAGCCTTCCCTAACCTGTTACCCTCACAGTTAGGGTTGTGGGAGAAATCCTCAATAGATTCAAACGAGTTCAGAATTCTATGAATCTGAGCTGTGGATTTTTCAACAGACCGGCTTTTTCAAGTCACATGGATTCTGTGAACTTGTGGACCAGGTTTTTTTTAAAAAAAACTTTGGGGGAGATTTGCACAAATTAGCACTTGTGCTAAAGTGTGCTTGTGTGAATGTGGACTTGTGCTGCTGTGTATTAGCAGTAGCAGAATGAAATGTGCAAACATCCCTAAAAGAAATCCAATTCTATCAATGAGTGGATGTTGAAACAAAAGATGCCTGGCAATCCACGAAGCACAGACAGTAGGGATTTAACAAATCCATACATCCCTGCCCCCAGACATTTTGGTCTACAACTTCCATGTTTATTGACCATTGGCTATGCTGGCTGATGGGAACTAAAGTTTTAAACTTCCAGAGGGCACCAGGTTGGGGAAGGCTTATCTATAAGGTCCATGGAATCTACAGAACATGGAAGTGGAAGAGGAGGATGAAATTACCACTAAGTGGTCTTGGACAAGTCAATGACTACAGTAACAGGCAATTAATTCTAGGAAACGAGCCCTAAGAGCCAGTGTAGCATAGTGGTTAGAGTGTTGGACTAGGACTTGGGAGATCCGGGTTCTAGTCCCCACTTGGCCATGAAGTTCACTGGATGACTTTGGGCTGGTCTCTGACCCTCAGCCTAACCTACCTCACAGGGTTGTTGTGAGGATAAAACGGAGAGGAGGAGGACCATGTAAGACACCTGGGGTTCCTTGAAGAGGGAAAAAAGGCAGGATATAAATATAATAAATGCATGCAAACATAACATAAAAAGAGCCCTGTGTGTTTCAATTTGACGGTGAGAGAAAAAAGCTGCATTTCCCCTTTAAAACAAGGTATGCGCTATGCAGGGAGCAAGCACCTTGCTGTAATGAAACATTGTGCTCCCTGTTTTGCACTAAAACAAGAACAGTGTTCTATGCATGCCTCATTTTACAGGGGAAATGTAGTCCTCCCCCCATCACGGTCACCAAAATTCCATGGCACAGTGATGATTTGGGCGTGGCGGGCAGAGCAAACAAAACCAGAAAGGGACATGGGGCACAGGTGTGCCCACAGTCGCCCAATCCTGGTCTAAGACAAGAGCTGTGCGTACTGAATTTGTGGATCTCATCTAGGGCTGCAGAACCTCAGGCCTGGAGGCCATTCCTCTCAAGGTTCCAGCCCTCCTGGATTTCTCAGAAAGCAACACCCCCATTCCACAACCCCACCCCTTTCCTCCACCCACCAACCATTTGGTGGATTCCTGGCTTTTGTGCATTCCCTCCCCATCCTAAAAGGTTGAAATTCTTCTCCTACAGCTTAGTTACTGGCAGTAATAGCTTCAAGCTACAATACACTACTACTTCGGGTATTTTAGTCATATCCCCTTTATTCCTGCCCCCTTCAGCCACACCCATCACTGGAATTCAGACCCAAGAATGTCTCTGAAATGGAATTCAGCCCTGATCAAATCTATCAAGGCATCTCCTCTAGGCTGACCATATGAAAAGGAGGTCAGGGCTCATGTAACTTTAACAGTTGTAGAGAAGAGGGAATTTCAGCCAGTGTCATTTGTATGCAATTAGTCCCTGGTGAAATTCCCTCTTCATGACAACAGTTAAAGATGCAGGCACTATACTAGAGTGACCCTATACAAAAGAAGGCAGGGCCCCTGCAACTTTAACTGTTGTGATGAAGAGGGAATTTCACCAGGAACTAATTGCATACAAATGACACTGGCTGAAATTCCCTTTTCTCTACAACTGTTAAAGTTACATGAGCCCTGTCCTCCTTTTCATAAGGTCAGCCTAATCTCCTCCAAATGTATCTGAAGCTACTTCAGAAGGTGACCCGAATCTCCCATATATTAACCTTGCCTGTTCACTGAAATCTATGGATCAGGGCTTCCTGGTTGTCCCACCCCCTGCACAGACACTGTACATCTGACAGTGACCAGGGGGAGGGCCTTTCTTGTTGTGGCACCCCACTACAGATGTTAATCACTGGGAAATCCGTCTCGCTTTTGGCTCGATGGCGTTCTGCGACGTGGCCAGCTCAGTCTGTATTTGCAGGCCAAGCTACAGCTTTTTCCCTGAACTCCACCAGGGTTTTGTGCACTTTTTGGTGGCTGCAATTTGCACAAATGGGGTTCTACACAACTTGCAGGTGTGTGTGTGTGTGGGGGGGGGGGGGAGACACAAACTCCCTGACTGTCTGCAGACTGAGTTGGGCTCTGCAGTGGAAAATGGACCAAAGCTTAGGGGAGGGCAGAGCTCCCACCACCTAGTGGATTCCCCCGACATCGCCACACCCCACCTTTGGAATTCTCTTCCCTCTGTAGCATGACAGCTGTCATACTTGATGGTGTTTGGGTGCCTATGGAAAACCTATCTGAATACCTAGGCATTTGCTGGGTTGAATACCTAGCTTGGTAGGTTTTCTGCATTACAGTTTTTATCCTTGTATTTTATTTTATTTGTTCATAATGCATTTTGTACACTGCCTTGTGATTTGATAATGAAAGGTGGCATATACATATTTTAAATAAATAAATAAATAAATAAATAAATAAATAAAATGTGCCTTCTTCGAAGATAGGGTTACAATTTCTTGCTTTGGTGCACCTGAATCTCACAATTCTGCTAAGCAAACCCCGCCCCCCCACCCCAATGTTTTACCGATAGCAGTAGGGACACACCCTCATTCACTTTTAAGATTCCATTTCTTATGAAGGATGCCTCCCCGTTTGCTGCCACAATACCATTTTCGAAATCTCCTTTCTCTGCCTGCTGTACATTGCATTCATTTACTTTGCAACAACCTGTCCAGTGAGGGCTTCTTCAGCAGGGTGTATCAGTAAACACACCACAACTTTTTCATTAAAACAACAACAACAACAAACACACTACTCAGCTGAACATCTGATTTCACAATGGATCTCACATTTTTCTCACAGCATAGCTGCAACTCAAACTCATTCCCCATTGTTTACTCTCTGGATAAGCAGTCATGAAGGAGAAAAAAAGGTAAGCAAATGCACTTTACTATATGAGTGTACACACGCACACATACACACATACACACATACATATATGTAGGCTGAATTCGGACGACACAATAAACAACTGGGTGGTGGTGGGGGAACAATCGTCAGTTGTTGACTATCGTGTCGTCTGAATGCTGCCATAGTCAACTCAGCGCTGATCCTAATCCACACCACGGTTGATTATTTATTACCATGTTGTGTGGGGAGAGCCCCCTAG
Organism: Anniella stebbinsi; assembly: GCA_029215795.1. Classification (NCBI taxonomy): domain Eukaryota; kingdom Metazoa; phylum Chordata; class Lepidosauria; order Squamata; family Anniellidae; genus Anniella; species Anniella stebbinsi. The sequence continues at coordinate 19,624,991 of JARDYH010000001.1, forward strand.
ATGAACAACTGTAATTATTACCCCACCATTGACTATCATGTTGTCTGAATTCAGCCATACTAGAGAGAGAGAGAGAGAGAGAGAGAGAGAGGCATTTCCCCCCTCCTCAAATTTCCTCAAGAGTTCTTTTTTTCTTTTGCTTTGAGATTATGCACTATCCTAATATCTGCAAGCTAGATGCTTATGGCACAGGGAAAGAAAGATAGACATGTATCCTCTTGGTGACAAATTACAAGCCATGGGATGAGAGGAGGAGAATCTGGATCAAGACCGCAGCAAGGGAAGTGGTTGAAGCTTCCCACCCACAAACGAGGCTCCCTGCGGCTGCTGTTCATTTTCAATTAAAAAGTTACACAATTACCAATTGCATGAATAACATCAAGTCTGTTTTGGCTATATATAATAGTGTGTGTGTGTGTAGGGTAGTTTTTAAGTTCCCATGAAATTGCAATTCCACTGTGCATGTTACTCACTCCAGCTTCCTCATGTGGTTCTTTTTATACTCAGGGGTGTGTGGGGGGGGGGCTATGTAGCGATGGCTAGGGGCTCCAATGCCAGTAGGTGTGGGTATGAATCTGCTCCAGGTTGCAGTCAGAATCAGTGAGAATCAGCCAGAACTCTAAAGGAGTGAACCAAGATGCTCCATACCTTAGATGGCTCCTTTAGATTTATGACTGGCTCTGACTGAAATCTGGAGCAGATTCACGGCCCCACAGACATTGGAGTCATCAACCTTCACTGCACACACACACACACAGAGCCCAATACAAAATACACCCAGATCATGCCTAATGTGAATGCCAAATGCATATATTATTCTAAATGCAGGTGAACACTGGCAGGGAAATCAGTGGTTCTCTGCTCACAAGTATGTGGAATGGAAAAGCAGCAAGTAAGCTACATGGTATATTTCTCCTCCCCCAATTCACTTGCATGAGCATGATTTTTTATCTGCAGTCTGGTCATGGTTTAGATCAGCCCACTCCAAACCTGGTGCCTTCCAGCTGTTTAGGACTTCAGATCCCATCAGCCTCAGTTAGCATAGCCAACAGTCAGGTATCCTGGGAAGGTGCGAGGTTGGGGAAGTGTGATGTAGATAATAACATGGATTGTCACAGATGGGAGAGTGAAGTTTGGGCTGGCAGGTTCTTCTCTGGGGTTTGTTTGTATAGCAGAACTCCCAGGTCCACCAGTCAGAGCCAAATGCAAAATAGGGGTGGGGAGGGGGTGGAATCAGATGCAAAATGGTGGTTTGGGGGGGGGGACAGCCTTTTACCAGCTGAACTGCATGAGCCACCTACATCTGAGTTGCAAATTCTGCAACTGAGCAGCAAAGCCAAACGGAAACCTGGTGAAAGGCAACCAATCATTAACACCCAATTATTGTTGCTGTTGAATGGGAATTTGAACCCAGTTCTTCCCTATCCATCATTCTACTCAGTACACCATGGCAGGTCTCTAGATTACATTTAGCCATTCAATTCTATACTACTTAGTGGTAAGTCCCATTGGTTTCACTAGGGATGGATGAAACCAGTTTTGCTAACATAATGCATTTTTCATTTTATTTTCACTAACATGCACATTTTTGCATACATTTTTGCTCTGACAACTCCGTTGCAAAATTCAGAGAAACACGAATTTGGAAGGATAACTGAGTTTTGGTTTCCATATTGGTTCAAAACATCCAAATAGGACAAGTTTCCATTAAAATATGGACCAAACACATTTCTCCTCCATTCCAAGGTTTCACTGGATGTTATGTCTATGTACCTGCATTTCGTATTGCCATTCTAAACACTTTTAGTATTCAATGAAAATCATCTTCTACACAACAAATGTTCATCCGAATGGAGCTTGGGTAGGTTTTCTAAGCAAGGACCATTGACATTAATGGAGGCTGGCCTGAAGCAGTGATTGGTTGCTCCTAATGTCATTGGTACAGGATTTTTCTACATATTAGATACATTCATTATCTATATAGGCTGCATCTATAAAATGAACAGTTTAGACATACGATGTGCATATACATCTAATCAGGACTCAATTTGAAGGAGAGAACACTTCTATTAGTCACCATCTCTGTTCACAGAAAGCAAGCTTCATAACTCAGAAGCAGACAGGATACCTTTCATCAACTAGAAATAGGATGGAGAAGCATTTCTTTTGGTCTGCATTTTGACCCTCATCCAACAGCCTAAACATATATTCACAGATACCCTAGCTATTTCCCAATACATCCTGGGGTGGCAAAATGCCTCACCATATCATAAGAAGTGTATTTTAAACTCAGAACATTAGAACTATTAGGAAAGTATCAAGGCAAAACTTTATTATTACTAAAAAACAAACACTGACTTCTTTTAGTCATGTCTCTGTCTCTGGTTAGATATTTGTTCTCCCAACGAAATTCCAAGGCCTACCAACTTACTGACATGCACAGTACCTAAGCCTGCTTTGCTAGACAAACTTTCTTTGGAAAAACTTATGGGCTATTTTTACAGACCAGTATGTTGCTGGTGTTTGGTTCATAAAGACACCCCAAAGGCAAAATCAACACATTCTTGGAATATTTCATGCCCCAGGCATGTTTTTGTTCCCAAAAAAGAAAATAGTAAGTAGTAAAAGGCTGGAATTTGAGCACATTATGTAGGCAACATGATACAGCAATATCATGTGAGGACTTATGTTGTAGGTCTACTTCTACGTGAATCCTGCAATGCAAAACGCACTTGGGGTAAGTTTGTGACCCTGCCTTTTTGGACTAGGATTGCGCACCTACCTGACTCACACTTCTTGGATTAATAATACGTCGTTCGTTACAGAGTTATCCTTCAGATCACATACGTTTCCAAATTTTGCAATGCAGTTCTCAGCTTAAATTGTGTACGAAAGTATGTACAGTAGGGGAAATTAATAATAATAATAATAATAATAATAATAATAATTTATAACCCGCCTCTCCCTACGGATCGAGGCAGGGAACACAATACAAATACAAGCAAACAAAATTAAAAATTTTAAAACAAGAGAAACACATCATTAAAACATTTAAAATTCATCCGGATAGGTTTGCATGTATGTCTACACGCAGACATACATGCAAACTTTTGTATGTGTTTTAGGGTGTTTTTAGACCATGGGCTGATGAGGAAATTGGATAGAACAGATTTGTGACTGAATACATATGAAGTTGGCATGGACCAGGAATTGACTGCTTCATCCGTCCCTCCTTGGAAGTCAGTGAAAAATGCAATTAAAAAGAAATCTGGATGCTGGATGGATGCTCCAGACCTTAGTTATTGATATAATGAGAGTATCAAAATCATTTGGGTATTTCCTGATGTGTTCAACTCCCCCAAAATGCAGATTATGAGGAATCTGAAAACAGGATGTTGGTATTACTCTCCATTAAACAGGGAGCTCAGAGTACACCCAAATTATTAAAGTATTTCTAGGCAACCCAGACAGCTAACATTTGGAACATGCATAGCCCAAAACATGCTGATAACATTTTTTTAAAAAGTCTAAAACCTGGGCATTTTTACCCCAAACTGTCAGTGCTTGGGGTACAATAGAGCTTAGTGTTTCAGCTCAACAATCCAAGCCATTTATGGGACAAAATCTTGTGGATGCAGATGGGATGTTGCATCTTCAGGGTTGGAATTGGAGGGCTGGAGATTTCCAAGACAGGTCCATTTATGGGGCAGTGTGGAATTCAACGCTAGTACTAACATAAGTTGTGTTGTGCTCGAGAAAGTGACCTGAAGCTCAACGCCAGTAGCACTAGCTGGCATTATGGGTCTTCTGGACATTATTGGACACTGCCCAACGTTTGAGCGTCCTGAAGCTTGCTTTCTGACTGATCCCAGAAGTGCCCCCTCCTCCAAATCCAACCCTGATTATACATACATGAGAGCTGCAACCTGATTAAAGAGATTTGTATTGATTCATCATATGAGTTTTAGCTCATTGATTGATCTATTGTCTACATTTCAGTGTGGATTATAGAACCTTATTTCAGCAGCAAAAAGTGTATTTGCTTTGCTTTTATGTGGTGCACATACATGTGGTAAGAAGCTGCCTCATGCCAAGTATGACCACTAGTCCACCTCATTTGCTATTGCGTATGCCAGGCCGTGTCTTGACAGCGTCGCATCTGTGCCGAGGCCTCGAACTCCTGCATTGGTGCTCCGTCCTGTTAACTGCATGGGAAGGGGCGCAAGTGTGGGTTTTGTGCGAAGGAGCCGCTGCCGCCACTCCACCCCTCTGCGCGCCTGTGCACCCAAGCCCATGCGCGCCATGGGACATTGCACAGGTGCTCGAGGGTCAGCCTTGCTTGGTCCTTTTTTTAAAAATCTGTAAATGTGAAGCTTAGCATTTACAGATAAACAAAAAAAAAACACCAATGGGGGAAGAATGGGGCGCTCCGGCTCTGCACATCCACCTTATTTATTTATTTATTTATTTATTTATTTAAACAATGCTCCACAGAGGCTCAGAGGTGGTCCAGTGACCGCCTTCCCTGTCCAGTCTATGGCGACCAATCAGGGATCACCATCGGCTGTGGCATCCCTCCGCAGCAGCTCCGGAGCAAGGCGACAGATGGCAGATGCCGTCGTCGCCTCGCCGCAAGCAAAAAAAGTCAGGCTAAGCACCTGACTCTTTTAAACTGGACCTTTGGGGATTTGCCCCTGGATGGCTTCGCAACGGCATCTGCGTCATATAGATGACCTGCCGCCACTCTGAATCCACCCTGGGGCAAAACCCTCGTCAAAATATACCCCCAGCCTTCCTCAAGCTGGTATCCTCCAGTCATGTTGGACTACAACACATGTTATCTCCAGCCATTGGGGATCATGGGAGTTGTAATCCAACACCTCTGGTGAGACCCAGGTTAGGGAAAGCTTGGCTTCACTGGCTTGCAATAGCTTGCCAGGGTTTTCATCTGTTGTTGTTGTTGTTTTATTATTATTATTATTATTATGCATTCATATACTGCCCCATTGCTGAAGCTCTCTGGGCAGTTTACAAAGATTAAAACATTGAATATTAAAAACAGATACACAAAATTTTAAATCACAAAAAAGCATAAAAACAGATTACATATCACTATTCTAGGGTTAGTTGAAACTCAACATATGCTGTTAAATGCCTGGGAGAAGAGAAAAGTCTTAACCTGGTGCCGAAAAGTTAACAATGTTGGTGCCAGGTGAGCCTCATCGGGGAGATCATTCCATAATTGGAGGTCACCACTGAAAAGGCCCTCTCCCTTGTTGCCATCCTCTGAGCTTCCCTCTGAGTAGGCAACCAGAAGAGGATCTTAGATGTTGAGCGTAGTGTACGGGTAGTTTCATGTCAGGAGAGGCATTTCATCAGGTATTGTGGCCCCAAGCCATGTAAGGCTTTATAGGTTAAAAACAGCACCTCGAATCGGGCTTGGAAACATACAGGCAGCCAATGCAAGCAGGCCAGAGTCAGTCTTATATGTTCAAACCTTTTGGTTCCTGTTATCAATCTGGCCACTGCATTTTGCACAAGCTGCAGCTTCTAAACCGTCTTCAAAGGCAGCCTCACATAGAGCACATTGCTAATTTGGAGGTTAGCAGAGCATAGACAACTAAAGCCAGATCATCCCTGTCCAGATGTGGGCGTAGCTGGGCCATCAACCGAAATTGGTAGAAGGCACTCCATGCCACCGAGGCCACCTGAGCCTCAAGTGACAGAGATGGTTCTAGGAGAACCTCCAAGCTATGAACCTGCTCCTTCAGGTAACCCCATCGAGAACAGATTGAGCACCCTCCATCCAGTCAGAAGAACCACCCACTAACAGCATCTCATTTCAGGCCAAAACCAGGCCTGAAACCCAACTGAAATGGATCCAGATAATCAGTCTCATCCAAGAGTGTCTGGAGCTGGCCCGCAACCACTCGCTCAAGGACCTTGCCCAGGAATGGAACATTTGCCACCAACCTATAGTTATTAAGATTTTCCGGGTCCAGGACAACCTTATCTGGAGATGGCAGGGATTTCAATGTGGGATTTGAACTGTCTGCATACAAAACATGTATTCTACCACTGAGCTATGGCATGCATCATTTTAGAAGAGGCATTCCTGCTGTGTGTATGTGGTTTTAGTGGATCAACTTTAAATGTGACTCATTTGGGATCCAAAGCTTTTTTTAAAAAAATCTGCTCCCTGATTATTTTGTAGCCAATTTCATTATTTTAATCCATTAATCTAACTGACAAATCCCTTAAGGGTACAATCCTACGCATATTTAGACAAAAAATAAAGTCCTACAATACCCAGCATTCTGCAGCCAGCATAAATAAGGAGAAATTTGCACCCCAAACACACACACACCTCTGTATGTCTACAGTGTTCATTTGATAGATGCTACATGTATAGATAACGCAATGTATATCTTGTAGTACATATATACTGAAAAAATGCATGCTTCACATAAACATTTATATCTCTGTGTGCTTTCATCCTATGATTCCTCAACTCTGGATTATTCTCAGAGGAATGTATGAGAGGTGTCCATTTGAGGGGGACGCAGGAGAAGTATACCAACTTCACCTCAGAATGAGCGTTCTAACTCTGCTGATGAATCTGCAATTTCTTATTCATGCACACAAATTATTGCTTGATGTGTCATGAACATGCTTCTGCAAGCTGGCCCGAAGAAACTGACAGTGATATGTACTTAACATTAGGTGGCAGGAAAGAGTTTCCTTTGGTCAGAAATATACTGGACTTTAAAATGCATAGCGCAAAAGAACTTTTGTTTCTTTAAATGCATTTAAAACGGATTTACTTGTAGCTCTATTCCTCTAAAAAGTTGTTTCAAACCTGCCTTTTATTGTGTGTGTGTGTGTGTGCCTGTGTGTATGTGTATGTGAGATAGATATATCTATATCTATATCTATATATCGATATAGATATATATATTTCAGCAGCTGAGTTAAATACAAGATTTTTTTTGCCGGGTTGGGGGGGGGAGAAAATAAAAGAAAACCTTACAGTTGCACAATAACAGAACGTTACATTTACATGAAAACGAGATCTATTTACAAATAGCTAAGGCTCCAGTTTCCATAACATAAGAAACATTTTGATCCTTCGTATAGATATTTCATAATAAAATAACTGATATAAAACAAATGCCCTTAAATGACACCATCTAGATGGTTTTCATTCTCCCTACTGTGTGTTCAGTTTAGGCTGACCCTATGAAAAGGAGGACAGGGCTCCTGTATCTTTAACAGTTGTAGAGAAAAGGGAATTTTAGCCAGTGTCATTTGTATGCAATTAGTTCCTGGTGAAATTCCCTCTTCATCACAACAGTTAAAGCTGCAGGCACTTTACTAGAGTGACCATATACAAAAGAAGGCAGGGCCCATGCAACATTAACTGTTGTGATGAAGAGGGAATTTCACCAGGAACTGATTGCATACAAATGACACTGGCTGAAATTCCCTTTTCTCTACAACTGTTAAAGTTACAGGAGCCCTGTCCTCCTTTTCAGATGGTCAGCCTAGTTCAGTTACAATATTTTAATTACACTGACAGTTTTTTGTGCAATTTAGCTTTTTTTTCTTTTCTTTTCTTTTTTTAAAAGACGAAAGAATAACGTGGGTTTGGGAATTGATTTCCTTTCTGCCACTGTGTGGGTAGTTTCTGTGTGTGTGTGTTCACACACATACACACCCATCCTGCCATATCAACTTTCCCTTCAAACAGAACAATGTGTACAGGGCCTGCTTAACTGAAAATATAAGCACTCTGAAGGGAAGGGGGTATAAAATTGGACCTTCCTCACTGTGGAATAATTATTGGAGAGCTTCTTGACAGCAACAGCAGCAACAACAGAAGCAGAACCAGCTTACTTCTACAAAAGACCTGTTCAGACAACACACTAAGCCATGGTTAGGCCGCTATCCCTTTTGCAGCAAGTGGTTGGTGAGCGCGTATAAACCATGGATATGTAGCCACCATGGTTTGGAATGGTTCACTTGACAAACTAAGTCATGGTTCACATGACACTCTAAGCCATAATGTTTGGCTCAAAACACTTAATCATCGTGGTTTAGGGTGTTGCCTGAACAGAGCCATAGACATAAGAATAAATAGATCTCACAGATAATATTTGTGGGGGTGTTTCTTTATCAAAAGACAGAAGGACAATGCCATTTTTTTTGTTACAAATGCAGAATTTAAAATTCAAATTTTCCTGCCCAACATGTTTAATATAATACAGACCTGTGTTCAAATGGCCTTTTGAAATTATCCACCCTATTTGTAGACAGAGAAATTGGGGACAACTTCCCTGAATTTCTCCAGAGGGAGAAGAATTTCTCAAACTGTCTCTTGCAGGTCGGAGCTCACCCTGCGCTTGTAGCCCAGATTCTTTTTTTCCTCAGGGTTTTATTAGTGTGTGTGTGTGTGTGTGTGTGTGAACATGTGTGTTGCCACTTCGAATGGCAACAGCAGAAAATGTGTTGGTACCCTGGTCAACATTTTGCAGTCCTAGAGAAAATTTGGCAATGGCCAAGAGCCTCCCAGGCTGCCTGTGTTTCCTGGTCTGAAAAAGCCCTATGGGAGGAATGACCTCATGATGTCTTCCCCTGGCCTTTAATTGAAGTACAGGAAGCTGAAGAGGCTACAGGTGAGATGACTGCACAATGAGACATGACACACTCTCCTTGGCCTCCTCATTGGTAAGGTAAGCACAAGAACACTGAACCCAAACCACGAGAATGTCCCTGAAATTCTCTTCTCCTTTGAATTTCTGTTCAAAAGCAATTTCCTTTCTATCAAATTGAATGAGAACGGTTGAGGAACAAGGTGGAAGAGATTTTTTGGCACAGCGCTAATATAATACTTCCTGAATAACCATAGACCGTAAAGGCAGGATAACCATCAACACAACCTCCATTACTTTCTTGTATATAATCCTACACACTACCTCCATACGTTACCATCTCCATTCATGCCATTTTGTATACATCCCATCATGACTGCTCAACCTGTGACTGTCCAAGCCAAATGCAACCAATCAGCCATGTATGGTAGCCCACGATCCACTTAACCTGTTTTTGCTACCCATCTGGGTCTGCAAACCTGACTCTATGGCCAAGCTGTGTACAGCTGGGTGGATCAAACACTGTGGATATCTTGCCTTAGGGTTAAGTTCCTTTGGGGTATCCTATAATATATGAGATATCACAGCAAAAGCACCAGAATTAGACAATGTACTACATCCTGGACTATGACCCTATGGGAGTGTTCAAACAACATGTTAAACCATGGTAATGGGTGCTAAACCTTTTGCAGCAAGTGGTTAGTGAGGATAGTTAAACCATGGCTATGTAGCCACCACAGTTAGGAAAAATGCCATTCACATGACAAGCTAAGCCATCATGGTTAGCTAAAAACTTTTAACCATCATGGCTTAGCGTCTTGTCTGAACAGGGCCTATAGGTGCTGAGCCATGGCAGGAAAGAATAAAAGGGATGGGAATGGGAGCATATGAATGAGAAAATGATGGCTTGTGAGTTAGGAACTGGGGCCTCAGAAGGCAGCTCTGCCTAGTCTTTATTCTGGCATGAAACACATGTGGCAAATTACTTGCAGAATTGCAGCCCATAGGAGCCTGTCTGGCTGGCAGGGATTGTCAAGATCCTCAAGCAGAAAGTCTTTCTGCTCACCTTCAGCTCAAGATCTTGTAACTGAATCTAGGAAGCCCTGTATATGTTCTACTATATACTCTACACTTTGTGTATTGGAAGCTCTTATTATCCTACACATTCTGAAGCTCTGTCATGGAACCTAACTCTCGAACATCCTTCCCCAACATGGGGCAATCCAGATGTGTTGGATTTTGTCGTTTGGGGCTTATGGGGGTTGAAGCCCAACACATCATGAAGACGCCACAGGTAATGCCAATTTTATTGTCAACTGACTGGAGGGAGCACAAAAGAGTAAAATAGCTCTGAAAAAATAAATACTTTAAAAAATTATATGGTTCTAAAAAAATAATAATATTTCTTTTTTTTATTAAAGATTTTTATTCTATTTCACTATTAAAAAACATAAAAACAAAACTTACAAGACATACAACAATTAAAAAATAATATTTCTTAAAGCTTTCATTCATTGTCGAAACTGAGCCCAATTCCATTGCAATGGGGGAATATTATTATTTCTTAAGTGCCTTTAAAAATGTACAATATAAAATATCAAGAAAACCAGGCTCTCAGTCTAAATAATAGCTGGAGAATCTCTGGCTTGCTCGCTTGCATATCTAGATGTGATAGGAGCAAATGGAAAACTGAGACTATTAAAAAGGGGATTTTGTGTGTGTGTGTGTGTGTGTGTGTGTGTGTGTTTAAAAGAAACTTTAATAGGAATCTCTCTCCCCCCTCCCACAACATATAAAGAACATTGTGTAACTTCATTTGAAACAACAATAACGACAACAACAACACATTGATCTCGTTCTTAAAGGAAATATTCTGTAGGCCTTCATCTCCCCACCCCCTATGCTGCCTGTTCTGCCTAGCTTAATTTCTGGGGTGCAGGGGATGGATGGTTTGCATTAGGGGTTTGTTTGCTGTTGTCTAGACTCCCCTCCCCACACAACACCTATGGTTGAGATCAGGGAGAGGGAGAGATGAAATGGAAGCTCTATTTCATAACATTACATGAGATTAATTGTTGTTGTTATTCCGCTTTCTTGTTCACATGGGATTGAAGAGCATCCCTTAAAATAAAATCATCATCATCATCATCATCGGTGATCTTCTACCCCCTTCCCCAGCCATATTTTAAGTTTCCACCGGAACTCAAGCCAGGCCAAAGGTACTGCTTAATTCTAAGAGGTTGTGGGGGGGGGGGTTGTGGGTGGAGCAGAGACAGCTACGCATATAACAAAAGAAGCCGGAGTCATGCACAATAATTGCTCCTACACTGGCAACCATCTAAGCAGATCCATCAGTGGCCATTTCTGCATCCTAGATGGTGAAACAGAATGCAGTTTGGCTGACATGAAATGTAGGATAGAAAGGAAGGGTTCCCGCAAAAACCAGGCACTACAATTCTAGAATGAAATGCTTGCCCCTAAGCCACATGGACGTTAAAGGGAATGCATCCCCCCCAAACTCTTCCTACATCCCCAATGAACTCTAGGCCATTTTCATTCATATGGGTTCAATGGGACTAGCACTCAGATCTGAAACACATTTCTTGGGGGAAGCAAAGCAAAAAGAGCCAGTAACTGTCAGGTAAAAGGAGGGACATATCTGGTGCAAATAAGCTCAGAGTTGACTACTTTTGATTGAATAGGTTTTGGGGGTCCATCCCAGGCCTCGTGCACTTTGTCTCTCAGCCTCAAATTTGCCCATCTGTACATATTTTGTATCATAATAATCCGGCACACGGGTTGCTTAAAAGATAAAATGAAGGCTGGAAAATGGTGTTGTTGGGTTTTGTTTTTTTAGGAGGGTGCTGGACATTGAAAAGCACTTCATAAATAAATGGTATAACTCCTCCTGCTCCTAGGACTGTAATTACTACTACCATTATTACTATTTGCATGCCTTAAAAGAACATGTTCCCCTTATTTTGCAATGTGATAGCAGAAATGGGGGGGGGGGAACCCCACACATACCTGCTTTGTTTCCCCCAGTTGGTATTTCCACTTCCTACAACGATCACACCTTTAAACTCATTAACAAACAAACAAACCCAAAACAAACAAACCAAAGCCTCCATCTACACAAAGACACCGCCACAACGCCCCCCCTCCACCCACCCACCCACCCACCGCCTGCTTTGCAGCATGCTTCTCTGTTTTAAATTATAATTTGCAGGCAGGGTGCGTGCGCTGATACATCCATCCATTCACACACATTCAAGTAAAAGGAACATTCTTGTGCTCCCCGTTTGTGAATTACAAATGGCTGATCCAAGCAGGGGCCCTTAGCCCTACCTATCATCGCTGCCTAGTCAACATCATCTTTGGGCCTCCTCTTAAACATTGGGGGTGGGGGGAGAAAGGGAAAGAGAGAGATTGAGATTGTGCCTCCAAGTATGTCATCCCAACATTTTTTTCTCCAACCCAAAGAAAGAAAAAAGGCCATCTTGCAGAATCTTTTAAGTGAAATTGACTCGATTAACTGGTCTGGTCCTGGAAAAGTTAAATTTGCAGCCTACACCAAAAAAAAAAGGGGGGGGGAGAATTGGTGGGGGGAGACAGAATGAAGAAGCTTTCACTAGGATTTCTCCAAGGAAACCAATCCACTTACAACAATTGCTTTGACTTGAAGATAGTATCTTATTGGAAGGGGGAATATATCCCTTCTGTTCCCCAAATCCATCCCTCTGCTTAGGTGATTTTTTAGGATAGTGGTCGAGGCCCTTCCGGATGGCTATACATAAGGGAATTCATGGTATGTTAGCCTCATGACTGGGAGAGGAAATTGACAATTATTATTGGGATTTTTATTTTGTTTTGTTTTTGCAAATTTCCTGTAAGCTTGAAAGGAAGGGAATTTGACTGGGAACTTGGATTCAGAATAGGAGCATTCTCTTTTCAAAAGTTGCCAAAGTGTAAACCCTAAATAATAATAATAATAATAATAATAATAGCAAGGCCACAAAGAAGACTGGAAGGTAGAAAATCGAGACAGGTTTTTTCTCCCTTTTCCTTTTTTGGAGGGGGGAATAAGTCTTTCAGGTTCTTTGCACCTCACACAAATAATGCAACATTTTTTTTAATTTGTAAAAATGTTTTATTTAGACCTTTTTCTGTGTGTGTCTTTACAACAATAAAATATTGCGTCAATATAAACCCCCTCGACTAAAAGTGGTTGACAATCAAACATCACAAGCGAATCGTTTTATTATTATTATTATTTTTTAAGCCTTCCTTCCTTCGACAGCCGCTTCGGGTATTATTATTTTTTATTTATTTTTTTTACTCTTTTTTTTAAACATAATGCAGAATTTATTGAAAATAAATAATTGTCAGCAACTGCGATAGGCAATTTGGAATAAAATAGTTGAAAAAAGCAACCTTTAATGAAAATAGCGTTTATTATACATCAGTTACTAAATGAATAATCTAAATGATCTTTTTTTCCTTTTAAATTAATAACTTCCCAAAAAACGTTTAGAATATACAAAACTGTACAAGTTTTTTTCCCTTTTATAATAATTATTATTTAATATAAAGTTGGCAGGGAGACAGCAGGGTGTTCAGTGTTGGGATATTTAAGAGCATATTCAGAATCACTGGGGGGGGGGGAACGGGAGAGACATGTGGAAATGAATGTTCTGGTACTAGAAAAGAGAATGGGGTTTGAAGGGAGGAGAGAAAATGCAGAGAAAAAAAATGCCTTTTGTATAATTTACCTGGCAGCCTATATCCAGGGATGCAAATTAAGAACAGGGAGGCGTTCAAATTCTAGAAATAACTGTGTGCTGGACAAAATTGAGAGAGAAGAATTTCCTGGACTTTGTTCATGGGAGGGGTGGGGAGATGTCGTAGAAGGATTTCTTTCCATCTACTTTCAGCAATGTAAAACACAACATGGGTAAGCAACAGCTACGAATACCCGCTTTGTGTTCTGCTCTGCGTACATCTCCTTCAAAATATGTACTCATGTAAGTATACATAGTATTGCACGCACGCGGGGTGGTGATGTTCCTGTATAGGTGTCTATAGACAGACAACGCGCCGTGGGTTTGTTTGTACACGGTGTTTGTACACAACCCCATAATGTGCACCTTTGTAAACACAACACACCTACCAATAGAACAGAACCATTTCCTAAGCCAGGCTAGGAGGGACAGAAAAGAAGAAGGAAAAAGCTCTACAACCAAAACAGCGTTGTTGCTTTTGTTTTCTGGCTTTTCTGAAACCCGTCTTTTCTATAAAGCAACAATCACAAAGCAAAACACGTTCGACCTGATTTATCATCATTTCCCCAGTAGACCATCAGTAAAATTAGAACCAAATGCAGACATTTTCTTAACCGTTGTCCCCATCCCAGAATTAATTTCCACCCTCTCCAAACTCCCTTTGATTCTTGGAAAGAGAGAATGCAAGCAAACCGATGTATTCTGAAGCTAAAGCTCCGAAATGGAAAAGTGTTTTACTACAGACCGTAGTTGTAGGCGCCGACCAGGGATCCAATACATATATCGTCGAAACGGGTCTTTAAAGCATAATAAGTAATTCTGGTGGTGATGTTGCATTTCAGATCTTTGTTTAGAGAAGGCAAAATCAGAAAGGGAGATGGGGGGGGAGGTGCAGGAGGTGGCAGGTCCCTTTAGAGAATGTCCATTTGACATTGTACAATTTTGAAAGTTATTTAAACAGAAAAGAAAAGAAAAAAGGAAAGCAGGAAGGGAAGGGTTAGGAAAATCCCTTGCTTCTGTCTTTGGGGTTTAGAAAAGAAGAGGCTTCCAGTTTTCCCACCTGGAACTCGAGAAATTAGGAGAATATTTTCCCCCAGTTCCCAATTTAAAAAATATTATTATTATTATTATTATTATTATTATTACTGACATGTAATCAAGGGGGGAAGGGTCGGGATGAAGGGCTGATCAATTGGTTTCCAATTTTAGGTCACAAATGTTGCGTACAGGTAGTAGTAAAACACCCCCAACCTTCCAGCAGGCCGCCATATCGAAGTCTCATTTAGGAACCAGCAAAAGCCAAGTCCAGCCAAGCTAAAAAGTCTTATCTTAAAACAAGATTCATCACCTGAAATACACCGGATCTGACCAAGGCGCTGAAAGGTTATTCATAGGCACGTCTTGTCTTTTTTTTTTTTTTTTAAAAAAAGAGTATGCATTATATAGAGTCTAGATACGCAAGAAGAGAGAGAAAGAGAAAGAGATCTGCACATTATTATTATTTGTTTTTTGTCTTCCTAGTAGAGATTTTGTAAAGAACGAAAAACACACAAACCCAAAGCCTCGATGCTTAGCCCAGAAAATCGGCTGGGGGGGGGGAGAGGGAAAAGGGGGGAACCGGAGAGAGGAGAGGAAAAATAAAATATGTATATGTATATAAATATGTATAGATATAGATATAGATATTTTTTTTAAAAAAAAAAAAATGCTGTCCAGAACAAGGGTAAGAGATAGGAAAGGGGATCTTCTTTCTCTCCCCCTCCCCCCCATCACCAACCTCCCCATTTTGTTGTGGATTCTAGGATGTGACCGGGGTGTTGATTCATTTGTGTGAAATGATTATTATTATAATTATTATTATTAATAATAATAATAATAATTTCTGAATGTTGAGGCCGGGCGGTTTTGTTCTGCAGGGACGATGGACGCAAGAGACCAAATCCTGGCGGGGGCAGGAGGAGGAGGAGGAGGAGGAAGGAGGAGGAGGAAGGGGGGAAGAAGAAAAGGAAGGAGGGAAAACACCCTCCCCCCCCCCCAAAGTACGAAGGGATCACACCCCACCGCTCCGCGTGGATCCCGACCGGGTCCTTCATAGTCAGAGATCGTGGCAGGAGGCGTCTGTCTTCACGCTGTGCGCGTAAACCTCGTGCGGCTGGGGCGCCTCGCCCGGCGGCGTCATGCGCTTCTCTTTCTGCCGCCGGTTGCAAAACCACACGCGCACCACTTCTTTCTCCAGCTGGAGGCTGTCCGCCAACGAGGAGATCTCCTGGGCCGCCGGCTTGGGGCACTTCAGGAAGTGCGTCTCCAGCACCCCTTTGACACTCACCTCGATGGAGGTCCGCTTCTTGCGCTTGCGGCCCTGCGCCGCGATCTTGTCGATGCTGGTGGGGCTGCCCGTGGACGAGTCGGCCTCCTCGAGCCACTTGTTCAGCAGCGGCTTGAGCTTGCACATGTTCTTGAAGCTGAGCTGCAGGGCCTCGAAGCGGCAGATGGTGGTCTGCGAGAAGACGTTGCCGTACAGGGTGCCCAGCGCCAAGCCCACGTCGGCCTGCGTGAAGCCCAGCTTGATGCGCCGCTGCTTGAACTGCTTGGCGAACTGCTCCAGCTCGTCCGACGTGGGCGTCTCCTCGTCCGAGTGGTCCGGGCAGTGGTGCGAGCCCAGCTCGCCGTGCTCGGGCGCCTCCCGCAGCACCTGGTGCAGGGCCGCCTGCTGTTGCTGCGCCTGCTGCTGCGCCTGCTGCTGCGGCGTCACCGGCGCCGGCGGGGGCGTCAGGCCGCCGTGGTCCAGCATGCCGCTGACCGTGAAGCCCGCCTGAGAATAGACGTTCAGCGGCGGCGGCGGCGGCGGCGGCCCGCTCGACGGCAGCGACGCGTTGTGAGCCGGGCTGGCCCCCCACGCGTTGGGATGGCTGGTGTGGTGGGGCGAGTGGTGGCCGACGTGGGGCGAGCGGTGGTGGATGATGGCCCCCAGCTGCAAGTCCTCTCGCCCGGGCTTCACGTCGGGCTGGTCCAGGGGGCTGCTGGTTAAGGTGGACGACCAGGGGCCGGCATCGCTCAGGCTGGTCACCCAGTGGTGGCCCAGCGGGTGCCCGTTGCCGGGCACCGCTTGCAAGTAGTCACTTTGGAGAAGTTTCTGGGGGTTCCTGAAAGGGCTGCCTTGCTGCATGCCCGCCGAGTCCGCGTGCACCAAGGCGCTGGAGTTGAGGATGCTGTAGGGATTCGACGCCGCCGTAGCCATCCTTGGCGCTCAGGATTTCCCCCCTAACTAGTTAGAATGTGGCAAAGGGAGATGCTTTCAGCCTTTGACATCTACCCAGCCAAAAGGGAGCCAAGTCAGCCAGCCGGCGCTGACGGGCGGGCCCCACGGCCAATCCCGCAGCCCCTTCCCGCCGGGAAGTGGGCGCCCCGGCCAATCAGGGCTCGGCAAAGAGGTTGGCGCTGAGCCCGTTTGTCTCACACCCTCCCTCTTCCCCCCCCCCCCACCCACCGCCGACAAAAAAAAAATCCCAGAAAGGAGGAGGAAAAAAAGGACGGCGGGACGAGAAGGGTTAAAACGAGGGAGTCTGGAAGCAGGAAGTGAATCAATCTTCAGGCTCCATTGGCTGCCGCGAGCGGGCGGCCCACGGTTCAGTGCGTTAACCCTTTCTTCGCTGCAGGACAAGAGCGTTTGATTTCTCCTCTCGCTCTCGTTCTCTTACACACGCGCGCACACAAGGAGCCCACTTCATCTTTCAGATCTTATTAGGAGAGGAAGGAGGGAGGGAGGAAGAGGTGGAGGGTGGGAGGAAGGGGGAAAGGGGAGGAGGAAAGGGGACGCGAGGGCATGGTTTAAATTTGTCGTGATTAATTCCAGGTATAGCCCCCCCCCCCCGTTCCAAACGGGGATTGTGGGGTGGGGTAGAAGAGAGGTTAAATACCTGTGCCTCCCAAGACTGACAGCTTCTCCTTAGCAAAGTTTATAGGGATCGCCTCCTCCCCTCTTCTGATCCCTCCTCAAGATTTTTGAAGTCAGTCTGAAAGTAATTGAGAGCTGAAAAAGGGAGGAGGGGTAGTGGAAAGAGAGAGAGAGAGAAAGAAAGAAAGAAAGAAAGAAAGAAAGAACAAACAAACACACCTTCATCCCCTGGTCAGTCGCCCTGGATATTCAAAAGTTATATAGCTTGTTTGGGGGGGGGGGGAAGTGTGAGAGAGAGACTATGATTGCACACATACCCTTCTCATCTCTGTGTGTGTGTGTGTGTGTGTGTGTGTGCAGAGAGAGAGAGAATTATGCACACATATACGGAGGGGAAGATTGAACAGGAAAGTATGTGTGTGTATATATGTCTATGTGATATTTTATATCTATCTATCATCTATCTATCTATGAGGGAGGGAGAGGTGAATGCAATCAGTACAGGGACATCATTTGTTTGCTTTCCAGTGAGGCTGAGTTGTTGGTAAATCAGCAGTTAACCCATTCCCTGATTTAAATGCAAATTCTGCCTGCCTTTGGTATAATTTAGGTGGCGCAAAGCTTTCTTCCACACTCGCCCTGGACATTCAGAAGCCTGGTTCCCTCCCTTTCCATCGCCGCAGCCCCAAATTGGGAAACGCGCCTTCCCTAACAACAACCCCGAAACTTTTCGAGTCTCAGAGGATCGCCTGTGATTGAAAGCACACAATTTGTGAAGGCGACAGTAGTGACATACGTCTTGCAACCCTGGGTGCCAAGAGCTCTCCTGCCTTCTGGATCCATGCGAGAGGTTATAGTGCCTTTGTTTTTCGACTCCTTTCCAAAATACACAACACACGCATACACGCACACACACACACACACACACACACACACAGAATCTGGCAAATTGGTTGAATAAATTAGAATGATTTCTACTAACCTTAACCCGCCTCCAACCTAGACAGAAAAAACAGAGAGATGTTGTCTATTTTCTAGTCTTATCCTTTCAAACGGGGCTTTGTGTAAGAAGAAATGTCAAATCACAAATAGGTGAAACAATGACAAAAAAGAAGTGTGTGCGTGTGTGTGCGTGTGTGTGTGTGTGTGTTAGGGTGGGTGAGTGGGTGGGATGCGATCGCTTGTGTTTCCCAATTCATTTTGTGAATAATAAAAAAATACAGTCTATTGTATGTTCTTCTTTCAACTCTTCAGCTAAGAAGCGAAAATCTCAGTTTCGGATTTGTTGTAGTGCTCCAGCTGAGAAAATTAAACCCTAATACCTTCGTGGAAAGGGGGGGGGGGGAATCTCTGAAGTTTTTCTTTTTTTTTAAATGACCTTTCCTTGCATAATTTCGAAGGTATCCTAGCTGCGTAATTATATTTGCACTTACAGAATGCTGCATCACAGTTCCCTTATTGGTTTGAAATTCCATTAAATATATTGCAGGAGCTCCTAGGTTAAGCTTGATTTAAATTTGCATACATTTTCATATATTTAGCAGAAATAAAAGAAGGCTTGCAGCTACCCGAAAGTCATTAAGGCATTAAGTTCTCTAGGAAGACAGATCTGGAGGAAAATTCAAGAAAATGAAAATATCGCCCTAAACAAGGTGAGCTTTTCCCCCTCCTCTCTCTCTCTCTCTCTCTCTCTCTCTCTCTCTTTTGACCTGCATCTTTTCCTTTCCTTCAAAACAAGAACACAACTATGGATAAAACAGTTCCTGTTATAATTTCTCTGTAAAGTTTCACAGACTGATTCAGTGCATTGGTGTTAAGATAGGAGAATGCAGGGTCTGTTTGCTGGCTGGTTTTTCCCCTTAAAGTTTGACACGTATATCAGGATATATATGGAACTTGGGAAACTTTGATTTTGTTCCTGACAAACTCGGAATGTTTTGAAGAGGTCTGTGGTGTCCATTTCTGCTTTTACACTCGGAAGTGATATTTTGGGAAGGGTACTGTTGTTGGCAAATTGCGTGTCTCTCTGTGTGAGTCCCACTTTCTGACGTTGCTGGTTGAAGGTTTTGCTGGATCTGTAGGATAATCTGGAAGAATTTGGGAAAGTGTGGGAGTCAGGTGCTGTGGAAGCAGAGGCTGTGCTATCCACTGAGTGCAGGAGAAGAACTCGAAAACCCAGGAAGGGATAGTATATTGGGTCAAAAGATTGGATTTTTTTTAAAAAAAGGTTTCCAGTAAGAGAAGAAGAACGAAAGCAACAATATACCGCTTGTAAAATCGGATCCACTATAGTTCTGGTCCTATGTTTAGAGACATATGTCAAATTGCAACCAAAACAATAAAAAAGAGCTATCTTTGCCAGAGTCTTTGCAGCTTAATGCCTTGGCAGACAAGAGGCGCGAAAATGAGCCAGGAGCTGGGTAGACCTCTACCCCGATCCACAATCCACTCTTGTGGATTGACGCTGCAGTCCTAGGCAGGCACGCTTGCCTGCTTGGAAAGCGGCGCTGAACATCCTGGGATTTTACTCCTGAGGAAACACACCTCTCCGGATCCCCGCCTCTCCAACACACTGGCTTGGCGGGCGCAGGCTTTAAATCAGAAATAAAAAGGCTGCTGAAAAGCAAGAACGAAATCGACCCGGAGCCTTTCCGCCACTTCGGCTCGACTCGTTTGGGGATCGCGGTGGAAAAACGGCTTCCCCCCCCCTTTTTTTTTTCTTTTTTCTTGCCCCACCCTTCCCCAACTTCCCAATGAACTTAGCCAGCCTTTTTCTTTCGGCCTAAGAGAAACATTTCCACTCTAGACCAGGCCTGGAGAAAAATCAAACACACAAAAAAAATGGCACAATTTGGGCATATGTGTGTATGCATCTAAAGGCATAGCTGCTATAAGGTTCTGCTTCAGCTTTATGGGAGAATCTATCCTTGACATCCACCCCCCCACCCCACCCCCAGTTCCTCCTTTCTGCTTTTTCTGGAGTGTTTTTTATCTACCCGGAGCCGCGTCCTCCTTGCTTTGCCTCCTAATCTCCTGGAGAGGGTTTCTTTAGCTCTTTCCTGTCAGTCTAACTTCCCGAGTGTAACAGATGCTGCTCTCAGGGGCTCCTTTCTGCTGCTTTGCTCTATTCAGCGCTGCATATTTCTCCCCATGATCCGGGTTTCCATAGAGAGCGGCATAAAAGGGGGACCACAGCCACAAATCCATCGCCCCATGCAGAATAAAAGGAGCTCATTCAATAGGCCGACCCCGTCTGAACATGAGAGAGTTTTACTATATATATATATATATATATATATGAAAGAGAAAGAGGGGGGGAATAAGGACACGCAGGGTAACTGTTGCAAGAATTTGTAACTTATTTTTCATACATTTCAGAAGGACGTTAATTTTATTTATTTGTTGATGAGGGAAAGGGAGAAAGAAAAATCAACCAACTCTAGGAGGCTGATGAACTGCCTCTTTTTCTTCCTCTTCTTGGGATTTTTAAGCATTGTATTCTTTTTTATATATAAAAGCATTTTTTTCCTCTGGGTAGTGTCCGTCCGTCCGTCCCCCCCCCCCCCCCATCACAAATAACTTTACTTTCATATCGATTGGTACACTCTCCCCCCTCCGCGCCAACCCCTCCTCCCCCCCCCCCACACACTTTGGTCCATCTCTGAATAAATCCACAAGAATAGGCGTAGGAGAAAGCTACTATCTTGACTGAGGGTGAGGAGAAACAGCTACAGAAGAGAGAGAGAGAGAGAGAGAGAGAGAGAGAGAGAGAGAGAGAGAGAGAGAGAGAACTTGTTTGTTTACTTGTTTGTTTGCGTGTTTGCCGACGCCGAGGAGGCGTCAAAAGAAAGTCCTCTGTCAGCTCCCCCACCCCTCCAAATACACTTGATAAAGTTAAAGAAAAGTCGCAACAAGCAGCGCAGTCGGGGCGATTGCAGTGGAAACCAAGGACAAGCTCTCTCCTAACTTTCTTCTTCTTCTTCTTCTTCTTCTTCTTCTTCTTCTTCTTCTTCTTCTTCTTCCAAAAAAAGGAAAGAAAAGAATACGTACTGTTTTTATCGGGGAAAGGGGTGCGCGTGTTGATGTGGGGGTCCGGGGAGACAAGGAGAACAGCTACTTGCGCTTAAGATGGTCTGTCCAGGATGTAAGGGCCGTAGAGAATTTGGTCGCGATCCTGCACACACTTATTTTTCAGCAGAAATACACAGGCGTAAACGCTATCAACTTGCAGCTTTACACACGCTGATTTGGGAGTAAGATCCTTGGAACTTAGTGGGCTTACTCATGAGTAGGCAATAGCATGCCTAGGATGGCGCAGGGATTTCCGTACCCCTTTTCCCTCCCTCCCTCCCTCCTTCCTGGAGGTGTCCGTGATTTTTTTTAACGCGATCCTGACCACATTTATTTGCAAGGAAGCCTCTGAGGTCGATGACACTTAAACTTACCGAAGCGTGTTCTGGGATCGAAGCCTTAATGCCCCGTCCAGATAGGAACCCCTTTTCTTGTCATCTTAAGCAGCTATACCTAGGTATGTGCGTGCGAGAAAGAGGGAGAAGGGATGTTACTTATTTACTACTTTGATACACCGCCTTTCTGCCCAATCACTGGAGGCGGATTACAATGGGAAATCATGGCTTGCCAGTCGAAAGTTAACTTGGGAGCGTCCCCTTGCACTCAACTGGACTTACTTCTCAGCAGAAACTCTTAGGATGGCACTGGGCCATACGTGATAGAGAGGAAAGAGGAATATGAGCAAATTCAGCAGGTACATACTTTTTTCATTATAGGTATACACGTGTGTGTGTGTGAACCGTGTGTGTGTGTGGGGATCTGTATCCCCCCCCCACACACTATATATGTGGGAATCATATATCATGTATGTATGAGAGTGTTATTCACGTGTCAGATTATATATATATATATATATATATATATCCTGTATTCTGACACACTCTATATATGTGGGCATCATATATCATGTGTGTGTGTTATGCACGTGTCTAAATACACACACACACACATTATATATATATATATATATATATATGCATACACGTGTATTTGTGTGTGTGCATTTGTATGAAACCCATGTATATGCACACGTTTACACCACAAAGAGTCACCTGCGCTACTCTCCCACTCACTCTCACTCACTCACTCTCGCACGCACTTGTGTGATCAATGAACTCAGAGCCGCCGTGCGTGTGTTCTCCTCCTCCAATGGAAGAGAGGCTACAGTAACGTCTTGTCCTATAATTGTGGCTCTACAGTTGCGAGAGGCATAATCGGAGTCCCTCCCCCCTCCGCTCCGCGTCTCCCTTTGTGTGTGTGTTTTCTTGCTAGGGTGGCGGTGGCGCTTTCTCTTGCTGCCCTCTCTCTTGCAAATTGGGATGCTTGGGGGGTGGGGGGTGGGAGGGGAGGCAGGGTACTCAGTTGCAACTTTTCCACATATTACTCTGTTGCAAGACTGGAGGCCCGTAGTGTGTGTGTGTGTGTGGGGGGGGGTTAGTGGTGGCAAGATGTGTGTGTGGTGGTGGGGAGAGAAGAGGGTGTTTTTTTCCAAGGGTGCAGTTTTGACTGTGTTTAATACAGCATGAAGACGCCAGCGGTAGGCAGCGGCGCGGGGTCGCGACCTCTATAAAGAAAACTTCACCTCTTCGCCCAAGTTCACTTTAGAGCCAGGGACGGCTTGTGAATCGACTCTTGGTGGGAAAGAAGTGTAAAAAAAAAATAAGGGAGGGGGGAGGGGGAGAAACAAAGAGGGGGGGGGGAATACTCAACCTGAAACACAGGAGCAGAAAGTGATGGGGGGAAACCAAAAATAGGGTGGGCAGAGAAAGAGAGAGGGAGAGAAAGTGTGTTTAACCGTTTCTTATACAGAAGTGAAAGTTTTGGGGTTTGTTTACACTTTCCTAGCAAGGGATCCGCAGACCTTTTACGATAAGCGAGATTTTATAGCAAACAAGGTTTTAGACGTAGCAAAAATGCAGGGGATGGGGGAAAGCGTACATATTGGTGTGTGTGTGTTTGCAAAACTATTTTGGGGGAGCATTTTGGCAATAGAAACTAGCCAGTTAGCAGAAGTTAGTTTCCTTTAAAAGTGGGGAGGGGGAAGTCTCTGTTGGCTATTACTGGCGGAAAGGCAGCGCTGTGCTGGTTTCCTCACCTCCTTCCATCAGAGAAAGCTTAGTAATATATCTACCCCCCCCCCTCCCTTCCATCTTTTCTAATATTGATGAAATAACATGAGCTGATTCTGCATTCAGGACTCTGGAACAGGGAGGGTTAAAAAGACACTTCCTCCTTCGCCCTGGCAGTGGGAATTGCAAGGTCGTCAGCAACAGCACCCCCTTATCTTCTAAACCGCTCACGCACCCCCCGCACCCCCCCCCCACGCCCTCAACTAATCTGCTCTTTCCCCCTTCCAGTGCAAACGCGTGGCAAAAACGAGTTTGCTGGCAGCTTGTTGTTCGCCTGCGTTGTCATGTTAAGAGTGTTACGGTGGAATCCTAGGCGTGTCCATTCCGACGTAAGTCCCATAGAATTCAACGGGGCTTGCTCCCAGGTAAGTGCGTGTAGGATTGCAGCCTTAATGTGTCTGTGCATTTAAGAGAGTTGCTCTTTAGTTCAACTGCGATGGTTTTTAGAATATTTAATTCGTTGGAATTTTCCCCACCCTCTTTCCGAAGGGGGGGGCGCGAATCAATCTATAGGCTGACATCTCTTTTCAAGATTTTAGGGTTATTAACTTCAGGAACATTGGTCATATATTAAATCAGCTACTGTTGGCTTTCTTGCTTGCTTTGGTTTAGGGTTAGAAATATTCTTTCTTTCTTCACCAGCGTGTGGAACGCAATCCTACACAGCTTTACTCCGAAATAAGTCACCTTGAGTTCAACGGAACTTACTCCCAAGTAAGCGTGCATGAGATGTTGTAGCCTCGGTCACTTTTCACTGCAACAAAACAAAACTGCTGACTAAAAATCTTAGAAGAATGACAACCATGGACCATGCTTGCAATTCTCGGTCACATTTCCCCTAATATCCGACTTCAAAAGCATCTGATCGTGAGAACAGGACGGCCTCCTGATGCGGAGGCAACACGCCTAGAGTTGAGTTGCTCTTTTTGAGAAGTGATCAGACAGTTGGTAAATTACCCCTTGAAAAATTCAGTTCTCACGCCACATCTTGTCCCCCCCAAATATTATTAAAATAAAATCGAATTACAGTTTAAATCTGAAACGATTTATTTGCTAATATGGAAAACAAAACAAAAATAAAACCAAGAAAAACCCAAGTGAGCTAGCTGCGTATGAAAAGACACTCAAGACACCCTCGCTTGAATTTTCCTTTGAGGCTGCAATCCTTGACACTCTTACCTGGGAGTAAGTCCCATTGAACTCAATAGAGTTTATACCTGAGTAGACATGTATAGGATTGCACACTTATTGTTAAAATAATTTCAGAAAAGGGGTATTTTTTTCCTTTGCCCTCCCGTATCCAGAATCCTATTGAACACTGCACCATCTTTCTAGGACTCCCAAATACTATATATTTAAAAAAGATATACCTGTATATCTGCATAAATTTGCACATCAAATTAAGCAAAGCTTTATATTTACTTCCCAGTCCATAAATGAACAACCTCATACTAGCTCCTTTACTCGGAAGTAAGTCTCATTGAGTTCAATGGGGCTTACCCCGAGTAAGGATGCATAGCCTAAGAATCGACATCTAACTCAGTTGAAAGACGTCTAAATAGTGTTTTGAAATACCACTTATATAAAACGATTTAAAAACAACACACGCAGGGAAGCCCCGCCATAGTTAGAAATGCAAAACAATTATTTAAAACGTTTTATCTAAAAAGGGACTCTAACCTACATTCTGAAGTGATGTCTCAAAATCCCCCCTTTTGGCGGGGGTACCGTAAATGCAGGTGTCGATCCTCAACATATACAGACTGGGAAAGAAGTTATAGATTTGGTGGTATCCACTGTTCGTTCTACGTAGAATAGACCCATTGAAATGAATGCAACTAAAGTTAATCATGCCCCATTCATTTCAGTGGGTATACTCTGTGTAGAACTAACACTGGATACTTACTTTCTCAGTCCAATGTTACTTACTTCCCTGTCAAGACAGCGAGAGAGAGAGCGCAAAATCTAGGAATGTCTACTCGGATGTAAGTGTTCCACAGGACTAGTTTCTCCCAAAGATGTGTGCAGCCTTGAGATCGCCAAACCCAAGTCGAGTTAATCATCTCCTCTTAAGGGAAATGGTTGGGATCCCCTCCCCACCTCCCCCGGGTTGCGTTGAAAACATAAATGCATCTACAACTGAGACGGAGAAGCGATTGTGCGCTGTGAGCCGTTTAGGGAAAAGGTGGGGGCGGGGAATGGAGCTCTCTCAGCGCACAAGGCGAGACAATGGAGCTCTCTCAGCGGTGGAAGAGGAGGCAGATCTCAAACAAAAAGCTGGGTGGAAGACACAAGAAACAAAACAGAACAAGAAACAAAACAAACACAAATAAAAAATAAACAACAACCCCCCCCCCCACAACGTTTTAGGGTGTCCCTTTACTGTATTATAGCACAGCTGGAAGACTACAGTTCTCCAAATTAATAGTCCGTGTTGAGTGGGCGGGGCTTGAGAGTTGCACGGGCTCAGTTCTCCTGCGGATGGAGTGTGACTCCACCCCCTTCAAAGCGGTTGGAATATTTCCCACCCTGCCTACCTCCATGAGGACTAGCAACGAGATATATATATATATATATATATATATATATATATATGGCGTGCACAGCACATTTCGTTAGGGTGTGTACCCAGGGATATTTTATTTTAAAAGAAAGGTGAACAGTTATTGAATACTCAGTCATAAAGAATATTATTTTTATTAATTTACTCTGCATTCGTCTTGCCTGGCCACAGGGGGGGCATTGCAGGTGGGTGGGATGTGGGGTGGGGAAATGAGAAGATGCTCCTCAAGCCCTAGCATTGATGGGGCTTTGTCACACTGGCCAGAGGAGAGGCTGAAGAGGTGATATGAGCCTTTGGGGTCTTTCCTCCTGTCCTCTTTAAACCATGCATGTGTTTAAATGAAAAAGGATGTCCAGTATAACATTAGAACATTAAGGGTTCAACTCTATGCATGTTTAGACATAAAAAGTTCTACAACTCCCAGCATTCCCCAGCCAGCCATTTTGTTGGAATTTACCTGTCTAAACATGCATAGGATTGCACCTTAGAAGTCTATTGGTGTGATAGCCCTGACAGCTGCCTCCAGGTTCAGCACCCAGGACAACTCCATTAGAGTTCTGACTGGTTTTGACTGAAGCCCAGAATGGATTCACAGCCCCACCAAAATCGGAGCCACCAGCCGCAACTGATCTGCCAGAGTCTGATCTGATCATCATCATTAATATTTTAATTAAGATTTTTTTTTCCTTCTAGAAACCCAGGACGGCTTACATGGTCCTCCTCTTCCTATCCACTTTATCCTCACAACATCCCTGTGAGGTAGGTTAGGCTGTGAGTCAGGGACTAGACCAAAGTCACCCAGTGTGCTTCATGGTCCACGTGGGGTCTAGAACCTGGGTCTCCCCGGTCCAACACTTAAGTCCAACACTTAACCATTATACCACACTAGCTCGTCTTTTTAAACCTGCATTTTACGGTTAGTCACCTTGAGTGCTTTTTTTCGGGGGGGGGGGAGGTGGGATTTAAACAAGGAAATAAGTCTAAACATGCAGAGGTGCAATCCTATGCATGTTTAGACAGAAAAAATATGCCCTAGAACTGCCAGTCGTGCTGGCTGGGGAATGTTGGGACTTGCAGGAATTTTGTTCCGTCTAAACATGCTCCCAAAATAAATCACAGAATAAACAGACGACAAAAGCAGTAGCACAATCACAGGCATGTTCACTGAAGTCCCACTGAATTTAATGGGGTAACTCCCAAGTAAACCTGCATGGGACTGCAGCGCTAGGTACTCCGTCCAGTCTAGTTTAGATCTAATCCAACTCATTGTAGATCAAACAGAAAGAAAGAAAGAAAGAAAGAAAGAGAAACAACGGAATCAAAATAAGAGGAGCGAAGTTCATTACAGAGTGCGCAAAGAAACTCCCTTGCTTTGTTGCAAAATCGATCAGTTAAGGCGGGGGGGGGGGAGACCGACAAGTTTACTTTCCTTGTTCATTTGGGGGGGGGAATGTCACATGACTCCAACCCCCATACCTGCTGGAGGTGTTAGCGGGACAGGAGAAAAGCAAGCCCACCCATTTCAAATCTAGGAGGACCCCCTGCAGTTCCAAGGGGGACTGTTTCCATATCCAACAAAGAACCAGAGGCAGGAGAGCGGGAAAAGGTGGAATCGCTTCCTCTCTTAATGACACTTACCTGCTGCCCTGGATCTGAGGCTTGGGGTTCAAGCAGACACCTCTCTTCCCTGCCTCCACCCCCTCTAAAAATACCTTTCCTCACCGAGGGTGTTGCATTCGTGACTTAAGGCCAGATCTACACCGTGTGTCTAATTATTGCAAATGTGGAATAAAAAGCAGGAAATAATACTATGAAAGTGGTATATGGAATGTGGATTGTCATCAGTGCACATCAAATGTGTTTTATAAAGTAGCAGTGTAGATCTGGCACTCTTATTAGGGCCCAAGAGAAGGCAGCTCAAGCCTTTGAGCAGTTATGGTAGCGATGCACCTGCAGAGAACTCGGTAGTCTGTCTCTTTTTCTATCGAATATCTATTATCATAAACTGTAGCACATGTATTCTTCTTGCACCTCTCTCTCAAAATCAACACAGAAAAATATATGCCACCGAATATCTACCTAATCTAACTTCACATCTAGTGGAAGCTGGTGGCTTGGATTATGGTGGGGCTGCAAATCCATTCTGGGTTCAAGTCAGAAGAACCAGCCAGAATTCTGAAGAGAATATCCAAGGTGCTGAAACATATCCTCAAAATAGGTTCAGCACCTCGGAGAGCTCTTCTAGAATGCTGGCTGGTTCTGATTGAAACCCAGAATGGATTCACATTGAAACTGAAAGTCATCACCTTCCTTGTACGCATACTTTAACAACACACTCCACATATGTATGTCTTATTTATTTATTTGTTCATTTATTTATTATTGCTTTTATATCCAGCTCTTTTTTTCTCTCTTGCAAGGAGCCTGAGGCAGCTCACAAGGTCTTCCTCTTCCTCCTTTCCATTTTATCCTTGCAACAACCCTGTGAGGTAGGTTAGACTGAGAGTCAGGGACTTGCCCAAAGTCACCTAGTGAGCTTCCATGGCCAGATAGGGACTAGAATCTCGGTCTCCTGAGTCTCATTCCAACGCTCTAACTGCTATATCATGCTGGCTACCCTGGAAGCTTGCTTTGTTCCATATTTATATGTACGATCGTCTAAGGATATAGGAAATCTGAATTTAAAGGACTTGTTGCAGTCTGAAAGAAAAGTGACAAGGCTTCAGGGTAGCAGCTCAAACCTATGCATATTTACTCAGAAGTAAGTCCCTTGGTTTCAGTGAGACTTATTCCCAAGTAAGCGGGGGTAGGATTGCAGCAGCCTGGGAGAGCTATGTTAGATGAACACAGTAGTAAGCGAAAGGATTGTAAAGGTGTGTTGCTGTTTTCTGTTAAAAAGAGACACACAGAGCAAGATCCTAAGCTTGTAAGACCTTCTAAATTCAATGGGATTTATTTTCCAGGAAGTCTGCAAACCTGTATCCCACTTTCCTGGCTGGGAGGATGCCAGGGAAGTGGGATATGGGTTGAACACTATGGGTCTTGCTTCTAAGTAGACACGTGTAGAATTGCTCTGTGAGTGTGTTTAGGATTGTACCTATAGCCATTCAACTCCTCACTTATAAGACGGTAGGCACCCCCCCTCAAAACCTTCCAAGTGAGGCTGATGTTCTATGAACATTTACTAAGCCCTATTGAACTTAGTAGACTTGCTTCCAAGCCAGCATGCTGAGGATCCTGAATTTAGAATTGCATCCTTTTATTCGGGAGTAAGACCTACTGAGCTCAGTAGACTTGTTTCCAAGCCAGCATACTGAGGATCGTGAATTTAGGATCACAACCTTTAGAGAGTGATGTGTTGCTTATCCTATTTTTTTTAAAAAACCATCATTTAATGATATCTTTAGGTCTCTTTAGCTACTCTGCAGTAGCTCTATGCTATCATCCACTCAACTCAATGGGTCTTACTTCCAAGCAAACATGTGTAGGATGCAGCTTCGAAAAATTACAGCCAATGTCAAACGGAAGTGAAGCCAATATTTTGATCTTTGCGGAGCTTCCCATCCTGAGAAAAGGAAGCAACAGTCATAATAAATTGCGTTACTGTTATTTAAGGAAGTTGTATCTTGCTTTGCCTCCACATACTCCCTTCCCTGTTCAGGAAATGTCTCCAAATTTGTAATCCGTATTAGGCTGCAATCCTACATACATTTACCCGGGAGTAAGTCCCGTTGAACTCAATGAGATTTACGTGTTGCGGAGAGATGCATAGGATTCCACTGTGACAAGGTCAGTTTGCAGGGATGCAATGGGACTTTGAACCAGTGTTGCAAATATCCTAGGAAGCCCCACTGAACTTGGTGGGGCTTCCCTCCGAGTAAACATGCTAGAGGATCGGGCTGTTGGTGGAGCAACCAACTAGATCTGATACATCTCCAGGTAGGAGATTTTTTTTTTCCTGTCCAGTTCCTTTGTCTCTCAGATCTTTCCAGGTAGAGACCTAGATTTTGCTCCTAGTCATGTTTCTTGTAGTTCTGTTTGTGTTGGGAGTGGGATGGTGGAGGAGTATCTCCTGCAACTGTTGAAGAGAAATCAGGGCTTTTTTTTGTTCTTCAGAAACTTTTAAGGAAGGAGGAATCTTGCCTTTCCCTACATGTTACTTTTAAATTTACTTATTTGGGAAGGGCGGGGAATAAATGGAGAAGAAGGAAGGAAGAAATAGTACTTGTGTTTTTTTGTGGGTGTTCTCAAGTTACTTGGCTCTGTGCAGCACAATTCTATACACACCTACTCAGAATTGGTAATTGGGTATGGGGTTTTTTTGCAGGTTTCCTTGAGCCTCTGCCCCGAGGAGTTTACAGTCCACATTTAAGATGGGTTTTGGACAAACAGTGGGAACTGCCGCCATATCTACACCAAGCAGGATCTGACACTTTGAAAACTGTGTATGTCCTGGGCCCCAACAGTTGTCACCACTGTTATAAACCATTTTAAAGCAGTAGTGTAGATCCTGCCAAGGTCGAAGTATAGTACGATCCCTTTTCTTGTGTTTAGAATCCTACGAAACCAGAATCCATTGCTGTGATACGGCCGCACACACTCAGCCAAAATGTAGATTGACTGGGTTGTAAATCCTGTGGCTTTCAAGGCAGCGTATTTCCGCGGAAGGCAGATTGGCTTCCAGGGAAATGTGTTCACATGTTCCAGGGTACTTTTTGGGGTCTGAAGTACGCCTAAACTTGGTAATCAAGCTCGACAAAATCAATGGGACTTTTGTCCAGGGCCAGATCTACACCAAGCAGGATATAGTGGTATGAAAACAGTATATAAAAGGCAGGAGCCACACGACTGCTTTATAGCGGTATTGAAGCGCACTGACAACTGTTGGGGCCCATTGACACAAATCATATACCGCTATATCCTGCTTGGTGTGGCTCCTGCATTTTATATACTGCTTTCATACTGCTTTCATACCGCTATATCCTGCTTGGTGTAAATATGGCCCAGGTAAACCTGAAGTGAATCGGAGTGTTGCAGGGCAAGGCCACCACAATTGACACCAGAGAAATCAGTTTAGGTGTGGGGCATTGCAAATTGACTTTAAGGATCATCAATTGGCTTGAGAGTAAATTGGTTCATAGCTGCATCGACTTGTGCATGGATCGGCATGCTAGGAAGGAGGTGGACAGGGGTTTACTCCATCTCTTACGCCAACTTCTATTCCTGGGCGCTTCCTTTGTGTTATTTATTCCAGGTCTCAGTTCTGACATGGCTTAGTTCACAAACATACATAACTCGGTTTGGCAGCTGAATGTGTGAACGGGCCCCAATAAAACAAAATAATATGTTTTTGAGGGGATGATGTGAGGGTTTCAAAAGTTCCATCCTGCCTTTCAGATTGCTCATTCCCACATGCAATTGACCATCTTGACTCTGCAGCGATCAATGGACAGGCACATGCTCGTGAGAATGCAGGCAATTGAACTTGCGAGCTGAAGCCACACTGAAAAAGCAGCATTGCGTTTGAAGTGGAGGGTGGCAAAATGAAATGTTTTTCTGTCATGTTATATATTGATGGCACTTTCACATGTGGAGATGGCCCAGTGATGAGCATCCCATGAAACAAGGGGCTATGCCTTCATACCTGTGGTCTTTCCTCTCCTTTATGGAGAGAGAAGAAAGAGACAAGCATGGGTGCCTGTTTTGCATGTGAGAATGGGGTTGGTCTCCATTTTGCTGACAGTGGTTTCAGTTCTTCGCATTTCTCCTTGAGGCAATGGCCTACTCTCCTTTATTGTTTTGCATAATGTTCCAGGATTGGAATTACGAACCAGTACAAAGCCTGACTCCAGTGGAGGCTAGTGTTAGTGGGGTTATGAATCCCCTCTGGGCTTCAGTTGGAACCAGTCAAAACTCTAAAGCAGCTCTCCAGGCCCCCAAATAGGTTCCACACCTTGGATAGCTCCTGTAGAGTTCCGACAGGTTCCGACTGAAACCCAGAATGGATTCGTAGCCCCATTGACATCAGAGTCACCAGCCTCCACTGCCTCTTCCTTCTCCCCTCCCCTCCTGCCTCACCATCACCCGCTGCTTCTCCAAACTGTTTAGAAAACGACTAGTAGCGGCTAAGTAATTTGCCAGCCAACCTAGTGAATTAGGATGTTCCTCTCTCCGTTTAATTTATGTTTTATAGTTGGTTTAGCCTTCTGATTTGATTGCCTTAGTAATGCGGGTTGCCTCCAGCTGCTGATGATACAGCTTTAATTCTGTTTTAAAGGTCATGTAAACATGTGCCTGTAGCAGAAGGAATGCAAATGCAATGCCTCTCCTCCCTGCCTCCTCTTTTATAATGGCGCCTCCCATTTGCTGGGTAGCTTTTTGCCTGGAAAATTAACAGGAGTGCTCTCTCTCTCTCTCTCTCTCTCTCTCGTGTGTGTCTGTGTCTGTGTGTGTACACACAATGCATATAGCTACAGGATGCACACCTATACACACTGAACATCTTTTCTCATTATTCCTGCAAGAAAAAAGGTAAATCAGGCTCTCCCCCACCCCATAATCATAAACCGTTAGTATCTAAACAGTGTATTCCCATGTGCCCTGTGGTTCAGCTAAGACTGGACCTGGGGGGAAAAGTTCAGGGTCCTGCAACCTAGGAGGGCACGAACCCCCACCCAGAAAGTAGCATGTGATGGGAAAAGAGTCCTGCCATTCCCAGCTGGAAACACACTAGGCCCAGGGCATTGTGGGGATGCAAAATGGTGGCCAGGCTGTCAACAGAGTTGTTGCTGTTGCTACCACTTTCAGCAATGAACCTTGTAAGCTTAAGAAAAGGGGAGGGGAGGGAGGAAGTTGTATGACTACAGTGCCAAAGATGAGTCCCACGCCCAAGAAATTGATGGAGAATTTCTCCTCTCCTTGGAGAAATCCAGTGAAATACCCTCTCCCCACCCCTGCCCCACAGCAGTTTCTCTATCCACAAAAAGACGGAGAATTTTGAAAGATCATTAAATGTGATGGGGGAGGAAGTAAGGAATGGGACTTCCTGATGAGCCAGCGGGGTGTAGTGGAGATGACTGCAGGACCTGGAGATGACCAGCTTCTGATTTGAATCCCTCCTTGGCCTGGAAGTTCATTAGGTGACCCTCTTAGCTTAACCTACCTCACAGGGGAGGGGTCGTAGCCCCAAGGGAGAGCGTATAATTGGTGTTCCTGGCATCTCCATTTAAAATAAAGGTAATGTGAAAGTAGTGTTGTGCCAAAACTATCTCCCACATTTCTTTTTGACACTTCTTCAATTTGATAGAAATTGTTTTGGAAAGAAATTCAATTTCAGAGAAATTCTCAATGCTTGGTTTTGGGATTCTTCTGTTTACCTTATTTAGGAGATGCCCAGGGAGTGTTCATGAGTGCCTTGCCTTTTGTTGAACAACCCTCTCTCTGGAGGCCTCCTGTAACCTCCTCGGCTTCTCACACTTCAATTAAAGCCAGGAGAAGACATCAGTAGGTCCTTCCTCTCATTGAGCCATTTCAGACCATGAAGTGCAGGCAATCTCAGAGGCTGCAGAGCAATGGAGAGATATGTAATAGAAAGAAAACACAAACACAACACCCTTGGCTGCCTAGCCGTGATTAGGTAAGCTAAAAACATGCCACAAAAACAAAATATAATACTCTCTGAGAATGAGGGAGAACAATGGAAGCCTCTTTCACGGGTGAAGAAAATTTTCAGGACATTGGAGGACAGATTTTGGCTCAACTTCACCTCTTCTCTGGAGCAGGACACAAAAACACCTCCCTCACACCTGCATTGTTGAGGATGCAAAATGAGGGCCAGGCTGCCAACACAGCTGATACTGTTGCAGCACAAAACCTCCAGAAACCCTTACGAAAGAAGAAAGAGGCTGTGCTACCAGTGGTGAGCCCTACCTGTGAGAACCTGTTGAGAATTTCTCCTCTCCCTGGAGATCTTCTGTGAAATTGCCCCCCCCCTTCCAGTTTCTTTGGCTCACAAATAGGGTGGAGAATTTAAAGAGCCTGTTTGCTCTAAATTCGACTTTGAAACCCTCCACTCAAGAGTGTCTCTGTGCATATAGCTGATTGGAGAAAGGAACATCTGCCACAGTCACCTTGGTTAATGCTGCTTCTTAGCCTGAACTCATGTGAATGTTGGGAAGTCATACCTTATTAGCAAATAGTACCTTGCTGAAGTTACTTTGGGGATAGGGTTCAGCACCTTGGATAGCTCCTTTAGAGTTTTGGCTGGTTCTGACTAAAACTCAGAATGGATTCACAGCCCCACCGAAACCGGAGCCACCAGCCACCACTGTGTCTCACCATGTCAGGGGAGACTGTGGTTCAAATCCCCAACCAGCTCTAAAGGTCACTGAGTGACCTTGGGGCTGTAATTCTCTCTCAGTCTCACCTACTCCACAGGGTTGTTGTGAAGATAAAACGAAGGGGAGTGTGGCGTTACCAACTTCTGTGAGGTCTATTTTTTAACCTTCTCTTTCTCTGCTACTACTACTTTATTCTTTCATTTTCTAAAAGACTGTGTGGGAGTGTGCACGTGTATTTTCCACCTGAAGTAACACATATGACTGAGTAGACGTGGTTGATAAAACAAAATATAAATGAAGTTTATTCATATAGGAAAAGTTTTTAAAAGATACTTTGAGTTTGTTCTGCATTGTATACATACATCTATCTCCCTCAACCTCCCAGGGAATACTAACCACTTCCAAATCCTATAACCCCACTTTCCGAATACTATCCTGAAACAAGCCTCTGATAAACCCCACTCCTACCCTCACTAAGGGTGCCTCTACAAGAGCGATTTAAAGCTCTTTCAAGGTGAATTACAATTTTTACCTCTACAAGAGCGGAGTGCAAATCGGGGGTTGAGGCGCCTTTTTATCTCCGCTTATGTGCATTATCGAATGCGTGTTAAATAGCGAGTTTTAATTTGCAGCGGGAGTTAAAGCGCCTTATGGCCAAGTCAACATATGATTCTCCTCAGGTAAACAACTTTAAAGCGTGTTTCATACAGCCCGTAATGAGCTTCACCGCCTCTCATTAATAGGTATTAGGAGTAAATGCGCTTATCCGTATATGTGCATAATTGGGCAACCGGGCGTCAAAGCAAAATCTTGTAGAGGGGACCTAACTCACTCACTCTAACTCTCTCTAACTGCCAAAACGTCTTTCAACGGTAGGACCCTCACCCCTTGATTCTAACTACCAAACTGTCCTTCACTCACTCACATCATTTGAAATCTCTCAACCAATCAGATGCCAACTTGCACACATTTCACCATTCTAAATCCCCCTCCCCTCTATTTACCATTGCCTGTAATAAAAGAGTTATTTACACCAAATCTAATATTGAAACACATTCACTTATGCATATTATATATTATATTACATAGAGATATATAAACAATAACTTATAATGCCCTTTTGTCACAAGGAGCTCCTTGGAGGAGGAGGTTGGGATACACAAAACAATGTAATATAGAACCATGGAAGGGACTCCAAAGGTAATCTAGACCAACCCCTTGTTGATGCAGGGGAATCTACTACATCCCTGATATATGGCCATTCAGCCTCTGTTTAAAATCCTCTAACAAAGGCGGGTCTACCAACTTCTCAGGCAGTCTCACTGTGAAACAGGTTGTGCCGTGAGGTAAATAAAACTGTATAAGCCAGTGCCAGTGTGAGTCCCCCTGTGTCTTCCTTCCCTTCCTTCCCTTGCATGTTCAAAGGAGAGATCCAATTTAGGACTGGTTGGGGGCCTGTTGTCGGTAGCCGATGGAGTGAGTTGGCATTTTGCCAATCTACAGTTAAGCCTGTGGCCGCTTGTCCATCATTAACCCTATTTTAGGGGGTTATAAACTCAGCCATGCAAAATTTGCTCCAGGGCAAGAAAAAGAAAAAAAAAAAAGAAAGCAAAAGAAAGAAAGAAAAAGCTTTTGCTACAGCTCAGCGCCTGCAGCCCCAGAGGTAGCCTTTGTGAAAATCAACCCGATTTGGCTTTTGGCTTTTTTTTTTTTTTTGGTCCAGGTTTTCAATCCTTGAAGGAGAAACAAGAAGGAAAACAGCTGAGGGCCATCCTTGATTTTGGGACTTCTTCTTGGGTGCATGACTTCTTTTACAGAAGAAATGGAGGTGGGAAGGGGGAATCATCACCTCTCAAATGGATCTTGAGAGCTGGCATTTTTAATTCCTGGATTTAGGACGTTCCACATTTCCGCTTCTCTCTCCCTGCTCTCTCCTTACAAAAGCCTGTTAGGTGTGCTGGTTGGAAGTAGAGTCCTTATTCCTGAGAGGATGGATTCAGAGCTGTTGCTGGGAAAGCTGCATATGAAGTTGCCTTATACTGATTTGTTTAGGGCACAATTCAATGCATGTTTAGACAGAAAAAGTCCTATAACTCCCAGAATTCCTCCAGCCAGCTTTGCTGGAAGATGTAGGACTCTTTTCTGTCTAAACACACATAAGACTGCACCCTTAATTTATTAAAAGGTTTTATAGGTCACTTTTAAAAACACTCCTTAGTCAGCTTTGGAAAAAATAAAAATGAAATACGAATAACAAACAAAATGTTGATGCAGTAAAACATTACTAAAGTCCAGTCCCAAAGCAAACAGTTTAACATTCTAGCTCTTGGAGTGGGGAAAAATGACTAAACCCAATAAACAAAGGGTGATTAAACAATTAATAATAGTCCAATACAACCTTTCTTATTAGAAAATGTGGGAGAACAATTGGATGTCTAAGGCCCTCACAAAAGCATGTAATGAAGAAGTTTTTCGAACACCCATTGAAAGTGCATTGCCCAGGGGAGAGGCCACTTGAAATAGCCATGTGGCCACCATCCTGATTGTTCTTACTGGTGGACGTGTGAGAAGGGACTTAGTTGCTGAACTGAAAGTGTGGGCAGACTGATGAGATGGGTGAAGGCAGCCCTTCAGGTAACTAGGTCCCAAACCATTTAAGTCTTTTAAAAGTCTGTCTCACTTTGTTGTGACTACTCATTTGCTGACATTTGCAGCCAGACCCCAAAATAATAATAATAATAATAATAATAATAATAATAATAGACAACGCAGAGAAAGATGGATAAACTAGAGCC
Source organism: Anniella stebbinsi (assembly GCA_029215795.1). Taxonomy (NCBI): domain Eukaryota; kingdom Metazoa; phylum Chordata; class Lepidosauria; order Squamata; family Anniellidae; genus Anniella; species Anniella stebbinsi. The sequence goes on from JARDYH010000001.1 coordinate 19,662,215, forward strand.
ATATTCTTATTAAGTAACATCAACTTAATTCAACCTGATCTGTAATGGTGAAAAGCAGTGCAGAATCCTGATCTCTGAAAAGGTGCGCATACCTAGCTGAGCTACCATCATTACCCCTGCCCCCCTTTTAGGGTGTTGAGGGGGTCCCCAGATCCTAGGTAAGTGATCCACTTGAGCCCCAAAAGGGAGTCCCTCCCTCCCCCAAATCCCTAGAGTGGCTTCCTCATTTTTGCCCCCTCTCCCAAGCTCTCTCTTCTCACAGTGATTCTTGTGTTGAATTCAACAAATACAACATGGCTTCCTTATGCTCTTCATTCTATCTGAAAAAGGGCTATTCTATCACTCCACTGTTTGGTCTACCCACACAGGAGCATCGGAAGTATGTCTGCCATGGTCTCTGTGCATGTGAAATCTGTCCATTTACTGCTTTTTATCCATCCTGCTTGCTAGGATGACGGAGTGGCTTACAGATATTCAGAGAGGGAACTCATTTGTCTTAAGAGAGTTTGTGCTCTTGAAGAGCAGGAGAGAATGTGCGTGTGCATGTTTGTGTGGTAGTTATGGCTCTGTGAGAGGAAAAGGACATGCACACTCATGGCTGTAACACACACTGGCCAGATTGGAAGCCATCTGTCAAGGTCAGGTTTAGAGGCAGCCATACCTAGATCCGGGGTATGGAATGCATCACTCGTTAGTGGCAGGAGGGTGGGAGCTACAGTCTGAGATGAAGCAGGCAGAAGTTTAGCATTCTGAACCAGGCATTGCATAGTCCAAATGATAAACATTGGATATCTATATGCCTTGATCGCTGGGCATTAATCATTTCCCTCTGATAGTTAAACTAGGAAGTATATATCCATGGGGCTGTGAGTGTACTCCCAAATACGACTGGTGACCTCTTGTGATGTCACAGTGAGCCTATGAAGGCAAAGGGCAGGGATCATGATTCTTCTAGACGCCATTGAAAGCTTAGTTGATGTCACAGAAGGCTTAGCTATTCCTGGGCAGGACAGTGATGGGAGGCTTGGTGGATCTTAGAAATCGAATTTCATGGGCCACAAACAACTTTTGGTAAATCACATAGGTTCTACTTAAATAGCAGGGGGTGGGGAAGCTAAAACGAATATGTACAAATATTTTGAATGAACTACATTTTTCCAGTTTCTTTGTGGGAGATGGGCCTCTCCCACCCACCTTTGGCTCTTGCCCTCGCTGCTTCTTTATTCTTCTGCTATACAATGTAATTGAGGGAGATCACACACATACAATCTCATAGAATGGCTTCACTTTATTAACTTGATTAAGGGAACAGTGAAGATGAATGGGTATTTTTTTCTGAGCCTCAGATCAGCTAGGAAAAATTATCTAAGATCTCTTGTTATTTTTGCTCCCCCTCCCCAAAGTTTTTTGGTAATTTCAGAGTTAATCTAAGGGAGGCGCCAAAGTTTTTGCCCATCTCCAACAGCTTTCAATGTTGTCAAATATCGAATACCAAAGGCATATGAACTGTTGCATGCTATCCAACATCAATTCTCATATATCAAATAATGGGCATGATCCAAAGGGCTATGCAAAACATCTGTGCACAACAGGGCTTTTCCAGCTCCTTCCAATTTCTGCACCTCATTGCCCCCCCTCCACAGCAATTCCTGGGTTCAAGGGATTCCCCAGAGCACAGTATGATGTGGCTGGGGAGGGGGAAAGACATCAATGACTCCCTATGTGTGTGCAGAAATGCTTTCTGGTTATTCGCAAGGTCCTTTGGATCCTGGGTGTTGAAAATAAATATCAAGTGTCAAATACATATGTCAGTTATTCAGACACTCAGAGATTATCTGGAGAATATTTTAAATGTACAAAAAATTGATGAGATATTTTAATTGATGACTGATTGCTGAAGATATACCCCCACTCTTCATATTGTTTGTGGGGGGGAGCAAATTAAATGGTATCTTTTGGATGCAAATCAGCTGAGTAGTTTCAGAGCAGTTCAATGGAAGGAAACAGATGATACATGCCACTGAAATAAGTAGGTGGTATTGGGGACCATTGTCATTTACTTCATTTCTGGCATACCTTCTCTTTAGGTCTTGGGCATGTAACAATATCAAAAATAAATGCTATCATGTACACACCTTTTATCAGCTTCGACAAATATACCAACTGCACCCTTATCTGGACCGAGATAGACTAGCTACAGTTATCCATACTCTGGTAACCTCTTGTCTGGATTACTGCAATGCATTATATGTGGGACTGTCTTTGAAAATGGCTCGGAAACTTCAGCTGGTACAAAACAGGGCAGCACGTTTGTTAACAGGGACTGGTCAACGAGACCACATCATGCCAGTCCTTTTCCAGCTTCATTGGCTGCCTGTCCAGGTCTGGGCCTGATTCAAATGCTGGTATTCAAAGCCCTAAACAGCTTGGGGCCAGGTTATCTGAAGAAATGCCTCCTCCCATATGTATCTGCCCAGCCCCTAAGATCATCCTCGGGGGTCCTTCTCCATGAGCCCCTGCCAAAGGAAGTGAGGCAGGTGGCTACCAGGAGGAGGGCCTTCTCTGCTGTGGCACTCCGGCTGTGGAATGAGCTCCCTAGAGAGGTTCGCCTGGCATCTACGTTATATTTTTTTCGACGCCAGGTGAAGACCTTTTTATTTTCTCAGTATTTTAACAGTTCATCAGCTTAGTTTTTTTAAAAACTCTGCCATTTTAATCTGTATTGCTGCTTGGTTTTATCCTGGTTGTGTTTTTATATTGTACTTTTATACTCTGTTTTTATACTGTTGTTTGTTTTATACTTTGAATTGTCTTCATGGTTTTAATTTTTGTGAACTGCCCAGACAGCTTCGGCTATTGGGTGGTATATAAATGCAATAAATAAATAAATAAGGAAAAGCAGCAGTGGAGGAAGACTGTTAATTTCATGCTATGCTTACAGGTTCCCTAAGGGTATCTAGTTAGTCACTGTGTGAAGCAGGATCCTGGACTATATGGCCTTTAGTCTGATTCCAGCAAGGATCTTTTTATGCTTAAATAGACACAATCCTGTAAATTACTGAAAATCCATCCTATCTAATCTGAGGATTGCAAAAGCATATATAGGAAGGCCGACGCAAATCCAGTCTTCATATTTGAGTTCCTGGCTGCTAGTGAACATGTGATGTTTCAGGTTTCCATAACAAGGATGAGGATGGACAGATTGCAGTCACTCCAGAGACAAACAAAATAGATATTTAACGTGACTGACTTAACTTTAGAATGTTTGGCAAATAATAATATTATGAAAAATGATATACTAAGAACTCTAATTTTAGGCCACAGTTCACTGTAAAGCACAATGATACTCCTGCTAGAGCAACAATAGTTCTTTGTCCCAGTTCCTTTAGTGTTTTGTTGCCAGTCTCTGTTGTGGAGGTTCACTATTCTTCTACCTGAAGGCTGATTTATCTGTTTCTTTCTCTTCTTCACCACACTGCTGGTTTCCCTGAATTTACTTCTCCTCCCCTCGCTTGCTGCTTTTACCTCTTCTCACCACCAATGGCTTCTTCCTTTCCAACTGGCATTTTTCTCTCTCTACCTTCCATTTCAAGCCCCTCCCACTTCATACAAACCACATGACAAGGTCCTTAGAGGCAGGGATTACATACTTCCTCCCTCCTTGGGCTAGAGAAAGCGTGATGGCTCTTTCTTCCCTCCCTGCTAGCATGAAACTGTCCAAGCACCTTGTCAATATCTTCAAGCTGTGCCAACTGAAAATCATCCAAGAAAAATGGTCAAAACTGTGCTCGAGATATCTTACCTGATCCATCCTCTGTAACACTGGAATCCAAGTCCTGGCGGATGCAGGAGATGCTCTCTTGGAAGTATTTTGCAAAGCCGGAAATGCCTTGCAAACCTACACAGTGCGCTTAGGGCCGGGATGTAATAATCCCTGGACAACCCTAAAAGCCTCCATTGGGCAGCACAGAGAGGATTCAAAAGAGGCAGAGAGCTATTGTTTCTTTGCTGCCTTCACTGCCCCAGAAAATAGGCACACACCAGTGTTCACTTGCATCCATTAGAAGTTTTCTCCATCTGCTCTTAAGCCATCTCCTATTTTGTTTAATTGCTCTCAGCTCATGGAGTTGTACAAGTTCTACTGCAGGAAAGGTACTCAGGAGCAATTGTATTGACCACCAGGATCATTTCTGCATTCCAGAGATGGACTAAAGTTTCTACTGGAGAGACAACCATATAATCTGGAACCTCTTCCCTGAGCCCTCTGGAAACCATCCAGATCCATTAGCCTCCAGGGGCAGACCATCTCGATAGGTCCTCCTCCCTTGCAGAAGGGAAAAGCTGCATGACTTGTGTAGGGATGGTATTTTAATCTATTCCTCCCCTTCTCTTTCTCACGTGCGTGCGCGCACACACACACACACACACACACACACACACACAGAAACTAGTACATATTGATGTTTAGGCCTCACTCAACCACTCAGTCACTGAATCACTGAATAGGACAGCACTATTGTTAAGATATTCCTCAAGAGATACAAAGTGGAAAATTGATATACTTCAATTACCATTTTTTTTTTACCTTCCCCCCGTAAATCTTGTGAGATCAATTCTGAGTCATAACAGTGGACATGGAATGGTGACTGACTTGTTGAAAAATCTGGAACATTGAGGATGGAGGAGTGGGAATAGAATAGAATATCCTGGAAAAGACATGGCTAACAGGCTGGCTAGAATCTGGAACTGGAACACTCCATGGTACCACTTTTTATTGCAGGCTCCACTTGTGTTTATGTGTAGATAAAGCACCTATTCACTACCAGGAGAGGTTTATGGTTTTGGTACTAGTGTGCAAAGCCCTAAACAACTTGGCACCAGGATACCAGAGAGAGCGCCTTCTCCCTTATCGACCTGCCCAATCATTGAGGTCATCAGATGGGATGCTCCTGATGGTTACCCATGGACCTATGGCCTGACTGGAATCCACCAGGACCAGAGCCTTCAGCATGGTGGCCCCCTTTCTTTGGAACTCCCTATCTCTGGAAGTCAGGCAGACCAACAGTGTGTTGCTTCCAGCACCTCCTGAAACAGCTCTATCCCAGGAAGCATTCCTGAACTGACAACCATGGTTTTTATCAGCATTCTTTTTTTAAAAAAAAGTATGATTTAAATATTGTGTTTTTAGATTTTTAGTTTTTTAGTGTTTTACTTATGTTCACTGCTCTAGAATCTGTTTTAGATATGGAATGGTATGCAAATCCTATGAAAAATAAATAAATAAATTAGCAGCAGTACTAGAGGGCTATGTTGGTTTAGGTAAAAACTGTAACAATAAGACAAAAGAGGCTACCTTAAAAAATTCAAAGTGTCTGTTGTATCAGAGATCTGATAGCTCAGGAAACATTTGAGAAAGAACCCTGCATTGATGTTTGTGTGTTTGCGTGTTTCAGTGTGTGATGTTTCTCGTGCAAACACAACACCAGGGCCAGGTAAATGCTTGAAACACGTTCAAAAGGAATCTTCCTGTCTCACGTTCATTTGGGGATTGGTGAAGACCACCCACTTCCTTCTGGCAAATCAGCATGTCCACCCCCCAAAACCATGCTTTTCAACTTTTCCTTCTGTTCATCCTTCATTAAATTTTTCTGCCAGTTCATACTGACAATCTCATGTGTACCTGCAGTGTCTGTGAAGAAAATGTATATATCCTTCCTTGCGTTTGTCTTTATTTTTCCCTTATCGCTTCCCCTCCACTCTCATTGGCCCACTTCACCAGAAAGACTATTGTTTAGGAAATGTTGTTTTCAGACAGTAACAGTGCGATTCTGGTATTAGCACAGATTCCAATAAGCAGGTGTGACGCTGTCCTCCTTTATTTCTCCTATTAAATCAAGGGATCCCAACTATGGAACGGGCATCAGAATGCTGCTCAGCGACTCTGTGACTCACTGATCCCTTTTGGCCTCAGAGCAGCCAGCCCAGTACTCTCTATTCCCCCTTCTCCTTTGCTGCTGCTGCCATAGTACCCTACTTCAGGTACCCTAAGAATCCACTCCAGCTTATGAAAGAGAAATAACCTTTAATTAACAATACATAAGGTTATGCAGTGTACAAAGCTTATGGTTTCATCAATACTTGTTTGATTCAATACAGTTTCATTTGCAATCCTGCCTACGCTACCCCCTAGACTACACTCTCTCCTCCCAGCCACTCTGTTCCCCAAACTAATAAAAGTCATTGATCCTACTAGGGGTGTGCAGAGCGGGTCTGCTCCTCCTCGAAATTTGGGGCACAGCTCCAATGAGGTGATTCTCTGCTCCAGTTTTCAGAATGGGACCATCTCCATGCACCGTCCGGTAAAACCGCTCCATTTTTGGAGAACCGCTCTATTAGCGTCCATGGGAATTAATCAATAAAAATGCTTACATCTCCATCGTTTTTAAAGATGAAGAGCTGAAACTTGGCTCCCCGGTAACTTGTAAGTAGGGATTTTGCCATGCCAAGTTTGAAGCTGTTTCCTTCATCCCTTGAATTTTAGGGATTTTTAAAATTCCCCCCTTCCAACCATTCCCTCCCCCCCCCCACACTTCAAATGCACTTCATCTACTCTCAAGAGAGCTTGCAGAACTTTCAGAAGCAAGAAACCTCCTACAAAAATCAAAGTCCCCTATCTCCATGTGTGGAACATGAACACACACACACACACACACACATGGGAGCATTGATAGTATTACAAGAAGAAGCAAATAAAAGCAGACAGACACAGAGAAAGAAAAGAAATCCCAACAAAGAAAGCTGGCTTTGGCCAAGTTGGGAGAGGAGTTCCTTCTATTCCCCCCCCACCACCACCCAAAATTAGGGGCAGCCCTTTCTCTGCTGCTGCTGGTCCTTCTGAAGTGCAGGAGAAGTTGGGTGTGGGTGGTTTTGAGGTTCCACCCACACCCTCTCCTGCAAAATACAAGTCTAGCACCTGGGATCATTGTTCTTTGGTGGCGGAGGATCCCAGGTATGCAAGATCTTAAGAGGCTGCACCCCCTTCAAGCCAGCGGTCAGTCTCAGCTGGCAGCAGCAGCTACAGCAGTGCTGTGGGCAAGGCTCCTGCCCCCCCATATGCAGGCCATGCTGGAAAGTGGGTCATGGGCAAAAGGGGCTTCAAAAAGCCTCCAGGTAGGAAAATGCTAGGGAAAACTGATGGAACTTTCCCATTTCCGTGACACAACATTCAGTCAGCCTCAGCAGCATTGTGAAAGAACACTATAGGCTCTTTTTGTTGATATCATTTGCAATCCCTCCTCCTAAGTAACATGATTGGAAGGAGGACAGGGAGGAGACTGTGGCTATTGGTTAGCCACAGATGTCATTCTCAAAATTACCCCTTCCTCACCCCTCAGCATCTTCCTAATATGGAAGTGTTCACAATTAGTTGTCCATCATCAACATGAAATGAGCCCTCATGTCACCTAAAAATCCTTCAGATATGGATCTCTTCAGAGCTCTGAGCGATCTTCTAACCACACCGCAGGTTTCCGTCAGTTTTTGAACTGCCCCTACCTGCACTGCGAGTTCAGAGATCCATCGTAGGTCTGTCAGACCCCCCAATTTTTGATGCAAAGTGCACTTCCCTAGTTCCTACTCTCTCTCTCTAGACCCTTCCACAGACAAATCCAGATTCTAACTAACTCTCTCCATATGCAATCTCTATTGCTTCCCTTAACTCTTTTGCTGGTCTTGCGACCATAATAAATTCTATTCTATTCTAACTCCTCTCTCAAACTCCTAACTGCCAATCCAGACCTTTGAACTACCAGCCAATCAGCATTCACTTCACTTCACATTCTATTCACTCCCCTTCCCACCTGGTTTAACCACTTACCAAACATGTATTTGAAATCCACACAGCACTTACATCTTAAAGGGCAATAATAATTAAAATTACAAATACATCTCTACCAATAAAGCAGAAAGTATGTGTGTTTCATATATGTCCGGAAATGTTTACTCACTTCCAGATGAGTTAGAAACTTGAAATTTGGTGCAGTGATAGGTCTGGCCATAGTTTTGGAAAACCTGAAGCCATTCCTGACTGTTTAGATCACAGTTCTGTCTTTCTAAACAACAAAAATAACAATGGCAAAAAACCTTCCATGATAGATTTTGTGGTTGTTACAGAGAGAACTCCCAAAATATGAGTCCATGGAAATTATGAATGGCTGGCTGGCTAGCAGCAACCTTTAATGTAACCATGCTTGGGGGAGCAGCTTTGTACCCTCATTGAATTAAATCAGTTTATTGAATGGAATCAATTTAAAGATGCCTTGTAAGGGGGGGGGACATGTTTGTCAGTGTTCTCCACAAGTTTATTGATTCACACATGTTCAACTTTTTACCAAACCTATAGTACAATTGGCTGATCACTGCTGTTGTTTCTAAATCACCGCACTCATCGATGTTAAAATCTATGCGTTTGTGTGTCTTAAACTAGATATTTATTTAAAAGTAAAAATAAATAGTAGGGTAATATCTTTATAAGGATCCACCAGAAATATGGGTTGGACTTGAGATAGTAGAGAAATCCACAAATAAGTTTAATTTTTTTAATGAATCCAACATGCAGATTGCACTGCAGACTGGCTTTTCCTGAGTTACATGGATTCTGTGGACTTTTGGACAATTTTTTTTAACGGTCCAGAATTTAATGGTCCAGAATTTTATTCAAATTTAGTCATAGAAAAATATGTAGCCTTAAAAAAAAACACCAAAATGCACATTTCGTCCATAGGCTAAAGCATGCAAATGCACATTTTGGGGAAGGGGGATTTGCACATGGGGAGGATAATTTGCACGTTTTTGCAAGTGCTAAGTTGAGCAAATTCAGGAAATCGGGAAAAAATCCGATTCTATCAGTGAGTGGATGACAGAATCCATGAAACACAGATGGAACATATTTTGAAAATCTGTACATCCCTAGTTAGTCCTAAAAAAAAAAAAAGATATTGCCCTATGAAGGTTTTGGGATATTTTTCTTCTGGACTAACATGGACTTGTGTGTGCCTTGGATTTATTGAATAATGTTACCATAAAATAACTTGGTGAAGGACTTCCTGCACCCATCCTCACTTGGTTTCCAAATAGACCTTCATACGTTTCCACATATGTTTTCATTTGTTTTCACTGTGCGGCACATACACATGCTATCCTTGGACGTATTTTCATGAGCGGGTAGTACGTGTGCCTCATCTTCGTTCTTATCTCTTTTCGTATCTGACGTTCTCTTCTGGCTTTCTCCCCATCGCTCAAATTCCACCCCCCACCCACCCTAAGCATTTGATCATTTCTTCAAGTCCCCTGGCTGAACCAATCTCTTTTCATGCAGAGGATAAAAAGAGAAGGACTTCAAAGTAGGTTCAGGTAATTAACAGCTGAGGGGGATATAATCTAAACCATAGGCCCTGCTTTGCACCCAGGTCTGCTTCCCGAGCCAGCCGGCAAGGGAGAGCCTATTCCCTGTAGCATCCAGATCGGCTTCCTTCGAACAGCTTTGCCAGGCCTCCAGTTATCGCATCTGCATTTCAAACACTGGGGCTCTGGCATTAATTATTAATTAGCCTACAGTCACCCCTGAGGATTTAAGTTCCAGCCTGCACATACTTATTCATTGACCTCTATCTTTATTTTTGTTGGGGGGGGGAGAGAGGGGGGAGGAGAGAAAGGCACTAGAATGTTTAATAATTTCCTTTCTTTTGAATCCTCTGTTCTAGTTTCGCAGAAAGGGGGAACTGTATTTTCATAGAGTCCTATCGTCTGCAGGGTGTGGTGGTCGGAATCGGAAGGTTGTCTAGCTATTTGTTTACAGTGAAATGCTCAATCCTTTTGGAAGATGTAGAGGGAATTTTGCGTTTCTATAGTTGACGAGTCTCTTTCTTTCTTTCTTTCTTTCTTTCTTAATATGGTTCTTTTTTTTTTAGTTAAGATTCCACAATGGGGTACATAAAATATATTCAGTGGATTCCATTTCTGCATAAGATATTTATGTGACCAGTGCTTGCTGACTGATTGAAGTGTGTGTGTGTGTGGGGGGGTGATAGAGTGTCTGAACATGACTGTTCTCCATAAAAATGAACAAGCCTACAATAGGTTCTGTTCTGCGACCACTTGTCATAAAATGTGTGCTTCTTTTATAGGGAAATTGTAAGTGAAAAGGTGTAGTTTTGTCACAATTCTACATGGTTCCTGCTGTGTGCAATTTTGTCGTTGTTGTTGTTCGCATCAAACCTCTAACACAACTGGCTTTCATATCCTTTTTATTTATCATTCACCGTGACGATTTAATATTCAGTTGCCTATCATTCGGATAAAACCTCAAATCACTATTGTGATAGCAAGTGTGCTTTGCACGAGGGTGTTTGCTGTTGCTGAAATTGTTTTTGCTTTGCAGTATTCTTCTATCCAAAGGAAACTTAACAAGATTCAATCTCTTCAGCCACTGTAGATACAATTATTTCCACTTAGCCCCTGTATTTAAAATTATTACTGAAACGTGAAGCATTTATACACTTTGACTAATTCCTAGAGGAATGATGATAGTGCAATTGAAAGGTCAGACTGCTTAACTCGTTTGACATTCCAGCATTGATTTTGTTAAGCAATTTAAAATCTATCATAGTACCTCTTTGGGAAGATTTTAATAGCATATGTATGTGTGTGTGCATGTTTACATACATACATACATACATACATACATACATACATACTGTCTTGCAGACACCCACACCCACACCCACACCCACGATCAAGCCAAAGTCATTCACATATGCAGCGCAATCCTATGCATGTTCATTGAGGCATAAGTCCCATTGTATTCAATGGGGATGCTGCTAATGTGGATGGAAGTCTTACTCCCACTGATTTCAATCGAAGAATTGGATTTCTGCTTAAGGCTGCAAGCCACTATACATTTACCTGGAAGCAACCCTCATGGAACAGAATGGGAATTGCTTCTGAGTAAACACAGGATTGTGCTCTCACTGACATCTAGGGCAGCTGAAACGATCTTAACTTTGCCAGGATCATATCGACGTAGCCACATACATCATTATCAGGGTTGCAAATTTTAATTGATTTACAGTGCAAACTCATATATGTCTACTCAGAAGTAAACCCCATTTAGTTCAATGAGACTTTGTCCCAGGTCGACAGCTGTGTGAGCGGAGCACTGGATGAGATGGACCCTTGGTCTGATCCAGTATGGCCCTTCTTATGTTATTATAGCTGTTAAAGATGAGGAACCTGCCAGGGGAAAAAAAGAGGTGGCAACCTATATTCAGCAAGAACATGGTTGCATTCGCAGGAATTCAAACCCAGACTTTTAAGAGTTAAACATTTCACATTCTTCTTGTCCAAAATATGGAGAACTTAGTGAATTTTGGTACGTTCTTATCAAAACTGACCCTAAACAAAATTCTCAGTCTTCCCTATCATGGTACTAGGCCCTGTAATACTGCCTTGCCTGCAGGAAGTCTTAATAGTACCTCTAGATTTTTAGTAATGCAACATTTCCTTGCATTCTACTTGCCCTGAACAATGCTTTAATGCTTATTTAAAAGCATTTTCTTTCTATACTGATGCTATAGGTGATATAAAATACAAAATTTAAAACCAACCCGCAGAACTTTAAAACAAAGGTTTTCAAGTAAAGGAACATAATTAGGAACAAGAAAAGTAATCATTTCATGTCATGGAAAGCTAAGCCAAATGAAAACATCTTCACAGATGTGAAGCAGTGAAGGAGCCAATCTAATCCCCTCTGGGAAGTGAGTTCCACAGCCAGGGGGTCACCTCATAAAAGTCCCTGTTCCATGTTCCCACCAACCTTACCTCATTTGCTGGTGGGATACAGGGCCTCAGACGATGATTCTATGGTGCAAGCAGATACATGTGACAAAGCAGGTGATTCTTCAGATGTCTTGGCGCCAAGCTGTTTAGTTTACACACTGAGAACCTATTGAAATGTCAAGGAAAGGACATGGAACAGTCCTCTCTTGGGATAGTACCAGCAGGGCCAGCACCAATGGTAGATATGGTTGGACTCCTGAGAAGATCCCACACCCCAGTAGGGGCCCACTGACAAGAGCCTCCTGGACTTGCTCTACCGCTTCGGCATTGCAACCTGCTTGTTGACTTGCTTCTTGCTCTGGCCCAGACCATGATGGTGGCAAGAGGAGCAACAGCAGATGCCACCACCTACTTGTAATGGTCACAAACAGGATGAGGAGCAATAGTAGCTGATGACAATAGCAGTGAGAAAGCAGAACTCAGGCAGGAGGCCTGTTGAGGTTGTGTTTTCCAAGGGTCTGCCAAAATTTGGGTAGGGCCATCTCTGGCCTGAGTAACCATCTGAACTAGGCCCTCAGCAAAGCTACTGGTGTTCATTTTTGATAAATGCTCACCTTAAATAGCCCCTTTTTCACCACCTCTGTTTCTGCTGAGGGAGGCAGGGCCAGCATCAAGGGTAGGCATGCTCGGACACCTGCCGAGGGACCACACCCTAGCTGGATCCCAGTGACAAGCACCCCCTGGACTTGCTCCTCCTCTTCGCCATGGCAATCTCCTTGTTCACCTGCTTCTCACTATGGTCCAGGCCTCAGTAGATGCCACTGCCTACTCCTTCCCTGGTTCTCTTCTGGCAACCAAGCAAGTGGTAGCAATGTGGTGGTGGTGGTGGTGGAGGAGGAGGAGGAGGAGCAGCAGCAGCAAGATCATCTGGTGAAAATGGCAGTGAGAAGGTAGATCCCCCCCAAAAAACCTGGAGCCAGCACTGTGTGCCACTCATGTCAGTCCAGTCCTAGACCAAATGGCGATCCAGGAAGCACTAGCTCTTCATCCCTCCTTTTGTTCAACTTCTGAACACCTCATTTTTTTAAATTACATTTGTCATCCATTTCACAACTCTGATGCAGGAGTTGCACACGTTTCATCCCTGTCACGTAAAATAATACATTTGCATGCATGGCTCTAATCACAATCACTCGCATGCTTGCTGAACAGACCCTGACGCTGTACTTTCCCCCAGAAATTAACCCCACGCCCTCCTTGCGCACCCGGAACGTTAAGACAGTCTCAGCCATGCCGTTCATTGTTGCCAGTTTGACAAGTTAAGATGAACTGTTTGCAATTGTTAAGTGGATTGAAGGGGCAGGTTGTGACAGGTGTCCCCCTCCCCCAATCCAAGCCTGGGCCCCTGTCACTAAAGGAGAAGGATCATAGTGCAGTGATAGAGCACTTGCCCTGCATACAACAGGCCCCAGGTATGACTAGGAAAGAAACTTATTTGAAACCCTGGAGAGCTGCTGCCAGTCAGAGTTCACAATATTGGGCTAGGTGGAGCATTGGTCATACTCAATATAAGGCAGCTTCCTATGTTCCTAAATCTAGCACTGGCATCACCTCACCATGCATGTTGAAAACAACATGTTTGAACACGTCCTCCTCACTTGGTAAAGCTGAGGTCTCCAACGTGGTGCCCGTGATCACTGATGCACACACAAACCTCTTGTGGTGCCTGCTTGGCTCCTGTTGCCACTCTGGTTTTCATTTTATTTTATAGAATTTTTAAAATCCATTTCTTTCAAATGCAAACTGAAGTGCCTGCCTCCAGCACCATCTTTATTTCCAAGAATGTTGCTGGGCCATAAATGAGCCCCAGAGGCATTGTTAGAAAAGAAAAGTGGGGTGTTATGGGGGGGAGCCTCCTCAGTTTGTATTATGAGAAACTGTGAGGGAAAGTAACCATGCCATACTTGAGTTCTTGATTTTAAAGGAAGCAAAAGCTGAGTGTAGCCATACGCACGCTCTGGATTTTAGGAAAGCTGATTTTAATCAACTCAGAACTATGATAAGTAAGGTCCCATGGCAAGTGGCCCTAAGGAGAAAAGGAGTCCAAGATGGGTGGGCTTTTTTTTTTTAAAAAAGGAAATTTTAAAGGCACAATTACAAACAATCCCAACAAGGAAAAAAGATAGAAGACAACAGAAGAAAACAATGTGGCTCCACAAAAAGCTTAGAGATGACCTGAAAACAAAAAAGGACACATATAGGAAGTGGGAGGAAGGCCAGGCTACAAAAAAAGAGTACAGACAGGTAGCACCGAAGTGCAGGAATGGCAACAGGAAGGCTAAAGCTGAGAATGAGCTGGGGCTACTGAGGAATGCTAAAAGCAACAAAAAAGCTTTCTCCAGGTATGTGCATAGTAAAAGACAGACAAAAGAAATGGTGGTTCAACCACTTAATGAGGATGGCAAATTGATAACAGATGACAAAGAAAAGGCTGAAGTGCTCAATTCCTACTTTGGCTCAGTCTTCTCCCCAAAGCGGGTCTATGACCCCCCTGGCAAAAGTGAAGTACAAGCTGTAGGGGCAGGATTGCAGTTTGAGATTGATAAACAAATGGCCAAGGAACACCTAATTTCTTTCAATGACTTCCAATCTCCAGGGCCCGATGAACTGCATCCTAGAGTAATAAAGGAGCTGGCAGAAGAACAATCAGAACCATGGTCTATTATCTTTGCAAAATCATGGAAGATGGATGAAGTGACGGACGACTGGAGGAAGGCTAATGTTGTCCCTATGTTCAAAAAGGGCAAAAAGGAGGAACCTGGGAACTACAGACACTAGAAAATGTTGGAGCAGATTATAAAGTAGTCAATGTGTACGCACCTAGAGAACAACACAGTAATTACTAGAAGCCAGCATGGATTTGTCAAAAACAAATCCTGCCAGACTAATCTGATCTTTGATCAGATTACCTCCCTTGTGGACTGTGGGAATGCTGTGGACATAATATATCTTGACTTCAGCAAAGCCTTTGACAAAATACCATATGACACTCTGATCATCAAGCTAGCTAAAAGTGGGCTAGATCGAACAACTGGTGGATACACAGTTGGCTACAAAATCGTTCTCAAAGAGTGTTTATCAATGGTACCTTCTCAAAGTTCAGTACGAACGTACCAAATTTGCACTACCCGAACCCGTACATAAACTGGAATGGAGTTAAATGTCAAGATCAGCACTTTGTTGAAGTTTGCAATCAAAAGTTCACACATCAAAGAAATGCATGGAAAAATGTGTGGAGTAGAGGAAAAAATATGCAAAAGTGTGCATATTACAGAAAAGTACACATGAGAATGCTTAGAGGAAATCTCTTGTAAAAGTTTATGCAATTTGAAAAAAAAATGCATGCAAAATGCATATATTTCGAGAAATGTGCACTCAAAAAAATAAACATTTTCATGTGGACTTAAAGAAACAAATTAGCAAACTGACATGGAAACAGGACAGAATAAATTTAATGTTGGGGAAAAAAAGCGGAACTGAGCAAGTTCTAGTGATGCAAGAACCAGGTGAATCACCAAGATTCACTCTAAAACATTTGAACTGATTTTTGGTCCATTTCTTTTTAAAAGGTATCTATGGGTGAGCGTACGTTGCTGTAATGCCACAAACGTTTAGTGGCTGACAAGGGCATTGTAGCTTTTCTTAAGCCCCCCCCCCCCCCCGCCCAAATTAAGCTCCTTTAGAGATTTGATTTTGAAAATCTCTGCTATCTCCCAGGCTTCTGTATGATCACCGCACCAAATTCCCCTCCCTGCAATGAATATATATTTTTTTAAATAAATAAATAAATAAATCTAAAATCCAGGCTCTCTTTATTGCTGGCAAGGCAGCATTAATGTGATCTGGTGTTCTTTTGGCAGCTGCCCAACCTACTGCCTCCCTGCTAGCAAAAGGAATAATCTACATGTGTGTCCCATAATTGCCAGTGCCAGGAAGTGTATCTGCGCAAGCATATGGACCATGCCTCTTGACCCCTAGGCCCTGCCTCCGAAAGCGCTTTTATAGCCCCTGTTGTGATCTGCCTATAGAGCCTGATTGTAGAAACGAGGAATGCCCTCCGCTCCCCTCCACCACCCCTTTGTGTCTGCCAACAAGCTTTTCTGGCAAGTGCCTGTGCATAAACTGCAGCCAAATTTGGCTTATTATTGGAGGAACTGTGTAAAGGCCTCCTGGCCTTTCGTTTGCTGTTCATATGCACAGATCTGGCATTGTAGGGCTGCATCTTTTCCATAGTGTTTGGATTATGTTACAGCCATTGAGGTGACACCAGAATCTTGCTGGGTTTCTGGTTTGAGTGCTCTGGTCATGTAGGTTATGTTCAAGTGATGTACACACTGGTCTAGCTCCAGTCCATGGCAGTTGTACATATATTCATTCTGAAGTCCGCTCTGTCCAATTTCTGTAGCATTCTGAGGTTGTTGCTGTTGTTGTTTTAAGTTAACCTGCAGGGAAATTCACATTTAAGTTCATCCACAACTTTCCCTAATGCATACATTTTGTATGCATCTCTCCATAAAGTACAACCCCCAAGATGGGGGGAAATGCACATTTTCAAACATTTTTTAAATTTAGTTGCAAATTTTTCTATTACTAAATTCGGGCAAAATTTAGGAAAGTTAGAAAAAGGGTATGTAACTCCACAGAACGTTCCCAACTGGGGAAGAGACGTTTTACTGTGGAATCCATGGGTTAGATTCATAAAAATGAAGAGGGAACTCCCTGGAAAAGGGTGACAGTTGGGAGCAGAAGAACTAGAAGACACTCTGCACCAGTGGGACCACTAGAACTATGTAACTGCTTTCAGATACTGGAAGATGAGACTGGAAGACAGTTTGCAAAGGAAGAATTACAGGGGACCCCATGCAGCAGTGAGCAAGAGGCAGACGGTCAGTTGTTCTTCTACAACAAGAAGAAGAGAAGAGTAGTCATTGTGGGAGACTCCCTGTTGTGTGGGATTAAAACCCAAGTATGTCGCAAAGACCCATGGACTCACGAGGTATGCTGTCTCCCTGGAGGACAGATTAGAGACATGACTGAAGGGTTGCCAAAGCTCATAAAGCCCACTGACACATATCCTTTTCTTCTCATCCATGTGGGAACAAATGATACTGCCAAGTGGAGCTATAAAGATATCATGTGCTTTAGTCAGCTTTAGTGTCTTCCCCAATGGGGGCAGGTGCGGGGCAGGTGAAGGTGTCCTAACCAAGGCGCTAGGTGGATCATGCACCCAGTGCCTTGACTAGAGTTGGCTTTGCTGCACGTTGGCCATCCTTGACTGGGAAACCACATACAGAGTGGAGCCTGGTTCCTAGTCATAATGCCAAGCGGAGGATCCACCTAACACTTTGACTGGGGACCAAGTGATGCCATGGGGCATGACCATAGCCTGTGGAGGGCTGGCTGGGGGCTCATCTGGTCCCCATTCCAAATAAGTTCCTCCTGCTTGAAATAGAAGATGCCTGAAATAGAAGAAATGAAGCAGAGGTGCACAATCTACACCCCTCAGTTGCTCTTGTTGTGGCCTGAGAAGCCTAATGCCCCAGTCCCTTTTTTTGCTGCAGCCCAGCTGATTTGCCTGCCAAGTTCTTCCCCAGGGTTTTCTCCCTCTCCTGGCTGGGAAACACCCTTATCTCCGATCAGCAGCCTATCAGAGATAAAAGTATTTCCCTGCTAAGGAAAGGAGTGGAGCAGCTGGGAGGAAGTTGCTGAATGACTGAATCTGCTTACTTCTGAGACTTGTCCTGTTGGCACATCCTGCTTACTTCTGAATAGACATGCAGAGGCTTAGTATTTGTGATGACATTTGGAAGTGCTGCTGAGTGATTCAGCCCTGCTTACTTTTGAGTAGAAAAAAGGTTCTGCACCCCATAGTGATGGAAGAGAAATTATACACCCTGTGGTGTGTGCGCAGATGTGCATGCACATGTGTAGCTCCCAGCTCCCCCAACAGACACTGGATGTGGCCTTCGGAGCTGGAAAGGCTGTCTTCTGCAAAGTAGGACATATGGCCACCATATCACAACATCCGATTCCTGAGCTCTTCATGCTAATCTTTCAACACTCAGCATGATGGAAGGAAACTACAGCAGGGGCAATAAAGGTTGTGATGTTCAGGCAATAGAATTTGTTGTGATAACATCCAGGTTGCATTTAACCCAGAACAACCCTAGTGAACCTGTTTTCAATTTGGAAGCGCCACCCTTTAATGTGAAATGAATAACGTTGAGTGCCACACATCTGTAGTTATGGAACAGTTACGGAACTGGACATTTGGGGTTCTCAGAAGCATCTGGATGATCACGGTTGGAAACAGGAAGCTGGACTACATGGACCTCTGGGCTGAACCAGCAGGGGTCTTATGTTCTTATTTTATGTCAGGAAAATCAGGTTGTGTCAGCCACTCTCTTCTATATTCAGAAATCTGCTTCACATAGTGAATAGTGCTCATAACTCACACAAGGTCTTATGCATCTACACAGGTCCTATATTCTTTTTCCAGGCATGCAGGCATCAGGATTCCAGCCATAATCTAGATTTTGTAGAAAGTTTCCCTGAACTCCTGGATTCATGCTTAAAGTGCTGGTTGGGGAGTGAGAGTCCAAATTCCCATGTAGATAAGCTCTGCATTTCAAAGCATCAGTGATGTATTTGACATGATGGAAATCACAGGTATATTTCAGAAGCTTATGTTACTCTGCAGACTTCTATTCGACCTGTGTACCATCTCTAGACTAAACCCACATTTAAACAAGGTGGGGATGACCCTCCGTAAAAGAGCTTACTGTGGCGTTGAAATGCCATTTCTTTAGTGCTGAGTGTTACTCT
This sequence comes from Anniella stebbinsi, assembly GCA_029215795.1. Classification (NCBI taxonomy): domain Eukaryota; kingdom Metazoa; phylum Chordata; class Lepidosauria; order Squamata; family Anniellidae; genus Anniella; species Anniella stebbinsi. The sequence continues at coordinate 19,680,935 of JARDYH010000001.1, forward strand.
TTGAACACTGGTTTGCCCAACAACAGAAAACATGAGGCATAGCTTAAAAGGAGATTCAAGTGGTCTTTGGAGAGCATTTCTCTGCTGCGATTATGATGAGTGTGATTCCAATTATCTATGAATGTGCATTTAAGGTTCAGACAATATCTGTGCGCACAGGAAGCGCCAGTGTTTACACCTAGGCAAATCATATGTAATTCTTGGGAATAACTGGGTAGTGAACTGAAGGTCTGTTGGAGCTTGAAAAAAACAATAACAGCAAAGCAAAACCAAACCCGGTTCGTCAAATATCTCTCATGATTTGTCCAAATGCATTAGTATATAGACATCGAAGACCACATGCTTTGTAGTCTGGCTTCTTCCCTACATTGTTGTGAACACTATTTTTCGGCACTATTGGAGTTGTTCTCTCTGTGATGGTGCATAAGTGGCCACCCTGTTTCAGATTGAGTGAGGGGACAACTGAAAAGCAGCCTCTGGTGGTGATCTCAAGACCTGGTTAGGTCCGTACAGGAAGAGGTGATTCTCCAGGTACTTCAAGTAAGCCCTTTTCCTCCCCCCCCCCCAACTGTCCACTAATCCATATCAAGTCGAGGATAGCCGATCCTCTAGTTCTTTCCTCTACTTTCTTGTAGCAGAAAGTTATTAGCCACACATGTCAGGAATTTCCTGGAAGGGCCACTTTTGGCAGAATTTGTCTCCCAATAGATATCGGGGTAATTGAAGTCCCCCATTACTGCTACATCTCACTTCCTTGAAACACTGGCAATTTAGCTTTTCAAAAGTTTCATCCTCGCCTTCTCCTTGATTGGGTGGCCAGTAGTAGACTCCGGCTGTCAAGCTCCTTTTATTCCTTGCCCCTTGCTTGAAGAGGCTACCAGGTCATCTGCCTGTATTTCTGTGCAGGGATAAGTATTTTTAACATATAATGCGACTCCGCCTCCCTTTCTTTTTCTTCTGTTCTTTTTGAACAAATTATCCTTTCAATTGCTGTATTCCACTCATGGGAGTAATCACACCAAGTTTCATTTGTACCTATCAAGTCATATTTGCCTTCATGTATTAAGAGTTCAAGTTAATTCTATTTGTTTCCCATACTCTGGGCATTAGTATATAGACATCGAAGACCATGTGCTTTATAGTCTGGCTTCTTTCTTACACAATGGTGAAGAGTATTTGAGGGTGCTATTAGAGCTGTTCTCTCTGCTATGGTGCGTAAGCCTTCATCCATTGTTGCCTCCAAGTTTACATCTCCCTCCCCCATAGGATTCAGTTCAAAGTTCTCCTGATGAAGTTCTTCACGCTGTGGCTGAATATATTCTTCCCAGCCCTTGTGAGGTGCAATCTCTTGCCAGCAGCCCATCTTCCAAGTAGTGTAGCCCAAGGTCCCATAATCTGAATCTCTCATGTCGGCACCACCTTCGTAGCCAGTTGTTCACCCAAAGTATTTTTCTTCCCCTTTCTGTTCCTCTTCCAAGAACTGGGAGGATGGATGAGAAAACAATCTGGGCCCCAAATTTCTTGAGTTTCCTTCCCAAAGCTTCAAAGTCTGTCGTGATTTCTTCTTAGCTCCTCTTAGCAGTATCATTTGTTCCCACATGGATGAGAAGAAAAGGATATGTGTCAGTGGGCTTTATGAGCTTTGGCAACCCTTCAGTCATGTCTCTAATCTGTCCTCCAGGGAGACAGCATACCTGGTGAGTCCATGGGTCCTCACGACATACTTGAGTTTCAATTCCACACAACAGGGAGTCTCCCACAATGACTACTCTTCTCTTCTTTTTGTTGTAGGCCTTGGTATTGTTGCCTCTGCTTGACTGACCTTATGCCTCTTGCTCACTGCTGCACGGGGTCCCTTGTAATTCTTCCTCTGCAGACTGTCCTCCAGTCTCATCTTCCAGTATCTGAAAGCAGTTACATAGCTCTAGTGGTTCCACCGGTGCAGAGTGTCTCCTAGTTCTTCTGCTCCTAACTGTTACCCTTTTCCAGGGAGTTTCCCCTTCATTGGCTTTCCTCACCTCAGCATCTCCCACCTCTGCTTCAACTTGCTGTTGCTCTTCCACCTCCTCTGCTTCTCTCTGCTGTTGAAGTTCCACTGTTCTGTCTAAGAACTCTTTGTCTCCTCTTATTCCTTGGAGGGTGGACACTTGTCACTTAAAGGCACTCACTTTTTCTTCCAATAGTGCTACCATCTTGCACTTGTTGCACGTGTACGCCATGTTGATCTCAGGCAGGAACACAAACATTGCACACGCTTTGCAGGTCACCAGCATTGGAGAATCCTTTCCATCCATTGTCCCTTTTTGTTTCTGCCTTTCTGACTGTAATAATAATAATAATAATAATAATAATAATAATAATAATAATAATTTATTTCTTACCCGCCTCTCCCTCTGGATCGAGGCTTGGAACAACATGATTAAAAACAATTTAAAAACCATGTAAAATACATAAAACTGATTAAAACATATAAAAACTACTACTTTGTTAAAATTCCAATAAAACTCCTAAAATTCGACTGGGTATGTGATGTTCAGCTGCTGAGAGAACTGTTTATATCAACAATTGTAAGTAGTTGTATATAAAAAGTCATAAAAGAAGGTAAATATGAGAACAATTATGTTGTAACTAGGTAAGCATAAGGGGGGGAGTTCATGTGTGAGTGCTGATTGGATGGTGGCGGGAGAGTGCCTGGATTGGCTGGCTGTGTGAGAGTGTCTGTGTATATATTGAGGGAGCTGACAAGAGCTGACAGTTAGTTAAGAGTTAGTTAGTTAGTTAGTTGAGGAGAGGGAGAGGGAGAGGGAGAGGGAGAGGGAGAGGGAGAGGGAGAGGGAGAGGGAGAATAGATTAGAGATAGGAAGGACCAACGTGTTTTGTTATTTGGGGGGAACTAGTTTGTGGGAGAGAGTGGAGAGTAGTGGAGAGTGGGTAGAGTAGGCAGGATAATTAGAACGTTAGTTTCTATTGTCAGTGTTATAAGAAGAAAGTACTGAAACCATAAAGCATTGTGCCTGTAACCAATACGAGTCTATACCTGAGGAAACCATCACGCTTATTGACCTGCATATACTTCTGTTAATAAATCTTGTTTATTTACAACTGGTGTGATCATTGGAATTGTACCTGAGTAAGGTCCTGGTGGCAGCGGACATAAGAAGGGGGATTTGAGGGCTAGGGTGCTGGGCTGTGGAGCTGTGGGGCCTAGAAGAATAAAGGCGGGACGGGAGCAGCAGCAGTAGCCCTAAATTCTCAAACACATCATAAGCACGGGGGGGGGGGGGGGTTGAAGTAAGCCCTGAGTGCGAGTGGCGTGGACAGCCCTGTTGTGTAGCCTGGTGAGTGGCACAGGTACAGGCAGGGCATCACAGGGTAGGCCTGTCGGAAGATATCAGTCTTTATTGTTCTCTCAAATTCTAGAAGACTGGTAAGTTGGCGGATCTCTCCCGGCAGGCCATTCCACAGTCTGGGAGTGGCAGAAGAGAAGGTCCTCTGGGTAACAGTTGTCAGCCTAGTCTTGGCTGATGGTAATAAGTTCTTCCCAGAGGACTGTACTGGAATAGTCTGTGCGTTGTCCTGTCCTACCTGAAGGTTAACAACAGCGTCCTGTACTATATGGGTGTGTGTTACAAGAACAAAATTTTGGGTTAGGGACTTCCCCTGCTGAACTCCCCCTGACAAACTCCTGTTTGCTCTCCCTGTTCGCTTGCTCTGAGTGCTCTCTCTCTCTGGGTGCTGTCTTCCTTATGTACCTTCTAGTTCAGCTGGGGCAGCTTCTTCTTCTGTGCTCTGCATCCTTAGAATAGGGGAGAGATTTTGAGAGGCTATTTGCACACAGCTCTAGTTATTAATACTCCTATTTTACAGATGTGGAACATTAATGCAGGCAAAGAAGCAATTAGCACAGATTTTGTATTTTAAAGTTGCTATTGTAAAACCATTGGGAATTAGATATACTTGTTGATCTATTGCAAATCACTGCAAATCTTCAATAGATCCTGATCTATCATTTGCCCAACTTTGAGTTAAAGAACTGGAATAATCGAGGAAGTCCTCTAATCCTCAATAGACTAAATGACCTAGTTCGCATGACAAAGCAACCCACAAGTAGGCAAGTCATCTAATTAGTCCTGCTGCGGGTAAACAGAACTCGACAACCCAGGGAAATTCTATCTTTGGGTTGTTTATCATGATGTTAGAAGCCAGAATTGTGGGTTGTTGGGGGAGGGAGAGACAATCCATGAACAAACCATGGGTTGTTTCTCCCCCAGCAACCCACAATTCCAAGTTTGGCCATCATGATAAATAGAGCATCCCTGGGTTGTTTATATCAGCGAGGCAGCCAGGAGCTAGCATGTTTGCTCACTCCCACTTGTTCATGACAAACCAGGATTTAAACCAGGTGTGGGCAACTTGTGGCCCTCCAGATGCTTTGGCCTACAGCTCCCATAATCCCTCTTCTTTCACTCTGCTGGCTAGAGCTGATGGGAGTTTAGGCCAAAACATTTGGAGGAACATAAGTTCCCCACCCCAAGTTTAAACAAACCCTAGGTAGTTGGGACATGTGAACCGGATCAATCAGTGTGCTGCCACCAAATTATAACCAATGGTAAATCTATCAGATTAGGAGTGAACACTCTTGAACAGCAATTGGCCAAAGCAAACCACATGACAAATACTCATGCCTGGAATGTTTGTTTGCGTATGTATTCCTGAAATGTATATACATAAATATGGTAAACTCTCTGGGGAGGGCATTCCACCAGGCCCATAGCCAGACTAAAAGTTCGAGGGGGGGGATGATAAAAAAAGTAGTGTGCAGTTCATCTGATTTGCAGGCCTTTTAAAGGCAATATTACCAATGTTTTAATTATTTGCAACAATATTTGGGGGGCAGAGGAAATTTAGGGGGGTAGCCCGCCCCCTACACCATCCCTGGTTGCCACCACTGAAAAGGTTGTCTCCCTGATAGCCACTCACCTCAAATTCAATTGGTGAGGGTACCTGGAGCCAGGCTCCTAAAGAGGAACTATGTCAACCTGAAATGTGGATTCATAACAATCATCAATTAATGCAGAAATGGGATGTTTAATTTCAGTGGGATTAGTGATGAAATGGGAACATAGGAAGCTGCTTTATACAGAGTCAGACCCTTGGTCCACCCAGGCCAGTACTGTCGACACTGACTGGCAGCAGCTCTCCAGGTTTTCAAGCAGGATTCTTTCCTTGCCCTACCTGGAGAAGCTGGAGGTTAAACCTAGGACCTTCTGCATACAAAGCCTGTGCTCTATGACGCTGAGCCATGGCCACTCGATGGATGGTGTGGACTTGTGTGTGCACATGCAGAAGTGACATGGACCAGAAATGACTGATCTGCTCATCCTTACGTACACGTGCCGTGTGGCAGGCCATTCCAAACGGCGAATATACAGACTCCCGTTTGCCAATGATGGGCATGTAATCCCACGATAAATTTGGCATCTGTTATGTCCTGCCAAGTGACGAGGTCTTGGATCTCCGATCAGGTGAAGATGTGTGATAAAACTCTCTGAACCACTTGGCAGGAGTCGACGGAGAATTTGTACAGACAACCTCAGAGCGAGGTCGCTTTCACGCTGTGGTCGCCGGATGGGATCATCCTACCAAACGGAAAGTAGAAACTTTTATTCTTTTTTTGTTTTGTTTTTCACACATCAGGTGCAGATGAGTGATAATACTAAACAGAATCGTCTATCCAGACACCTGGCTTACTGAGTGGCCACATGGATAGCTGTGCTAAGTTGACACTTGGGCGAACGGTTGGCCGCATGGACTCCATCTCTGAAAGAAGAGGGGTAGAAAGATTTCCTGGGATGTGGGGCAAAGCCAGCTGGCACAAATATTAGCATCTGCAGTTTCTTTTAAAAAGCAAACAAAAAAAACCCCACAGCCAAGCCCTCCTCAAACATCTTGGCGGATTCATTTGTTTGGTTCCACCCGTTCCGCTGTTCCCCCCTCCCTCCTTAAGCATCCACCGCCACACACAGCTTGCTGTTCAGGGACTCCATTAATCCTACATTTCCTCGATGGTATCTAAGTCACAGTGGGTTTCCACAGAAATTAATTTGTCCTGACAACAGGCCTAAAGATTGGAGTCCAGGGATCGCTTGGCATATTCCCTTTAAACCGAGCACAATAATAAACAGACGGCTGATAAGGACAGTTCTTAAAGACCACACAGAGGAGCGGCCTAGAATAGGACTTACTCATTGGATATCACTGGGGTCCGTCTGATAACTGCCAAGCCAAAGACGCTCTATGTTTGATAGGGAAACAAGCAGCCTGGATTGATGTGCGTTTCACTGTGGCGCCAGCAGCGGCAGGTTGAACAAACCTAATCGAAGCATATAAATTTCTCGCTATTTTAAGGCATAGAATAATTTTCACATTTCCACTGGAAGCAAGAGGAGAAGAGTTTCTTATAGTGCAATCCTATGTGTGCTTACTCAGTTGTAAGTGCCTCCATGTTTAGTGGGTCTTACTCTAAGGTAACTGTACATAGGATTGCAACCTTATTTTCTAATCTTTATGGACTTGCCTTTTTCTCTCTTTCTTTTTCAAATCTCTTACTCTTTTCATATGGCTCACTTTTTATCAGAATGTTAGTCTGGATATATATTTTTTTCCTGAGACTGCTACATCCCATGGAATTTCCTCAGTCCTAGGTCCAAAAATACTGTTAGTGAAAATCTACAATACTATTTATTTGAATATTATCCATTATTATTATTATTATCATCTCTCTTTTCTCAGTCATGGTGTTTTTTCTAGACAGACATGACCGGGCTTTGCCAAGTCATGCTGCCTTTTACTATATCAGGAATTTCCTGACAATTGAACATGTTTTAAGTATGACTGCTTTCTGGATTTTGGTGTGGATATATATCGGTAGATCTAGTTTCTGATTTTTTTTGTAATTTTTTTTTGTGTGATGCCAGTGATGATGATGATGATGATTACTCTTGCCTACCTGATCTCAATGGCTCTGGGTGGGTAACAGTGTGTGTATGTGCCTGTCTGTCTGTCTGACTGTATGTGTTTATGTGCATGTAGGCTTTATTTTATTTCATTTTATTTTCCCACTTTCACCTCAACTATGAAGGAGAGGACCCCCATGGCACCTTACAACAATAATAAAACAATCACTGCAAGCAATACAGCCATACAGATATTGAATAACTCTAGAAGTACTCTATGTAATAATGATATACTTTTAAGCTAAGGCTGTTTTAAGCTAAGGCTGTCCTTGTTTTCTATCCCTTGTATATGGTTGAGTGTACACACATACTTATACACACCAGGAAAAAAACCTGCTACAAGCACAGAATTCCTGTGCTTTTATTTATTTATGCAATATGATAATTGCATGGATAGCCTAGCAGGTTTTTAATGTGTTGCTATTTGTCAATAAGGAATCTCAGCTCTTGAAGAATTGTGATTTATGAGGTTGTCAATAAAATCCATTTCAGCAGATTTATGAAAATGCCGTCATAATATTGTGAACAGGTCCCTGTATGAAGTAGGAGGAATGTTGCTTAACTTTTCGCCATTCAGGCATAGAAGAAATAACAGAGAAAATGATGCATTGCAAAGAGGCAAATTTAGAGAGAAGCAGAAGAACTGTTTAGGGGGCCTGAAAGATTCACTGCTCCCCTCTCTAAAGTGAAGCTTTATTTTGCTTTTAATGACCAAAACACATTATGAAATGACAACTTCTCAGAGCTGAGACAGCGAGACGTAACTGTATTAAAAGCAAGGTGTAATAACAATCTACTTAGCAGGGATGGTATCTCTACACCTCCATTGCATGAATCAAATATTATTTTAATGCCCCTGATGGTTTTTTCTTCCCCGATGAAAATTTAGCTGCATGTTTGTTTGTTTGTTTGTTTGTTTTTTCCATGATAGTCCCAGGCTCAACAACACCAACAGAATAATGATTGAGCATGGTACATTTTCCCATCAGCTTACAATAACAAAACATGCATACACACCATCACCTGAGTGTTCAAAACATCTATGTGCTCCGGGTAACAAATAATATGAAAGCTGTGAATCCGCATTAGCAGGGGCACGCAGGTGGGATGAGAGAAGTTAACAGATCCAAAGTGGTTATACAGGAGTGATCACTCAGAATGAATGGGGCTGAACTTGCTCCTGGGTTGCTATGGGAGGCTGTCTACCAGGATGGGGTGGGTGGGGTGGGTGAATGGAGGCTGCTAGCTCCTATGTGAGTGGGGCAGTGCATCTGCCCCGGTTTTCAGTCAGAACTGCTCAGAAATCTAAAGGAGCTATCCAAGGTACTTTGCACCTTCGATAGCTCCTGTAGATTTCCAACTGGTTCTGACTGAAACCCGGAATAGATTCACTGCTCCACTGACTTAGGAGCTACCAGCCTCCATGCACGTATGCAGTGTTGTAGTGGAGTCAGTGCTTATAGGAATTTTTAGCAGGGCGTTTATGTCTTCTGCCACCCCTCACTGAATTCCCTGTTCTCCCTGAGCTTAGCTATGTAATCCTCACAATAGCTGGGAGCGAGGGGAAGACTTTTCCCAGCGACGATATGTTGCTTCATTTAGTAATGCAAAGTATTTTGGGATGGCTTGATTTTGATTGGACAATTAAGCCTGCACTTCAGAATTTACCACTATCCCCCTGTACAGGGCTACTGAGTCAGCCCATAGGTCCATCTACCCTGGTATTGTCAACACTGACTGGCAGCAGCAGCTCTCCAGGGTTTCAGGGCGATGTTTTCCAGCCCTGGCTGAAGAAGCTCAGGACTGAACCTGGGACCTTTGGCATGGAAAGCAGGCACACTATTACAGAGCTGTGGCCCCTCCCTGAATAGCTGAGGCGGCAATTCTATCCCAGATCTAGGGATGTCAGAGAAATCTGCAATGGAAACAAATGAGTTCACATTTCTATGAACCCGCCTCATGGATACTGCAGTGAACTGGCTTTTCCTGAATTGCATGGATTCTGTGGACTAGCGGACCATCTTTTTTTACTTTCTAGAATTGTATGCAGAGTTAGTCATAGAGAAATATGTAAATAAAAACCTACCAAAACCAATGAACAAACAAACAAAACCCAACAGCCCAAAATATGTATTTCCCCCATAGGTGAAAGTATGAAAATGATTTTTTTTGGGGGGGGGATTGTGCATTGCGGGGGGGATTTGTGGATTTTCACAAGTGTAGATTTTGCACACATTTGGAAAATTGGAAGCAAATCAAATTCTGCTAATGAATGAGTGGATGATGGAATCAAATCATTCCGTCTGCATTTCGACAATCCACGAAATGCAGACGGAATGGATTTTAGGAAATACATCCATCCATATCGAAATCTCTCCCCATCCACACGTGGGGTTTTCTTCCAAATATGCATGCATAGAATTGTAGTCAAAGACAACCTTGTAAATAAGCCTACAAAATCACTAGCCTGCAAAAAGTTTTACTAGATGTTGATGACTGGCAGAGGAGGGAGAAGGGATTCAGACTCTCCATCAGCCTGCTGTATTTTTGTGGTTGGTTCAGAGGAGGGGCTTCCTTCTTCTGCCAGCCTGCTTGGTTTCTACGCTAAGCATAGTCACTTACAGACAATTTCCTTATCACCTCTGGCTACTGGGCTAGTGCTTAAATGCAAGGCTGGTGTAAGAGATTGAAATGGTGGATTCAAGGGAATAGGCAATAAGCCTAGGAATCTGCCTTCTTCCAAGTCAGACCATTGGTCCACCTAGTTCAGAAATGTCTACTTGATCAACAGCTGCTCTTTAGGGTTCTAGACAGAAGTCCTAACAAGCCCTACCTGTAGTTCACGGGGACTGAATTGAGGGTGTAGCTGCAGGGGAATGGGAGAGTACCATGAAGGTCACGAATCTTGATATCCCAAGGGAACAGTGAGAGCCAACACTACAGGACCCAAGACATCGTTGAGTAAATAAGTTTGGCATCTGTTTTCCTGAATGCATAGAGGAACTGACATTAGATCCTAGAGAAAGAGGACCCTGTATAAAGAGCTTTTGTATAAATGAAAGCAGTGGAGGTCCAGTCGCGATTGGGCTGTGTGTACCCATTCTGGGTTCCAGGCAGAACTAGCCAGAACTCTACAGGAGCTAACCAAGGTGGTGAATAATAAGTTACCCCCCTCTCCTCCCCCTCCACACATTCATTTGTGCACCGAATAACCACCTACGTATAAACTCCTTGAATTTTGGCTTGGATCAAGAAATGGATCTGTTGTAAACGCTGCACTTTACTCCAGATGCATATACAACTCTTTCTAATACTGTGCTTAATTTTTAAAAGCTTAAAATAAGATCCCGGGCAGTATCCAATGTGACACAACTGCTAACATAAATTACATTGTACTAGAGTAAATGACCTCTAGAAAAATGCTTATAGCACTTGCTGGTGTGATGGGTTTCCCTGGAAACCCTGATCCAAGAGCAAGCACTATTGTCATTGCACTAGTGGTCATCTACGCTAGTGCAATGGATATAGGAATGTAGGAAGCAGCCTTATACTGAATCAGACCCGTGGTCCATCTAGCTCAGTACTGTCGACATTGACTGGCAGTGGCTCTCCAGGCTTCCAGGCAGCATTCTTTCCTCACCCTTCCTGGAGAAGCCGGGGATCAAACCAGGACTTTCTGCATACAGAGCAGGTGTCCCATCACCCTTCCCAACATAAATGTAATATAGACATTTATAAATTTAACTCCTTTGCTGAGGGAATTACACTGGCTGCTATTGGCTACCAGGCCAGATTTAAGGTTTTGGTACTAGCGCACAAAGCCCTACACAACTTGGGACCTTCTCCCTTACCAATCTGTCTGATCGCTGGGGTCATTGGAGGGCATGCTCCTGGTGGTTCCACATGGACCTCTGGACTGATTGGAATCCACCAGGAAAAGAGCTTTTAATGTAGTGGAACCTTCTCTGTGGAACTCTCTGCCCCTGGAGGTCAGGCAGGCAGGCAGGCACCAACACTAGGGTGCTTCCAGTGCCTCCTGAAAACAACTCTATTTTGAGAAACCTTCCCCAAATGACCTTCCCCCTCCCCCCGGTCCTGTATTTTAAATAGAACAATTTTAATTTGCTTTTTTAAAAATCTTTTTTTCTTTTTACTGTTTTTACTGTTTATGTTCACCACTCTGGAATCCTTTTAGATATTGTGAGGTACAGAAATATTGTTTAATAATAATAATAATGATAATAATAAGAATAATAATTTAATTTATAAATGTAAACATAAATGTAATTTATGTTTGTGGTAGTGTCACATAAGAAGAGCCATGCTGGATCAGACCAAGGGGACATCTGTGTTCACCCAGATGACCAATGGAAACCCAGAAGTGGGACTTGAGTGCAATTGCACCCTCTTGATGTACATAAGTATACTGCCTCCGATCCTGGAGTCAGTGTATAGCCATCAGGACTAGGAGTCATTGATAGCTTTCTACTCCTTGAATTTGGACATAAGAACATAAAAGCCATGCTGGATCAGACCAAGGGTTCATCTAGTCCAGCAATTTGTTCTCACAGTGGCCAACCAGCTGTTGACCAGGCACCCACAAGCAGGACACGGTGCAACAGCACCCTCCCACCCATGTTCCCTAGCAACTGGTGTATACAGGCTTATTGCCTATATTTGTCCAACCCCCTTTTAAAGCCATCCAAATTGGTGGTTGTGGCGTTGCCCCACAGTTTTGTCCCCTTAGGTATGTCTGGGTCTGTATGTTTAGAGAGTGCAGAATGTGGGACTGAGTGGGTGTGGCTGGTGATGCTGGAAAAGGGAGGGGAGAAGAGTATATATAGTCGGTTAGTAGTTAGTCTGTCAGTTGGTTGGGTAGAGGGTGGTTAGGTTGAAGATAGATGTGTTTAGATGAGTGTTCTTGTCAGGAGTGTGTGAAGAGTAAATAAATATAAGATTTTAAGGATTTAGGATTATTAGTAAGATTACAAGAATTATTAGGAACTGTAAACTAAGAACTGTAAACAACAATAAACATTATCTTTTATTTTTGCTCCCACAAACCCCGCGTCAGCTTGGCTTTGTCACCTGCTCTATTAGTTCATAAGGAAACACCTTACGTGAAACCTTCAGCCCAGTATAGTCACAGAAGAACCTTTTCAAAACCTCAGTACCTTTTCCCTCTGCTATAAGGGAAAAGTGGTGTTTCTTTTACCCTTCCCTCAGGTGTTTAAGTGGTGGTGCTTAGCCTGAGAGGGGTGTGCGCATCTAGGCCTGGTGTTTGAGGCTGTGGCGTCACAGTGGTCCTCACTATGTCTTTTTGGAACTATGCACTGTGCGAAGAAGGAAGTCCTTTTATCTGGCAGCCACCCCCTGATCGGGTAAAAACAATTCCAGGCAGTAGGAAATCCAGTAGAAAGGCTTCCTACACTGGCTAGGATACTGATTTGCTAGATTTTCAGTAGGCTGACCATCTGAAAAGGAGGACAGGGTTCATATAACTTTAACAGTTGTAGAGAAACGGGAATTTCAGCCAGTGTCATTTGTATGCAATTAGTTCCTGGTGATATTCCCTCTTCATCACAACAGTTAAAGTTGCAGAGCCCTGCCTTCTTTTGTATACGGTCATTCTAGTATAGTGCCTGCACTTTTAACTGTTGTGATGAAGAGGGAATTTCACCAGGAACTAATTGCATACAAATGACACCTGCTGAAATTCCCGTTTCTCTACAACTGTTAAAGTTATATGAGCCCTGTCCTCCTTTTCAGATGGTCAGCCTATTTTCAGGCCTTTCTGATCAGTACTGTTCTGTGTTGTGGCTGGGAGAAAGCCATTGTATTCTGAGCTGCGGGGAATTTTTGGAGTCTTGTGGAAGGAGCAGGATGGGCACGTTATTCATAAGAAACTCCCAGGTGACTGCACCATCGCAAGATCTGTATTTGCCTTGGGGATTGCATTGTAGTCTATATAGCAGGCTCGATAATCCATCACTGCTGATCTCCATTAGTGGCTTAGAATTTTTGCATGGGGAATATATATATATATATATATGTGTGTGTGTGTGTGTGTGTGTGTGTGTGTGTGTGATTCAGGTGCTTTAGCAGCTGCAAGCACCATACCTGTTGGCTTGTGAAAAGCTTCATATTTATTACATCAACACCTGGGGGGGGGGAATAGTAAATACCTGTCCTAAGAATGGCCTCAAAAATTAGTTCACAGACTAAGTATTAATCAATTACAGCCGGCATGCTTTTAAAATTAAATTGTGAATAGCTGTAAAAAAAAATGTATTTGTCTCACTTAAAGAGCTCAATTAATTGCGCTGAAACAGAGAAGGAATGGGGGGGGGACAGGGATGGAGGCAGGAATGAGAAAGTCTAACTTGATTAAAAAAATAAATATTCTTTGAAGCTCCTCTTTCTGATTTTTGATGTAGGCCGAATGGCCTTGCCAATACAGTTCATAGTACTGGGACAGAACAAAGACACTCGCTTTCCCCACTGATACACCTATAGACAATCAAAATTATTAAATGCCTTTCCATAGGATCATGGGTGTCAAGCCACCAGGAGCATCTGTTTGTATACCCTTTGACTTTTCACAGATGGGAAGAGGTAGGGTGACCACATAAAATCCAGGTCAGGGCTCATGTAACTTTAACAGTTGTAGAGAAAAGGGAATTTCAGCCAGTGTCATTTGTATGCAATTAGTTCCTGGTTATATTCCCTCTTCATCACAACAGGTAAAGTTGCAGGGGCCCTGCCTTCTTTTGTATATGGTCACTCTAGTATAGTGCCTGCACCTTTAACTGTTGTGATGAAGAGGGAATTTCACCAGGAACTAATTGCATACAAATGACACTGGCTGAAATTCCCTTTTCTCTACAGCTGTTAAAGTTACATGAGCCCTAACCTGGATTTTATCTGGTCACCCTAGGAAGAGGGGCATTCCTGAGTGTGCCTTGAGCAGGGCTGGCCCTAACATGTGGCAGAGAGAGGCCGTCACCTCCAGCAGCAGATGCTGGGTGATATAGAGGGGGCAGCAGCCTCCTGTCCTTTCTCCTCTGTTGGAAGACAGAGCTCTGTGTTACAGCTAGCCTGCCATGAATCTCCTCAGCTAGCCACCTGCAATCAAGTATGGTGGAAAATGCTGCCCCGTCACCAGGCCAGACTGGTTTGCTTCTGGAGTGGGCACCATCATAACTTTTGTCTAAGGCAGCATAAGAACATCAGAAGAGCCATGCTGGATCAGACCGAGGGTCCATCTAGTCCAGCACTCTGGTCACAGAGCGGCCAACCAGCTGTTGGCCAGGGACCAACAAAGCAGGAGATGGATGCAACAGCACCCTCCCACCCGTGTTCCCCAGCAACTGGTGCACACAGGCTTACTGCCTCGGATACTGGAGGTAGCACATAACCATCAGGGCTAGTAGCCCTTGATAGCCTTCTCCTCCAGGGATTTATCCAACCCCCTTTAAAAGCCATCCAAATTGGTGGCCATCGACTGGTGGCCAGCAAAATGTCTTGGGTCAGCCCTGGCCTGGAGTTGCTGGTTGGGGACAAGAAAGGAGTCTGAAAGATCAAGGTGGGCTCAAGGACAGAGCAGGGCAGACAACAGCATCTCTGGTGGGCTCAGCAGGTCAGGGGAACACATATAGGGCTGGCTTCAGGTTTGGTGGAGTTCTTCTATGTTGTTGGGTCCTCTCCATCTTAATTGGTAACAGTGACAGGTTGGCTGGGTCTGGGAGCTGAAAAGAGAGAACTTGTCTCAATATGCTGGAAAAAAATACTATATATATATATATATATATATATATATAACATATTTATACTGCCCAACAACCAAGGTTCTCTGGGCAGTTCACAATTAAAACCATTAAAGAATAACACTATTTTTATAGCATTTTGAGACAAGCTCTCTCTTTTTGGATCATTGTTGAGTTTCCTCATACTTGCTGGATCTGGGAGCCTCCATTTTGATTTCCCGCATATGGCCCCCAAGATAGTGGTGTTTTGGCACATTCTGGAAATTAAAATAGCAGCTCCTGGACATGGTTACTTCTTAAAAGGAGTTGCTCATGGCCAGTGGAGCCCTGGATCTGCTTGCTGACACTAAGCCTGCACTTGTAAATCACCACTTGTAAATCACCAAAACAAATAAACGAACACCGATTTTCATAAAATTTGCATATGCTAGTTTATATGTATAGATGCAAATTTAGAAATAATTACGATAATTTAAATTTAAAAAAATACAGGACATCTCACCCTAGTGACCAGGTGAGCTGTGTACCATTCTCAGACTGCTGTGCAGGTGCTGTTGATGGGCAATTTCAGGGCTCTTCTTTGTGATGGTTCTTTATCTTAAACTAGATTTGGGATGGTCAGCCCTTCAAATACAGGATGGCTTCAAAATAGAGGATAGTCCTCTGTAAAAAAACATCTGCAACACACACACACACACACACACACACACAAATGGGCACATGGCGCAAGAGAGAGAGAGAGAGAGAGAGAGAGAGAGAATTACCCAGGCACCACTTTAATAGAGAGCCTGAGAAAGATTGGCAGATGAAAAGGACACACATTTTGTATATTTCAATTTCAACCCCCCTCCCATTCTCACAGGCTCATTTCTGGCCGCCCCCCCCCAGCCCCAAATAAGTCTCTTTTGCTATCTGATGGGCATGGTATTCCCAGACATTGAAATAGCCTACCCTGCAATGGCTGGTCTGAAAGAGGTGGGTTAATAAGGTGTCCACAATGATCCAATTATTTAATTTGTAAATTTAATTTCTGCGCTTTTGCAAAAATGCAAGGGACATTTTCTAGAATGTTTCATCTCTCAAGCGATAGGACGGACAGGATTGCTGCATCTCAGACTCATTAAGCAAAATGTTACTTTCCTCTGGACAGGTAGTTATGTTGGGAGGGGTAGATAGGACAGAAATTAGCATACATGTATGTGTGTGTGTATATATATATATATATATATATATATATATGTGTGTGTGTGTGTGTGTGTGTATATGCCCTAAATATATATGTGTGTGTGTATATATGTGTGTGTGTATATATATGCCCTAAACATATATGTGTGTGTATATATATGCCCTAAATCTTCAGAACATTTATTGGTGATAAATACCAAAAAACAAAAGAAAAGGTGCCCTTCGTAAATAGGGGCAGGCAGAACCACTGAAGTGGATGGGATCCGCTTAACAACAGCTCAGCAGGGCTCATATAGCCCTAGTTCATTTCAATGGCGCTCCTGCAGGATGATGACCCCAGACTATTAAGTATTTTTTTTTAATTAGGGCCAAATCAGGCATTGTCCCCCTCCCCCTAATTTTTATTCTTCCTCCACTCCTGTAGCAAATCGTTCTCTAACATGGTTTATCTATTTGACATGTTTTATATATTTGATTGGAGTGACTTTGCGTTATTTGATGCTCTGATGAGATAAACAGACAACTTTTGAATCGGCTTGGTTTCCCCCACCTCTTCTCCATTAGAATACAAGCCCATGGATGTTTCACCCTGCCTGTTTCTTCCACTCTGATTTCCCTAGGGAGTCATTATCATGCTGCTCACACAGAGAGTCACCTACACTGTTGAACTTGCTATCAAATAACCTTCAAAACGTTACTAGTTATTATGTGTCAGAGGCCAGATTTATGATAAACTAACTTTGAAAGAAGCGTGAATCTTCTGGCTTTTGGGGGTGGGGTGGGGGGGTTGATTCTCATTAACATTTCTTTGTGATTTCCTTGGGTTTAATTTCAAATTGCTTCACTTTATTCTGCCCCTCTTTTATGCTGGCTTCCAGAAGAGATTTTCTCCTCCCTTCATTCAGATAACTCTTCTCCTTAAATGCGATTTCATGACGATATCTTAGCCCAGGTTCCCCCACCCCTCTTATGGGGAATGAGAAGTGAGGAGCATTGTTCTTAACACTACCCAGTTGCTCTCTGCAGCTTATTAAGAGGGCTCAAAAGCCTTTCTTTACGGTTAAACTTTGTGGCAAACTAAAGCAAGGCAGTTATTGTTTCTGGAACTCACATAGGCCAACTAACACGTCAAAGGAGAGGAGGATGCTAAGGAAGCATTTCAGGCAGAAGCGATTGGGCATGCCTCTGGGTTGTATTTGTGATTCTTGGGGCTGCAGCAAAAGGGCCCATTTTGTCCTAATTATTAGGTGCACTTCTACACAACAAGCAGAACTGCAATTGTAAAAATTGTAAAATGGTGTAAAATTGTATTACATCAATTGTAAAAGTTATATCAAGTTAGTAAAAACTTTAATCAAAATATATTTAGGAAATTGAGTCCACATAGTATAGATCCTCAGCCATGACAGTAAGGCAGTAGCTGGACCCAAAAGGCCAGAGGCAAATGACATGGTCCAAACAGGCCAATGGTCAGGTTCTCAAACAGAGCAGATGTGGATCTAAAGGGCAAGAGGCAGATGACATGGTTGAAGGGTGGCTGAGGCAGATGACATGGTCCAAACAAGCCAATGGTCAGGTTCTCAAGCAGAGCAGATCCAAAAAGCAAGGGGCAAATGGCATGGTCAAAGGGTGACCAATAACAGGTCAACAAAAAAAGAGGAAATGCGTCATGACAACAGAGGACAAAAGAGGGCACCAATTTGCATAACATATTATAAATGGAAATATAGTACATCTCACCCTAGTGGGGGAGACTGTGACCGGGTGTGTTGTGGGCCTTGCTCAGTCTGCTGTTCAGATGCTAATTGTGGATGGGAAACCTCAGAACTCGTGTTGCTGTCCCTTCTTATGGCTCTTTACCTTTAAGCTAGACTTGGACTATACAGCCTTTGAAATAGAGGACTGTCCTCTAGAAGCCCTTGAAATAGAGGGCTGTCCTCTGTAAAGTAGGCCACCCTATGTGGTCTACAGTGCATTGGCGGTCACTAAGGGTGTGCGCTGGATCGGCTCCGATCCACGATCCGGAGCCGATCCAGGGGAAATCGGATACAATTATCCAATTTCCGATCACCCCTCTGGATCGTCCGATCTTTCCCAAACCGGTCCGGAAGGACCCAATCTGGTTCAGGAAAAATCGAAGGATTGGCGGGTGCCCACTGGCGCCCACCGCTGCTTCCATTGGTGGGCACCAGCGGGCGCCCACTGATGGAAGTGGACAGCGGGGGGTGACTTACCTGGCGAGGCGTCCTCCTCCTCCCGTTGCCGGCTGTAAACTACTGCAAACTAGGCCTCACGGCCTAGTTTACAGGAGAGCGCCAGGTGATGATGTCATCACCTGGTGCTCTCCTGTAAACTAGGCTGCAAGGCCTAGTTCACAGTAGTTTACAGCCGGCAACAGATGGAGGAGGACGCCCCACCAGGTAAGGAGCAGAGGGGGCTTACCTGGGGGGGCTGTCCGCTGCCATCCGCTGCCGCCCGGGCGGCAGCGGGTGCTAGCAGACCGCCCCGGGAGGTATCACGAGGGGGGAGGAGGGAGGGGGGCCATTTACCTGCAGGGTCATCCGCTGCCTTCACTTGCGTAGATCTACAGAGCACTAGGCTTTGTGGCCTAGTCCTCAGTAGATCTATGCAGGTGAAGGTGGCGGACGGCTCCGCAGGTAAAGAGGATCGCTGGGGGGGCTTACCTGCTGGGGGCCCTCCGCTGCCATCTGCTGCCACCCGGGCGGCAGCGGATGGCAGCGGAAGGGCCCCGACAGATAAGGAGGAGAGGGAGGACGGAGGAGGGGCCACTTACCTGTGGGGTCACCCACCGCCTTCACCTGTGTAGATCTACTGAGCACTAGGCTTCGCGGTCTAGTCCTCAGTAGATCTATGCAGGTGAAGGCGGCGGATGGCCCTGCAGGTAAGGAGGATCGCCGGGGGTCGGGCTTACCTGCCAGGGCCCCTCCGTTGCCATCCGCTGCCGCCCAGGTAGCAGCGGATGGCAGTGGATGGCCCGGAGGTAAGGAGGATCGCGAGGACCGCCATTTTCCCCCATAGACTTGCATTGGGGTAAAGCTTTCTTTCTCCCAATGCAAGTCTATGGGGAAAAATGGCAGCTGATCCGAAATTCAGACATCTGATTTTTGGATCGGGATTGGGTCCGATCCATACGGGGGACCTCCAATTTTGTTCCGATCTGATCCGGAACAAAATTGGAGGTCCCGATCTGGTCCCGATCTGATCCGGGGGGTCCGTGCACGCCCCTAGTGGTCACATTCTGCAGTAAGGAGGCAAGGCAAGAGTCCATTTAGCACCTTGTCTCTCAGACAAGTTGCTCAGATTGAGAAGCCAAGACAAGGACACTTCTAAAGATCAACAGGACCCTTATTGGTTCCTCAGGTCACCTGATTAATTCTGGGCTTTTTGGGTACAGTTTCCCTTCCTACCACTCCCAAGAAGGGACATTGTGGAGCAACAAGGCTCAGGCCAGCCAGTACCTCCACCCGGAAGCTGTTTTGATAGAGCTGTGTGTATGCCGCCTATGCTCTGCTGTTAGATTCCCTGGCCCCTATCGGCTGATGCCTTACCTAATCCCTAGGTTATAAGGACTAGACCCATGAGAAGCTATATATTTCATAGAATTCCCAATTACATCCCAGTTGCGGCATCAGCTAAACCTTGGCTATGTATGGAATGAAGTTCTTTCCTTCTTGCTTTTATACTTGTAAGGTGGTTTGTAAATGGATTAATGAAGGCCAAATCAGCATTTGGCAACATAGCTTTCTCTAAAAAGGCCAAGGTGGTTCCAGTCTACTGTCAAATAACAATCTCTGCTGCTCTGGTTGCCTATAGGCTCTAGTTATATGTTTCACCATTCTCTTGGAATGTTCCTGGATGGAATGCATACAGAAAGGAAAGTGACTGTTTTTCTTTCTCTGTTTCCTCCTTCCCCTTCTCCTATAAACCACCTAAAATTTGGCACACTTTCCAGAGGGTTAGCCATGTTAGTCTGTTGCAGCAAAAACAACAAAAGACTTGTGACACCTAAAGACTAACCGATTTTACTGTGGCATAAGCGGATGATGATGTGGGCTCCAGCCCGTGGAAGAAGCTTATGCCATGATCATATTTGTTAGTCTTTAAGGTGTCACAAGACTCTTTGTTATTAAACTTTGCTGAGCATTGTACAGAGATGAAAAGATAAGACAGTCCCTACCCACAGGTTTATGATCTGATAGACATGATGAATGATTCCTGGATGGATTTTTATTGTTTCTGGTTGTCGTTTTATTATTGATACCATGTCATTTTACCAATTGACTTCTTGATTTGTATTTTGTTAATTGCAAGCTGCTTTTGGGGGCACAGAATAGTGGAAAAGCAGAATATAGAAGTCATAATAGTGTTGTTGTTTATTGATACTAATAACAATAACAATAATAATAATAATAACATTCAACAGAGAGAGAGAGAGAGAGAGAGGGAGAGGGAGAGGAGAGGAGAGGAGATGGTGATTCTCCAGGGTTCCAGACCAGGTTCTTTCCCAGCCCAAGATGCAAATGCTGGGGTTTGCAGCCGTGATGTTTTGCATGAAAAACATGTGCTCTACCACTGAGCCATAGCTCTTCCAGGACAAATGGGGAGTGTTTAGAGTCTACATTTAACTAAGTCAGCCTCCCGCCTCCCCCTTACCTGGTGCCCTCTAAATGCGTTGGGCTACAACTGCCAGGTTAAAGTGCAAGGAGTTTGCCTAGTCCTCTAATGTGTGGCTTTTGTATGCACAGGATGTATGTTTTAGGACTGGGGAGTTTCATGTTCACATCCCCCTCTGCCATGCATGGAGATGTCCATCATGAGGAAATCCAGCTCTTTTTTGCAGTGCCCCTTGCTAAGCTTGCATTTGTGAACTGAACTGTGAGGTTTTCTAAAAAGCCAGGAACTTTTTCAGCTTTTTTTTAAACCCATAAATAGTAATTTGCACAAATTACATGTGAAATTTGCACAACTTTCTATTTATGAATCTCTCTCTCTCTCTCTCTCTCTCTCTGTGAAAAATCTACAAGCTGTCCTGACACGACAGTTTGAGTCAGGCCAGCACATGTGCAAATTCATGAAATTGCAAAAATTCTGATTCCTTCAATGAGTGGATGTTAGAACAAAAAGTACCTGACAACCTGTGAAACACAGACAGACCAGATTTTACAAAATCCCTACATCCCTAATGTCCCCTCCAGATGTTTTGGGCTACAACTCTCATGATTCCTCACCATTGGTTATGCTAGCTAGGACTGATGGGAGTTGTAAGCCAAAATGTCTGGAGAGCCACATGTTGCCCATCCCTGCTGTATAGTTAGGGAACATGACCAACTTCCCAAATGCCAACAACAGGTATTCCTCATGATGTAAGAGTGGGCATCACACACAACGAATGTCTCATATGAACCATGTCCTCGGTTCTACATATGCAATGTCAGGATGCCAACTATCAGAAGCTACCAGGACTAGGACCAGGCATCTGCAGGTCCCTGACATGCTAACAGCACGTCTATACTAATCTTGTATGGAAAAGCTCTTCTTGCTTGTACAGCATCACATTTAAATTGCATCTGAGTCAGAATAAGAGTGGATTTTGAAGCACATGAAAGGTTTTCTTCTTCTTCTCAGGGCCATCCCTACCATTAGGCAAAGTGCAACAGCTGCCTCAGGTGACAGGTGTAGGGGGGGAAGGGAACAAAACATTGGAAGTCAGAGCTGTGCCCACCCCCACCCCTCGCCGTAAGCTCGCCTCCTGCTCTCAGTTGCAGTGGAGGGTGCTGTCTCATTGCCAGTATTGAAATAAGACTCAACTGCCAGTCCAGTCCGCTTCTGTGTATGTACATAGGGATGGGCGCCATCTTGCATTCAGGAAGCAAAATGTCTTGGACCAGCCTTGGTTAAACTGGAAGTATCTATGGGCCAACATAATGGCTGAATTCGGACAACACGATAGTCAATGGTGGGGTAATAATCAACTTTACAGTTGTTCATCTAGGGGGTACTCCCCACACAACATGGTAATAAATAATCAACTGTGGTGTGGATTAGGATCAGCGCTGAGTTGACTATGGCAGCATTCGGACGACACGATAGTCAATACAACCGATAATTGTTTTCCCCTCCACCTAGTTGCTTATTGTGTCGTCCAAATTCAGCCAGTCTGTATCTCAAGGGCTTATTCAAAGGAGGATCTTTGAACATTGGAAGTAACCTTATACCTGGTCAGATCACTGATTCATCTAACTTCGTATTGTTCCTACTGACCAGCACAGGTTCTTTGAGTTTCAGAATGGGGTTTTCCCCAGTCCTATCTACAGATACTGGGCAATGAGACCTTTTGCATGCAAAGCATGCTGTCTACCAATGAGCTTTGCGCAGACCTTGACAACCTGGCTGTTCTGCTTTTTGCTAATCTCCTGGGTTGTGTCCTTCATGGCCTTTCATCTAAATCAGGTGTAACCAACCCAGTGCCATCCAGATGCTTTGGATGACAATTTCCACAATCCCTGTATCATTGGTCATGCTAGCAGGGACTTGTGGGACTTGTAGTCCAAAACATCTGGAGGGCATCAGGTTGCCTATCCCTGATCTACAGCTTTGGTTTTGAAGGACCGCTTGAAGGGATCACACTTCCAGGACAATTGCTTATGCAGGGGTAGGAAACCCCCTGCCAGTGTCCCCTGCCATGCAGGCTGGGGCTGATGGGATTTGTAGTCCCAAACACCTGGAGGTTGCCAGGTTGCCTACTACCCCTGCCTGATCTACTTTAATGGAGGCAAGGGATGGAGTCTGTATGTTTCTGCATGGCTTGAGCCAACCTTCTCCCCCTTAAGATAATTACATCTGTCCCCTTTACTCTCTTTACTTTACCCCTTTACTTCCAGCGCTTGTTTGTCTTTGTAACAGCACCTGTGCTTTAGTCATTTCCTCCTCCAAACTTTGCCGAAAGCGAACTTGAAGCTTCCTCCTGTCAGCTGCAAGATATAGATATATTATTGTCTTAATTACCCGCATTTCTCCTGCTGCTCATAATTTCGCTCGCTCCACCAAAGAGCTCTTCTGAGAGCAGTGAGGACTTCCTTTCCCTGTTCTTTAGGGGTTTAAAGGTTGTCAGATGTATAAATGATCTTTGCTGCCAAGCTTTTGACAATGTTCTTCACCGGCCGGTTGGATGGCTAAATATAGGTGAGCATTTTTCACTTGAGTGTTAAAAAAAGGGGCAAAACAGTCTCAGAACTGGGTCTAGAGAATGCCAGAGGGTGAGAACAGAGCAAGTGCCAATAGGTTTAGTTTTCTTTCTTTTTTCTGGTGGACTGTATATTTTCTAAAATAATAATAATAATAATAATAATAATAATAATAATAATACCTTAATGCTGATGTGATTTTAAAAAAAAATTTGGCCGAAATATTTATCGACAACACCAGTATTTTGTGAGCCATCAGGAATTCTTCTCTGATCAGGGTAGGGATGAACAGATCAGTCTATTTTTGATCCACATCCGTTTTACGTGACTTCTGGGAAGACGCGGCTGCAGCACCAACTCAAGACATTTTCTTGCCTGGAGTGAAGAACAAGATGGTGCCCCACCCATGCCAAGTACAAAAGTTGACTGGACTGATAGCTGACTTTGAAGGCAGCAGACCAGCTTAGGGGGCACAGGGCAGGGTGTGTGGTGGACAGCCCTCCCCTCCATCCCCCTGCTGCTGCCTCGCAGCATCTGTTAGCTGAGGTGACCATCTCATGCTACCTCATGTTCAGGCTGGCCCTTCTTGACTGCCTGCTCCTTCCATACTCCAGCTGTATTTTCTTTTGTGGTTTGGCTCTTGACTCGGCCCCTCATCTCCTTCCCTTTCTTATCCCTCTACTCTCCTGCAGGTATGGGGGGGGACAGAAAGTAGATATCCAGATGTTTTGGACTTCAACTACCAGCATTCCTGACCACTTCCCATGATGGCAGGGTCTTCTGGGAGTTCAAGTCCCAAACATCTGAAGTTAATGTGTGTGTGTGTGTGTTGTACAATGCCTAGAGAAATCTATTTTACTTGGCATTTAGTATATTAAATAATAATAATAATAATAATAATAGTAATTTTATAACGAATAGTAAAACACATTTAGGCCCTATCCATTTATTTATTAAATTTGTATCCCACCTTTAATTTCAATTAAAAATAAATAAAAATAAAATCAGTTATAAACACAGAAATAAAAAGAAATAAACAGCGCTCAGCCAGTTATAAATGCCCACCAACAAGCTACAAACCTAGGCTGACCATCTGAAAGGAGGACAGGGCTCCTGTAACTTTAACAGTCGTAGAGAAAAGCGAATTTCAGCCAGTGTCATTTGTATGCAATCAGTTCCTGGTGAAATTCCCTCTTCATCAGAACAGTTAAAGTTGCAGGGGCCCTGCCTTCTTTTGTATATGGTCACTCTAGTATAGTGCCTGCACCTTTAACTGTTGTGATGAAGAGGGAATTTCATCAGGAACTAATTGCACACAAATGACCCTGGCTGAAATTCCCTTTTCTCTACAACTGTTAAAGTTACAGGAGCCCTGTCCTCCTTTTCATATGGTCAGCCTAACAAACCTGCTTGAGTAGCAAAGGGAAGCTTGAATAAAAATATACTTGCTTGCAAGTTTAGAACAAGAAAGCCTCCCCTGGCAGAAAGTTCTAGAGTTTGGAAGCAACCACTGAGATTGCTTAGGCCTGGCTGGGTTGTTTCTTGTGTTAGGCCTGGCTGGGTTGTTTCTTGTGTTAGTAACATTTACCATGATAAAGGATGACCCTGTTCAGAAGACACCTTAAACTAGGGTGACCAGATAAAATCCAGGTCAGGGCTCATGTAGTTATAGTTATAGTTATAGTTATTTAATATTCTCAGGAGAGGGTGAGAAAAGGTATTTGACATCTTTGTTTTGGCTTAAAAAAATCCAACTGCTTGTACTAAGTATCCAGTGACGTGAATCTGATCTCAGCTGTGTGTCCCTTTCAGAAGGTTGATGGTGCCAAGATACTTGCTTTCCTTCGTATAACTGTCATCAGTACTGTGATATTGATCTTGGATTGGGATCCTTTCTGTGTCATTCTTAGTTAAGGTGATGCCCTTGCAGGAGAAGTGAACAAAAACATTAATTGAATAAAACAAAATAAAAATGAATAGTCTCAATCATGCTTTCTAATTGTGCAATGTAAGCTGGCTCATCTTAGGCCTCATCGACACTGAGCAGGATATTGCACGATGAAAACTGTATGAAAGTGGTATATAAAAGGCAGGAGCCACACTGCTGCTTTATAGCAGTATTGAAGCGCACAAACAACTGTTGGGGCTCATAAGACACATACCATATACCGCTTTCATACTGCTATTTCCTGCTTGGTGTGGCTCCTGCCTTTTCTATACCGCTTCCATACCACTTTTATAGTGCAATATCTTGCTTGGTGTAGATGAAGTCTTAGATCACTCTGGGTGGAGCAATTCAGGAATTTTCCTACCGGCCTTGTGTGCACTCTTAATTGCTCATCTCTGCTGTCGAGAAATATGTGGCCCATATTTTTTGAACAGAAACCAAAGCCTCCTGCTCAGTTGAGAAAAATTATGTGCAATGTATTATGACAGGGGTGGGCAGAAGACAGGCCTCCAGATGTTTTGGACCAACTCCCAGCAACCCTGACCATTGGCCATGTTGGCAGATACATCTGGACATTGACATACCATACACCTGGAGATCTACCTTCCGCCCACCTCTGCATTATGGTGTAATATCCAGGATCTTTTAGTTGAGGGATGGTTTGTCCAGCAATAAAATGTAAGTAGTGTTGTGTTTGAAGCATGTGTCTCATTTTTTTTAGTTTGTTTTATCTAGGATATTTAGGTCTCCTTTCAGAATGAAAAGCTATCCCAAGAGTGCTTACATAAAATAAAATAAACTGCATAAAAATGCTATTTCAACCAAACCCAGCAATTTATAGCAACAGTTTAGCATTTTTTTTTCAAAATATCTAGCCAAGCAATCCCTATAACATTAAAAAAAACAAAAATCAGTTTTTAAAACCAGCAGCAAGAAGCCATAAATAAACCAAGGCCAGCCCACAATTGTGGCCCTGCTCCAACAACGCGCTAAGCCATGATTAGGCCATTAACCCATTTGCAGCAAGTGATTAGTGAGTGTGTTTAAACCATGGTTATGTAGCCACCATGGTTAGGAATGGTTCATACAACACATTAAGTCATGGATCACATGACATACTAATTCATAATGTTTAGCTCAAAACACTTAACCATCATAGCTTAATGTGTTGTCTCAATAGGGCTAATAATAATAACAGTGATAAGAGTAATAATAAGTTGTCTAAAAGCAATTTGAAGGAGACTGAACTTCACAGCCTGATTGAAAGCCAGTACTTCTACAGCCTCTTGTGGATCACCCAGGAGGGAGTTCAGTAAGCTAGGGGGCCATCACTGAGAAGGCTCTATTTCTAGTGTCTGCCAGTCTAACAGATCTAAAAGGCAAGCCCATGAGAAGGTCCTCTGAAACTGGTCTTAGGACCCAGGCAGATTCATATGGGTCTAAGCTGTCCTTCTGATGATGGCCATGTGCCCCCCCCCCCGCTGCACAATTAAAATTTTAAAGTTTAATGCCAGCTCTTCAAATTGGGCCCATAAATACAATGGCAACCAATGTGAATGGTAGATTATCCATGTAATATGATGAACCAAGTTGGTATGACAACTGCTGGGACTGTTTAGCTTGGAAAAAAGGAGTCTAAGGGGAGACCTGATAGAGGTGTACAAAATTAGGCATGGTGTGGAGAATGGGAATAGGGAGACAGTTCCCCCCCTCATCTCCCATAATACTAGAAACCAGGGTCATCCCATGAAGCTGATTGGTGGGAGATCCAGGACAGATAAAAGGAAGGACTTATTCACACAGTGCATAGTTAAACTATGGAATTCACTAGCACAAGATGTTGTCATGGCCAACAATTTGGAAGGCTTTAAAAGGAGGTTGGATTAATTCCTGGAGGAGAAGGCTATTGATGACTACTAGTGCTGATAACTATGTGCTACCTCCAGTATCAGAGGCAGTAAGCCTATGTACACTGGTTGCTGGGAAACATGGGTGTGAGGATGCTGTTGCACCATGTCCTGCTTGTGGGTCTCTGGTCAACAGCTGGTTGGCCACTGCGTGAACAGAATGCTGGATTTGATGGACCCTCAGTCTGATCCTGCATGGCTCTTCTTATCGTTCTTATGTAAGGGTGCAATAATGAAATCAGCAATTAAAGCTTTGATCCTATGCACTTTTATTACACAGTAAGTCCCAGAGATGCTCTGCACAATCTCCGCGTACACATGCATAGTATTATGCCGTAAAGTCTAGCGGAGCAATCCCATGCATTTCAGTGGGCTAACTCCAAGGTAATGTGTTTCAGGATCGGAGTCTAAAGATCCTAGGGTATTTGAAGGGGGCAGTTCTAAAATGCAGGGGGGGAAAAAAGCTGCTCACAATCACACAATGTAAAAAAAAAAAAGTTATCCTCCAAAACCTTCATTTGAAAGTAAAACCAGGAAAAATAGGGAACAAGGATTGGGGCCAGAAACCGTCCCTGAGCCTGGTAAATAGAGTTCCTTTGAACATAAGCACTTCCAAGCTGTTTTCCAGTTGAGATTTTCTTTTGTACTTTTTTTTTTTGTAATTTCCAAGGATTTATTTTGTATTGTAACTAGTCACACACATTAACTGGCACTAGATAATATCTTTTGACCAGCTTTGCTGGTAAATCACTGGGCTATGTAATTGAGTTTTGTGCAAAAATGATGCATTATGATGCTGAGAAGAAATAAAATGGAGGAAAATGGTGGCACACCTCCCTTTCTAAATGCTTTTGTAAAAAAAAAAAAAAAAGTTCTATTTTCTTCTCCGATTTTATTCTCTCTCTCCCCCCCCCCCCCCAAATGCCTTCTCTACTATGGAAGTTCAAATGAGGAGAAAATGGTAGCAGCATTCACAGCTGTCCTCTAATTGTAATTGGCATTCATTTGTCTTGTCGGTGGAGTTAAAGACTTTTGAGATGAAGATAAACAATTGGATTCAGGCCTATTGGCCCCACCATTTCAGTATTCTTAAGAGGAACAGGTAAGAACAGTTTAGAAACAAGCAGTTACAATTATATTTCGGATGTGTGTGTGTGTGTGTTATAGTCAAAATAGTTTTATTCTGAAACAGAGTTGAGAAGTGGAATATTTTATGCTTCAATGGGCTCTTAAAGCTTCTCGTCAAATTTTGTCCAGGACCTTTTCACCGAGAAGAAGAGAAATACAAGTATCTGACTCCATAAAAGGAACAAATTCTGCAAATGGTCCCCAAACAACCCAAAATAAACCCACCAACAGGAACACAAAACATGGAGTTATTTCCAGATATCTAACACCACTTTCTATTGCACATGTGGACAGGGCTGTTGGAGTTCCAAGAGATGCAGTCTGAGGCCAGATCTACATGTTGTGTCAAATCATTACAATCCCATCATGGCAACGCTACATCCCTCTTTCACATTTATACTTCGTAGGACACACAATGACATTTGTTGTGGTATTTCAGATAATATGGAATAAAAAGTAGGAAATAACACTATGAGTGTCATCAGACGAAGGGGGGAATCGCATTTCCCTACCATCCCTATAGTGTCCTGCTGCTGTCCTACATTAGCGACAATTTCTTTACACGGGGAAAGAAAGAGGAAGCAGCAACGGCCACGTGGCCCACTCAGTAGGTGTTTTTATTGAGCTGCTTTTCTTGCACATAGCAGGAAATGGCAGCAAGGTTCGCTTAAAAAAAAAAGTCGGATTTACCAGGATCTATTTTGTCACGGAAAAAAGACCAGAAGGGGCAAGAGATGAGTGGAAGGTGGACAGCGCAAAAAATGTGAATGGGCAGTAACAATACTAATATAAAGCAGTAATGTAGATCTAGCCTGGGATGCCATTAACAAGGAGCAAAGCCTGACTTTTAACACCAGATACTTACATCATGATGCATGCTGTGCCAGAACTATAACTATGCTGTCTATCATCACATGACTGACATGTTGCCTATCTTTTAGTTGGTATCTTATCTGCTGGCTTTAAGAGTTCATGGGCACCATCAAACCAGCAATTTAGTGTACTCTTGCCATGCCTGGTATGGAGATTTGCAGCATGGTACTCACATGATGCCATGCCTGTCCTGCTGACACCCCACCTCTTCCCCAGCCATTTCCATCTTTTCCTAGAATGCCTAAAGTCTGGATTATTTTCCTTAACTGTATCCAATGCGCCCTTAAACCTCTCTGTAGTGCTGTACTCTCACGTTTTCCTTTGTTGGGTGTGTGTGCTGTGACAGGAGTCTTGCTGTTGGCTTGAATGGGTTGCATCAGGTCCTGGCAGGGAAAAGCAATCTCTCCCAGCAGCCAGCTCCAAGCCTCAATATAAAACCCAAATCTTGCATCTCAGGCTCAAAAGCATTTTTAAAATTCGTACAACACCCGAATCTCTGCAGAGACAGGATTGTACTCCCTCAATGCCCCCAAAGAGCCAGACTAAAGGGTTGTTCCATTTTTGCCAGGCAGAAATGCGGTGTGGTTGAAGTGCTCATCTGAAAGACCTGCTTGTATATGTCTTGTTAAAGGAGGGAGAAAGGAGCAACCAATGAACTGGAGGGAGAAAGAGAAGGGGCAGGGTGGAATGGAGTGGAAGAGCAAACAAGAGAAAGAGCGAAAGAGCAGCATATTTGGGTGAAAGGGACCATAAGCTTGACACACTTATGCATCAGAGGCAAACAATGAAGAGGCTAACCAGGGGGGGAAATTAGGTGTGATGGAGCTCTAAGAAACAGTCCTGATCATGCTTGCAAGAAAACCTAGCCCAAGCTCAAACTTTTAAATGATATTTTCATGATGAAAAGTAACGTTCATCTATAGCTGGCTCAGGAAGGGACTTGTGACTTGACAGATGACACTTGTGATATTGCCAACAAAAAAGATTAATATTAGTGTTTCATTTATCCAGGGTTATTTAGTTTGCTGTGTGTGTTTAAGAAAAATATTTAAAGAAATTGAAAATTAATTTGAGTAGTTTGGGAGTACTTAATGGTGCCTGAATGTTAAACTGCAGGTGGTGAATAAGGGCTAGCCCAGCCTTCTCCAACCTGCTGCCATCCAGATGTTTTGGACTTCAACTCTAGTCTGCCCCAATGGTCAGGGATGATGGGGGTTGTGGGTTGCGGAAGGCTGGGCTAGTGTATATTGTTATTTTATCCACATGGGAAGTTAGTTCTGTAGGGTAACTCCCTGTGTCCCTGGTTATAATGTATTGGCCCCATTCAAAAGATACCTTAAACCATGGCTTTTACCATAGTGGCTAAGCAAAAAAGCTGGGCAGTGTACAGAAGACACCTGAAAGCACAGCTTTAACCACAGTGACTAAGGCAAAAAGCATTATTCACCATGGTTAAAGCCATGGTTTAAGGTGTCTTCTGAATACGGCCTGGCTCTCTGGCTTAACCACCCATCATGGTTAAAGTCATGGTTTAAGGTGTCTTCTGAACAGGGCCATAGTGTACCTAGATGCACAGATCCTTCTGCTTGGCAGAGGGAGTGTGCCATGCATCAGAGAATGAAGGGAGGAGACATCTCTCTCTCTCTTTTCCTGACATCACTGCTGTTGTAGAAAGTGAGGGGGTTGTAGATAGGGAACAGGATGTTGGAAGGCAGAAATGGGGGGATTGAGGAAAGGAAACTTTGGAGGATCATAGGGTAGTTAGGGGAGGGACTGGACACTGTCATACTGTCATTGAGGACATAACTACTTTATTTTTTATGTTCACCACTCTGTAATCTAGTTTAGATCTGGATTAGTATATAAATATTTAAATAAATAATAAATAGAGATGCTGGAGAAATCTTCAATGGAATCAAATGAGTTTGGAATTCGATGAGTCCAACCCATGGATCTGGCTTTTCCTGAGTGACATGGATTCTATGGACATTCAGACCCCCCTTTCTTTGTTTACATTCCAGAATTTTATGCAGATTTAGTCATATTAAAATATGTAAAATAAAACAAACAAATAAATAACAATAAAACCCCCGCTGGATGAGAATGTTTATTTCTCACAAAAGCTAAAAATGTGCATAAGGGATTTGTGCGTTTAGGGGGTAATTTGCCCATTTTCACAAGTGTGAATTTTCACAAATGTGGAATTGTGCAGCAAGAAATTGGGGGAAATCCAATCCTATCAACGAGTGGATGATGGAAAGGAGGAAGGGCACCTGACCATCTGCAAAACTCAGATGGAACGGATTTAACAAAGTGTGTACATCCCTAGTCTGATTTTGACTCTAAATCAGGTTCATGTTTTTCTGATCTTGAGAAAATAGTTCAGCTTTATCCAAACCCAAAGCTGGATGGTAGAGTTTTTACCACCACTATCTAAAGTGTTCTTTTATTCACAGGTGTTTGTGTTTTGGGATGGTGGCGATTGACAAGAACATAGGAAGAGCCATGCTGGATCAGACCAAGGGTCCATCTCATCCATCATTCTGTTCACACAGTGGCCAACCAGCTGCCTGTAGGGAAATCCACAAGTAGGACATGAGTGGCATTAGGATTTTTTTCCCCCCAGACAGCTCTCTGCTATGGCTGAGTTATGGAGTTGGTGAAAGAGAGTTTAAATATGATAATATGCCTGCACACCGCAAAATCAGTGTGCATCCACTAAAAACAGAGATAAATTAGAGTTCAAATATCCAACATCAAGTTAACTGTGCATACAAGTTCGAGTACTATCGACATGCTTTGAGCTCCTTTAAACAAACAAACAAAGAAAGAAAGAAACTAACAACTGCAAGAGTCAGTGATTTGTTTTGTGTGTTTTTGGGTCGTGGGAGATGGCTGTCTGAGCACACTAAGATCAGAATTAGATATAATACTATACACATGGCTGCTGTTTTCTGTGGGAGCCATGTGTTTATTGTAATATTTCTCCCCTTCTTCTGTAACATCAGTTACATCGTATGTTTTGACATCATGATGTTAAGTGCTTCTCTGTTTTGCCAGCACCAGTCAGTGCTGGGGAAAAGGTAGGGAAATGGCCATTGTGATGTCAGGACTCAGGCTGGAGTTGATGATACAGGTGGACGTGAAGGAGTCAATGAGAGACACAACTGCCATTTTTGGGTGGCAGCCATACACATGTATCACAGCGTCAAGTTCCAGCCTCAGAGGCCACAATCCAACACAGGGTTAAGTGTGCATAAGCCCATTGATTACAATGGGCTTAAGTGATCTTAACGGTGCATTCAATTGTAGCCTGTGTCCATAGATTCCTCTAGATGTTGTGGCGCAGAGTCAAAAATCAATGGCCACTAGGATAAAAAAGAGAAGGTTTTCTAAATCCCTCATGCCCCCTCCCCCACACAACCCACGTATGCTCCTCTGCAGACTTCGACTACCTTCACTACAAGGAGTTTCAGTCACAAATGTTGACAATAACATCTCTGAACACTAATACAGATCTGTATTTCCGCCTTTGCTGCTGCCAGGTGCACACGGGAGAAATCAATTAGTTTTGAATGTTTATGACGGTGCAGGAGGAACCACACAAGACTGCATGTTCAAGACGGATTGTAAAAATGATAAGAGGATAAATAACTCTGGAATTATAACCTTTCGTGTGCCCGGAGGGCCAAGTAATAGGGTGATTCCATATCAGGTGCCATACTTCATTAGGGCCAAATTGAGGGAGACATTGTAGGGTTTACAGGAGCTGGGTAAATGACTTGTCCTTCTAATGAGACTGCTAAGACTATACTAATGAATAATGTATTTATTGAATCATTTGCATTGCATCCTCCAGTTTCAGGAACGTTTTAGGAATTGTATGAGAATCGTTTGGGACTTTTAATCGAGTCTGCGGTTCAGTCTCAACAATTTCAAGATGGGATTCTATGCTGTGGTGGATCACTGGATGCAGAGTTGTGTTCAGTTGCCTAATGTTTGAATGCTTGGACAAGAACAGGTTTTTTTTTAAAAGGACAACCCCCCCACACACATGATGCAAATCTTTTTGGGGGGGAGGGTGTACTGTAATTACTGGTGCAGTGTGCGCCTCAACATTGCTCCTCTTTGTGCAGCCCAGACGGTTCCATGCACAATCCTTTGGATTGTGGTAGAGAACTTGAATGAGTTTAATTCCAGATTATTCACTGGAATATCCACACATCTAAAAAGAAGGAGGAAGGGGGAGGAGGGTCATTGGTCTCTGACTGCCCAATGGAACTGTAGCAGTACTGTTATATCCAAACCCTGATCCTTTTTTTAAAAAAAAATAATCAGTGTATATGTACACACACACACACACACACACATAGAGGAGGCTGGGCGATAATATTCTGGCTTTCTCCTTTGTTCTGCTTGTTATTTAGGGGCCTCACTGATGGACTTTCTGAAACCAGACATGCAGGTTGTGCAGGAGCAGCAGTGAAAATTACGGTTCTTTTTGATCCATTATTCGTGCTCCTGTTTATATATATTTCTTTATGGGAAACCCACAACATATTTTCCGGCAAAATGCACATGTACAGTCTCAAGAGCCCAGAGTACCATTTAACTGTCATTTCCTTTGATTAACCTTCACCTGATCCCGCTCCCTGAGGCAATTTTGCTTCCCTTTGTTCTGCCATTTAAATACCACTCTCTATCAGGTAGGCACATCTGTCATTAAAGGAAGGCCTATGCCATCTATATGTGAACTGCTGGATGCCATGCCGTTGGCCTTCCTTAGCTACCATGACACGAACTGGGAGCTGCTACGGTCCAGTATCAGGATTGCAAAAGGATTGCAATATCTCTGCCCAAATATAGGGAGCCTATTCAAACTGGTAGGAGGCACATGGTATAGCCCTCTTCCAAGCTTGTGCTGCATCACGGGGTGGGAGAATAATTCATATTAGGGCCTCCTCACAACAGCCTTTCCCTGCATGTGAAAATCTTATATATCAGGGAGAAAACCAATTTTAATTGGTGTGGGGCTTTCTGTCTCCCCACACACTTTCTGATGTGGTAGAGACGGACCATGGAAAGAGAATAGAACCGCAGAGCCTAGAAGTAAGCATTGGGTTAGATTTAGACTCATAACCCAATGATACACACGTTTACACAAAAGTAAATCCCACTGTTTGTAGGCAGGTACACCTTGAACAGCTCCTTTGGAGGTCTGACTGGTTCTGACTGAAACCCGCAGTGGATTCATAGCCCCATGAACAGCAGAAATACCACCCACCACCGGAATCACCACATCAGATTTTTAAATCCAGAAAGGAAGAAATGCTTTAAAAACAGCAAGAACCCAGGGCCGTATCTGATATCACTTAAAATATTAATAATAATCAAAATACAAAGACCCATTTCAGTAGCTGTGGGTGTAATATTGGCGGAATCTCACTCCTGTGCCAATGGCAGTGAGAACAGTACAACTGGAATGCCTCTTCTTACCTTCCACAATGGAATAGAGGGGCAGGGAGTTGGGTCCCGGTGTGTTGAGTCATGTGGGGCCCACTCAGCCAATCAGAAGCAATGGAACATGTGCATTTAAATTGACCATACTTGCTTCCCTTGCCAACACGGTATTTAGAGTCTGTGTGGTGTAGTGGTTAGAGCACCGCCACTCAGCCAAAATGCTTACTGGGTGTCGTTGAGGTCATTCAAGGTTTCTAAGCATAAGTGTGTGAGACTACAGAGGGAGGAACCATGCATGCTGTTTTCAGCAGGGTAAAAAATTAGAGCTGGTGCGTGAGGGGCCTCTTGAAATTCTCCAACTTATTTGTTAGGCAGAGAAATTGAGGGAACAATTTCACCAAATTTCTCCAGGGGGAGGAAAAAGTCTCCACCAGGGTGACCGTATGGAAAGGAGGACCGGGCTCCTGTATCTTTGACAGTTGCATTGAAAAGGGAATTTCAGTAGGTGTCATTTGCATGCAGCACCTGGTGGAATTCCCTCTTCATCACAACAGTTAAAGCTGCAGGAGCCCTGTCCTCTTTTGTATCTGGTCATGCTAGGCAGGGCTCCTGCAGCTTCAATTGTTGATAAAGAGGGAATTTCACCAGGTTCTGCATGTGAACAAATGACACCTGCTGAAATTCCCTTTTCTAGGCAACTGTTAAAGATACAGGAGCCTAGTCCTCCTTTCCATATGGTCACCTTATCTCCACATTTTCTCAAAGGCAGGGCCCACCTCTGGCAGGTGTTGTAGCACAGCTACTTTCTATAAGGGTTTTGTTTTGTTTTTGTTTTTTTGTATTGCAACGGCATCAACTGTGTTGGCAGGTTGGACCCCAATTTTGCATCATCCACAATGCAGTTCTGAGAAGGACAGCTCCAGGGAAGAGGTGGAGCCAATGTTGAGCCAAAATATGTCCCCCAAATTCCTGAAAGTTTACTTCCCCCATGAAAGAAGTTTCCAATTTTTTTTCTGTTTCATTCTCACAGTGTAGTGAAATCCTGATGGGAGAAATTACCTCATGATATCTTGCCCTGGCCTTTACATGAAGTGCGGGAAGCTGAGGAGGCTACAGACTACCAGAAATATGACTGTACAATGAAAGACAAGGCAGTCATGCACACCCTTTGTCCTCCAAAATTTCTTCATCACTGAATTTTTTTTTGAAAGCAATTTCTTTTCTATCAGATTGAATGTGAACGGTCAAAACAAATGTGGGAGAAATTTTTGGGGCAGCCTTAGTAATAATGTTTAACAGCAACAACAATAACAGAATTCTTGCAGGAACCTCATGCCTATAAATCCTAGGAGAGATCAGTGGAGGCCGGTAGCTCTGATTTTTGGTGGGGATATGAATCCTTTCTGGTTTTGAACCTATTTTTGAGGATGGGTTCAGTATCTTGGGCCAGATCTACACCGAGCAGAATATGACACTTTGAAAATGGTTTGCAAACTGTACATGGAGTGTGTCCTGGGCCCCAACAGTTGTTACTACTGTTATAAACCATTTTAAAGAAGTAGTGTAGAATCTGCCTTGGATAGCTCTTTTAGAATTCTGGCTGGTTCTGACAGAAACCCAGAACAGTGTCACAGCCCTGCTGAAAATCGGAGCCACCAGCCTCCACTGTAAGAGACTAATCTGCAAAGGCATACTGATTTATTAAAAAACAATGTGCTGAAATTAGAATAATAGTAGGAATAGTAAAGGGTATGGGGCTGTGTGCCTCTGATTCTGATGATATCAGGAATGCTGTAACCTGGTAATAGTGAGAAATGAAGGGAGTGTATGGAAGGGGTACAGCCTCCTTCCCTACTGCGGGATGTGTGTACCTGCACAGCAATTCCACCTAATTTCAAAATGGCAGGGCCAGATGCTGAAATAGCATCTGTACCCACAAAGGTCAATGATATTGATAGCGTCCGCCTCCTCCCGGCAAGTTCATCAATGAGCAAATTCAAGTGATCTTTCTCAATTGGCCTCAGCCTGGCTCTTAACGTTTGTTGTTGTTGTTGTTATTATTTTTAAAATGGGAGATGTGTTTCTAATGAGGCTGACAGACAGACTGGAAACAAAGACATCAGTGATATATCCAGCTTTGTTCCTTTTTCTGCCACAGGGAGGAAAGAAGGAGTTAATAATATTAGAGCGGTGAAGAAATGGCCTTTCAAATTTCTCTGTTTGTGGGGCAGAGAAATTGCAGGGACAATTTCACCAAATTTCTCCAGGGAGCGGAGCAAATCTTCAACAATTTCTTGCAGGTAAGGCTCATCACAGACAGGGGTCGTAGGCGTAGCACATCTTCTTTCGTTTTCCCTAAAGATTTTTTTTTAGGGGATGGGGAGGTTCTGTAATGCTACTGCAAGTGGTACCAACCTCAACTGTGCTGGTGTTTTGCATCCTTCACAACACCCCGCCATAAGCATCATTCAAAGACGTGAGAGGGAGGAGGAAATGCAACAACAAAATGCAACCATTAAAAATAAAAAAACAGAGAAGAAAATTTGGAGAAAATCTCATCAATTGGCCTTTTATTTCTAGGAAGTTGAGAAAAGCAAAATCTCAGGACTTTTCTGAGGGGGGAAATCTTCTAAGAAATTTTGGCTCAGCTCTAGATGCCCTTCCTCCGGGTTCAGCACCTTCCCCAGGGTCTACCAAATGCTAACTTTCTAAGGGGATATTGTGGATGCATCTTGTCTCTAATGTAGATGCTGATAATATTATTGCTTTACTGCAAGCCCTGTAACACATGCAATGGAGGAAAGTGTTGCGTACAGATCCAGGGAAGGGGTGTAGCTAGTGCTGTGCCAAAACCTGACCTCCAATTTCCTGACAATTCCCTTTCCCCATTAAAGAGGCTTCCATTTTTCTGCCTCATTGTCACAGCATTTTATATTTTATTATGAATTTATTTTGGTCAAGTCAAGGTGTGTAGTATCCAAAGTCAGCCAAGTTATTTTGGTACAGGAGGCAGAAAAATCCCATCTCCCCATCCCTGGCAGTAGCAATACAATAAAAAACAAAGGAAAGAAGTGACAATTTGCTGTCCTTTCAGGACACTGAAAATCTGCTGCCTGTTGCAGAAAATCTGCTGCAACACTCTGCCTCATGGTAGGGCCAGACCTTCTACCAGGGGCATGGGGAGGAGGCAGAGAGAGGAATCCCCTTGTTATCTACAATCTGTGATTGGAAATAACAAGGGGACCCCTTTGCATTAAGCCTCCTCTCAATGGGAAGTAAGAAGGGGATCAAAGATAGTGTTGGGAATATTGCAACCACACCTGTAAGTTGCAGGAAGGAGACAATTACCTAGTTAATGTATGGGAATTTGGGACATAGCTAGCCTTAGGATTTCTATCGCCTACCGTGTGACGTCCTGCTCCTCCCCTTCCCCCTCTCTATCCCTTCCTCCATTGATTCAAGGACATGGCGTGCTTTCTCTCTCTCCCCCCCCCCCCATTTCTCTCTCTCTTATCTGCCAGTGTTATGGAACAAAAAATGAAATGTACAAACTGTTTTGAAATTATAAACTGTACCTGCGTTATATGCAAGATTACGTGTGAGTCAAACTGCTCTTTCTTCACTAAAAGAAATTTGTGGTCACTTCACTTTTAGTCTTGTGTGTGCATGTGGGACTGGTAAATGCTCATTTCATTTGCCCATTTTACTTTGCTAACTGCCTTTCTATCAAGAGGCAGCAATAGGCGGAAAATGTAACATCCTTCAAATGCCTCCTGGAAACATATCTTTTTAGACAAGCTTTCCCTGGACTATAACTTATTTATATGACATTTTTAAAGTTTCAAAGTTTCAAATCTTGATGTTTGTATACCATGGTTTTAATTGTAAACTGCCCAGAGAGTTTTGGCTGTTGGGCAGTATAAATATGTAATAAGAAAGAAAGAAAGAAAGAAAGAAAGAAAGAAAGAAAGAAAGAAAATATAAATCCATGAAATAGCAAGGGGATTTCCCTTTCCTAGTATGCCACTTCCCCTCCTAATAAAGAGGATTGCACTAAGTGCTGAGGTAAAATATCACTACTCTAAATTTTTGGAGCACATTATAAAGAAGTCAGTCTGTAAGCACCTTGAAAACAATGCAGTGATTGCAAGGAGCCAGCATGGATTTGTCAAGAACAAATCCTGTCAGACTAATCTGATCTTATTCTTTTATCGGGTAACCTCCTTTGTGGACTGTGGGAATGCTGTGGACATAATACATCTTGACTTCAGCAAAGTTTTTGACATAGTACCCCATGACATTCTGATCAGCAAACTAATTAAAAGTGGGCTAGGTGGAACAACTATTGGGTGGATCCACAGTTGGCTACAGAATCGGTCTCAAAGAGTGCTTATCAATGGTACCTTCTCAAACTGGGGGGAGGTAATGAGTGGGCTACCACAGGGCTCAATCCTGGGCCCGATGCTCTTCAACATTTTTATTAATGGCTTGGATGCGGAGGTGCAGGGAATGCTTATCAAATTTGCAGATGACACAAATTTGAGTGGGATAGTTAATGCTCTGGAATACAGAAAAAACTTCAAAGTGATCTTGATTGGCTGGAGTGCTGGGCTGAAAACAACAGAATGAACTTGTATAGAGATAAATGCCAAGTTCTACACCTAGGAAAAAGAAAACAAATGCACAGTTATAAGACGGGGGATACTTGGCTCAGCAATACTACAAGCAGGAAGGATCTTGGAATTGTAGATTCAAGCTAAATATGAGCCAACAGTGTGATGTGGCTGCAAAAGAAGCAAAAGCTATTTTGTGCTTCATTAATTGAAGTATAACTTCTAAATCGCGTGAGGTACTTGTTCCCCTCTATTTGGCATTGGTAAGGTCTCATCTTGAGTATTGTGTCCAGTTCTCGGCACCACACTTCAAGAAGGATACAGTCAAGCTGAAGGGAGTTCAAAGGAGGGCAATGAGGATGCTCAGGGATCTGGAAACAAAGACCTATGAGGAGAGACTGAAAGAACTGGGCATGTTTAGCCTTGAGAAGAGAAGATTGAGGGGAGACATGATAGCACTCTTCAAATACTCGAAAGGTAGTCACACAGAGAAGGGCCAGGATCTCTTCTCGATCATTCCAGAGTGCTGGATATGGAATAATGGGTTCAAGTTACAGGAAGCCAGATTTTGGCTGGACATCAGGAGGAACGTCCTGACTATTAGAGCAGTATGACAATGGAACCAATGATCTAAGGAGGAAGTAGGCTCTCCCATACTAGAGGCTTTCAAGAGGCAACTAGATAGCCATCTGTCAGATATGCTTTAAGGTGGATTCCTGCATTAAACAGGGGGTTGGACTTGATGTCCTTATAGGTCTCTTCCAACCCTACTATTCTATGATTCTATGATTCTAACTAGGGATGTGCACTGGATCGGTTCCGATCCACGATCCAAAGCCGATCCAGGGGGAAATCAGATAAATTATCCGATTTCCGATCTCCCCGCTGGATCGGCCGATCCAATCCGAACCAAACTGAAAAGGTTCTGATCCGGTTCGGATGGATCGGCGGATCGGCAGGCGCCCGCTGGCGCCCGCCACTTCCATTGGCGGGCGCCAGTGGGCGCCCGCCGATGGAAGTAGACAGCGGGGGGGCTTCCCTAGCGGGGAAAGTAAGCAGGGGGTGGGGGGAGGGGAGGAGGTGGGCGTGTGCATTGCGCTTACCTTCCTGGAACGTCCGCTTCCGTCCAGCGCCAGCCGCTACTGCTCCCAGGCTTCACGGCCTGCTCCCAGGTGGCGCGCCGGGTGATGACATCACCCGGCGCGCCACTCTAGAGCAGGCCGCAAAGCCCGCTGGCAGTAGCCGCCGGCGCCGGACGGGAGCGGGCGTCCCGGAAAGGTAAGGAGGGGGCGCGCGGAGGGGAGGAGGGGGGCCCTTACCTTTCCAGGACGCCCGCTCCCGTCCGGCGCCGGCCACTACTGCTCCCGGGCTTCACGGCCTGCTCCCGGGTGGCGCGCTTGGAGATCACCCGGCGCACCACCCGGGAGCAGGCCATGAAGCCTGGGAGCAGTAGCAGCCGGCGCCGGACGGGAGCGGACGTTCCAGGAAGGTAAGCAGGGGGCGAGGGAGGGGGCTTACCCCCCCCGGGGCCGTCCGCTTCCATCTGCTGGCGCCCGCGGGCGCCAGCGGATGGAAGCGGACGGCCCGGGGGGGGTAGGGAGCGCGGGGGAGGGGCTTACCTGCCGGGGCCATCCACAGCAGAAGGCCCCGGGGGGGAGGGAGGGAGTTAGGCCCCCCTCACCCACCCGCCGCCATTTTTTTCCCCATAGACTTGCATTGCAATGCAAGTCTATGGGGAAAAAAATGGCGGCCGATCCAAAAATTTCCGATTTTTGTATCGGGATCGTACTCGATCCGGTCCGGGGGGCCTCCGATTTTGTCCGAACCGATCCGTGACAAAATTGGATGTCCCGATCCGGGTCCTGATCCGATCCGGGGGGGTCCGTGCACACCCCTAATTCTAACTCCAAGCTGAGAGAGACCAAGAAATGTACATGCGACGTATAAACTGATTTTTAGAAAACATCCTCCCAATTAGGTATGGTTGCATCTGTCAATTTTGGTTTCTTTCAGTTTTTCAGTTTTCCAATCTTATGTTCAGTTCATTCCAAACATTAAGATCATTTCTTGTTAGTCATATGTTTCTGCATGCAATGTTGCCCA
The DNA here is from genome assembly GCA_029215795.1 of Anniella stebbinsi. Lineage (NCBI taxonomy): Eukaryota > Metazoa > Chordata > Lepidosauria > Squamata > Anniellidae > Anniella > Anniella stebbinsi. The sequence continues at coordinate 19,722,139 of JARDYH010000001.1, forward strand.
ATACACGCATTGTGCAAGCGACTTTCCGAGTGGCATGCATTGTTAACCTTAGTTTCACTAATATGCATCTCCGTGCATGCACTTTCCCCCAATATACACATTTTAATACATTTAATTCGAAAACACCACTGCAAAATTTGGAGACGCGCGAATTTTGAAGAAATAGAGTTTTGTATTCTTTATGGGTTAGAAACTGAGAAATTAGGTAAGTTTGCATTAAAAATGTGAACCATTTTTAATGCAAACAAATACCACTCCATCTCTTCTTTCCGCTCAAATGAGGCCTATGCAATGGCCTTTGAAGAACTCTGAAAATAACCATATATTCAATGATGATTTTATGCATTTCTTGAAAAGTCTCAGAGTGGACAAAGGATTAATCTGGTCACTATCTTCATAGCGCATAGCGCTTGGCCAAGGACAATTCCCCATGACTGTTTCAGCCTCTGGGTTAAATAGCAGCACTCCTAGAGACAAGACTGGGAAGTGGGAATATAGCGGGGGAAGCCCAAACAAAACAGAAGACTCTCCCTTTGTGTTCTGAAACTGTTTCTCCGGGTAACTGAATGATCAATTCTTAGCACATGGAATGCAGATGAAAATTAAGTTAAGCTTCTTAATTTATTGATGCTGCTATAGGTTTTGTTTTTGTTTATTTGATATTTGAAGGAGAGGGGGGGAATCCTGCATTTGGTCCATGCTGTTTCCTCTTAAAATCTGATTTACGTGTTATTGTTTTCATTTGTATCGTGTCAAAATGCAAAATATCAGATCATGGCAGACGTCTGGAAGATAACCACTCCTGATATTGGGTGCCTGTTTGTTTCCCCCCCACCCTTCTAATTCTGATCTTGGCAGTTGCAAGTTCACTGACTCCAGATTTGAAACTTGATTTCCTTGGCCTAGCAGCATTAGCATTCAGCTGTGGGGATGTAAGATAATAGTATTAAAAGCAACCTTCCATCCTGTTGTCATGGATGCAACACAACCCAATATTGGGAGACATACACCGCCAGAGCATTATGCAATCTCATTTTTATCTACTGATTTTAATTTAATTACAGCGGAAATTCTTTCCCCAAATATCAAATCTGCATTTATTTATTTATTCCCCTCCTTTTTCTCTTTTACTGGCATTCAAACTGTTAGCATTGTGTAGCTCTAAAGCTCTTTGTCCGATGTTCTTTTTCTTCCCATTATAAATGTCTGTCAGTATTCGTTATGAGATTGTTAGTACAGACTAGCCATGAAACATGTCACTTTTGTGATAGAATGCATCTTATTTATTTATTTATTACAAAAAAAAAAATGAATGCAAAAGGAATTCATTTGTACTTCCTTTTCAGGGCCTACCTGAAGCTACTTGCATAAATCACTGACATAAAATGATTGTTTGAAGAATTAAGGTGAATTTCAAGATTTTGGGGGCAGGGTGGGTGGGATATTACTATTTTTATCATCTTCCACTTATCAGGTAATAGAAGCCGATTTATTTCTGTATGCAATTTGTAAGATTAAGTATCCCATCTTGTCAGCGTAGGCAACTCTTTTTTCAGTCTACTCCTACTCATATTAGTGAAAATAATGAATGTTTCATTTTTGTGTCATCCGGTATGGAAACGCCAAAGGAATCGGGTGGGCAGGCATCATTTGAGCCCACATGAGGCAAATAGGGAAATGTGTGTATCATTCTGTTGATGTTGTAGGAGACTTGTGTAAATTTAGCCCATGCAACACTGCTGAAACTGTTATGGTGTGCATTGAATGACTGCATGGCACACTACTATGATCATTAGCAAATGTTCACTGGAGGGCAGAACCCATGAGAACCTATGGACATATTTGAGCGGTGGTGATTGCTGTGCATGTTTGTTACTTAGCGATTGCATCATGAAGTGGTGACATGCATGTGTGAATGCTCCATCACACATCAAACTCACCAGATAGAACTTCTGTCAGTGGAGGCTGCTGGCCCCGATTTCAGTGGGGCTGTGAATCCGTTCTGGGTTTCAGTCAGGACTAGCCAGAATTCTAAAGATGTCCAAGGTGCTGAACCATACCCCCAAAATAGGTTCAGTGCCTTGGATAACTCCTTTGGAGTTCTGGCTGGTTCTGATTGAAACCCAGAATGGATTCACAGCCCCACTGAAATCAGACCAAACAGCCTCCACTGACTTCTGTACAGTCAGGGCTGAGCTGGAGGCAGATGTCCAAGAACCAATAACTAGGATTGGAGCCAGGAAGTCTTCGATGGGTAGGGCCAGACTAGAGCTTGAAAATACTTCATTTCCAAGAAGACGCTCAAAGCTTCAGCTCCAATAGTTCACCAGATTGAGCAGCTGCATATAGAGGAAGGCTTCTGATTACTAGAACCCAATGGGATCATCCCATGCAGCTGATTGTTGGGTGATTCAGGGCAGATAAAAGGAAGGGCTGCTCCACACAGTGCATTGTTAAGCTATGGGATTCACTGCCACAAGATGTAGTGATGTCGCCACTTTGGATGGCTATAAAAGAGGATTGGACAAATTCCTGAAGAGAAGTATTTCTGTGGCAACCTAGTCCTGATGGCTCTATGCTACCTCTAGTATCAGAAGCAGTATGCCAATGTACACCAGTTGGTGGGGACTTTGGTCAGAGGATGATGTGGCACACATGCCCTGCTTGTGGGTTTCCCACAGGCAGCTGGTTGGCCACTGTGTGAAGCAAGTGCTGGAGTAGATGACCTAGCATGGCTCTTCATATGTCCCTATGATGCTAACTTTGGCAGTTCCTGACACACATCATGCCCTTTCACCTTAAAACTGACCATTTCCCTGGTTCAAGAAAGCTTGGAGCTCTTCCTTCAGAAGCGAGTCATCTTAAGAGTGTAAGCTGATATAGCCATGGGTTCTGTTGAGTATGGGGTTTGGCCCTGCTGAGGGTACTGCTGTGTCCAGGTTTTGAAGAATACAAACAAGTGTTCAGCTCCTGTAGTCAAGGGCCAGGTCTACACCACACAAGATCTAGCGGCATGAAAGCAGTATATAAAAGGCAGCAGGATATAATGGTATATGGTATGTGTCAATGGGCCCTAACAGTTGTCAGTGCACTTCAATACCTCTATAAAGCAGTAGTGTGGCTCCTGCCTTTTATATACCGCTTTCATATCACTTTCAAACCGCTATATCCTGCATGGTGTAGATCTGGCCAAGGTTAGCCACAGCAAGTGTTGAGTTCCAGGATGGTCAATACAAGCTCAGATATCTGTTAGAAGCAAGGTCAGGCACTAGTTCGAAAAGTTTTCCCCATCTTGGTGCCTTTCAGAAATGTTGGAGTGGGAGATGCTGGAAGTTGTATTCCAACACATCTGGAGGGCAACAGATTGGGAAAGTCCGAATTAGAGAAATCAAGGAACGGATAGCACCATGGAGGACCTGGGCTGAAAGCCAAGCAAACTCAGCTTGAATGTCACTCCAGCAACTGGCAGACTGTGTGTTAAATAGAACTTGGGCTTCCTAGAGGCTGCTAGCTCCTCCCACATACTGCAGGAGCCTTCTCCCTTAAAGAAACCATGCTTACTGTTGAAGCCTTTGGCTGCGATGGCACGGAGGCAACTGGGATGTGGTGTGGGCAATTTGAGGATGGCAATATGACCTCCAGCAGCGGGGTGGGGGGGAGGAAGTTGTCTCAGGGTCTCTTCTGGAGCTGAGTCATAAGGGATATTGATAGTTGCTTCCATGACCATACCAACTTCTGGGCTGAGAAGTCTATATCAGAGGCTTCCCCTTCCAAGGAGGGGGAAATAGAACCCTGGATATGGCAATATAAGAATTGGGGAATCCACCTCATCCTAGGTTTCTAGGTAGGTGCTTACAGGCAATTTACCCTCCTCCCAAGTAGTCTGACGTCTAGCTAGCTGACCACTGCAGCAGTGGACCTGAAGCTCATGCCTGTCTTGTTTCCTCTGCTGCCATGTGTCTGGGGGCTTCTGAAGAGGGCTCCAAGTACTGGCCAGAAACCTAAGCAACTGGTGTAGAGACCTCTGATCTTGGGGCAGGGAGATCTCTCTCAGATGGCTCCTCAGGCATGCTGACAGTGTGGGAGTTCTGCGGGGGATCACACTCCTCCTCTGAGATGATCTCATGTTCCTGACGTGAACACAATGTTTCTCAATGGAGATGCCACATTTTTCAGTCACGAGTCTTTAGTGATGAGAAATCGTGTACATGCATGTGTGAACTGGCCAAAAGAGGGACATCTGCACTTCAGTTTAGAGTCCCATGCATGCTCCGGTGCAATCGAGTTGCTGAGGGTAGCCTTTTGTTGCCAATTGCCTATCGCCATGGGTAATGTCGAAATGATAGCATCTGGGCTGCTCTCTGGGGATGTGGTCCATCTCACACAAAAACATTGTGCTTAGATTTCTAAGAAAATGCACCATCTGCCCCCCTCCAGACCACAAAGGTTTGCTCTAGACGGTGACCTCAGTTCTCATTGAGGTGGTGAGTGTGTGCATCAGCTGTACTACTTCAGAATGCAGGTGGTGGTGGGGTTTGTCTCACTGAATCGCTTCCCAAATAAACAAAGGATCCCCTCCCAAAATAAAACCTCTCTCGCATAGAAAGCCAGCATTTGCAAAATGCCCCCATCATCAGACAAGATGAAGTTCTAAAATCTATATGCTGTTCTGGTTGCCACATCTCAAAATAATAATAATAATAAATATGATTGAGCTTGGAAAGTGCAGAAAAATGATTTGCTTTGCAGGCAGCATCTTCCTTATAAGGAAAGGGTAAAGTAGATGTGTTAAGCCTTAGGTCCAGGGACCAAATCTGGCCTGCTAGGGGTCCCTTCGGATTCTGCAGTTGGCCACAACCCTTCCCCTAGGCCCACCCCCTTTCCCCCAACCACCAATTATTTCATGTTTCCCAGGTTTTGCATGGTTTTTCTGCATTGTAAAAGGTTGAAATGCTTCCCCTAATGCTTAGGTGGACAGTCAGAGCTCCCTGTCTTGTGTCCTTCTGTTAGCAGGCTAGGACATCTGTATTCCATCAGGCCTTTGGCATGGAAGTGGGCCTGTTGAGTTGGGTGAAGTTTTTATTCTGTTATTGTTGTGCTTTTCATTGTGCTTTAATGTATTGTTTTCTTATTGTTTAAGTCAAATTTGATTTAACTATGTTTGCGAGCTGTCTTGATTGCCATTTCCTTGACAGAAAGGTGGTCATAAAGAAGACCGAATCAATAAATTAAGCTAAAATATGCTGATAGTTTTGGTATTTTGACTCCACCCATTTTGCCTTTGGCCCCACCTATTTTGACTTCAGCTCCATTCACCACTGGAGTGTGGATCCCAGCAGCATCTCCAAAATGAATTCAGCCCTCAGGGTGAAAGATAGTCAACCCTAGGGATGTCCATAGCTGAGAAATCCAGCCCTTTGGGAGCTCGCTGGATTTATATGTACCCCTGGCTCTACCTGCATTTGAGTTTGTCCTAAAATTCGGGAACTTTTTTCAGGTTCTCTCTCTCTCCATAGAAATATGCGCAAATTGTGTCTGTGATTTGCACAGATTTTAGCTGCAATTTGTGTCATTTGTGTAAATTTCAGCTGTAATTTCTGCAAATTTGGGCTGCAATTTCTGCAAATTTCTATTATAATTTTTTTAAAAAAAACACAAGCAAACAAAATCTGAGAGGTAGCCTGACTTGATGAAGATCAAATTCCAGTAGCTCATTTCCCCTGGACAGATTCCTTTGACATCCCTGTTCAACACCCCTGGGCTAAATGCTTTCAGTTTAGAAAAATGGTCACTAAAGATGGTATGGAGAAAGTGGATAGAACTTAGGTCATCCAATGGCAATGCCAGCTTGAGATTCAGGACAGATAAATGGACATATGTCTTCACACTGGGCATAGTCTTCTTATGGAATTCACTGCTGCAAGATATGGAAAAGATGACCCTTAGCTTAGATGGCCTTAAAAGAGGAAGAGATAAATTCATAGAAAGAGAGGTCCATCAATGCTCATCACGATGGCCTGATGGAACTTCCATGTTCAGTACCAAACTGGCCATTTATTACTCGGCACCTTGGATAGCTCCTTTCGATTTCTAACTGGTTTGGACTGCAACTCAGAGTGGATTAACCACCCCATTGACATTGGAGTCACCAGCCTTCACTGCTTAAACCTTTTAAACCTTTTAACTGATGAGATTTTGAATTTATGATGTATTTTAAGGTTTCGATTTTGCAAACCAGTTAGAGTGATTATTTTTACATATGTCAGGAAGGGGTAGGCAATGTGATTTCCTGGTACCCATCAATGTGCCTTTCCTTTCTTCCTTACAAACAACAACACATGTTTTCCTGGCAGCCAGGATTGCTGTGAAATAAGCTCTTGGTGCTGAAAATTGTGGGTTCAGAGGAGTTGTTTTAAGTCTTTGGGGCTCAGAACCCACCTCTACCCTGTACGCAGACTTTGGGGCTGGTCACTTGTCCTTTGTCACACTTCTCATGGTGGCCATTTTGTGATGGTGCCAAGGACAATCTCTCAAATTGCCAAATGTGCCCACAGCTCAAAAAGGTTGCCTATCATTGTGGTAAGTGATATATAAATTGATCAACTAAATAAATAAATAGATAAATAGGTAAGTCTATGCCGTTCAGGTCTCATGGGCACCCGGGAGGCCTCCAAATGGCCCCCAGTAGATAGACGGACAATTGGTCTGATCAAGTAGGGCTCTTCTTATGTTGTTAAGATTGTGCATTCTTCAAAAAAGGGGCAAATCAAGCTTTTCCTATGGTCATACTTTGAATTTTATCTCTATGTTTTCAATTCTTTTATCCACCCCTTTATAACTGCATGCTGTTTTTCAGTAACCCTATTGAATTATGATTCTTTATTTATTACAGAGAGACAGCTTTTGCTACCTAAATTCTGTGCACACCCCCTAATTAAACGACTATGAAGGTGCATGCATCAGTCAGCAAAACCAGGCAGAGAACATTATGGAGTGAAAATTAAAGAAGCAAAACATCAGAGGGTCTACTGTATATGCCTGCTGTTAGACTCTCAAGCATGGAGAACAGGATACACTTCCATGGATGGATAGCTTTCCTTATTAAAAAAACCCAGTAGGACGCACAGTAGGGGAACGTACTAAAACAAGGCTTTGTAGTAATTTCCTTGAAAGAAATTTCCCAAGATAGCAAGCTGAAAAGCTTTTAATCTTACAGCTGGCTTATAGAGGGAGTTTTGCTGTAGGTGGTAGGGGGAAAAAAGTCCATTTGATTACAGCTGATCAGGTAGAGTTGGTCCGAAAAATGCATGCACTTTGGTTCCCCAAGAGAATTTGAATTACTACTACTACCAATAATAATAAATGTTGAAAAAAGACTTCTGTCTGAATGCCCTTAAAGATACCAGAGAAGGCTTTGCAGAGGGGTTGGAGCAGGCGGGTGTGTGGGGAGACGGATCTTCTTGTTTGAGTTAAAGATTCGTGTTAAGAGACAGATGAAATCTCTTTGCAAAATGATGGACGTCCATGGCAGCATTTACCACCTTTTTAGACTTTTAACTCATTCCTCAGGATGACCTAGATGTTTCCGCAGGTGAATGCCAAAGACAATGTCATCTCATTCCTCCTGTCATTCCTACCTCTGATTTTCTCCCCTTTAATGGCACTATAAATAGCACCCTCTTAGCAATGTAAGCTGCCCAATTTAGCCGTCTTCGTTTTGAAAAGGATATTGGAAATAATGCCCAGGAACATTTGCAGATTCAAAAGGGATGGAATCAAAGTGCTTGTCCTGTATTAATAGCATAGGTCTGCCCTCCAAATTGCTCATATTGGTGCTCATGAACTTGGCTAATTCAGTCATTAAATTAACCTTTGCCTAAAATAATAATAATAAAAAAGGAGATAACGAACCAGAATGATGTGTGTTTTAGCCAGCTAGTAGATTAAAACAAGCTGTGGGAGGGTAACGTGGAAGTTTAAACAGATGATATGATGGAGAAAATGTCAGAGATGTCCCTTCTGCATTTTTGGGACTCTCCTTTCTGCTCTTCTTTGAACAGGAGCTCAGCTATTGGCTTTGCCATGAGAGAGATGGTGTGCTGTTAGCAGAATCCATCTGGGGAGGAGGGGGAGACTCTGCTCACTGAGCTTTCATCAGCTCGAACCCCCCCCCCCGATTTCTGCTTATTCCCTCACAAGCTGCCAAACTCAATCTCCACCAAATCAGGCCACGTCCCAGATTTTTCTGTATTATTATTATTATTATTATTATTATTATTATTATCCATAAATAGAAATTTGCACAAATTACAACTGAGATTTGCACAAATTACACATTTCCCTGCCAGCTGGTCCAACTTGATCTGCATCTAGTTGAGCCACTTTGAGGATTTTCGGGGGGTTGGAATATATAGGCATGAATACAGATTTGTGGAAATTGTGCATATCGCTGCTGCATTTTGCACACATTTCTATTTATATGTTTTGTTTTTTTAAAGGAAGGAAGAATTTCCTGGATTTCTGGAATAGAAACACGGCTCAATTCACCAATGAAAAGTGAATGTCGTAAATCATGGGAGTCGTGAGATTGATCATTAAACAGTCCAAGGTTGGTATGCCAAAAGTATCTATTGGAAGCCAATGTAAACAATACTAGATTCAGGAATGTGCAGAAGAATAGTCGAGGTCTTTCCAGGATCAGGTATAGTCCGAGCAAAGTCAGGGAGCTGGCAGAAATGCTACTGAGACAAAGCACAAGGAGCAACAATTGCTTCCAGCAAACACACAGCATCTAAGGCTTTCCTTATATTGTGCTTCTGATGATTGAGTTAGGCCAGCTGCATTTAGCTGCAGCTAGCTTCTGTCTGCTAATGTGATGGGTCCCTCCCCAAACACTCTCAAGCTCAGCTGTTCAGCCTTCCTCCTCTGTCCCAAACGGAGGCACAAGACTACCCCAGGCCCCAAGACAGTCTCCCCCCATCCCTTCTGACATGAATGTTGTTGATGGGGACAGAGGTGGTCCAAAAATGTCCGATGCTCTAAGGTCTCCCTGGCCCCTCCCATTCAGTTTTCTGCTGTAGCCACAAACTCTGTCTGGTAGGGGTGTGCAAAGTGGGTCTTCTTCTCTGCCTCTACATTTGAGCTAGAGCTCTGTTGAGGTGATTCTCTGCCCTGATTTCAGAGTGGCTCCCCTTACTCTACCCCATAGGATTACCTGTTGGAGAACCACCCGTTTTCGGAGAACAGCTCTAGTCAATGGGAATTAATCAAATGCTTACAGCTCCCTTATTTTTAAAGATAAAGAGCTGAACCTTGGCATGGTGATAGCTCTTAAACAGTACTTTAGACATGTCACATTTGGAACAGATCCTGTCAAGCCTTGGTATTTTAGAAATTTTGTAATGTTTGTCATTTTTGAATTATTGTTTTTGGAAAAAAAAACCTGTCATTTTTAAAGATAAAGAGATTAACCTAGATGAGATGATAGCTCTTAAGCAGGTCTTTAGACATGCCAATTTTTAAATTCCCCTCCAAAACCATTACCTCCCCTTAAACACACACACACTCATTAATCCCCCCCTCCCCGGTGCACATTTATGGAGGGAGTTTTTATCCTTTACTTTGCTCATGCAGAGCTGAGAGCTCCACTGCTCCAGCCTTCTCCAACCTGGTGCCCTCCAGATCTATTGGACAGAGGCCCCCCCCCCCACTGGAAGCTCAGCCAGCCAATAGGAGTAATAGTCTAACTGAAATAACAAGGCTGCCTGATTCAGGTGTAGAAGCTTACTCACTCAAGATGCCAGCCAGCCCAGCAGCACTTTCACACGGTGGATGATTGACTTCTATGAGTCTGAGCAGAAATGTGCTCGCTCTCTCCCGCCATGTCAGAACCAGCAGCCACTCCCCTGAACACTACAATTGGAGGAGAACACGGTCATGGAAAGCACTATGGCAATTCCTAATTGGTTAGCCACAGATGTCAATATCAAAGCTACCCCTTCCAAATATGGAGATTGACAGAGAGAGAGAGAGAAAGAGAGAGAGCAAGCAAGCATTGATACCTGAAAAACAGTAAGTTAATTTCAGAGACTTTAGAATCTCCGATTGGGCACACCTCCACTCTGACATAAATTGATGGGTTTAGAAGTGGCCAATCCCCACCCTGGAAGATCAAATGCTCTGCGGATGTTCGAGGTTACCTGATAATTCTGAGGTGGTGAACACACCCCTACTGTCTGGTGGTATCTTTCTGCAGTTTCTGTTTTGAATGCCGACATTCTTGCTGAGGTAAGGGAGTTTCAAAGTCCGAATCAGGGCCAGGGCCATTTGAAGGGCCAGCTGACATGCCCATGCCATGTGGTGCAGGGACTTCTGGAGGTGTGGTTGCCGGAGGTGAGGCAGGCACATCCCTGGGCAGGGCAGGTTCATCTTGGTCAGGAACAGGTAGAAGTCCTCTTGAGGTAGATGGCTCAGGCTGCCCTGAGTTGTTCTCCTCCCCTGTGGACTCTTCTGAGAGATCTTTGGCCACATCTCTGGGTAGAAGCACTAAACCTGGCTTGGTGGAATACCAAGCATGGAAGTGGAAAATAAGCCATGGAGTGTGTACTTAGGAGGCCTCTTCTCAGTTCTTCTGGGCCATACCACTTCCAGTCTATCCGGTACTGTAGACTGCCCCAGGACCTGTGGGAGTTGAGAACTTGAGTGACCTCATACTCTTCCTCCCCATCGACTGTGGTGAGTGGCGGGGGCTGAGAACGAGTATGGTGGGGGTATGGCAGGGGAGCCAGGAAAAACAGTGGCTGGTGGAAAACTGGATGCACCTGGAGTGATGCTGGGAGCTGCAACTGGAATGCCATAGGGTTAATTTGCCAGGAGATGACAAAGGGGCCTATACGGCAATCATCTAACTTCCGGGATGACCGCTGGGATTGCAAGAACCTGGTGAACAGCCACACCTGATCTCCCACCTTCAAAGGGGGCCCCTCCTGGCATTGGTGATCTGCCTCCCTCTTGTAGGCCTCACTGGCCTGTTTCAGATGATCCTTCAGGACTGCCTGTATAGCCAGTAACTCTTGGGCCACAAGTCCTTTGGCCAGGACCGTGCAGGGGGGCAGGACTTCCAGGAATAACCATAGATAAGGGCCATAGTTGACAAAGAATGGAGTCTGCCATGTGGAGGCATGCAGCTGAGTTATCATAGGCAAACTCTGCTAGAGGCAGGAGACCCATCCAATCATTTTGCTGGACACTGGCATAGCATTGCAAATACTGCTCCAGAGTTGTGTTGGTCTGTTCTGTCTGGCCATTGGTCTGGGGATGGTGGGCCGATGAGAGATGGACCCCAATGTCCCAGGACTGAAACAGGGCACGCCAAATGTGGGACATAAACTGGGACCCCACAATCTGTCTGGATGTTGGGAAGGCCATGTAGGCAAAAGACCTGGTCAATGAACATCTGGGCCATCTCCTGGGCTGAGGGGAGACCTACACAAGGGAGGAAGTGTGCCATTTTACTGAACAGGTCCACCATGACTAAGATTGAAGTTTTCCCACTGGAGACTAGCAAGTCAGTGTTGAAGTCCAAGGAAACAGCTCACCAAGGTCCCAGGGGAGTTTCAGGAGGGACCAAGAGCCCCTGTCGCCACATACCCCTTGATGTCAGCCTGGATACACAGCCACCAAAAGTCCCGCAACTGCAAGTTGAGGGACTTAAAGGTCCCAAAATGCTCCACTGGCCAGCTGTCATGGCACAGATGAAGCACCTCCCCCCAAAGAACACCTGGAGGTATGTACAGTTGGTCCCAGTGATGCAAGAGCCCATTCTGCATAGAGAATGGGGTGTCTGTGACCCGACCCCCAGTGTGGAGGTCCCACAAATGCATCTGAGCAAATAAGTCATCCTGTTGCAGGTCACTCATCTGGTCCACCAAGGTCTGGGACTGGAGTGTGGCTGTGAAGTTCTCAGGAGGCAGGATGGGGCACAGAGAGGTCTCTTCCTTTCCAGCCAGGTACTCAAGTTTCCAGGAGAGCACATCTGCTTGTTTATTGTGCTGCCCCAGCAAGTATGTCATGGCAAACTGGAACCAGGGGGAAAAATAGACCTCCAGATTTGTCGTTGATTGAGACGCCGGGCAGTCTGCAGATGTTCAAGGTTCCAGTGGTTGGTGCATACCTGCACTGGATACTGGGCCCCTTCCAGCAGATGGCACCACATCTCAAAAGCCACCTTTATTGCCAACAACACCTTCTCCCAGTTGGTGTAATTCTGCTTGGAGTCATTAAGCTTCCGGGAATGAAATGCACAAGGAAGAAGGGTCTGATCCACCCCTATTGGTTGCAGCAGTACAGCGACCACTGCCTAGTCCGAAGCATCAGCCTGCATGATGAAGGGTCATGCAGGATCAGGCTGCTGCAGGATGGGCTCCAATGTGAAGGCCCTCTTCAGTCGCTGGAAATCCGGTTGGGCAGCCTTGGTCCACCTGAACTGCCCCTTGGTTTTGAGCAACTCTGAGACGGGTATAGTGAGTTGTGCAAATGACCCAGAAAGTCTACAATGGTGAGGTCAAACTCACATTTTTTGAGCTTTGCAAACAATGGGTAGTCCCACAGGTGTTGTAGGATGCTGGACGTGTTCCTGGGGGTCCTGAGAATAAACTAAAATATCATCCAGATAGATGATCAGAAAGTGATCCAAAAAGTCCCAGAAGTTGTCATTCATCAGTTGGTGAAAGACTGCTAGACCATTACATAGACCGAATGGCATGACTGTATACTTGAAGTGGTTGTATCAGGTTCGAAATGTCATCTTCCACTCTTCCCCCTCCAGAATGCAGACAAGGTTATATGCCCCCTGGAAATCCAACTTTGTGAAGGTCCGGGCTTCCCGGAGTAGTTCCAGAAGTTCTGGGATCCTGTAGTCATTGTAGTCACAGAGCTCCCCACACTTCTTTTTTTACAAATAATATGGGAGCCACCACTGGTGAGGTAGAGGGCTGAATAAACCCCTGTTGCAAGTTCTTTTCAATGAAGCAGCTAATTCTGGTTCTGACAAGGAGTAGATCTGCCCAACTGGAATCTTGGATCTTGGGGCCAAGTCAATGGGATAGTCATACGGGTGATGTGATGGCAACTGATCTGTCTCCTTCTTCCCAAACATGTCTTCCTAGTACTCTTGATATTTGAGGAACAACTCCTCTAGTTGGTTTCCCCCTTCAATGGACAATAGGGCCTGTTGCTTTGGGATCACACAAAAGTCTTGACAATGAGGTGAGGGGAAGAGATTTGACCTGTTGACAACTGGATCATGGAACCAGGTCATTCCAAGGAACACTGGGAAAGTAGCCAGGTAAAACTGGAGGTTTTCCTGATGCCCATTCAGGTTCATCGGTATGGACTCAATTTGCTGAACCACCAGCCCAGAGGACAGTAAGCGGCCATCAATGGTCTCCACCAGGACGGGATGCTCCATGGGTTGTTGTGGGATATGGTGCAGCTCTAGGGATGTGCACTGACCCCCCGGATCGGATCGGATAGCAGATCGGAATCGGACCTGGGGGGTCGGATCGGATCGGATCGGATCGGAGGATGGTCGGATCGGATCGGACCGGATGTCCGATCCGGATCGGACGCCATTTTGAATGCTTTTTCCCATAGCCAAGTATTGTTTTACAAAAATGCCTATAACTTTTTCATTTTTAAAGATAGAAGGATGAAACTTGGGCACATTATACACTGGTTAGGGACAGTTATCTGTGAGAAATTTCAGAAAGATTGGTGCATGCGTTTTGTGGCAATTAATTTTTTAATAAATACCCAGGAATGCCTATAACTTTGTCATTTTTAAAGTTACACACATGAAACTTTGCCACATTGTAGGTGGTACCTTGGGACCTGTGTGTGTGAAATTTCAAAAACATAGGTGCTTGCCTTGTATGGCAATTAATTTTAGAAAAATGGGTAGTAGTGGGGTACATACATTTACACCTCCCATTTTTTTATTTTTAAAGATACAAACAGGAAACATGGGCACATTACAGGGAACACTTCACTTGATATGTGTGTAAAATTTCAGAATGATAGGTCCAGGCATGTGGTGGCTACGAATTTTTTAGATTAAAAGTTATAAACGTTTTTCCACAGAGGCTGGGGCTGTCAATTGCACCCTCCCGCCTCCCGGGAAGAAGAAGGAAACACTTTCTCTCATCTCTTTGATCGTTGCACGCTTGGCTGCAACTGAGCTAGTATCCATTACAAAAGGAGAAACGAAGTAGCACTTGGCTCGTGTCTGCTTTGATACTTTCACTCAAGCAGAACGGCTGAGCCTAGGATCACTCTCTCTCTCGCTAGGATCGTTACAGGAGAAATTTTCTACAGTCTTCAAAGTGGTGTGTGCAGACACCTTGCCACCACATGCCTGGACCTATCATTCTGAAATTTTACACACATATCAAGTGAAGTGTTCCCTGTAATGTGCCCATGTTTCCTGTTTGTATCTTTAAAAATAAAAAAATGGGAGGCGTAAATGTATTTACCCCACTACTACCCATTTTTCTAAAATTAATTGCCATACAAGGCAAGCACCTACGTTTTTGAAATTTTACACACATAGGTCCCAAGGTACCACCTACAATGTGGCAAAGTTTCATGTATGTAACTTTAAAAATGACAAAGTTATAGGCATTCCTGGGTATTTATTAAAAAATTAATTGCCACAAAACGCATGCACCAATCTTTCTGAAATTTCTCACAGATAACTATCCCTAACCAGTCTACAATGTGCCCAAGTTTCCTGTTTGTATCTTCAAAAATAAAAAAGTGGGAGGCATAACTGTATTTCTCAATGGGAAAGTGCTTTCCAATGATTTCCTATGGGCAAGTGCTTTCCAATGATTTCCTATGGGCAAGTACTGTCCAATGATTCCCTATGGGAAAGTACTGTCCAATGAATCCCTATGGGCAAGTGCTGTCCAATGAATCCCTCATTGTTTCAAAAATTAATTGCCACACAATACAAGCACCTACGTTTCTGAAATTTCACACACATAGGTCCCAAGGTACCGCCTACAATGTGGCAAAGTTTCATGTGTGTAACTTTACAAATGACAAAGTTATAGGCATTCCTGGGTATTTATTAAAAAATTAATTGCCACACAAGGCAAGCACCTATGTTTCTGAAATTTCACACACATAGGTCCCAAGGTACCACCTACAATGTGGCAAAGTTTCATGTGTGTAACTTTAAAAATGACAAAGTTATAGGTGTTTCTTTCCTCATTGTTTCAAAAATTAATTGCCACACAAGGAAAGCTCCAATGTTTCTGAAATTTGACTCACATATCAAGGCAGGTGGTACCTGTAATGTGCCCAAGTTTCCTGATTGTATCTTCAAAAATAAAAAAATGGGAGGCGTAAATGTATTTACCCCACTACTACCAATTTTTCTAAAAATTAATTGCCACACAAGACAAGACCTACGTTTCTGAAATTTCACACACTTAGGTCCCAAGGTACCACCTACAATGTGGCAAAGTTTCATGTGTGTAACTTTAAAAATGACAAAGTTATAGGCATTCCTGGGTATTTATTAAAAAATTAATTGTCACAAAACGCATGCACCAATCTTTCTGAAATTTCTCACAGATAACTGTCCCTAACCAGTGTATAATGTGCCCAAGTTTCATCCTTCTATCTTTAAAAATGAAAAAAGTTATAGGCGTTTTTGTAAAACAATACTTGGCTATGGGAAAAAGCATTCAAAATGGCGTCCGATCCGGATCGGACCTCATCGGATCGGATCGGATCAGATCGGAGGTTGATCGGATCGGATCGGATTTTCCCGATTTTGGAGCGGATCGGATTCGGGTCGTGGATCGGATCCGATCCGATGCACACCCCTATGCAGCTCCACAAAGGAGATATCCATAAAATTGCTCATGGAGCCCAAGTCCAGCATGGCCTGTACTTGCAAGATCCCTTGCCCTGGGACTGTAAGGGAAATGGGCACCATCAAATGGCAGGAGGTAGTAGATAGCAAGCATTGGGCCCCCTTAAGAGTGATCTCACCCCAGTCAAGGAGCCTGCTGGGCCCAGGGTGTGACAGTTTTCTGGATCGGAGCAAGCTGGCACCTTGGCTGGGCAGTGAGCAGCAAAGTGGCCCTTCTGACCACAATATAAATGGAGGCCAAGCTGCCAACGTCATTGCTTTTCCACTGGTGACAGGCATGGTTGGGTTCCACCCAACTGCATTGATTCTTCAGGTGTGGTGTTGAGCAGTAGAAAGTTCAACTCCTGGCTGTAGTAGCTACCTGCA
Organism: Anniella stebbinsi; assembly: GCA_029215795.1. Lineage (NCBI taxonomy): Eukaryota > Metazoa > Chordata > Lepidosauria > Squamata > Anniellidae > Anniella > Anniella stebbinsi. The sequence goes on from JARDYH010000001.1 coordinate 19,738,448, forward strand.
CCACTGGGCAAATTTTAGCTTAAAGTCCTTACTGTCAGTAACTAAAGCCTTAGGAGAGGCATTTTATCTGTTAAGAACTGAGTGGAGGAGGGATCTATGCAAAAACAGGAAATCAGCTAATGATTGAGGGTTGAGGGTAGGACTGGAGGAAGGGCATGGCCATCTGGCTCTCTGTTTTTACTGAATCTATGGCTCTTTATGGCCACCATGGTTTGTGGCCATAGAAATAGTAAAAACAGAGAGCCGCTGTGATCTTAACTACAAAATACAACTTGGTTCTCCATGAGGAGGATGCAATTTACAAGTAATTATCTGTGGCAGGTGGCAGGCAGCAGGCAGTAGGTACAGTGATAGCAGCGGAGAGGGTGGGTGGCAGGTGGCAGGCAGCAGGGGCAGCGCACGGGTGGTGGCATGGTGGTGGCACGGCGATGGCAGGTCAGTGGGGAAGTCAGGGAAGGGGAGGGAGAGGGAAGTGAGTCCAATGGAAGTGAGTCCAGTGGGGGGGAGGGCCCAGTGATGCTCCAAATTGGCCCAAGGCACCCAGAGGCTTCAGTACCAATCCGCTTCAGCCTCAGGATGCCTCAGGCTAACCTGGCACTGACTCAGATCCAGGCTGAGGCAGGCCAAATCGGCCCGTCTCTCCTTGGTTTTGGGGATTCAGTTTGAGGCAGTGCACAGCCCCAATAAAATCTGCATGAGCAAAATTAAACCTATCTATACACATTTAAAAATAATTACCAGTTTTTATTTAAATTTCACAGGAGGCAAAGACAACCAATTAATTTCTCCTCTAAACTGTCTCAAATGAAATAAATTCATCCCAAACCATTTCCCCATCCCCTTAGCTTAATTGCCATGCAAGGAAAGATTTTTGGGGTGTGAATAATAATAATAATAATAACAACATCATTATAGTACTTACAAGTTAAGCAGTATACCCTCTAAGCAGTTAACCCTTCCCTCCCCAGTTACAACCCCCCTTGAAAATCACTCCCCTGCATGTCAAGTAAGTAGTGATGTGCTAACCAGGAAAACTTGAGCTCACCAAAATTCCCCAAATCCCATTTTAAAGCTCATTCTTACTCAGATCCATATGAGATTGCAAACTTTGTTTTGTTTTGTTTTTCTTCACATGAAAATATGTGCTGACTTTTGTGTGCATTTTGCAAAATGTATTTGTCATCATCATCATCATTTTTATAGTCACCAACCAGACTTTAAACTTACAAAAGACTAGGGAGAAATCCCATTCTAATCTGAGAAATATGCAGCAAAATCAATTCTGTAAAGTCCTTATTCTTATAGCATTCAGGAAGAATTTAGCAAAAGCCTCGATTGTGTCTCTGTCCTCTGTGGCCCCTGCAGCAATGAAGGAGTGCATTAATTTTGTAATCTGGCACCAATCAATAATTTCTCTCTAATCTCTAATTTTGTAAATGGTCGCATACTACTGAACTTTTTTTTTTTTTTAATCCATGAATCACATGACACGCTCGGAAATGTGCGGCCTGAAAAGTGCAAACAAAGTAAATTTAGATTAAAAATGAACTGAAACAAAATTCTCGTAAACCTTTACACTTAAGCTGAAGAAAACAAACAACCGCCTCCCATTGGCATCAGTGGTACTCAGGGCTCCATGGAATAGATCCGGGAGCTGGGAAATAGATCCAGGCCCAGGTCTAGCAAAGCTCCTGCTGGCACAGGAGAAGGCCCAGTCCCATGGAATCACCCAGATCTGGAGCCGGCCCTTATCTCCCTGTCCAGTCAGGGGGTGGGAAAGGATTTCCTGCTCCAACATCAGGTAACTCCCTATGAAGTAAAATCACCTCGAAAAGATTGGCCATTGAAGGGGGAAGTGCGAAGATGCATTGCCACCTTGCTATTCTCTCTCACCCTGCCTCCACCACCCCTGCTCTATTGATCTCCTTTGGTTTGCATATGAATTTGATGCATCTCACAATTGAATCACTTACAACAGCAGCAGGCAACGTCCTTGGATGTTAAGCATGCAGCTTTCCAGTCTGTTCTTCAGCAAGTTTTCCACGAGTGTCGTAGACTCACATTGGGAGGCAGTTAGAAAAGGTTTCGATTAGTGTCATCCCCTCCCCACCCTTCGCGACAGATTGTTAGGTCATGTTTTTCACAAGGTGCTGGTGGCCCTCTTCAGTTCCAGCTACACTCAGGAGAGCTGAGAGCGTTTTCAGCACCTCATGAGCTCGAGTCACCCCCGCAGCCGAGAAACGCTCTCCGTGTGGAGAATATCTCATGTCGACCACCAAGGGCTGAGAACAGGAAGCAAACAGGCTTTATAATGCGTTTCACATTGGAATAATTAAAGGGAATTGTTGCTGCAGGGAAATGTGTCTTTAAAAATTAACCCTGATTTTTTCACTGACACATTTCATTTATTTTCAGGTGTTTTCCTTGGCATTTCCCTCCTTTCCCATTAGATCAAGTCTAATATCGGGAACTAAAGAAAGAAAGAGAGAGAGAGAGAGAGAGAGAGAGTCAGGATTTGGAGGAAGAGGAAATCCATCCTTGCAAATGTTTAGTTGCACGAGGAGATTTTTGAGAGGACTGTGCTCATGGCTTTGGGTCAATGGCTGAGCTCGGAATTAAGGATCCAGATTGCCACCACACACAAACAGAATAAGGATGTGAGTCAGGAGCCGGGTTTAAGGGTCACAAATAATAGGGCTGTGCACTGCCTCAGGACAAACCCCCGAATCCCAGCTTGGCCCAAATGTGAGGCATTACCAGGTTGGCCTGAGGCATCCTGAGGTGAAGCAGATTGGGTCCAAAGTGCCTTGGGGTGCCTTGGGCTGATTCAGAGTGGCGGTGGATGCCCAGGACTTCACTGGGGCTGATCTGCTTCAGGGGGGCTGAACCTCGCTTCAGATTAGTTCCAAACCAAGGTAGCTCACCTCAAAACTCTTTGAGCCAAATTAGGGCCATTTTTGAGGCTCCAAAACAGCCTCCGAAGTGAGTTGGGGGAGGGGCTGTGCACAGCCCTAACAAATAATACCGAGGATTTGCAATGCTGATGTATCTGTTTCCTGTGAGCATGCCTAACCTGGGGGGAAAGACAGGGAGCTCACGCCTTCTCCAGGGAAAGGAGAAATTCTCATCAGTTTCTCACAGCTAGGGCTCAACATTAGCAGGGGCTGCAGCACAGCTTTTTTTTTTTCATAAGGGTTTGTGGGAGTTTTGTGCCGCAACCTCATCGACTATGTTGGGAGGTTGGCCCCCATTTTGCATCCTCCACCGTGCAGGTGTGAGAGGCCATTTTGTGTACTGCTGCAGGGAAGAGGTGGAGCCAGTGCTGAGCCAAAATTCCTGAAAGTTTTCTTCCTCAATGAATGAGGCTTCCATTCTTCCGCCTCATTCCCAAAGTATTTTATAATTTCTTTCTGTGGTGTCTTTCACCTTACCTAATATCACGGCTAGGCAGCCAAGGGTGTTGTGTTTGTGTTTTCTTTCTGTTACACATCTCTCCATTGCTCTGCAGCCTCCCAGGTTGCCTGCACTTTCTGAGCTGGCAGGAATGAATTTCTTTTTGAAAGCAATCAAATTGAAGGAGAATGGTCAGGAAACAACTGTGGGAGAAATTTTCCACACTACATTATTTTGGCCTGTTTGAAGCAATCCAGTGCTACACGGCTTACAGCTTATACCGCCTGCCTCCTTTAGTCAAATCTACACTAGCCTTCCACAACCTGGAACATTCCAGATGTGTTGAACTACGCATCAAGAAAGTATATGCTGTAGAACTTCAAGGTCTGGGGTGTTTTTAAAAGGGATTTCCTTCCTCTTTCTGAACAATTTGCTATGTTATTTGTTGTGTGATTGTGTGATTGCAAGCACACTGCCACAACATGCAGTCAAAACACAGGAGCTTCCACTGATAAGTTCCTTCGATAGATGCCTTCCCCACGCTGGTACTCTCCAGATGTTTTGGACCAGCTTCCATCACACCCAGGCAGGATTGGTCAGGGATGCTGGGAATTGTCATCCTAAGCATCTTGAGGGCAGCAGGTGACTGGAAGAAAAAAAAAGATCCCTGATAAACTTATGCCCTGATTGGAAGCTAGAGCAGTCAATCACAAAACTACCCCCTTTCCCCTCTCTCCTTTCCTTAGATGGAGAACTTGAGTAGGGTAAATACATCAATTTTTGCAGACACACTGTATGTGTTTCTGTGTCCCTCTTATGCCTCATCTACACCAAGCAGGATATTGCACTATGAAAGTGATATGAAAGAGGTGTAGAAAAGGTAGGAGCCACACCAAGCAGGATATAGAGGTATGAAAGTGGTATATGGTATGCGTCTATGGGCCTCAACAGTTGTCAGTGCACTTCAATACCACTATAAAGCAGCAGTGTGGCTCCTGCCTTTTATATACCACTTTCATGCCCCTTTCATAGTGCAATATCCTGCTTGGTGTAGATGAGGCCTTCATCTTGTTCTTGAAGCTTCAGGAGGACCCAAATTTGCTTTGGGGTTATTCAGAAGACCTTTGCTTCACTTTGTACAAATCTCAACTCTGCATGAATCAGCCCAATCCATCTTGGTATTTGGGATTTCTCTGAATCCAATCCAGCCCCCTATATTCTTGATTTTTGCTTATGAACAGAGAACATTCTTCACCGAGTCAGAAATCTAAGCAAGTGAGCCAGTTGACTTTAATGCTAACTAAACACAACATATCTACCCACATTCACCATTTTGTTCCTTGCAGAATGTTAAAGTCTCTGAAGTCAACATGGGTGTTTGGTGATGTTTATTTCATTTCAGGATTTACATGACATGATTCTTAATTTAGTAAATCTAATATTAGACAGCCATAGTCTTGTGCAATAAGAAATACTGAAATTCTTTCCTGCTTGTTTGATCAAAATTTGGGAAATCCAACACAGAGAAGTTTGGTTTCTTTGCATTTCTCTTTGATCGTACTTCTTTAACCAATCAAATATTGCAATACGTATTTAATGAGAGCCAAAAAAGAGAGAAAGTCTTAGGTGAAAGACTTGTGAATCTGAATTCTTCGTCCTTTAATCCTTTGATGTTGTTTTAGCTGTCTGGAATTTCTGAAGGAAAAACAAACAAACCCTGCACACCTTTCTGTATGTAAACACAGAGTTGAAATCGTTTCTTGTAACTAAAAGGTTGTGAGTTTCCCAAATGTGCTACCCTAAGGAATATGTGAATAATATGTTAGATGTAGCATAATACTAATGTTAAGTCATAGAAACAGGTGATTTCTAGCTTGATTAAAAATATAAATGATAAATGGAGTTATATTCTATTCCATTTCTGAAAAGACCAAACTGAAGATACATTTTGTGCTTAACTTCAAAGCTCCAAGTAGGAAAAGGGTGAGAAATTCATTGGGTTAACCTTTGATGTGATCTTAAAAAGTCATAATTCCCAAACCTGTAGATGAACTAGAATGCAATTCACAAATTTGTTTAACATGCATAGAATAGGAAAATGTGTGCACAAAATGCATGCATTAGGAAAACATTTACAAAAATGTATACAGTGGAACGTAGCATGCATAAAATGCATTCTAAAAGAAAAAATAGCTTGCGGGGGGGGGGAGGGAAAATGCATATATTTGGAAAAGCATGTACAAACCTGCATGTATTAGGAGAAATTTATAAATTATTTAAATAAATTTTAAAGAGGAAATTTTAAAGGCCCAATTACAAGCAATCCCAACCAGGAAAAAAAGATAGAAGACAACAGAAGAAACCAATGTGGCTCCACAAAAAGCTTAGAGATGACCTGAACCAAAAAAAGGACACATATAGGAAGTGGAAGGAAGGCCAGGCTACAAAAGAAGAATACAGACTAGTGCCAGGGAGCAGCTGTGTACAAGAATACAGACAGCTTCTGCAAACATTAAGCAGATTCCCAACAGCAACTGAGGGCTCCCTCTCGCTCCCCCCACTTCTTTCATGTGGGGGAAAATGGAGGAATGGGGCACGCAGGTTGGCAGCAGCAGCAGTGGCCCCTCCTCCTGCCCGTGGGGGAAAATCTTTTGTCCAAGTGGGAACCAGGGACAGACACGCAAGGTGCAGTGATGCCCATCTGGTGGCATGGTTCCCTCCCCTTCTCGCTACAAACCCCATGCTCGCTCCTTCGTGAGGGGATAACGCGAAGGAGCACAAATGTGGGGGTTTGGGGGCTCGTGGCACCAACACACCACCATCAAGACACGGCCCTGGTGAGTGGCTGCCAGGCAGTATAAACCAGGGCTAGGCAGCCTGCTGTCCTCCAGATGTTTTGGAGTACAAATCCCATAAGTCCGAGTCAGCATGGTCAAAGGTCAGGAATTATGGGAGCTGTAGGCCAAAACATCTGGAGGGTACTAGTTGCTTACTCCTGGTATAACCAGGATGGAGCAGGATGGACCAATGGCAGCTTGCTATGTGCCTATTTAATTCAGCCCTTATTATAGAATAAAGGCTGCTAACTGGTCCATGGTATCGAGACCATATTACATCTGTCCTGAAAGATCTGAAGTGGATGTCAATTGCTTTCCAGGCTCAATGGAAGTGTGAACCTTTAAAGCTTTAAACAGCTTAAGCCCTGGCTAGTTACATTGCTGGAGGAGAAGGCTATCAATGGCTATTAGTCCTGATGGCTATATGCTACTTCCAGTATCAGAGACAATATGCCTCAAGATGTACACCAGTTGCTGTAGAAGATGAGAGGGAGGGTGCCGTTGCACCTGTGTCCTGCTTGTAGGTCTCTGGTCAACAGCTGGCTGGCCATTGTGTGGACAGAGTGCTAGACTAGATGAACTCTCAGTCCGATCCAGCATGGCTCTTCTTACGTTCTTATGTCCTTATCTAAGGGACCACCGGTCTCAGAATGAACTGCCAGAGTATTAAGATCTCTCCAAGAGGCTGTTTTGATAGGCTGACCAGATAAAATCCAGGTCAGGGCTCCTGTAACTTTAACAGTTGTAGAGAAAAGGGAATTTCAGCCAGTGTCATTTGTATGCAGTTAGTTCCTGGTGAAATTCCCTCTTCATCATAACAGTTAAAGTTGCAGGCACTATACTAGAGTGACCAGATACAAAAGAAGGCAGGGCCCCTGCAACTTTAACTGTGGTGATGAAGAGGGAATTTCACCAGGAACTAATTGCATACAAATGACACTGGCTGAAATTCCCTTTTCTCTGCAACTGTTAAAGTTACAGGAGCCCTGACCTGGATTTTATCTGGTCACCCTATGTTTTGAGGACACTATTATTTTCAAGCACACATCAAAGGGCTTTCTCCTGTGTTCCCCCAAACTATGGAACATGCTTCCTCAAGAACTGCCATACCCATCCCACCCATCCCAATTCTTTTGGCCTTTGGAAAGGGTGTGAAGAAGATGCATCTTTTCAATTTGGCATTTGAAAGTACGCCTCTGTATCAATCAATTCTTTATTTACAGTCAACAGACCAATTATAAAATGTGGAGTTTTAAGTGTTCGAAAGTTTACTGATTTCAATATTCTTCTTTTTTGCTGCTGCAGAGATTTATTGTTTTAGATGGTTGTACATGACCTGGATGTGTGTGTGTGTTTTCAGCAGATAAGGCAGAATATAAATGTTCAAAACAAACAAACAAACAAACAAGCAAACCGTGAAGTCTGCAGTCTTGCTTTATCTTGGAGGGAAGCAAGAAGCACATCCTTTGCGTGCAGAACGGGCCACTTTCAAATCCTGGCATCTCCAGGCAGGGGTGAGAAAGGCTCTTGTTGGAAACTCTGTCAAACCGACACCAAGCTAGACAGAGCAATGGTTTGACTTGGCAGAAAGCAAGTGGTATAGTCCAGACACAAACTTACCATCTCAATTGACTTTGCAAACCTCCCCCGCCCAAAAAAAGCTTTGTTGTTGTTGGGGTCCCTTCCCCCAACTATTTTTTTGCTTTGTTTTTATTTTTAAATGCAAATTCAGACATGCTTAATTGCAACTGTGCAGCAGTCTTAGTTGACACAGAGAGTTAGTCTGAACAATTCTAACCCAAACCAGATGTATAAGAAATAGCCGCAATTTTCTGTAGCAATTGATCTAAGCACCACTATTGTTGGAATGGACTACAATTTTAATTCATTCTTATTTTGGCTCAGTTAAATAAGAACGGGGGGGGGGGGGGAATCTCCACAGTGTATATTATTTTCCACTCAAATAGCATGATACAACATTTCTGTTAACCAGAATGTTAAATGTCAAGGAAAAAGGCAATTAATCTAGTACATGCATATATTAGACAGGAAAAATTCCTTGGATCAAATGCAATTTTATTTAATATGCAGGAATATATATATATATATATATATGAAGGAATTCCTGCAGGGAAATGGTTAATCTATTTCTAACTAAAGCTTACTTTTGTAATCTATCCAGTGCTTAGAGTTCTGTCATTGATCTATGATTTATGTGTTTTAAACCACCTCTTGGCTGCAACATTGGTTTCTATCCAGGATGCTGAGCTGAATACTAATTGCGAGATCAAATTTATGCTGTTGGGCTAAGCAGCTGACGGGAGTTTTCCTCGCAGGGCTTCCATAAAGCATGCCATGGTGGAACCTCAGTGAAATAGTGGGGTTTTTTTTGTTTGGTTTTTGAGAATACTGGGAATGTTTGCTCTCTCTCTCTCTCTCTCTCTCTCTCTCTCTCTCTCTCTCTCCCTGTGAGTGTATGTGTGTGTGTGTACATGTGAGGAGGAGAACAGTGCCTCCTTTTCAAAGACACTGGAAGAGTGCTGGAGGAGGATCATGTCACAATGTGTTGCGGAGATACATAGAGTGTGAAAGCACCAAATCGATGGGAGCCGAAGATTTGGCTGCTCATGCTGAATCAATATGCCAAAGTCTCCCTTCTCCTTTCCCCGTTGTGTGAAGAGCAGGGGAAATGTAGAGGGTGAATGAAATCCACAAGCTCCCTCCAGTGGTGCAGCCAGAGATGGATCTTCGGGCCAAAATTGAGGGGCCAGCAACCCAGGGCCCTGCTAAATGACCACCTAGAGCGCAGCATCGGGTGATTTGGGCAGCAGGCCCAAACCCCATTTTAAACCTGTAGTCATGATGTGCAATGATTTAAGTGAGTTTACAATGAAAAACTGCACCTGCACAGAGTGTTGTTGTTGTTACCATTCAGGATTGGCAAACAGATTTGTTGTTCTAACATATCAGGTGGGTTTGACAGCTGACAGTGGGGGGGGGAAGGCTGGGGAGGGGGTGTGCTGTTTGACAGCTGTCAAACCCACCGTTTTGGAACTTTTGGAACTTATAAAGTAAAAAATTCATAGCCACAAAATGCCTGCACCAATCTTTCTGAAATTTCTCACACATAAGTACTCAAACCCATCTGCCATGTGGTCAAGTTTCATGCTTCTGTCTTTAAAAATAAAAAAAAGTTAAATGTGTTTCTTTCCTCATTTCTCCAAAAATACTTTGCCACTACACGCTTGAACCTATGTTTCTGAAATTTCTCACACATGACTACCTACATGCCATCTCTAATATGGCCAAGTTTCAAGGTTCTATCTTTAAAAATAAAAAAGTTATAGGCATTTTTGTAACACAATACTAGGCTATGGGGAAAATAATTCAAAATGGCGTCCAATGCTCCGATTTTCTCCTATTAAAATCGGAGGACAAAAAATCGGATCGGAAAAAATCAGATCTACAAGGGACTGCATCAGAATCATTAATTGGATGCCCGATTTCCTCCCATTTTAATCAGAAATGGACATCGGATCCAATACGATGCACATCCTTACCTGAAATAACATACATGTCCATCTCAAGGGGAAGGCACAAAAGACCATTAAGTCCAGCCATGACACTCTGATCCACCCCAGTTAGTCAAATCCTGCCCCCCCAGTAACATTTTAAAATAAGGACTATCGCATTTTATCCACTATAATTCAAGAACTGAGTTTTGTCACATCAGTTCTCAATGTCTCCCCATCCCCCACTGCCATTTCTTTATTAATTTTCTTCTCAACCTCTCTACATAACTGTGTTGTACTAGCTGCTGGGGAACATGGGCAGGAAGGTGCTGTTGCACTCATGTCCTGCTTGTGGGTTTCTTGTGGGCAGCTGATTGACCACCGTGTGAACAGAATGCTGGACCCTCAGTTTGAACATCCAACATGGCTGTTCTTATGAAATCCAACACCTTTCTGTCCTTTAAACTTAGGTGAGGATTTTCTACAATCCCTTTGTCCCAGCCAGTGGAGGCTGGTGATTCTGACGTCCGTTTGGCACTGAATCCACTGCGGGTTTCAGTCAGAAGCAGTCACAACTCTAAAGGAGTTTTCCAAGACTTCTGCACCTTGGATAGAGTTCTGACTGAAACTCAGAGTGGATTCACTGCCCCACAGACATCAGAGACTCCAGCCTCCACTGATCCTAATTCCTTCTGGGTTTTGCACCAGACCACTCTAATCGCAGCGCTCAGCACCCTAGTTTCCTAGATCCCCATCTCTATAACTCCTTGCAGCACACAGCCCCCCTCCACTAGACCCTATGTGGGATTCTCCCCCTGCTGTCTGTTTCTGTTGTGCAGCATTAATGTGACTTTGTACACACACACAGGCATGTATGTGTGAAACGGGGATCTTTCTAGCTTGCAGTTCAGTAATAAACGGGAAAGTCATCTAGCATAACCTGATGATGTGAATGAGCAAATACATGGGCCTGGGAATATTTTCTCATGTTTTGCATTATGTGCCTTTATTTTGACACATGTCGAGCAGGCAGTGTGATTTATGAAGGCTTCATAGTATACCAGTGAATGCGCTATACTGTATTTTATTAAGGGTAATGAAGTCTTAGTAACATCATCCGGGCTCTGTCTCTCTTTTCTCTCACCCCCTCCCACAACATCAAAGAAGGGATCGCTGTTTTCCCCATCAGCAAAGTAATTCTTGAAGCTTTGCACAAATCCTGTGTGTGTGTGTCTGTGTGTATTAGAGATGCATCAGTCTATTTCCGGTCGATGTCCATATTGCATGTGTTCATAAGCCTGTTCCATCCCATTCCTGCATCAATCTTCAGTTTTGATTGTGTGTGTGTGTGTGTGTGTGTGTGTGCATTTTTCATAAACACACGCACAAAAGTTTGCATTCATTTTGAACGATCTTTCCTCCACAAAGTACTAATTTTTGTACACATTTTACAATATAGCATTTTTTTAAAAAAAAAATCTAGGTATTAATCCAGGAACTGTGAATCAGGGTGATATGCTTAAAAATGCAGACCTCACAAAGTCCTCATACAGTGTGTGTGTGTGTGTGTGTGTGTGTGTACACACACACACACACACACACACAAGCAGCCTGAAGCAGGAGCATCAGGTGGCACAGAGTGGGAAGGGCAGTGAATTGTACCGTCCTTCCCATCCAAAGGCACCGTCACTGCTTGGCTAGTTGGTTGGTTCACCAACTAGCCAGCCACTCTCTCTCCCTCCCTCCCTCAGCTGGCCACAGCCACCTTCTACCCCACCTGTGGGGCCCCTGGAACACTCGGCTGAAAAGTCACAAGAGGTCTCTGAGACTCAATCAAAATATTGCGAGACCTCTGGCTGAGGGAGGGAGGGAGGGAGGGAGGTGGAGCTGTTGTTCTCACTGCCAAATAGGGGGAGGGAGGGAGCAAATAGGCCGGGACGGAGGGAGGGCACCTGCCACCACTGCCAATGGGCAGAAGCGGGGCAGCTACTACAGCAGCAACTCAAGTTGGGCTGGGCCTACATGATGGTGCTTAATAAATGACTCTCGGAGGAGAGGTCAATGAATGCCAATCAGCCATTTAGAACTGTTGACATTTCTCAGAACACATTTTTTTTCCTGAGAACAGTTCTGTGTCTTCTTTCTTTCTTTCTTTCGTTCTTTCTTTTTCACTTCTCACTCATAGCAAATAAAGGCCATTTTGCAGAATTTTCTCCAAATATGTTTCATCAATATTTCTTTTTTTGGGGGGGGGGCTCCATTTTCCACCCACCATGCCCTGGAATGACACCAGGTCCAGGGGCTTTGTGCAGGATGTAAACTGGTGGCCAAGCTGCTAACAGATTTGGCGCTATTGCCTCTTGCAATTGCAGAAGAGGGGGGGGATACGCAAGAAAAAATAGAAAGACACTGTGCAACTGTCACTGCTCATGAAGAGCCCCACCCCCCTGAGAAACAGTTGGAGAATATTTTCTCCCCCTGGATAAATTCAGGAAAATGGTTTCTCCCCCCCCCCCCCATCTCTTTGCCCACAAATTGAGCAGAGATTAGTTGTGCCCAGCTCTTCTCATGGTAGCTAAACAGATTCTCCAGTAGACCATTTGTAGTCCTCATGTCCTGCCTGTGGGCTTCCCAGATGCAACTGTTTAGGCACTGTGAGAAACAGAATGCTGGACTAGACAGACCTTTGCTCTTGTTCAGTAGAGATCTTTACATTTTCTGGTGTTCTAACTAGGGATACTGGAGAAATTTGAGACAGACCAAAATGAATTTGGATTTCTCAGTCTGACCTGCGGATTCTGTTGTGGACCAGCCCCCCCTCCCCCGGCGATGCAGTTTCCATGAACTTCTGTAATATATATATATATATATATATATATGCTTTGCTTTCCCGAATTTTATGCAAATTCATTTGCAGGAAAATACACCCGTTTCTGCTGAGACATATGTCATGCTGGAAAATATATGCAGGGAAAAGTCGAAAGGGATGGGGGACAATATGCTAAATGTTACATACTAACATACATAATGTAAATTGTGGTGAAATTTGTTATGGAGATATTTGCTTATTTTTCCACATAACAACAAAAAAAGTTGAATCTGTGTATGGTTGCTGGAACGGATGACATTGCACAATCCACAAAACACACGTGGGATGGATTTCACAAAATCCAGAAATCCCTAGATCTAACTAGGGACCAAATTAGGTGTTACCTGTTGCCAATCAGCATTTCTTCCTATTGTCTTCCAGTAGTGTCTGATGGAAGCACACAAGCTATTATGTTCAGTGTTTCTCCACCAGATCCCCCACTGCTATGCCATATCATTGGCTGCTCATGATGGGAAAACCTTGAATGTTACAATGCCATGTCTATTGCATGCTTGCTTCAATGACATGTTACCAGAAGAGGCAAGTGCAGATGGTGACAACCAGGTGTTGCAGGTAACATCCACCAAGAGCCATAGTTCATTGGTAGAGCAGATGCTTTGCAGGCAGAAGGTCTCACCTCCAATCCTTGACATTCTTATCTACAAAGAAGAAGAAGAAGAAGAAGAAGAAGAAGAAGAAGAAGAAGAACCAGGTAGTTGATGATGTGAAAGACCTCAACCTGAAACCCAGGCAGAGCTATTGCCAGTCCTGGGTTAATTGGGACAAAAATGTTCTGACCTGGTATAAGTCACCTGCCTATGTTCCTGCATTTTGCTTAGTTCACACTAACTGATACAGGGCTGATTCCTCCACACAGATCAGCCAAAGAATCCCCTGGGATACAGCCACACAGAGGAACCCCTTTTTCATCCCTGATGCCCTTGTTGTAGTGTCACTCTGAGGCATGGTAGGAAATTCAAGTGACAGCTAGACCCAGCTGCCAAGTGCTGATCAAAGCATCAGAACACGTTTAATGGGGAGGGGGTCAGGACAGTTGTAAGTGGTGGGCCCTGCCAAGGAGCATGGGCCCCAGCAACTGCCACAAGGATACCACTTCAGGAAGCCATCAGTGAAGGCTGGAGGCTCCGATTTCAGTGGGGCTGTGAATCCATGCTGGGTTTCAGTCAGAACCAGCAGGAACTCTAAAGGAGCTGTCCAGGGTGCTGAACTCAGCTCCCAAACCAGGGTCAGCACCTTGGACAGTTCCTTAGAGTTCTAATTGGTTCTGGCTGAAACCCGGAATGGATTCCCATCCTCACCGAATTCAGAGCCACAGACTCCACTGGACGCTGGCTTTATCTAGATAGGATTCCCTGATGCTGCAACCAGTGCAAGGCAAGTTTTGTTGGTTTTCATATCCTCTGGCTTTGGATAAAGTCTGCTATGGTATGTTCGGACTGCAGTTGAGTGCTGAAATCATACTCGGTCTCTCGCACAACACCAACTGTGAAGGGTTAGCAAATTGTGTCTGAAGTCAGCAGGCTACTGAGCGTCAACTGTGGGAGGCCTTCTGGTGGTGGAATTCACTTCCCTTTGCCGTTGGTCTTATTTAATCCATCGCTGTGGATTAAAAAAGGGAGTGTGGACCTCATACCTGGCCTCATGCATTGTGTGTGTAAGGGAGTGTGTACTAACACTGGATGAAGCAGTAGGGTTTCCTCCACCAATCAGCTGAGTCTCCAACTTGACACCCATCTGTAGCTAGCATAAAATAAACTTTAATCGTCATCGTCGTAATTGTCATCATCATCATCATCATCATCTATACTACAAAGTATGAAAGGTAGTTATAAAATATTTAATTATATATAAAAACGTATGAAATTATATCAAAACAAAAAATATAACAGTCCACAAACAAGGTGGCATTGCTGGATAATAATAATAATAATAATAATAATAATAATAGGCTGAATTAGTACTTGTAAACTTGTCCCAGACACATTTCAACCACTAAGATCATCATCATTGGGGAAAAATAATTTTATCATTAATATAGCTCCTCCCCCAACTCAATTTTGTTGGGTTAGTTATCAAAATAGGGCCCGCAAGACAAAAAACAAAGGCAAGAGGTTAACACTCAAAAGGAATTTTCATAAAATTAGCCACACAAATTTAAACTGATAAGAACTTGTTTACCAGAAGGTCACTCTTGTACAACTTGTCTATTTCATCATTTGTTGCATTAATACTGGAAGTTCCATTTAGACTTCATGGCCTACAGCCACTGATGGTCCCCTCCTCCATCAATTGGTCTATCTCACCACCCTTTAATCTCATCCATGCAAGTTGCCATCACCAGATCCTGTTGCAGGGAACTCCATAAATTAATTCTGTGTAGTTTCAAGGAGTACTTTCTTTAGTCTGTTCTGAATCTACCAACAATCGATTTCACTGGATGATGCCAAGTTTTAGTTGTCTGTGTGTATGTGTTTCTATATACTTTCTCCATATCAGGCATAATTTTATAAACCTCTATCATCATCATCATCATCATCATCATCATCATCATCATCATGTCTTTTCTCGCCCATTGCAGTTTTTCTAGACAGACATGATGGGCTTTGCCAGGTCATGCTGTCTTTTATTGATTCAGGAATTTCCTGACTATTGAGCAAGTTTTAATTATGACTGCTTTCTGGGCAGGATCTACACTGCTGTTTTAAAGCGCTTTAAAGTGCTTTATAACAGTAGTGACAACTGTTTTGGAGTGTGTCTTGGGCCCCAACAGTTGTCAGTACTGTTATAAACTGATTTAAAGCTCTTTATAACAGTACTGACAACTGTTGGGGCCCAGGACACACTCCAAAACAGTTGTCACTACTGTTATAAAGCGCTTTAAAGCGCTTTAAAATAGAAGTGTAGATCCGCCCCTGGTTGGTGTGGATGTATTCTGATAGGCCCAGTTTCTTAAGGTTTTCTGTATAGTTTTTTGATGTGATGCTGGTGACTGATGTGACGAACAGAATCATTGTGACCTTTGCCATAGTTCTCCTCTTCCTCCTCCTCCTTTCTATGTCACCCCATAGCCAAAGATGAAAAACCTTTTTAAAAAAAGCATGCAAATTTTAGTAACCATTTACATAAAACACACACAAAGAGACAGTACACACAGAGACAACATATACCTAAAAACAATGTTGTTGAGCATTTAACCATAACCATAAGAAAAATCCAGGACCTAAAACTCATCATATGCTGCCAAATGCCTGAGAAAAGAGAAAGGTGTTGGACTGGCACCGAAAAGATAATAAAAGATAATAATGTTGGCTCCAGGCAAGCCTAATCAGGGAGATCATTTCATAATTGGGGGGCCACCACCAAGAAGGCCCTCTCCCTTGTTGCCCTCTCATGTCTCCCCTTCCCCTTGTGATCCCTTTGTTTGTCCTTTTCTGCATGCTATCCAGTTCTACCATGTCATTTCCTAAGATGGGATGACCAGAAGGGTCATGTGACAAACATACAAACATGGTTCAAACATTGCATTGATCGGCTGGCTTAATCAACTCACTTCCTCAGTATGACACAAGAAGAACATGAACTAGACTTGATTTCGCTTAAGCATAGTGTTAAAATCAAATTGTCTCTTACCATTTCATCAATGCAAGGCTTATTTGGCAATGGGTGAAAACACTTGATTAAGATCAGGTCTTCTGAAGGGTCATGCAAGAAAATGAAACAGAAACCCTACGAATCCCAGAAACATCTGACAAATAGCTCATTGCAGTAACTGATACGACACTTTTCTCTTATCTTGTATATCTGGCGTGAGCTTTGTTGCCTTGCTGGATGAATAACTTGCTCTTTCAACAGCCCTGTTTATTGTGAATTATGGAAAGAAAAGAAGAAAAAAGTGGAATTTAATATTTAGTGCTACACTTTACCTCCCTCTGAGAGATTTTGGAGGAATTTATTCCATCCCTCTTTCTCTCCTATTTACTGAGGGCTACTTGATATGGGTTATTTATCCTACTATGAGTTTGGCCGTTGCAATCATATTGTAAATCATGAACCCTATTCTGTGGAGAAGTATTATATCATACCCCTTTCTTGGATGGTTTCAGCCAGGTATTCATTTTATGATCTTCAGTTTTCATATTTCCTGCTATTCTGGATGGAGGAGAAATTTGTTTGGTCCATATTTTTGCACAAGCTTAATGAATTTGCACCTCCTGAACCTATACACGAACTGGAATGCACTCATGTCCTGAAATCCACACCTTTCTGAAAGCTGCAATGCAATCTGCAACTTAAAAATCTGTGCGCCAAAATGCAGATATTAAGACATAGTGTGTACTAATATGCATATTACAAATGCTAAAATGCATTATATTATGGGGAAAACATCACGTGCAAAAAGTGTGTACTCTAGGAAAAGTGTGTACAAAAATGCACATATTAGGATAACATGTGCACAAACGTGTACAAATTTCCATGTGGATTTTTTTTTAAGGGCAAAATTTACGAAACCTTGCAGAAACAGACTGAAATGAGTGTATGGTTGGGTTCAAGTAGATGCTATGCAGGTTTCAGGTTGACCTGGACTGCTGGGTCAAAGCAATGCACAATATATCTGATTTCTCATTAAAAAAAAACATATAAAATATGATCAGTCTTGGTAACTGTTGGATTATATCTTCTTCTTTTTGATGGTGGATAAATTGTACATTTATTTGCCCCAGAAGTCCTAAGCACAACCCATATAGCACCTAAACCACTTAACAATGTAATTCTATGATGTCTACTTAGAAGGAAGCCCCAGGTAAATAAGAACACGTTGCACGTTAACGGTAAAATTCAACAGAAATTCTACTTAGTGTAGAGCCATAGAAATTAGTAGGATTTAAGGAAAGTAACCCATTGAAATGAATGAGGCTTCCTTTTGAGTGGAATCTATTCATGTTTAGACAGAAGAAAAGTCCCACAACTCTCAGCATTCCCCAGCCAGTATGGCTGGGGAATACTGAGAGTTATATAGGACTCTTTTCTGTTCAAACATGCATAGGATTGTGCCCTAAGTCTTATCTCCTCCTACACTGTGCACTCCACATCCTTAAAACTGTGTCGAAATGCAGACTTTGTAGCTATAGACCCAAGCCAGCTCTTATCCACCCCCAACTCCTGGTCTTGTTTAACACCATTCTGATTAAGCCTTTTGGAAAAGTCCAAACCTTGCTAACTATTTGGTTGGTCCTCATAAAGGAATAGGCCAACTATGGATGTTTGGGATTTTTCTCATGGACCACCATCGTGGCTTCCTTTGCTAAAGTAGTTTTTCTTTTCTTCCACACTAGGTAACTAGCTTCAAGGGAGTGGGAAAGCCTGAGGAACATTCCTGCTCAATAAAGGATGCTGGGTTGGTTGGCAACCAACAGAGTGATCCAATGGGGAGGTAGGCCAGCCATTCCAAAATGGTGGGTTCCATCATTCTAATGCAGGTAAGTTTCTCCTTGGTTGATTTTACTACCTTTTTGTAACCCTTTAGGGCACATGCCCAGAAGGTCTTGGGGAAAGAACTATAGCAATATATAAGTTCTGATTTTGTCCCCTTTCCTGGAATAGATGTAGAAGTTCATTAAGTTGTTTTATCTGCAATTGGAATGGTCTTACATATAGCAAGGATGTGGTTTTTGGTTAAATGTGAATGTTTTTATATATACCAGTGAGGTTTGGAGGTGAGAACAAATTTTACACATATCAGGATTCTGGAAAGTACATTTTCAAATTAATTTAAAGCACAATAATTCATGTTTAACCCTTGAACACCTGTGATACAGGGCATCACAAATAAATACCAGATCAGATCATATAAATCTAACACATCAAATCTAGCTAAAATGACAGAGCAGACTTTCTGAAAGTTCTTCCAAATAAAGTCCACATGGGAAAGCTGCAACAAAAATGTTGCAGCATGGAGTGCTACTGCTCAGGATTCCAGCCACTCCATTACATTTTCCACCCCTCTGGGTTTTCTGTCCCCCCCCCCCACCTCAGCATTCAGCCAGGGGTTTCCAAACGCTCCTTAGGAATTTTTCCTTAAAGTTTTTTTGGGGGGGCAGGCAGGGTATTTTTGCAAACATCAGGGCTTGCCCAAGGCTGCTGAAACTGTCCCCTCTGTCTGTGGTATAATTGTGTCTACTTAAGCATTGGTACTCATAGCTTGAACATCAGCAATAGAGGGGATTATGCATTTCTCAAGTTTTGTATCCCTTCCTCCAAGGAACTGAGGACAATGTACATGAGGTTATTACATTGGTATTCTCGCAACAGCCCTTGGAGTACATTAGGCTGGCTCAGAAGGTCAAACTACACAGGACATAGGACTTCTGCGATGCAAAGTAGAACAATACAAATTCAAACATTTGCAAGGAAATTTGAATTAGGAGGCACTTCACCCCCTTCTAATATTTTTGTTTTGGTGTTTTGTTTTGGTTTTGCTCCGCTTTCGACCTTGGTGTGTATCACATTTCAAGTACCACCAAAAGTAGTCACCTTCGCATAGCAGAGTAAAAAAAACAGATGTGACAGACTTTCATTGGCTAGTTTGTTAAGTTACTAAACTGTTGTGGTTTCCTAAATAAAAGATATATAAGTGATCACCTGACAGGAAACTATGGGTCACAATGAAAAGTCCGATGATGGTGGTGTGTGTGTGTGGGGGACCTCCTTCTGCCTTTGTCAGTGGCTAAAACCAGAGGAGTTTCAATGAGAAGGTGATGATTGCATTTGTTTTGGTTTTGAAACTTGAGGACAATTTTGACAAACAGTTTACCCCCACCCTAAAGATGGGGTTATTTGGAAAGGAAGCAAACCCCGGTGTTCCCTGAATTTGGTTTCTCACACCCCTGATGACTGGAATCATCTCTCTCTCTCTCTCTCTCTCTCTCTCTCTCTCTCTCTCTCCTGGACAAAGAGTGTTTAGATCTCCTGTCAGCACCTCCAAAACTGCAGCATGCCATGTAGCTTGATGCAGAGAAAGCATCACATGTGTTTCATTGAAATACACAGGATTCGGTGCAATCAACTAGATGCAACATTCCTTTTTCATCCTCTTACAGAGAGAAAGAAAGAGAGAGGGGGGGAAATCAGGGTATATGATCCATTGAAAGTTAAGGATTTTTTTAAGTCCAGCTGATTGCAATAGAAGCCTTTTTTGAGGGGGTGCACAGTTAACTCTCCTACAGGGCTGGACCTGTCTTCATTCATCCATTGCATTTTTTCATCCTGATTTATCAGACAAAAATGAACATCCCAAGCAGCTTCACAGCAATTCATATACAGGGCTTTATCACACCTACATTCCCCCACCCGGGGTTTGCTTCTGTGGGTTCCCCCCTCCGTTTCCTATGGGAGTCTAGCGTTTCGATTTACATGTGCTTGGTATTGCTGCGGTACCTGTGATACCTGCAATACCTGCCTGTGCCTTTTGGACCATTCAGGGATACATCAAAACAGAAACTAAAAACCCTGACCTCAGGGCAAGAGAGCAGCAGGACGGGATGACGTCATGAAAGTCCAGCGCTGATGAAATGGAGCAAAGTCGTGGTGGGTGTGCTTAAAACTGCCCGTGTGAAAACGACCTCAGTACCCAAGAGGTTAATGCTGGGTGAAAATAAGGCAGAGCCCCTACCCTCAAGCCAATGAACTGAAAGACAAGATACAGAAAAGGAGGGTATGGTGGGGAAAGATAGACCAGGTGTGACTGTCCCTCAATTGGCAGGTGTTAGAGTAGCATTAAAAGTCCTCAAATTGTGCACTATTCCATTTCGTCTTCTATTTTGCCACCGTGGTGGGTTGCTATTTGGATTCTTCTCCTCCACATCAACATGCTTTGGGTCATCTCTGGAGCCAGGCCCTGTTCTTGGTGGCTGAAATGAAAGGACTAGTTGATGGAAGCTTGGATTCTATGGGTGTCCAGATGCAAAAGACAGCAATGCTACTGCCCCTTTAATAGTTGTGTAGAAGAGGGGATTTCAGCGGCAGTAGTGTGCAGGACAAGCTACGCCTACTGAACTACCCCACTCTACACAGCTATTGAAGGTGCAGGAGCCCTGCCTGCATCTGGCCATCCCATCTCAGCCTTCCCCATCAGTGGTGTGGTGGAGACAGGATCCACAGGGACGCAGCCTCACACTTTTTGATTAGCAGGGCTGCTGACGTCATCTGCCACCCTTCTCGAAATTCCCTGTTCCCACTGAGCTTAGCTGCAGTCCTGAAAGTTACCTGAAGTTGCGGCAGGGGACAACTTGCCCCAGCGACAGTCTATTGTTCCCTGTTGGGATGCAAAGTATTTGTAGTGGCTTGCTCTTGAATGGGCAATTAAGACCCATTCGCTTTGTAAAAGACTTGCTCCTGGTGGAGATGGAAGGTAGTACCCAATGTTAGTCTTACACAGAGTAGACCCATTGAAAGGAATGAGACTTAAGTTAGTCATGGATAACTTAAGTCCCATCCATTTCAATGGGTCTACTCTACATAGGACTAACCTTGTCATTACCCAGAAACTGCTAGAACTGACTTGTTGATAGGGATCAACCCGCCTGCATGCATTTTTGGACTCTCCTTGGGTGCGTAACTACAGGGATGTCATGATGAACACCTGCACCTGCATCCTCCTGATGTTTTGGATTGCTGCCCCTAGTATTCTTGACCGTTAGAACATCAGAAGAGCCATACCCAATCAGACCAAGGGTCCACCTAATCCAGCACTCTGTCCACACAGTGGTCAACCAGCTGTCTACCAGGGACCCACAAGCAGGACACGGGTGCAACAGCACCCTTCCAACCATGTTCCCCAGCAACTGGTGTACATATAGCCATGCCAGCTGGGGCTGGTGGGAGTTGAAGCCCCAAACACCAAGAAGGCACTAGGATGGTAATGGCTGCTCTTTCACCCACCCCCTTGTAGCCACCTGAGTCTCCCAAAAAGTCTCCTTGGAGCATTTTGGAGAATATGGGATAGGGTGGAGTGCGTGCGTACACATGTAAACCCACACAAATGGAAGGGAGATCGAATGCCCAATTTGGGGTGCTTCTCCTCTCCACCAGCTGACTCTACACCCTATTCCACATTTTTCAGGAGGGCCCCCAGCCTTCCAGAGAGGCTTGTGTGGGGGGGTCACAAATAGTTGTAGGGGAGGGGAAGAAAGGGACAGGGAAATTTCCATCTGTGATCTTAGGATCCAAGCCAATGTATATACAGTGGGACAAAAAAGCCAAAGAAAGGGGAGAATTTTCTCACTTCTTGTAAGTTTCAACCATGTCACTCATTTACTTTTGCCTGTAGCTGACACTAAAGCATTTGAAGATGTCTTTTTTAAATAAATAAATAAATAAATGTAATAATAGCAGATTAGAACAATGATCCCGAGAAAAATGTGTCATTTCAAAAGAGACTTGACCGTTAAGCATTTCTTTGGAAATGTTCAGATTTCTTGTCGAATCAATGAATAACTCTTTAAGAGATACCTTTGATTTGAAAGAGCAAAGCCTGTTTTTTCCATGAGAGAGAGAGAGGTGCAGGCTTAGGTCCACCAGTAAAAGTCAGAGGTTGTGATGAGAATTGTTCTTATCAAGTAGTGTCTGGTGATTAGAAGCATTCATATCAAGCTCATCAGTAAGATGACGATCATTCCACTTACAGTCACTGGGTGCATAGCAAATCAATCATTCTCATTTCACTGTGAATAAAAAAAACCTGCATCCCACCCCTTCTATCATTCTGTGAATGACATAATACCAGCTTTCTACTCTGATGAGGGAGCATACCTTAGCAGTGAGGGTTGCAATGTGTTGGTTTTCCATATTCATCAAATGCAGGTCTTTAATGTAGAGAATGAGATTTTTCAAAGGGCTCCCTCTGTTGACAATTAGTACAATTCACATCTCATAGAAGTCAAAAGAGGGCAAAACACTCATCATGTTACAGAATTAGTTTGTCCGTGTAATAATTCGGAGATACCGTCCATTCAGAGTCCAAGATTAAACTGCCCAAAGACATCGTATAGATACAGGAAAAACCTGTACCTCCCTGAGAATATACCATTTCAGAATGCAGCGGTGTGTTTTGGGAAATGTTGTCTGTTTGAATACATATAAGAAGCTCCCTGCATATAGAAAACTAGCATGCTAGGGAGAAAGGATCCTAGCTCAGCCTTCCCTGTGATATGGTTTTCTAGATACAGGGAATTTTCCATTGATGATATATTCCAGAATTCCCCATCATGGTGCCCTCCCGATGTTTTGGATTATAACTTTGAGCAACCCTGACCATTGGCCATGCTGGCTGGGACTTCTGAGAGTTGGAAATGTTGTTTGTCTTATTAAAAGTATTCAGTTCCCCTCGGAAATTCTCAAGGTGTTTCACCTGAGGAGGAATATGCAAAAGTGCTTTGAATTTTGCTTCAGGTATACTGTAATTTTGGTAGCAAGTTTCAGGTTAGTGGGGTTTCAGCTTCCAGACAGGCTAGGAGGCATGGCTAGTTTAAAAATTAAGCATCTATATGAAGTTATCTGAGCCTTTGGAGTGAATAATGCTACAGAATTCTTATAGCCAGGGCCTGGGACTTGTTTCTCTCAGCCTGACCTACCACACAGGGGCATTTATTTATTTATTTTTATTCATTGCATTTATATCCCACCTTTTTTCCTCCAAGGAACCCAAGGCAGCATACATAATCCTCCTTCTCTCCATTTAATCCTCACAACAACAACCCTGTCAGGTAGGTTGGGCTGAGAGTCTGTGACTGGCCCAAACTTTCCATGGCCGAGTGGGGATTCTCAGTCCAATACTCTAGCCAACTACACCACACTGCCTCTCATTGCAAGAATAAACCAGAAACAACAAATTTGTATACAGCCCTGAGCATCTTGAAGGGAGGGCAAGACGAAACACTGAAAGCAACAAATATAAATATAGAACGCTGGGTTCAAATTTAGTCATGCTTAGGGTTGAACCATTTAAATCAATGGGACTAGAGTTTGCCGCAAGTAACTGGAGTCCTCATTGATCTCAGTGGGACTACTCTAAGTATGGCTAAGTATGGATCCAACTCATAATATATAATATATGTGTGGCAAAGGGCTCTCACCTTATCCACTGTCAAGAACTTTAAAATGCTATATGGAGGCAAAAGGAGGGGGGGAAGTCATGTACTTGTTAAAAGAACACAGCAGGGGGAGAGTAACAGCTCTAAACAGACAATGTAAAGGAGAAGAAAATAGCTCCCACGGACACATTTGGAGTGTTGATTCAGGTACCTGGAGGTAATTTGCAAGAGCATAGTTTTACCGAGTAGGAGCCGCTTTCTGGCTTCATTGCACACAGCGGGAAGGAAAACAGCAAGCCAGACTCTTCATTTGCGCTTTTTATGTTGCTTCACAACCCAGGAACCATATGGGGTATAAACGGATCACTCCTTCTGAGCAGGCTGCGAAAGGGTTTGCAGGGCAGGAGCTTAGCCAGGCGGCTGGAAACGGCGACACAGAAGCAGGGATGAAATATGGATTTGAAAGCACGCCACCGGGCGTGATATTCCTCATAGTGGCAAGAGGTTTAATAACTCCCCCCAAAAGATATTTTGACGGCGCAATGTGCATCTGAACAGGGTCAGTAGAAGCACTCGCCCTCCCTTGCTAGTTTTCACCAGTCCTGGATTGAACACTAAACGGAAATTGTAAGGGATGAGAGTGCATTGCAGTCTTCCCAAGGCTCGTGCCAATGGCCATGCTGCTGATTGAGAATGATGGGAATTGAAGTCCAGCTCCGGAAAGGATGGTGTCTTGCTTTGTGCTTCTCAAATTTCAGTGAAAATGAAATGTAGGAAGCTGCATTACAATTTCAGAGAAGCTCTTGGGTGGATGTGTGCATTACAGCGGTGGTTGGGCCAAATGGACCCAACACTCCGGCATGCTTTACCTTAAAGCTCTTACTGCTAAGAGCCTTAGGAGAGGCATGTCAAGCTTTTAGAATGGGCAGGAAAATGTCCAAAAGCCAAAGGGGATTAAGAACATAAGAAGAGCCATGCTGGATCAGATCAAGGATTCATCCAGTCTTGCCTTCTGTTGTGCACTGTTGTACACTGGTTGCTGGGAACCATGGGTGGGAGGGTGCTGTTGCACTCATGTCCTGGTTTTGGGTTTCCCAACAAGTTGGTTGGCTACTATGAGATGTCCATCCCCCAGAACAGTAGAGTTGGAAGGGGCCTCTAAGGCCATCGAGTCCAACCCCCTGCTCAATGCAGGAATCCACCTTAAAGCATTCCTGACAGATGGCTGTCTAGCTGCCTCTTGAATGCCTATAGTGTAGGAGAGAGGCATGTTACCCCAGAAACTCGGGTGACATACCAGTCCTCCATGCATTCATGACCTCTGCAACATCTTTGTCCCGGAAGAGGAAGAAGTCTGCATTGCAGTTCCACTTATGCCAATAGTGTTATGTGTTGCTACAGTGTTAACCTGTGAGTAAGGATGTATCAGACATTTGTTTTGGCTTGCTTTTGATTGGAATTTACCCAGTTTGCACATCCCGGAATTGATCACAGACTCAAACACAATCTGCAGTCTAAGTCTGTACATTTCCAATGTCTGTACATTGCAATGTGATTCATGGGACAAGGAAAATTGCCTACATTTGCAAAATGCAGGTGACAAAAGGTGTGCTTCTTGGGGGAAAAAATGTACACAGACATTAATCAATGAAAGAAACCCCATCCATTTCAAATAATGCACACAATTGATGTGTATGTTTGGAAAAGAAATATGCATGAATTTCCATGTGGAAAGAAAGAAAGCTGGTAATCTGATATGGAGATGAGTCAGAACAAGTTTTGAGATGCATTTCAGATAACCTCAATGAGCCTGAGATTTGCTGATTCGCACATGCCTACATATCAGCACCAAATCCCATGTGATCGCATGCAACCTAGAATGAGACAGCAGAATGCATATGAATTACAAAGGGTTTACACAATGCATGTTCCAGTGTGCATTAGAATGAAATAGCCATGCATTAATTAATTAATTAATTAATTGGGTAATCTATATCTCACTTTTCCTCCACAGATCTCTGGGTAGTAAAAATAAAATTCCCATGCTGCCTCTCATCCAGGCATGGACTGGATCCAGAGCCTACTCAGCTTCAGGAAGAACACACTATTGTATGATTTTGAACCATGTCGTCATTCTGATCCTTATGCATCTTTAAGACTACAAAACCCCTGGTGCATTCCACCCAAAA
This sequence comes from Anniella stebbinsi, assembly GCA_029215795.1. Taxonomy (NCBI): domain Eukaryota; kingdom Metazoa; phylum Chordata; class Lepidosauria; order Squamata; family Anniellidae; genus Anniella; species Anniella stebbinsi. Next base: position 19,764,356 of record JARDYH010000001.1, read on the forward strand.
AGGGGGATGATGCAGAAGTGCCTGAATCACAGTGAACAACTGATTAAGCACTGAAAAAGTAGGAGTGTTGCTGGCCAAGATTCAAATTGCATTGCATCACCATTCTGCAATTTCATTTGCCGTGCAAATAAATGTGTATGCATTTCTGCCTTTTGGCACACCTGAGAAGAAGTCACAAGTTCATTATTTCAGCTTACTAGGGCTATGGCTCTCAAGCTTATTGATCTTCATGGTGGGAACAGGGCATGAAGTGGAGGAGCAACTATGAAGGAGAGTTGTGAAGGGCCAACGCGGCTCCAGTTTTAATGCTCATTCTGCTGCACACTACAGCTCTGTGTGTGTGTGTGTGTGTGTGTGTGTGATTGTCTGTGTGAGCAACAAGAAGAACATTGCCTAGAGGCCCTGGCCACCACTCTATCCATTATTATTTTTTTAGAGTCGCCTGAATAGGAGACTCCAGGGTGGTGAGGTGACCTTCTGGAATTTTGAATCGTGCTCTTTTCCTGGCAAGATGCGAGCAGACGACTTTGAAGGGGGACCCCCTTCTGTGTCATGCAAAAGTCTTTGAATTGTTCCTGATCTGCTTCTGAGGCTCCCCACTTATATGCAAGGCGTTTTGAAGATGAAGGTGCCCATCGTGAGGCAAAGAAGCAGCAGCAAAAGCAGAAGCCGCAAACGCTATTCCCTTAGGTCAGCCAACGTTGAAGATCTCCCAGAGATGTTCACTATAATGGTTGCTGCTCCTTGGGTGGGAATCAGGAGGTAAGGCTTGGTGGCTTTGCAGCAGCTCCAAAGTAACAGACTGTCAGGCATTTTCTGGGCTCATGGTCGGTACGAGAAAGTCCATTTCCAGCTGTCGATCTCTTCCTGTACTTTTTGCAGCATCTGTATCCTCCCCAGGAGAAAACCCTTTGTAGTTGAACACCATTGCAAATCATTTCGCTTGCACAACTCAGTATACAAATCACATGTCTCGTCTCCACGATCCTTACAACAACCCTGAGATGTAGTTTGGGCTGAATCGTCCAGGGCTATCGAGTGAACTTCATGGTTGAGCGAGGGAATAAACACTATTTATTTAAAAAATATATAAATGAATCATATCCTGACTTCCTAACATAAAACGTCTTACGCAGAAAAATTAAGATCGCGGCAATAAATAACTTTAAAAAAGAAAGAAAGAAAAGAAATCATAATAACAAAATAGACATCACACCCCTGCATTGTGCTTCATTTATTACATTTCTATGCAACCCAAGAGCCAAGGCTATTTGGGCAGTTTACACACATGAAAACCTTTAAAATACAATCTAATATAATTAGTGATGTTGCAGGCAACTGACTGGGTCTGGGGGTCCGATGGGTTCCCCCGCATCCTCCCCCCTGGACTCAGTCAGAGGCCCATAGTTCATTTTAAGGCCCACAGGTCGAGGGCCCGCGCAGCCCAATGGGCGCTCAGCAGCTGTCCGCCCTCGTCTGGAGCATGACAATAGGGGCTCCAGAAATTACAAAATTTCCCCCTGCTGAGTAAATGGCAGCTGTAAAAGCCCCATTTACGCAAGAGTGAAGATGCGAACAGAGCGTTCACGCCTTTACACCTTGTGTAAATTGGGCCTTTATGGCTGCCATTTACACAACAGGGAAATGCACAATTTCCGGAGCCCCTCCAGAGAAAAAGCATGAACGCCCCATTGACAAAGAGTGAAGGCGTGAACGCTCTTGCGTAAATGGGGCCTTTATTGCCACCATTTGTGCAATGGGGGAAATCACATAATTTCTGGAGCCTCCAGTGTCATGCAGAATGGGGGCTCCAGATGAGGGCAGATGGCTGCTGGGAGCTCATTGGATGCTTGCCGAACCACAAAAGAAGCTCACACGGAGCCCCGAGTGGGGGGAAATGGCAGCTGGGCAAGCGTCCAGCGAATTGGATTCAGGTGAGTTGGCCCATCCCTAAATATAATAATAAGACCCACTGGCTTTAAGGGAGATGAAAACTGCTAGACTGAGTTTGTTGATATGGATAAACCCTGCAGACTGCAATTTTGGAATTCTTTTTGGGGGCGTGACTATAGGGACGGCCTGCACTTCAAAATTTACCAATACACCAATTAGTCTCCCTCATAATTTGCTATCTGATCTTTTTAAACTAGAGATTGAACCTAGGTATTTCCATGAACAAAGTTCTACATGCTTTGCATGTAGCCTGGTCTCCCTGCTGATTCCTGATTAATCAGAAGGTGCATGTCCAAAATCTTCCTTCTGTGGGTACACTACACTTACTGGATCGTGGTGCATAATAATAATAATAATAATAATAATAATAATAATAATAATAGCGATTTATTTCTCACCCGCCTCTCCGTCTAGATCGAGGCGGGGAACAACAACATGATAAAATACATAAAACTAATTAAAACATGACAAATATTATTAAAACTGCATTAAAACATCCTAAAACATCCTAAAAACATTCTAAAAATTACACTGGATATGCCTGCCGGAAGAGAACAGTCTTTATAGCTTTCTTAAATTCTAAAAGACTGTTAAGTTGACGAGTCTCCTCCGGCAGGTTATTCCACAGTCTGGGAGCGGCAGAAGAGAAGGTCCTCTGGGTAACAGTTGTCAGCCTAGTCTTGGCCGACCGCAGTAAGTTCTTAAAAAGAGGATAAAAAATATCCTCTTTTTAAACGAATAAAACCAAATGATGATGACGACGACTACAATGATTCCACCTTCCATGAGAAAGGTTCACTTTTCTTCTCAATGATATACATAACACTGTCATGGTCGGTCTTAATCCACATCTATGAATGAGAAATATTGATGGTGCAAAAGAATGTGTTCTTTATCGGCATTTTGTCTCTCATCTGGGAATATTTTGACTTTCCCCATTGGCATCCTAATCAGTGCTATCCTTGCCATGATCTAGGACTTTGGAGTACGTGTTACTATTTCTGGGACCAGGAGGATGTGAAGAGAAAAAGATGAGCCAGTGTTTTGATTTGCTGTGCAAGTCATGTAGACATATCTGTAGCGTCTCTCTATTTATCTTTCCTAATATAAATATATCACAGTTGCTACCAGCTATATTTAGCAAATGAACTCAATTTCTCTCTCTACCCTCCCCCACCCTTTCTTCTATTTTCAGTCTTTAATTTCAAGAGATGGTGGTACAGAATATAAGAAATACATTCAAGGAAATTCAACCTTGCTTTCCTGGCTCATGCATGTTTTCCACCCAATTATTATTATTAATTATTATTATTATTATTATTATTATTATTATTATTATTTATATACCGCCCCATAGCCGAAGCTCCCTGGGCGGTTTACAAAAATTAAAAGATTGAACACTAAAAAGACAATATACAAAATTTAAAACCATAAATATAAAACAGCTGACATTTAAAACATTTTAAACTGTTAAGACTGGCCACAATGTCAATCAAAACCTCAACTTGAGCTGTTAAAATGCCTGGGAGAAAAGAAAAGTTTTGACCTGGTGCCAAAAAGATAACAGTGTTGGCGCCAGGCGGGCCTCATTGGGGAGATCATTCCATAATTGGGGGGCCACCACAGAGAAGGCACTCTCTCTTGTTGCCATCCTCCGAGTTTCCCTCGGAGTAGGCACCCGGAGGAGGACCTTTCATGTTGAGCGTAGTGTTCGGGTAGGTTCATGTCGGGAAAGGAGTTCCATCAGGTATTATGGTCCCAAACTCTTAATCTGCAATCCTATGGTCCCTGAGAGGGCATCCCAGGGACCTTAGGATATTGTAGGCCTCTTCCTCCACTGGTATAAAAGGATGTTCAGTGGCAGAGGGTTATATCCACCCCTAGAGACATCATTCGCTTGAGGTGACATTATCTAAAGACACCAGATGTCTCTAGTGGTGACGCTACTAAGGGCAAAATTCTCATTATGGCAGTGGAAGTCCTAGTGGCAAAAAGGACATGTTGAGGACATGTTTGCAAGAATGAGGGAGGCCTACAATAAGATCCAAAGCCTTTTTGTTTCCCCAGCATATCTCCATTGGGGGCAAAAGAGTACACTAGTCCTGGAGTTTGCAGAGAAGCAAAATAAAGAAAACAAACTGGACGCCGATCATTTATTGTGGCTCAGAATCATGTGTTATGCACCTCACATCACTTTGCCTACGTAGCGGTTGATAAAATAAAGTGGAAGATTGCTATTGACTAGAAAGGGAAATGGAGCAAACTTATATGGTTAAAAATGTGCATGGCAATGTATGAGCAAAGACAACTGGAAACGTTGTTGTGGAAAAGGGCACCTAAAATGATCAAGGGGCTGGAGCATTCCCCCGTATGAGGGAAGGTTGGGGATTGTTTAGCTTACCAAAAAGGAGGGTAAGAGGAGACATGATGGAGGTGTACAAAATTGTGCATGATGTGAAGCATGTGGATAGGAATACATTTTCTCCTTCTCCCATAATACTAGAACCTAAGGTGGGGGTCACCCCATGAAGCTGGTGTGGTCTTCAGTTGTACCTGAGGAAGGTACTGGTGGCAGCGAGAGAAAAAGAGGTTTGCCTGAGGTCAAGTTGCTATGCTGTAGAGCCTAATAGTAATAGAGCCTAAGAGAGCCTAAGAGCAGCGGCAGCAAGTGAGTCAGAGAAGCGTTACAGCCACCAGTTTGGATGACTCTAAGAGGGGGTTGGATAAATTCCTGGAGGAGAAGGTTATCAATGGCTACTAGCCCTAATGACTATGTGCTTCTTTTAGTAGCAGAGGCAGTAAGCTTATGTACACCAGTTGCTGGGGAACATGGGTGGGAGAGTGCTGTTGCACCCAAATCCTGCTTGTGGGGTTCCTGGTCAACAGTTGGTTGGTCACTGTGTCAACAGAATGCTGGACTAGATGGACACTCACATGTTGTTCCATGCAGGAAAGAGAATTTCAGTAGGCACACAGCTGAAGTTCTGAAAACCTGCACCAACCAAGATTCCTCCTTTTATGCAAAGACTAAAGTTATAGGTGCTCTTGCATCTGGCCGAAACATACAAGCAGGACAATGAACAAGAATTAGAAGTGGGGGGTATTACAGAGGACTCCCGGTATGAAAGACATGGAAGACTTATGCCCACTTAACTGGGTCCTTGGTTGACATTTGATTGGCCACCGTGTGAACAGAGTGCTGGACTAGATGGACCATTGGACTGATCCAGCATGGCTCCTCTTATGTTCTTATGCACACTTGAGTACTTTGTTAATTCCTCCAGCATGTCAAGGGCTGTACTAGAAAGTAGGGGTGTGCAAGCCCAAAAATATCGTCGTTTATCATTATTGTCATTTTGGACCAAAAAAATTATCGTCTTCATTCATATCGTAGGTGAACCGTATCGTCTTCATGATAATTATTGTGAAAAAATGATATTTTTGCAGCCCTATTTTTAAAGAAAAAAATGCCTATAACTTCTGTATTTTAAAAGTTAGAGGCTTGAAACTTGGTCACAGGGCTTATGGGGTATGCCTAAGTATGTGTATGAAATTTGATATCGATCCCTCCAACCCTCGATTTTATATGAATTTATTAAAGATCGTTTCAGTTCTGACAGATCAGAATTACAGCTCACCACGTGCGTTCATTCAGACCTGTCAGAACAGAAATGATCTTTAATAAATTTATATGGCAGTATGATAAAATGATAAAATCGCCCGGAAATTATTGTCTCTGATGATTATCGTAGGTTTTTCTATCGTATCGTCATCGTTAAACAAATGCACGATAATGACCTTGTCGTATCGTTATCGTACATTTTAACAATACGATACACATCCCTATTAGAAAGCTGATCAGCAAAACCAGCTCTAAGAAGCTGACTAAAACTAAGCAAGTTATTCCCTCTGAACAGGGCATTCATGCCAACATTCTTAAATGAATTACTTATGCTAAATGGTTGTTAACCTGCCAATACCTCTCAGCTGAATGCCACTAGTGGCCCAATGAAGCTAATTAGAACTAAATAGCTGATTGATGTTAAACAGTAGATTAGCACTGATAGCCCTCAATATCTCTATATATCAATGTAAAATAATATCAACTCAGACGGCACTAATGTGGTGCATAATACAGGAAGACACTACCTGTCCTATGCATGTTTCTTGGAAGCATGTTATGGTGGGTTCAACAGGATTTACTCCCAAGAAAGCGTTTTTAGGGTCCTTCCACTGCAAAACCAAAGAGCTGGAGCTGCAAAGACACTCAGATCAGTCTGGATATTTCAATAAGCTTGTGCTCGATGGACATTTACTGTATTTAACCCCCCCCCCCCGCTCTCTCTGGCTGAATTTGGACAACACATTAAGCAACTGTGTGTGTGTAGGGGGGAAACAATCGTCAGTTGTATTGACTATCATGTCATCCGAATGCTGTCATAGTCAACTCAGCGCTGATCCTAACCCACACCATGGTTGATTATTTATTACCATGTTGTGTGGGGAGTACCCCTAGATGAACAACTGTAACAACCAGCATTGATTATCGTGTTGTCCAAATTCAGCCCCTCTGTGTGTGTGTGTGTGTAAACAATTCAATAATATCCTACTATGAAGCATCCAGAGGTCTGAGAGAATTTTGCTATGTAAGGACTGTCTCCTCAATAGGTGTGTTTAATCCCTAATTATAATAATAAAAGGGTGCCAAAGATCTTTTATTAAGGGGGAAAGTGCTAAAAAGGGAGCACCCCTAATCAACAATCAAACTATCTGGTGGAATGCTCTTGTGCAACCTCTGCTGATGCTGTGTCAAACAATCAAGTAATGCTTTACGACTTTAAAAGGGGTGGAAAAATCACAATGCTCTTTTGGAAATGGCTTAGTAAAATAATTGTGAATGACTTATTAATGAAACAAAAATACTCAGCTGTCAGTTGAAGCCTGATATTGGGTTCACCTAATGATTTATTTTTATTTTTTTGAGAAAACACATTAGTGCTTGTTTGATCCTCAAAGTGTTAACACAGCATCCATGCAGGATGAGAGGGGAGAGTGAAACAGTTGGTCTTTGAAAGGAAAACCTAAGAAATGCAATGCAAGGAGAGTCACATAAAATACCAAAGAGCTGACAAGATCATGAAGAGTTTTTGAAAACAGGAAGGGGGGGGGGGAATCTAGCTAGAGAGAAAGTAATTACAAAAAAAAATGAATAAAAGGTAATACACTTAAATAAATGCAAAACCCAGTGGAGGAATTCCATTCAGTTCCATTTTCCCGATCCTGAGCAGCAGAAATCTAGCTGCTACATTTAAATGTTGATCATGTCCTGGTTCTTAATTCTGAGTGTCATCTTATTTCACATTAACCCTTATTTCATTTAAGTCAAAGCCCCACATGCTCATATATGTTCACTTGTGGTTGTGCTGCATCATGGGATGTGTAGTTTTAAGGCTGAATAATCAATTAGCCAACCACATTCAGGCAGAAGGATGTAAGAAGAGCTCCACCCATTTTCCTTCCGTCTCGTCCATCACTGGGATTTATCTTCCAAAATGGAATTTTGGCCTCAGGCTGAAAGGGGTTCACAGCCCTGCAGATGGATAAGGATTTAATTTCTTCATGAATGGGACAGAATGAACTTGAGGTCTTAAAAAGTTCATAATGCATCCCTTGAATCTTTCTCTCTCTCTCTCCATTTTTTCCAAGAAAGTTTAGGGGGAGGTAATGAATGGGCGTAACCTGTCCCGCTCTCGGCCTGCCAATCCCCCACCATGCTTTCCCGAACAGCAGTGCCCTGAGAAGAGGAAGGGAGTCAATTGTGGCTCGGAGGGATCACTTGACAGAGACAGGACCTTGCCAGTCTCTCCTTACCTGGAAATGATGTTGCCAAGAATGTTTAAGTTAGGAGTGACATTTTGTTTTTCAGGAGAATGGAAGGGTTGTTTCTTTGTTTTTGTTTTTAGTTCCTTCAGCTTCCCAAACCGAATCCATTGGTGGGGCGGGGCCAAAGGAACTCAAAATCCCCTGCTCCCAGCAGGAAATGACACTCCTAAAGATGCATTTCCATTTCAGAATGTGGTTTCCCTGTTTCCACCTAATCCTCTCTCAAGGACGAAGATTTTGTTTGTTTGCTTTGTTTTTGCTTGCAAAGGAGGCAAGGTACTTGTAGGGAGGGCTGGCTAGTTTTGGTGGCAAAACGCCTTATAAGCTACACCTGAATGTTTGAAGAATGGGGACTTGGTCCATAATAGGGAGAGGCTTTCCAAATGGGGTGGGTGGGTATTTCTGATTCCACACACCCCTAATTCCAGTGAAGGCCAGTGGATCGGATTTCACTGGGGCTGTCAGAACCAGTCAGAACCAGCCAGATCTCTAAATGAGAGGTCCATGGTGCTGAGCACTATGTAGGATCAGCACCTTGGATAGCTTCATCAGAGTTCTGGCTGGTTCTGACTGTAATCCAGAATGGATCCAGGGCCAAATCCGAGCCATTGGCCTCCATTGTCTAATTCTGAATTTTCCCCATCACTAATCAGCACAAGGGTTTTATTTTTTAACAGAAAGTAAAATGGAATTCTGAAGATCAGTGGTGGTTTTAAGATGACTTTCACTCCGATGAGTAACTAAGCTGGTAATATTTTGCCATCTAAAAGGAAGGATTGCTTAGTCACAAATGACAATTAATAAATCATGCAGTTGAGCTCCAGTGTCTTAGTTCCAATAAAACCATAATCCTAAAGAATAATGTGAGCAGGCTTCACCAGGAACATTGAAGATGTTTCATGGCACTTTTTTTTCTTTTAATGCTTCCACTTTTCATCTTTAGCTGTAAATACACTTAGCAAGAAAAAAAATGCAATATAAACATACACACTAGAGGTAAAAAGGGGAAAAACATGAAGATGATGATCACTCTTGGCTGTTAAAAGAGATTGCAGTGAAGGTTTCTGGGTAAAGAAGTGATAAGTTTGGGAATAAGAAATGAACTTCGTTGTTTAATCAGCATTTAAAAGGAGGACATTTGCGTGTCCAAAATCTTCTTTTTATCATTAAAAATCTCTCACCTTCCTCATGTTCTTTTCCTAGAGTTTGTCTCACCCCTCATCTCTGGTCTGCCATATGTACGCAGCAGCAGAGGTGGGACTGATGCAGTAGAGTCCTGAGGCAGCCAGATGGGCTGGACTGCACCACTTCAGATTGAAGGTGGGAAATTACATGCATTGCAATATTTCCCTAGATAAAATTGTCTCTCCTGAAGTGGAAAACTAGCGTGGCAGAGGAGGGGCTGAGGACCATGATGTGCCACAGTTTTATTTGAAGGGAGTTATTTACATGAGGGATGATTCAAAAACGGTACTTCCCCACCTTCAAGCCTGAAAAAGGACAAGCCACTGTACAACCTCTGGAGGAGAAGGCTATCAAAGGCTACTAATCCAGATGGCTAGGTGCTACCTCCAGTATCTGAGGCAGAAAGCCTATATACAGTTTCCGGGGAGCATGGGCGGTAAGGTGGTTGTGGTTCGACAGCTGTGTGAACAGAGTGCTGGACTAGCTGGACCCTTGATCCGATCCAGCAGGGCGTTTCTTATGTTCTTATGACCACCTCATTCTGCTGTATGCCGACTAGACCTGAGCTGATAGGGCTTTGTTTTGTTTATGCGCCTCTTTTATCATCCTTTTGCTTAAAGTATAACTTACCACCAGCTGTAGAATGTAAGTTCAAGCAGGGCAGACGTCAGGCTTCCAGGATCTGCTTTGTTCTATTTTACTAAAGCCCTGAGCTCCACCAACTAGAGGCAGGTTCCGAACAGCGGCTTAGGGGTACAGACGTACACTTGAAATTAAGGAAGAGGGTGCCCTGAAGCACATGCCCGGTGCAGGAATTGTTTTCAGTACTGAAAATGTGTGTACAATTCTTTCACACACTCAAATCCACTCCCGCTTTTCACCCACAGGCTTCATGAATCAGAACATCCTCACTGAGAAAGAAACCTTCTAGTTGTGGCTATTCCTAAGCAATGGGGTGTGAGTTTACCCCAAGATCTACCAGGAGTTCCTGATCTTTTTTCTGCCCACCTCTGTTATGAGCTCCTTGTGGTAGGATTATACATGGCTGGTTATGGAACTCCAATCCTCAATGGGGCCCATTATTTTCTCCTTTAGATAGGGTTCGTTCCAGAACCTCCAGTTTCAAATCAAAGTACCATCAATAGGACTACACATTAGTATATTTTTTTCAGGCTTGGGGTGGGTAGGAGAATGGGTTGAATCATAGGTAGGCAACCTTTATGGATCCATAGGCACATTGCGCAATTTGAAGAAATGTCCTGGGCAACACTGTAAAATAGCAGCCAGAACCCACAGTTTCCAGGACCAACAACATTTCAGGCACATTTCAGCTGCCAGTAAGAAAAGGGGGTGGTTGTTGCTTTTAAGAGGGAGGCATAGGGCACCTTGCCAAGAAGGGTGTCTGCCATGTTCCCAGCCCTGGGGCAAATAATGTATGATTCTTTCTGACATCAGTCCATAAGAGTTTTCTCACTGTTTGCTCTTTCTGGATATACTGCTGGCAGAGGTTTCACCAAGGCTGGACTTTAGGGATATAGCTCAGTGGTAGAACACCTGCTTTGCATGCAGAAGGTCCCAGGTTCAATCCCCGGCTTCTTCACACATCTCTTGTCTCAAACCCCAGACAACTGTGGCCAGTCAGTTTTGGCAATACTGGGCTAGATAAACCAAACTCAGAATAAGCAGATTCCTGTATTCCTAAATCAAGGCCTCTGCTCAGCCGGATGAGCAGAATTGCCCCCTAATTCAGCCGGGCTGGCGTACACCATTTTGAATTAAGTGAAGTAATATGTATTACCATCTAAAGGGGAATTATAAGATCATTATGTCCAGAGTTGAAAATTACCTAGCTGTACTACAGACTGCTTAGATTCTCGTTGTTGTATCTTTGGATTGATCTAATTATACGTTGATTTAATTGTTATCTGAAATGCCTGAAATTCCCTACAGAGGGGAGGAGCTGAAAGGCAAGATGGAAATTTTGAAAGAAATACATAAATGCTGAGCATTATATATTATATAGTTGGTTTATTTTTCACCCCACCCTACATGGTTATCATGGGTTTGAGTTTGTGTGTGAGTGTGTGCATTTTAAAGCCAACAAGGTCCTTGAAGGTATGCATTTCGTTTTGACAGCAGTAGATAAAAGTCATAATGGACAGCTAAAAAAATCCACTTAACACAGCAGAAATCATCAGTTCTACGTAGTCAAAAGAAAGTCAAGCTTAAATATTGAAAGAAATCCACCAAGATAAAAAGATTTCATTTTGGTACTTCACTGTTTTTGCGGTTTGGCAGCTGTCAACATCTCAAAATATCGTTCTCCCCCAAACCGCTGAAAGAAAGAAAGTCTTTGATTTCCCCCCTGAGATTCTGAAGCCAAAAATGGACCCTTTGTAGTCTCAGCTTCATTTCAGATGTGGAGTCCCCCCCACACACACACTCATGTGCCTCAACCCACCCACCACCCACTCCTACTGGTATAGGAACAACTAATTTGTAAGCAGAATCTCTGTTAATTAAATAAGTTTCATCATTTTGATGCTACTTTTAAAATAACAAACAAACAAAAAATTAAACACACATACACAAAAACTCAAAAATGTTTTCCTCTTAATTGCAACTCTGAAGAGACCTGCCTTTCTTGTGCCTTGCCTTTCTTGCGTCATTAAAAATGCAAATTAGGTTTTGTTCGGCTCTTTCATAAGTTCATAATTAGAAGTAAATATTTCATGCACAGATCAGGAAATCAAATTTTGTGTGTGTGTGTGTGTGTATGACAGCAATTGTATCCTTTCGTTGCTGGGAGTTACTGTAAGAAATATTAGGGGGGAAATGTGAATCTTGATGTTGTGGCCTTCCTGGATTTGGATTTTGTCACCCACTCTGTTTATTCTATGTCATTAAATACGATCAAATTCTGAACATAACGGCTGGGAGTATTCTGATAGAGCCATGGAGACACAATGTAGACCTCAGTTATCAGATCTCTGTTTGCTTTTACTCTAAATCAGTTGTCAGTCTTTTCCTGGTCTAAATCCACTTTTAGATCCCTTCCCCTTGTCCCACCAGAGAAGAGGGAGGGGGGAAGAGCAGGTTCCTGAATCATGTCTGTATGTAATAACTAGAGCCATATGAAAAAGGCCTTTCAAAATTCACCACACTCTTTGTGGGCAGAAAAATGGGGGTAAGGGGGGAATTTCACAGAATTTCTCCAGGAGGTGTAGAAACGGTTTTTCACAGGTAGGGCTCACGGTTGGCAGAAGTTGTGGAACAGTTTCAGTCTTTTTTCCCTACAGGTTTTCTTTTTCAGGTGAGGGTGGGGTGCCATTTTGCATCTACCACAATGCAGGTATGAGGCAGGCAGTGTAGTATTTAGCTCCAAGGAAGTGGCAGAGCTAGTATATTCTGTGCTCTGATTTCCTGAAAGCTGTCTTTACCCATGAAGAAGGCTTCCATTGTTCTGCCTTATGATCTCAGGGTGTTCTTCCATTCATTTTTTGTGTCATTTTTGAGCTTGCTTCACCACTGTGAGGCAACTGAGGTCACTATTTCTGTGTTTTCTTTCTATTACACATCACTATTGCTCTGCAGCCTCCCAGGCTGCCTGCACTTCCTGATCTGAAATGTTCTTCTGGGAGGAATTATCTCATAATGTCTTTCCCTGGGAAGTGTGGGAAGATGAGGAGGCTATAAGCTGCCAGAGAGATGAGTGTACAATTAAAGACTGGACACTCACACACGCTTCTTTGCCACCTCCTAGGTAAAATAAACACATAAAAACTGAAACCAGCCAATCAGAATTTCTCCAACATTTTCTTCTCCATTGAATTTCTTTTTGAAAGCATTTCCCCCCCCCCATCAAATTGAATAAGAATGGTCAAAAAATGTGGGAGACATTTTTCAGCATAGCACTAAGAATAACAGCTTTAGGGGGACTAATCATAGTTTCCCGGGGTTGGGGGTTAGATCAGCAAAAGGGCATGTAGGAAAGGGCAAAACTTCTCCACAGCACCAGTCAAAATCAGACACACACACCCCAGCTCCATGACAACCTTATTTTTTTCTGGTCAATCGTTCCTGTTAAGCAAGATGATGAGCATCTGGCAATCCAAGCTTCCAACCTGGACCTTGAGTTGATTTATGTATTTATTCATTTATTGATTCATTTATTTATTTTGGATCACCAACTCAGCAATGAGAAAAACAAGAGTCCCTCCCATCAACAGGATTACCTTTAGGGGTGTACGGATTTTGTCAAACCCATTCCATCTGCATTTCACAGATTGTCAGGTGTCTTTCCTTCCATCATCAACTCATTGACTGAAGCAGTTCCCCCCCACCCAGTTTTCCAAATTTGCACAAATTTGCATTTGCAAAAATGTACAAATCTCCCCCCCCCCCATGTTCATGTTTATGCTTGTGGGGTATTTTTCTATTATTATGTTTGTGTAAAATTCCAGAAAGATTAATAATAATAATAATAATAATAATAATAATAATGTCTGCAAAACCAATTTGGGGAAAGCCAGTCGGCTGTTGAATCTGTGGGTAAGATTTATAGAAATCTAAGCTCATTTGATTTCATTACAGATTTCTCCGACATCCCTAATGACCTTCTGGACCACCGCTGTCTAACGGTTTGTGAGATTCCCCTCCCCCATACACACACATTTCATTACTCTGTATGTTTCTTGTTACTAAGCCCTGTTTTCCGTTTCTGATTTACTAATTAAAATTGCATTGATTTTGCAAATTAAGTTGTCCTCAGATTAGTTTCTTCATACCCATTTTTTAATTTTTGGCAGAGACTGAACCAAGAAACCACTGCCTGTGTGGCCACTGTGTGGCTGGAAGTGGAGAAGGCAGCCTTGGATGGAGCTTGTAGCCCAGACAGGAATCTTAAGCCAGTACCATGGTTCCTATAGCTCAAGAGTAGACAAGCTGGCATCCTCCAGATGTTGTAGACTATGATAGCCATCATCCCCAACCCCAATGGCCAATGGTAAGGGAATATGGGAGTTGTAGTCCAAAACATCTGGAGGGGACCACTACAGATGTTAGAGAAATCTGAAATGGATTCAAATGACTTTGGATTTCTATGAATTTGAGCTGCTGATTTCACAATGGACCACTGTCTTCTGAGTCGTGTGGATTCTGCAGAGCTGTGGACCATTTTTTTAAAAAACTTTCCAGAATTGTACACAAATTTGTCATAGGAGAATAGGTCGGTTACTGGAAAATACACTGCCATTTACACACACACACACACACACACACACACACTTTATACATCTTTGATGAGACTTTGGTCTCCACTGTGTATCAATCTTCTTTTGTGGGCTTTGCTCATTGATTATATTCTGTGCTAAGACAAATATACAAAATGTTACGTGCCAGTAAAAATGATGTAATTTGTGGTGGATATTTTTTGCCCACTTTTCTGAATAGGGGGAAAAATCGGATTCCACCAATGAGCAGAATGAAATATGCCTGACAGTCTGCAAAACACACCTGGAATGAATGAAACAAAACCTGTACATCCCAATTGCCAGGTTGCTCGTCCCTGCTATAGCAGAAGGATCGTGGGCTGCAACACAGCAGGACAGTCCAGGAAACTAGTTGTAGGGGACACATGGCAGCAGAAAGGTAGACAAAGGAAGGGCAGGCAGCAAGTGCGGAGTAGCATCCCTAAATGACTTGTTTCTCAATACCAGTCTAAAGATGAGCGAATCTGTCAGTTTCATTTTACCCCACATTCACTTGCTTTAGATCTCAAGTTCTTTCTCTTCCAATTACGAACTTAGCAAATTTTGGTAAATTCTTATTGAAAATGAACTGAAATGAAATTCTCACTCATTTGCACCAGCCAAATTCAATAGGCACAGCCATTTCTAGCACGGAGAGGGACGTGATGTGACTACTTGCCATCTAGACCTAAAAGTTGAGGAGCCTGCCAGAAAAGAAGTGGCAACTGTAATTCGCTATCGCAAACGTGGTTGAACGTACAGGGAATCAAACCCAGACTTTTAAGAGCACTCAATGCCTTGGGCCTGGATGGACCAGCCTCTTGGTTTTGGCTTTCCCCATGTTTCAATCTCAAATTCTGTTTGTCCTAAATATGGAGAGCTTTGTAACTTTTGGCAGATCCTCATTTAAACTGAACTGAAATTTCCCATCCACCCTTATTCCAGGCGTTAGGATCATTGAAAGCTTTGAAGCTATATACCAGGCAGTGGCACTTGGGAAACATTTGGCACCAGAGTGATCCTGTCTGTGATGCCCGGTATATTTGAAGCAAGATTCACATGCCAATGTCTGTATTTCCAAGCCAAGAAATGTGAGCGTCTCTCCTTTGCTTTATGTTGCCCATGCAAACATAGGTGCTGGGGCAACTCCAGTAAATGCAGATAACCTACTAAAATGTTAGATCTGTCCCTCATGTGAGCATTCTACCCAGCTGAGCCATTTGGACAATTTGCTTTGCCAGCTCCATTCTCCAGTCAGAATGAAATTGTACAGTACAGCGTAAACCATGGATAGGCAACCTTTTTGGGTTGTGGGGATATTTATATATTCATTGCATTTATAGCCCGCCTTTTTTCCTCCTAGGAACCAAGGTGGCGTACATAATCTTCGTCCTCCTCCCCTCCATTTTATCCTCACAACAACAACAACAACGACAACAACCCTGTGAGGTAGGTTGGCCTGAGAGACTGTGACTGGCCCAAAGTCACCCAGTGGATTTTCATGGCTGAGTGGGGACTCAAACCTGGATCTCCCAACTCCCAGTCTGACACTCTAGCCACTACACCACACTATTTGACATGGGAGGCATGACAAAGGGCAAGTAACCTGCCCCAAAATCTCAGTACAAGGCAGAGCCCCAACACTCTTAATAGCTCCTTTGAACACACAGTTTTCAGAACTAACAGAAACATATTCCAAATCAATCCCATTAATTCAAACAAAAAAAGCACAGGAAGGCCGGAACAGCGGGCACCATTTTGTTCACCCTTGGCTTAGACTATATATATGTTATTACTGTTGTTCATAATCATATAAGCTTGCTGCAATCGATCAGTGCTAGGCTACCTCTCCAGTTTAAGATATACAAACCAAATACAACCAGGAGTGGCAATATTTGCGCTTTGTTCAGGGAACTCAGCTTATGTTTATTACAGTAGATAACATTTGAAAATATATATAATAAGGGATCTCTTATCTTTCAGGAGAAATCTGATAGTGGAAAAAAAATACACAAGCTAAAGAATCTTCCAGTGATAAAAAGAAAGAAAGAAGAAAGATATCAAATTAATTCATTTATCAGCCTGACATTGATGGAGCTGATTTGACCTGGGAGTTAAAACACATGGAATTTGAACAAGCAGTTTTAAAGAAAGTTGAAAATGGGCCATAGACATTATATATGTTTATGCTGTAAGTTATCAAATAGAAATCAAGGTTGTTTTTGTGTGGCTGTATTGAAAGGTTGCTAGTTTATATTTTGGGTTGATGTTAGCAGTTTAGGCAGAATAGGAATTTGGGGGGGGGGAGAAGGGAATTAAATTCTACATATATTTATCTTTTAAACTTTAAAAGTTTACTTTAAACCCCTCTGAATTAATCATATAGTGGATCCTACCCAATCAGGGACAAGGTCAAAACACCATACCTGAGATGATGACATCAGTGGACACCAGTAAATAAAATTACATGGTTTGACACAACAAAGCAGATTTGGTTGTTTATTATTTGGGGTATTTCATTGTTTATTATTATGACATCGCTGAAAGCCATTAAAATGACCGTTATACCAACCATTTGTCCCACATTTTTTTCAACTATTCTCGTTCAATTTAACAGAGAATAAATTGCTTTTGAAAAGACATTCAGTGGTGAAGACATTTCAAATAATTTCTCATGGGTTGGTCTTGGGATTCTTGCGACTTAGGAGGAGGACAAGGAGTGTGTACGAGTGTTCTGCCTTTCATTGTACAATCATCTTTCTGCCAGCCCGTAGCCACCTCAGCTTCCCGCACATCAATTAAAGCCCAGGGGAAGAGATGGTGAAATAATTCCTCCTTTTTCAATCAGGATGTGCAGGCAGCCTGGGAGGCTGCCGAGCAATGGAGGGATGTGTAATAACAAGAAAAGACACACATAGCCCCCTCAAACAACACACAGTGATTAAGTAAGGTGAAAAAAACATCACAAAATAAAATTTCAACAGCCCTGAGAATGAAGCAGGAGAATGGAAGCCTCTTTTATAGGTGAAGAAAACTTTCAGGGAATTAAAGGACAGACTCTGGCTTAGCACTAACTCTAACTCTTCCCTGAAGCTAGACACAATATTGCTCCCCATTCATGCCTGTATTGTGGTGGATGCAAAATGGGGGGGGCAGCCACCACAGTTGATGCTGTTGCAGCACAACCCCCAAAACAAAACCCTTATGAAAAAAGAAAGAAGCTGTGCTACAATAGGGTGACCAGATAAAATCCAGGTCAGGGCTCATGTAACTTTAACAGTTGTAGAGAAAAGGGAATTTCAACCAGTGTCATATGTATGCAATTAGTTCCTGGTGATATTCCCTCTTCATCACAACTGTTAAAGTTGCAGGGGCCCTGCCTTCTTTTGTATATGGTCACTCTAGTATAGTGCCTGCACCTTTAACTGTTGTGATGAAGAGGGAATTTCACCAGGCATTAATTGCATACAAATGACCATGGCTGAAATTCCCTTTTCTCTACAACTGTTAAAGTTACATGAGCCCTGACCTGGATTTTATCTTGTCACCCTACAATCCTGGCCAGTGGTGAGCCCTTCCTTTGAGAAGCTGTTGAGAATTTCTCATCCCAAAGGATAGATTTGGCCAAATGGCTCCCCACCCCCCATTTCTAACCCTACAAATAGAGTGGAGGATTCTGAGAGGTTATTTGCACACAGCTCTAATAAAAAAAATGAATGTTATTTAAACCAGTGCAGCTTAAACATGGATGCAACTTAAGCCAACGTTTTTACAAGGAGTGCCGAATATTGCCAAAAGGGAGAAGTGATTTTTGGCAAAAATGAAAACGTTAAGGGGTGGGGGAAGTGAGTTCTTTTGGTCCTGTCCTAGTTCTATCAAGCCAATATATCATATGTTGCAAAATCTGTGTTTTACTTGGACTACTCCCTTATTCTGGGCATGCATGTAGATCAAGAGGGAAAAACAGGTCATTTATGCCTTCTCCCTTGCCAAATTTTGTGGTTTATCATGGCTCTATAGTTTTATTTTTGTATTTATTTTATTGATGTAAGATATTTTTGACCCACATATTGATTCTATGATCCCCAAGGTGGCTTGCAATTCACCAGCATTTTTTTCTTGTAAAAGACATTATCATAAAATAACATGAGCCATCTACACTAAAAACAAAAAATTCCTTTCAAAGAATGGCAAAATCAACATAAAGGGAGAGCACAGCAAGAGCCAGCATAAAAAAAGCAAAAACAAAACAGTGTAATTCAATTAATCAAATGTCATTAGTTTCTTGAGCAAAACAAATGGGTTTTAACCCAGTGCCTAATTGTTAATTAAGTAGTTGCCTGGCAAATAGGTATGTGAATGGAGTTCCTTGACTGAGGCACCCCTATGGAAAAACCATCTCCCCAGGAGCTTCACCTCTGAAGGTTGACCACCCAGAGCAGAGCCTCCATTGAAGGTCTTAACAGTCAGGATGGCTCATACGGGAAGCAGCATTCCTTCAAAAACTATTGAGCTCTATGTTTCCAAATCAGGAAACAGAGATGTTAAACAAAGAATATCTTTGGGTTTCTACTGTAAATTCATCCACTCATAGAATCATAGAATAGTTGAGCTAGAAGGGGCCTATAAGGCCATCGGGTTCAGCCCCCTGCTCAATGCAGGAATCCACCTTAAATAGGCTGACCATATGAAAAGGAGGACAGGGCTCATGCAACTTTAAAAGTTGTAGAGAAAAGGGAGTTTCAGCCAGTGTCATTTGTATGCAATTCGTACCTGGTGAAATTCCCTCTTCATCACAACAGTTAAAGTTGCAGGGGCCCTGCCTTCTTTTGTATACAGTCACTCTAGTATAGTGCCTGCAACTTTAAGTGTTGTGATGAAGAGGGAATTTCACCAGGAACTAATTGCATACAAATGACACTGGCTGAAATTCCCTTTTCTCTACAACAGTTAAAGTTACATGAGCCCTGTCCTCCTTTTCATATGGTCAGCATACCTTAAAGCATCCCTGACTTATGGTTGTCCAGCTGCCTCTTGAATGCCTCTAGTGTGGGAGAGCCCACGACCTCCCTAGGTCATTGGTTCCATTGTCGTACTGCTCTAACAATCAGGAAGTTTTTCCTGATGTCTGGCCTGAATCTGGCTTCCTGTAACTTGAGCCCATTATTCCATGTTCTGCACTCTGGCTCTGCTTTGCCTGGTGTTACAGGCTGCACATCCCTTCCCACATTGTGTGGCAGTTGACTTTCCATCTCCGACCACTGTTTTCAATGTGCATGCTGCTGCACTGGAACTGATTTAGTTATCCCCTACATGACTTGCGCACTGTCTATTTTGCATCTCAGTCACCACAATGATGTCACTCTCCCAAAAATGGCCTCCCGGAATGTGAGACAAGTAATGCCATAGAAATTTTCAGATTACAAAGATTTGTATTGTGTTTCTTGTTGTTTATGTCATTGTTAACTGACCTGTGAACCAATTGATGGAAGGGTGGTAAGCCATGTATTATAATAATAGTAATAATAATGAAGAAGAAGAAGAAGAAGAAGAAGAAGAAGAGGAGGAGGAGGAGGAGGAGGAGGAGGAGGAGGAGGAGGAGGAGGAAAAGAGAGACAAATATACACCACTGGCCATGAAAGTCAAAGAATTATGGCAACAGGAAAAGGTCACAATTATTCCATTAGTCACATCAGTCACTGGCATCACATCAAAAAACTATACAGAAAACCTTCAGAAACTGGGCCTACCAAAATACATCCACACCAACATCCAGAAAGCAGTCATACTTAAAACATGCTCAATTGTCAGGAAATTCCTGAAACTGTAAAAGACAGCATGACTTGGCAAAGCCTGTCATGACAGTCTTGAAAACTGCCACGAGCAAGAAAGAGATATACTACTACTACTACTACTACTACTAATAATAATAATAATAATAATGGGCTTGATTTAGGGGACAGTGCTCCAGCCAAGAAGTGAAGCTGAGAAATTCTGCATGGACATGTGTGTTTTCTAACATTGAGCTATGGCCCACCCCATTCCTTTAGCCTAGAGATAGATGAGAAATTAATTCCACCTCAATTTCTGTGCAGATTTACCAAATTCCTACCTGCCAACCCGATGACTGGATCAGAACAGAGTTGCACCCAAGAATTCTCAATTTCTACAATTAAGTGCTGCAGTTCTATATTAAAAGGAAAAAAATATATACATGCAGATGCACACATCAGGATGTTATGGAAGAATGAACACAAAAATATGCACAATGGTGAAAATAATGCACAAAAACACATTATTAGAGGGAAAGTAGTTTGCAAAAAGATACACATTGGCAAAATATGTGCAGAATAATGAGTACATTTTTAAAAAAGTGTACAAACACACACATACACACACACACATGGAGAAGTGCGCATAAAAATGCATATGGATTTCCATGTGGACTTTTGAAAATAAAATCCATGCATTGATGAGGAATTGGGCTGCAATGAACGTACAGTTGCAAAAATGAGAAACCAAATGGAACCAATATTGACCAAGTCTCCCCTCTCGATGTTAGCTTTTATACAATTTAATAAAAAATCCCCAGACAATTAGGCACTGCCCCTATACTGAGATAGTGTTGGGAATGTACTATTTAGCAAGGATTTGCTTTCTTCCCCACCAGATCCCTTCTGCTCTTCATCAGTCATCAAGGACTTCAGCTTCCCTGCAGAGTGGAGAATGGGACTGGTGCTATCTCGCTTGGTTTCTATACAGAATTATTTTCCCTTCCAATAGCATTTTCCATGGAGAGAAGACATTACTATTTATAGGGCACAGTATGTGTCCACAGCATGGGTTCCAAAGGTGGATCAGGCAACCCCCCCCCCACACACACACAAAATCACTAGTTTAAAGGAAGCTGGGGAAGCATATCACATTGAGCATTTGTCATCTGGGCTTTGCCTCTCTAGTTGTAGCTTAGGCAAAGACCTGCACTTCCTGTGCACGTGCACAGGGCATCAAGATGAAATCATGCCTGTCAGATAGCAGAGCAGCCGCGAAACATAGGAAGCTCCCTGACACCAAGTGCTCCATCAGATGAGTGTATTATTGCACATCCGTTACTGGACGTTCACAGATTTTCACAGGTCCCTCTCAATTAGGCTGACAAGATAAAATCCAGGTCAGGGCTCATGTAACTTTAACAGTTGTAGAGAAAAGGGAATTTCAGCCAGTGTCGTTTGTATGCAATTCGTACCTGGTGAAATTCCCTCTTCATCACAACAGTTAAAGTTGCAGGGGCCCTGCCTTCTTTTGTATACGGTCACTCTAGTATAGTGCCTGCAACTTTAACTGTTGTGATGAAGAGGGAATTTCACCAGGAACTAATTGCATACAAATGACCCTGGCTGAAATTCCCTTTTCTCTACAACTGTTAGTTACATGAGCCCTGACCTGGATTTTATCTGGTCAGCCTACTCTCAATGCATGGAATTTGCAGGTCCTGCTCACGCCACAAAAAAACCCACCCCAGTAAGTCTGACTTAAAATAAAGACGGAAGTTGCTGCTCTCTCCTGCTGTGTGAAGGAGAACCAGCATGATCAAAAGAACCCACTGAATGGACCATGAGCATGTTGTTTGCTTCCTCTTTCAAAAGAGGAAGTAATGAGGGACAAAAACACAGGCGAAGAAGCAACGGTAAGCAAACACAATTTTCCCCTGTGTGATGACACTCCAAGTCAAATGAAGCTCAATCTGGACCAGAGGACATTTCTGAGCAGTTTTCAAAGGCAGCCCCACATAGAGCAAATTACAGTAGTCCAAATTGGATATAACTAGGGCACAAATGACTGTGGCCAGAGCAGACTAGGTTACCGCAGATTTCCCTTGCTGTGTCAGGGACAAAAACCTGGAAAATTGACATATCGAGAGTGTGCATCATCATTAAATGATTAGCTGCTCTCCTAAAAACTATCAGATCAATAGAGCTCAACAGATGCCAAAACGGAAGTCAGGGAATAGGCGTGCCTTGAGATTATTGTGAATCTAAAACATACTTTGTCCTGGGGAGACATTTAGTTCTTTTGATGCACAGTATTATTTTCAGCCAAATTTTTTGGTAGCTCAGAAACGGTGGAAAGTGGAGACATACCAATTTACAGCCAGATTGTACATCATTAAATGGAAGTGATGTGATTATCACACTGAATGATTAGGTGGGGGGGTGACCATTACAAAAATTGGTGTATGCACAGCCTGTTTGAAAGCTGATGGATATGAAACCACATATATGATATATACATTACCAAGCATTTTAACCATGCTCAATCACTACACAGGGAATTCTCTTGTGTATTTGCATGGAACAGCAAAAGTATCCACTGTGAAGATTTGTAAATTCCCAGTGTTTAGTTTAGATGTCTATTTCATCTGCATTTCAGGTTTTCTGGGCTCCGAGCTCTGCAATTTCAAGCACAGATTGGAATCGCATGAGAAGTACCCTAGTTTTTGTTAAGCCCTCTTGAGGTTTTTTTTTTTTTAGGCTTTAGTTCTATGACACAACGCAAACGGTTCCTAAAAACCTATTCATCGACTTCTGAGCTCTTTGCTTTTTCAAAGCATTGAAGGATCCTGCATTCAAATAGTTAATTTGCACGATGTTCCATTTCAAAAAAAGGGGGAAAAAGAAAAAAGGAAGAAAGGAAAGGGGGAAACTGTCACCCTGTCATTTTAGAGTCTGACACTAAGCTTGTCAAAAGAGACAGCTGTTAAAATGAATTACTGTTGACATGCAGAGAAATGGCCCTTGCCAGATGTAAAGGACATCTGCGGCGATGAAGTGGTACAGGGTTGCTTTTAAAATGTGGTCATACTGGTATTTGAATAGACTGTCTATGACATTAAAACATGGCCTTGACGGAGGCTGTTTAAAGCAGTGAACCAGAGCCAATGAAAAATCGCCAAGAAGTGCTGATCTGTTGCTGTATCCATAACTTATGCCTGAATATGAAAATGGCACCAAGTCAGAGCTATTAAGCTCTTATCTTGTATCCGGGACGATGTCGACTTAAAACATAGCAGGGAAGATGGTACGTTTCCAGGCGCTCGACTATGGGGAGAGGTGAGGTGTAAATTCACAAAGTGGATTAGACAGCAAACTAAGTTGCTTTGCTCCTGCTAACAAATGTTTGGGGTGGAATTGCACATGGGCATTAAAAGTTGGGCAGATTGGGTTTTGTAGAAACATGCTCAGATCTGTTTACTTTTGCTGGCTTTCCTCTCCATCTAGGTGCGCAAGGCTTGATAAAGAAACAGCCCAAGCTTACTGTATTTATTCTGGAGTTAGTACTATCAGATCTAGAGCTTAGACTCACAGGCAAAATCAAACATAAAAACTTATATGGTTTGTATATGGGGAACCTACATACTATATATAAGTTTTATATAGGAAAGAATGTCAAGGTACTAAATCCATGTATGTTCATATAACTACTGGCATGTAGACCAAATGGAAGGGGGGAAATGGGTTGAAACAGCACTGAAGGGGATTATCACTCTTCTCTGTTTGGCCACATGCCTTTGATGGATTTTATTGATTACTTTCAGGTACTTCCTGTGGTAGCCCCTTAATAGGGGATCCTGCTTGCCAAACATATGAAAAATCAGTGGAGGGGGTTTTGTGCTTTATATGTTTATATTTTTGTGTGAGTGTTTTTTTAAGGGAATTGCTTTTTAATATTTCTTGACAGAATTGAATAAAGTTTGCAGAGATAGTTTCCCCTGCAAAGGAGATTGAGCCTGCCACATTTCAGATGAATAGGTGCAGGAAGTCTTCTGCAAGAGCACCCTTTACATTTCGAAGGGTATGCTTAAAATGGAAAGGATGTGCTTTCCCCCCAAATGTTCCTTGTGAACCATTCTTCTAAAAATGACTGATAGCATAGAGATGTCCCTCTGTAAGAAAACTGCAATGTTTCAAAAGGGTAGGTGCAGCAATTCATATGGAAGGGCAATCTTCAAATTTGTGAGGTGTGTGGGATTCATTTCCTCTTTCTTCCCTCCATGTTTTTTTGGGCAATTTGTATGGAAATGGCACATCTTATAGAGTTGTCTCCAGGTAAGAAACTTGCAAAGTTTTGGAAAGACCAGTGCAGAGTCTAGGGAGTTCTGGTCACTGAAACCATTTAAAGATTTATTTTCATAGTGAAGCCTGGTAATGTTGGAAGAATGAGCATCTCACAGTGCCATCCTTGTTCTCCTCCAAAGCACAGGGATTGGAGCCCCTTTTAAAACATGACCTAGGATTGGAAGGTGGACCTGTCAGTCACTAAGTTGCACTTCTTCCTCTCTTTTCCGCTCATTGGTATTTTAGAGAAACAAAATGAAAAGGTGCTATTTGGAGAGGAGACAAGATGTCTGCAACTCAAAGCATGAATCAGTAACAAAGCCTTGTTCTGGCAGTTTTGCTTCTGATGGTTTCAGAGGGAAACCCACTTCAGTTCAGCATCCTCAACCCAGCACTTCAGTTGGGGTGGAATTATTGTCCACTGGACTTCTCCAGTGGGGGAGACCCATGTGCAGCAAAGCCAGGTCTGCATCCCATCCAGTGCTTTGGAGACTCAGTGACTTGGCCAGGGATCAAATAACACCAGCTGACACAACCCAGCCTGATGTTTGATATGCGGACATGCCCCCTCACCTCATGCAGCTTCCCAGCCCTGAGACTGAGAGTTATTTTATTTTCAAACATTTGGGGCATTTTCAATATACCCCAAGGCCAAACTGGTGTGCTGGTTGTCGTCGTCGTCGTCGTAGTAGTAGTAGTAAACCTTTATTACAGTCAATAGACCAAAGGTACAAAACACAAAATATTAAAACTTTAAAATCATACATTGTCATTGATTTTATACAATAGTTAATATTAAAATTTAAAATATTAGGGTTATTCAGTCAATAAAATCCTTGTACACATTGGCCAATTTAAAAACTTTGCTACTTGTACAGTTGTAGTCTTATCCGTGCCCTGCAAGAGCAAGACAGTTAATTGATTTATGGATCTGCCTGGAAGAGTTTGGGTAATGGGCCAAATTAAATCTGCTCGAGCCTGTTTGTAAAAGTTACAAGAGAGGAGAACATGTGATACTGATTCTACCTCTATACCATTGCAAGGGCAACATCTGCTATTATGCGGTATTTTCTTAAATCGGCCCTCAAGTAGTCTAGATGGCAACACGTTAAACCTTGACAGCGTGAAAGCCCGTCTGTACTTGGGCACGGTTAACCATTTTAGATAAGGTGCTTCACGTCCATCATATTGAGCTGACAAACCCAGAGACTGTGGAGCACAAGGGCCCCTAGATGCCTCCACCAGTTCTTGTCCATCTATGTCCAGCAGTCTCCGTTTAACTATTGCTCTAGCCTGGTCAAACCCCATCGTAGATAGATAGGGAGCAGAAAGCCCTATGCATATAAGTTTATTCTTTAAAGCCTTTAACCAGGGAGAGGTGAAGGAATCACAAAGTGTTCTATGAGCGAAATGTTCGGCGGATAGTACTAATAAACATCTCCACCAAAAGTGCACTGCATGAATCCATGCTAAGCACTTTAATGATTTGAGACCGGCTTCAAGATTTAACGAAGCTCCAGCAACGCATCCCGGGACTCCAAAAATTGACCTAAGAAAGGAATTTTGAATACATTCATACGAAGTCTTTAGCAATGGATACCATATCGGTGCTCCGTACAAGATCTGCGGTACTATTATAGCTTTGTAGATTTGCGTAGTCATTGGGACATAATTCCCCCCATTTGTAAAATGGAATCTGGCCACTGCTTTACTATTTTTGTCTGTTTTCAATTTTGTATGCCTCAGATGGCATTTCCAACTGAGATGTTCATCAATCCAAATTCCTAAGTATTTATAGGCAGATGTTTGCTCAATTCTCTGTCCATCCAATGACCACACATATCTAACTTTCCTCTTTGAGAAGACCATCACTTTAGATTTATTTACATTAATAGTTAGATTATTAATTTTACAGTAGTCAGTAAATCTATTTAATAGTCTTCTAAGCCCCAATCTAGTCTGGGATAATAGAATAACATCATCCGCATATAGTAAAATAGAAATTTTTGTTGGTTCAATCTTAGGGGAATGAGACTGCACCTCCTTGAGGTATTGGGGGAGATCAGCCAAATATAAATTAAAGAGTGTAGGGGCGAGTACACACCCCTGTCTGACCCCCCTTCAAAAGATGAAGGAAGGAGTGAAAGGAAATCAGCAATTAAACCAGTTCTATCTGATCTCCATCATCCACTGCTTCATGGCTTTGGACCTCCAGATATTGTTAGACTGCAATTCCTGTTAGCCCTAGTCAGCATAGCCAGTGCTGAAGGATAATTGGAGTTGTAGTCCAACAAGAGCTAGAGGGCCACAAGTTGACTAGAGAATGCGTTGGAAGTTCAGCATCTTCTCTGGGCTTCTTTAGATTAATGGGAAATTGTGTTTGCTTACCAGTGCTTTGCTTGCTGCTTCTCTTGCACAATTGCAATGAGTTGAATTACATGGTAGGAGAAAGGCGACCACTGGTCTGTAACTAAAAACTTCCACTCCTCTCAGTGCTCATAGTTTTGAATGGGACAGTGCCCTCTAGTGGGTGTATTGTAGTACACATGGCTGCACATGGTAGGAGATCCTGAGATTTTTCAGAAGAATCAGGATATCCGAGGTGGTGGTTGTCCTCCTCCTCCTCCTCCTCCTCCTCCTCCTCCTCCTCCTCCTTCTTCTTCTTCTGGAATAGCTGGGGGAAGGAGCAGGAGACATGCAGGAGGTTCACATTGTTTTCAAAATGGCAAAATCACTCATTTAGAGAAGCCTTCCATCATCTAGGGAACAAAGCAGCTCATCTAGAAGAGAATTCCCATGGAGGTGTGGATCACAGAAAAATAAAAGATTCTCTCCTTCCTTCCTTCCTTCCTTCCTTCCTTCCTTTCATGATCAATTTCTCCATGAAAACCGTGATGTGTCCATAGTCCATTCTTTCAAGATCTGGGGTTGTCCTACATCAGCAGCGCATTGCCAGCATGGAAAAGCTCATGCATGGCCATCTGTGCTTCTCTACCCACCCCTAGCCCACTGCGTGCAAACTGGAACTACTTGAACTGATATATAAAAGAGAGACATTTGTATTGCCTAAGGTACCACAAACAAAATTAGGGTTAACAAAAATATCTGCTGCACATGGGATACCTTGCAGACAGTGGAGCCTTGGCACTTTAGCTCTTTTACAGTCAAACGTTTCATGGTATGTGGAAGCTATTAGCTCAGGTATGACTGACTATGAAGAAAAGAGCAGCTGCTTTAAGACAACCTTTGATTGTATCTACTACAGTAACTGATTTACAGAAGTGTGTCTCTCCCTGGGGGTAGGTTTTCAGCACGGCAACCAAGCAGGCTCTCTTTTGAAAAAGAAGAAGTAGAAGGTTTGGTGTTTTGTGTTTTGTTTTTTTGCTTATTTATCTTGCTATTTAGCACTTCTTGCAATTTCTCTGACGTGAATTAATTTACCCTTTAAAACGTCCCCTATAATAACTAAAGTAGTCACCACATTGGCTGATTGCAGGAAGGATTAATTTAATGAAAAGTGCCAAGAGGAAGTTCTAATTTCTGAGTCCTTATGACCCTTTTCCCTCCTTTTTGTTCTCTCCCTTATGCTGAGACTTCAGATGTTCCAAGAAGGACATTTCATCGCCCCCAACATCCCCACTTTAACCTTGGAACAAGCCAAGTTCAGACGTTTTAAAGGGCAGAGGTGGTCTTCTTCTTCTTCTTCTTCTTCTTCTTCTTCTTCTTCTTCTTCTTCTTCTTCCTCTTCCTCTTCCTCTTCTTCCTCTTCCTTATTTGCTCCAGATCCCCTTTAATTCATCATCAATGTCCACAGGAAATCATCCTTTCTTTATACTACACATTCCTCTACACTCCTCATGACCCTTGTTACGATTCCATTCCAGCTGTTCCCCCACGCCCTTTTTCCCCACATGAAAAATAAATCCCACATGAAGACTTTCTGGTCACTTACCAGTCCTTCTAACAATTATGGATTGATACCTACTGGGAAATTCCAGCATTGACAATCCTGAATAAAGATTTTGGTTTAGTCCTTGATGCTCGAAATCATCAGGGATTTTTGTGGGGGGGGGGTTGTGTGTCCCCCCCCCCAGAAAAGGTCTTGAACCTCTCCAACTCACACTTTTGACATGAGCAGTTTTTAGAACCAAGGAAGGGCAGAGGTTAATAACAGTGAATCAGTTCAATGCTCTCTCTCTCTCTCTCTCTCTCTCTCTCTTTGAGTTGCTGTATGAAGCTGGCTGGTAGTTAGATTTTAATAAGTCCTGTTTCCCAAACAGGCTGCAATTCAGAAAGCTGGAAACCTGAGTGGAAAGCATTACATGCATAATATGATCTGGGCCTTTTAAAGATTTTGTTAGGGGTAGGGAGTAGAATTAAACTTGTATTTAATTCTAGGGCAGATGTGTGGAACTGTATACTGTAACAGTGGAGAGGCTGGATGACCCCCCCATGAGTGTTCTGTGGGCCAGATGTTGTCAGGGGACAGGACCATGCCCCTAACATCTGCAGGCAGGGCTAGACTCCCTGACATCATCCAGTCCCCAGTCCACACACCTGCTGCAGCTCCTCCGACAGGTGGTTCAGTCAGGATGGTTTTGCTTGCCCCACACCTTCTCCCATTGGGGAGGATGCAGGGTGGGTGAAGCACTTATCACTTCACATGCCCTCCCAATTGGGAGGGAGAGTAATACTGAGGTAAATCTCTGTTGTTATCTCCAATCACAGGTTGGAGTTAACAGCAGGGATTCTACCCACCCAAGGTCCATTGATCCTGATGGGCCAGCCTCATGGGCCAAATTTGGCACACAGGTCAGAGGTTTCCCATCCCTGCCTTAGGGAGGCTGAGTGAACAGCAGGGGGCGGGGGGCACCACAGGTCAATGGCTCCATAGCAGTCATCTAGTGTTAGCACTGCATCCTGCCAGACTCCCCTCTCCGCTCAAAGAGGAGTATTTTGGCTACACTTCAGCTAATGGTTGAGATCTGAATTGGGAATGTTCTGGCTGGCAGTTAACACCCTTGGCCACTTCACTCCACTAGTCCTCAAGGAGAAACACAAGGTCATTTTGTGCTCACCGCCCTTGCTTTTTGCAATGGGGAGCGAAAGGGCTGATCTTGTTGGAATGTATAGGAAAAGGCTCAGTTTTGTGACCACCCTGTCTGGTTTCCCCCACCTTGCAAAGTGGGGTTGCACCACCCTGTTGCTCAGCAGCCCTTGGACCAGATCCTGTTTGCTTCTTGCTTTGCACAGGTGGCTGTCAGAAATCAGACTTCTCCAAAAACTG
Source organism: Anniella stebbinsi (assembly GCA_029215795.1). Classification (NCBI taxonomy): domain Eukaryota; kingdom Metazoa; phylum Chordata; class Lepidosauria; order Squamata; family Anniellidae; genus Anniella; species Anniella stebbinsi. Next base: position 19,794,028 of record JARDYH010000001.1, read on the forward strand.
TTGGATGGAATGAATGAAAAAGATGAAATTGCAGTAGAGACAAAGCAAAGAGAAATGGACCTAGCAATGTCAAAAGGCCAGTATTTTCCCACTGAGTCATCCTACATCTCAAGAATGGTGATGAACTGAAGGCTGCCAGACTCCGAAACGATGATACTTCAGATGAAGGATTGTCGCATTCAATATGCGGCCTGACGCTGGATGGTGCAGGGAAGCTATTGCCTGCAACTCAGGATACCTGTGAGAAGCTGACACAGTCACCGCAGCACAGCAGCAGAAGGAAAAATGGACGAGCTCTCTTGGGACGAAGAAGATGCAGAAAGTGTAGGAGACTTCCTCCTGGGAGGCATGTGGCTAAAAATATGACGGGCGGGATAGTTATCAAAGTTCTGTTTGTTTTGCTTTGTAAAACGGGCCAGCAAAATTCAGTGGGGATTCCAAAGAATCTGGTGACTCGGTTACATGGGTGCAATAAATGTCCATTGTGCTTTGTAGCACAACCTAAGCGAAAACAAAAGCAAACCAAAACACAGAAACGAAGAAAAGATCCTTGCCCCAAGGGACTTACAATCACAATGGCAATGGTGGAGACAACAACAGAGGGAGGATGTGAAGGTTTGAGGCCTACTGAGGCAAGGTAATAAAGGCAGACCTTAGAGTAGGCTGACCAGATAAAATCCAGGTCAGGGCTCATGTAACTTTAACAGTTGTAGAGAAAAGGGAATTTCAGCCAGGGTCATTTGTATGCAATTAGTCCCTGGTGAAATTCCCTCTTCATCACAACAGTTAAAGTTGCAGGCACTATACTAGAGTGACCATATACAAAAGAAGGCAGGGCCCCTGCAACTTTAACTGTTGTGATGGAGAGGGAGAGGGCTTTCTCTCTTGTGGCACACCGGCTGTGGAATGCCTTCCCTCTGGAGGCCCGACTGGCACCGGCCCTGGCTTCATTTCAGCACCAGGTTAAGACTTTTTTCTTTCTTTTTTTTAAACAAAAAAGCCTTTGACAGCTAAATCCACCAGCCTGCACACTGCCTTGTTTTCATTGGATTTTACTGTTTTAAAATTTCATATTGTTTTTAACATATTAATGATTTAATTTGTTTTAGAATTGCATATTTACTGTTTGATTTTATATAAATAATTTCATCGGTACGCCACCCTGAGATCCTTGTGATATAGGGCGGGATATAAATGTTTAAATAAATAAATAAATAATAAAGTGAGCTTGAAATGCAAAACTACACACTGGCTGAATTTGGATGACACAATAAACAACTGGGGGAGAAAAACAATCATCAGTTGTATTGACTATCTTGTCATCCGAATGCTGCCATAGTCAACTCAGCACTGATCCTAATCCACACCACAGTTGATTATTTATTACCATGTTGTGTGGGGAGTACTCCCTAGATGAACAACTGTAAAGTTGATTATTACCCCACCATTGACTATCGTGTTGTCCGAATTCAGCCATTCTCTCTCTCTCTCTGTCTCTCTCTCTCTGTCTCTCTCTCTCCATATATATATATATATATATATATATATATATATCAGGCTGCTGTTCTAACATAACAGGAATGTAGAAGCAGTCATAAAGTATGGTATAGTGGTGGGGAACGAAAGAGAAATGTTAGCTGTGTGCTTCACAACTGAAGTAATAAATATAACCGTCTAAATGGAGCCCCATAAGACCGTTAAGTCCAGGTTCTAAAATGACCTAGCTGTCTTCCTGGATGCTGGGAGCGCATGGAATTGGCACTTGTAACTGTCTTGTGAATTACGACTAACTTCATCAGAGAAGGTTAACAACAGCAACAACAGCGAAAACCATACTACTCACTTCCCCAAGTGGTGAAAAGTTTCAGGGAAAGAGCCACCAGGTTTGTTTTCCATTGAATTTGAGATGACTGGAGGTGTTGTTGTTATTATAATATACAAACAGGCGAGGCACTGTGAAAAGACAGAAAAGCCCATCAAATGGTAACTTATTGAACTCCCCTGCGGCGCCACAGATTAAACTGACTCTGGGTAGAAAGTCTCTCTGCCTATACCTTTTGCAAAACATTCAACATCTAGTTAGGGCAAGATCTGCACTACTGCTTTATAACAGTTTATAACGGTATTAACAACTGTTGGGGCCCTGGACACAGTCCATATACTGTTTTCAAACCATTTTCAAAGTGTTATATTAGGCAGACCATATGAAAAGGAGGACAGGGCTCCTGTAACTTTAACAGTTGTTGAGAAAAGGAAATTTCAGCCAGTGTCATTTGTATGCAATTAGTTCCTGGTGAAATTCCCTCTTCATCACAACAGTTAAAGTTGCAGGGGCCCTGCCTTCTTTTTTATCTGGTCACTCTAGTATAGTGCCTGCACTTTTAACTGTTGTGATGAAGAGGGAATTTCACCAGGTGCTGCATGCATATAAATGACACTGGCTGACATTCCCTTTTCTCTACAACTGTTAAAATTACAGGAGACCTGTCCTCCTTTTCATATGGTCAGCCTAGTTATATCCTGCTTGGTGAAGATCTGGTCCAGTTCTCTCTCTGGATCTCTCTCTCTCTCTCTCTCTCTCTCTGTGTGCGTGTGTGTGTGTGTGTGTGTCTGTCTCTGTCTCTGTCTCTGTCTCTGTTTCTCTCTCTGTCTCTGGCCATGTCTACACCATGCTTTTTCCCCAGGGTCATCCCTGGATCATCCCCTTGCATCCAAATGATGCACAGGGGATCCCGGGGGCAAGCAGGGATGATCCCTCCATTTTCCCAGAATAACTGGTTCCCCAGTTATCCCAATTTTCCCCACGATCCCGGGACCATCCCGAAGACTGCAGGAAGTGTGGCTGCTGTTCCAGCCTCTGTGCAAGTAGCACAGCCTTCAAAGCGGGCATGGAGCTGTATGGGGAGGCTCTGTGCCTGGGGGGGGGGGGACAATTTTGCCATTCCGGCAGTGGTAGGAGGTGTTGGGGGGATTATATTCACTTTTTCACACTATTGCAACTGCACGGCTGGCCCTCTTCTTCTTCTTTTTTTTTAAATGGCAGCTGTGATGTCCCTGTTGCCTTCTGGGACATTGTGCTGCCGTGTGTATGCTGGGGGACAATCCTGGAAGCAGAAAATCCCAGGATCCCCCCCCCTTGCATCCTGAAAGGCCCTGTGGTGTAGAAAAGCCCTCTGTCTCTTTCCATCATCTTGCACCATCTGTCTGTCTGTCCAATATCTGCCTCTCTCTCTCTCAGGCCAGATCTATACCAAGCAGGAAATGACACTTTGAAAATGATTTGAAAATGGTATCTGGAGCATGTCCTGGGCCCCAGCTGTTGTCACTACTGTTATAAGCCATTTTAAAGCAGTGTAGATCCTGCCACACACACAAACACACACACACACCTGTCAATCTACCCATGAAATGGAGGATGTCACCTTCTAATTGGCAGCACACTCAAAAACATATAGAGAACTCCAACATCCAGGATATTATCTCCTAACCATGAGCTCCCAGCAATGAAACATGAATGAATGAATGAATGAATGAAACCATCTTGGACTATTGAGTAGCAACCTGCCCAATGAAGGAAGAAACAATAAAAAATGGCACGATGGTTCATATCCTTTCTTTATAAAGCACCCCAAGTATGCATGTGAGGCATGATAACAGAACAAATTAAGACAGGCCCCTGTCCACAGATTCACGCTCTCAATAAAAGACTTAAAATAGGGTTGGGGACCCATAGCCCTCGGATGTTGTTGAACTACAAGCCCCATTATTGCTGACCATTGGCCATGCTGGCTGGGGCTGATGGGAATTGGAGTCCCATAGCCCTCAGAGATTGTTAAAGTACAAGCCCCATTTTTGCTGACCATTGGCCATGCTGGCTGGGGCTGATGCGAGCTGGAGTCCAATAAAACCTGGAGGAAGACAGATTCCCCACCTCTGAGTTAAAATGATGAGGGGGAGTGTATGAGATACTTAAGGAAGTGTATGGGGCGGGGGGGGGGAAGGAAATCAGGTGGCAACACCTAGACACACAGAGCCTATCTACACTGCTGCTTTAAAATGGTTTAGAACAGTTTTAAATTGGTTATTAACCGGTTTAAAACTGTTATAATCACAGTTTTAAAGATAACAATGGGGGAAGAAGTTCATGGAATTAGACTGGCAGAGTTAAAAATGGAAGGGGGACAAGACCAGTTCACTTTAGTTTTATACATCAATAGAGATTATAATGTCTTTGCATCTTTTCTTCACGGAAGCCTGTCTCTCCTGGTTAATGCCATGGGAGCCCCATGGTGGAGAGGCTGGTGCCTGCTACCTCTGTAGCAATAAAAGCTTTGAGAAGGATTTGAGCGATATGAGTGGGAAAATTCCCCATGCAGTGTCTTTAATGCTGTTATCCCTTGCTGAGCTGGAGCTGGTATAATTCTTCATCTGAGCAAATAGGGAGGGAAGCCTGGCTCCTTGCAGTAGTTGCAAGGCATTAAGCTGTTATTGTTTGATGAATTCCTGCAAGTGGCAAAGAAATTGCATCACATCCACTTTGAACTGTTATGATAATAAAGCCAAAATGAACTCATATTTGCATTCACGAGGGAAGTAGATAACCTTACTTATTTGAACAAGAATCTTGAAATATGCAAAATACCCATCGGAGGAAATGGTTACCAAAGCTTTTATGTTTGAAACAGCAGTGGAAACATTGTTTTTGCAGATGAGAGGAGAGACCCAAGGCTTGTCTTCCTACAACAAAAAAGCATCTTCCTCTGATGAACGGAGTCTTCATCTGACAGACGGAGTCTTTGTCCAATGGAAGGAATCTTCCTTTTCTGCCAGAGGAAGGTCACTTCCCTCAGGGAAAGAGAACATTTGGATCCAACTCATTGAAAGCCATCATTCAGTGGTGTTCTACAAATCACAGAGTTCACAGGGGCCTAGTGAGGTGTTTAAATTAAGAGAGGTGTTCACATGAAAACAAAACACACATGACAGCATCAAGGAAATTTTAGAGATTTGGGATAATATTTTCAATTAAAAATGCGCATCCCAATTTGAGTGGGAGAGGAAATTGTTCAGAGTTTTTGAAGATCCAAAATCTTACGTCAGATCTGTACTCACTAGGCATGAGCAAATCCATCTGTTTCACTTTGTCCTACATTCATTTAAAAATATATATTAAGTTCTTTCTCACTCAAATATGGAGAATTTTGCAAATTGGAGTAAATGCGTCTCAAAACCAAACAAATGGAATGTCATCTACTAACACAGCAAGATCTTAAGACCCAATCCAAAGTGCTGAAAGCAAGCCTGTTTTAAAAAAAGTAATTTAGAAGCAGTTGTTTACATAGGATTAACAAGATTCATTCTGTCTCTCAAGTTTTGCTTTAATTTAGCATTTGTTTAGGGTATTCTCTAAACAGAGGGCTGAATTTTATAATTTTTTCAGAACCTTTTTGAACATATTCCTCAAACATGTCAGAAACATGAGCCTTGCATATTACGAGTCCTGCTCAAGATGCTTGTACCATTGTGTCTGCCACCAAGAAACTTTGCAGCAATTGATGAATAAACATTAAAGAAAACTTGTAACAACAGTGTAAAATCCCCCCCCCCCAAATATGTCTGGCATATTCAAATGCAGCAAAAGTAATATTCTCGCAACATTCATAACTGCATAATACTGAAAATATTGATCAACAAGGAGCTACAGACTATCTTTCCTCAGTAATAGGCACACATTTGTCTCCACTAGTTGTCCATTTCAGGTTTGTACCAAGACTTGTTGCATTTTGATGATGCAGAGGCTAATATGATGAGTTTAAAAGACTAATGAGTCTAAAAGACTCATAAACCCACAGAGTCCTGTAGAGCTGGGCCAAATGTCTCAGCAAAGAACTTTCTGAGAACTCTTCTGAGAATTTTCTGTTTTGGGCTGCCCATGGAGAGGTTCAACCACCTCCTTGAGAATATTTGGTGAAATGTTCTGCCAATTCTCCCATTCATGGATAGGGTGGAGAATTCGGGACACAATTCTGGATCCAACCCAATATATGTTACTACAGTTGAAGTAAGCAATAGTTCCCATACTCAGTCCTTTTCTCTTGGCTCATTCTTGACCTGGGATAAGCTGTACAACTGTCAACCTCTGCCCCATGAGGAGGGCAGAGAAGCTGCAGCGTCCCTGGGTGGCTAGGGGTAGAGGGATGCTATTCCATTTCTGTTTTTACTCTGCCCACCAGGCTTATCATTGGCTCCTTCCCTTTGGGAAGCAGTATAAGGAAACTTCCCTTCTCACTGGTTCCTTGCTCAAGCAATTAGGGGTGCCTCCACAAGAGTGATTTAAAGCTCTTTCAAAGCACATTACCGATTTTACCTCCACATGAACAGAGCGCAAATGGGGGTTGAGGAGCTTTTTCTGTATGATTAGGCGCATTATTGAATGCGCGTTAAATAGCGAGTTTTAATTTACCGCGGGAGTTGAAGCGCTTTATGACCATGTAAACACGCAATTCTCTGCATTTAAACACCTTTAAAGTGCGTTTCATACAACCGGTAATGCGCTTTACCGCTTCCTGTGTATAGGGATTAGGCATAAAAGCGTTTGCGAGAAGATGCGCATAATCAGACAACCGGGCGTCAAACCGAATTCTTGTAGAGGGGACCAAGGTCTACCTGAACTTTGGTGAGCCTCTGGGTTTTTAGTCAATCTTTGGTCCCAATTCTTGGTTTGCTCTCCAGTCCTTCTTTTGGTTTGTTCTCTGATCCTGACTGCTCTTTGGTCCTAACCTCTGGCCCATTTGCTGGTCCTGCCTCCTGGTTCATCCATTGTTCTTGACGACCCAGTAAAGTGGCCATTTATAAATTGCCAAAAAAAGAAGACAAAAGAGGAAAGCAATTTGCATAAAATTTGCATATCATTTTAGATCTATAGATGTACATTTTGAAATAATGTTTTTACTTGAAATAGAAATACAATACCTTTTTACCATAGCATGAAGGAATGTGACCAGGTGACCTGTATGTCTTTTTGAAAGGTCTGCTGTACAGGTGTTAATTAATGAGGGACAACGGTTCTTATGTTTCTTTATCTTTAAACCAGAATTGGGCAGGACAACTCTTTATAACTGAAGATGCCTTCTAATAGACGATGGCCCTCTGCCAGCCTTTTAAACTGAGGACTGTAAAAGATGCACTTATCCTGCTTTTCATCAGAAATCATTCTTAATGATATCAGTGACAGTTTTACCCGAGAAAGGACAGTTGGAGAACTGTAATTCAGAAAGAATGTTTTCGGGGAGAAAAGCTCTGTGACAAAACAGATTTCTCCAGGTTTAAGATGAGACTGTGCTTACATTTCCAGACTATTATGGATGTCACTGTGTACAAATAAGGAGGGTACTTTTTGCTACTTCACACTTCATATCAGCCATCCCCAACATGGTAATGTCCAGATGTACTGGGCCCCATCTCCCATCACCCCTAGCCAGCGTGGACAATGGCCATCTGGAGAGCATCAGGTTGGGGAAAGTTTTTTTTTATACTGTAGCAGTACACTAGGTGGATCAAGGGCTTATTTATTTATTTATAATATTGCACATCAGAATAAAACAGTAAAATGAAAGAAGATTAAAAACAGCAAAACCATTCAATTTAAAAGAAAGGACCAATAAAAGGCTTCCTGCAACAGAGTTGTTTTCAGGAGGTGCCGGAAGAAGCCTACTGTTGCCGCCTGCCTGACCTCCAGAGGTAGGGAGTTCCAAAGAGAAGGGGCCACCACACTAAAGGCTCTTTTCCTGGTGGACACCAATTGGGCCAAAGGTCCATGTGGGACCACCAGGAGCATGCCCCCCAATGACCTCAGTGACCAGGCAGGTTGGTAAGGGAGAAGGCACTCCCACATGATCCCCATACTCCTTCCTCCAGCATGTTGCTAAAAGGTATTCTCTTGCCTTCTGTCCACTGACTTCATTGACTCTGAAACAGCTTGTCTGCTATTGGCTTCCAAAACAGGTACATTAGTAAGCCAATGACAACAGTTCTTAACTATAAAGAACTTCAGGAGCGGTCCGTGCAGTGTAACCACCAGCACCCCTTTTATTGACCAAGCGCACTTGTTATTACTTAAAGAAAACTGGAAGGCAAAACTGCACATGGAACATAATGTGATGCATTAGGTGCGCATCAAGCCTCATATGAAGCATAATGAGTAAACTGGCTGTGCCTCTCTCCCTCCACCTCTCTCTCACACACACTCTCTCACACACATAAACACACCCACCCCTTAACTGGTATGTGCGATTGTCCCTTTTCCCAACTTCTGGTGGGTATCTAATGCAGACACTTGGAGTGTCCCAGAAATCTCCATATTGCTGGCTCTCATCAGCCAGATATCCTGAGCTATTAATGGACAATGTGCTTGTCAGCCAGGAGCCGGTAACATTTGCCTGATGATGTTAGTTGTCCAGCTTGGAGATTCACAAGATGTGCAAACTCCTCCAGAACATTTGTTTCCCATGGTTGCACTGCTTGTTGGCCTAGTCTCATTTCCTCACCTAATTTAAGAAGACAACAACACTCTCATCTGGCTGAAATCCAATCTTTTTAGAATTATTATGTATTCATTTGTCTCTCAACCTGCATTTTATAAGTCGACACGGCCACACTTAAAACTTTCCTGCACGAAGTAAAAATGTTTGCGTTGTTTAGAACTGCCAAGCATGCTGCCATCCTTGCTTGGAATCGAATGTCAGCAAACCAAGTACATTCACTAGGCTCTGTCAACCTGTCAGCATCTCTTAAAACTTCTGCCTAGATGGATGCCCAAGGGGGAGTGAAGAAAGGGATGGGCGAGTGAAGAAGCCAAAGCATGTCCCAGAGGCAGGCTTCATGCAATGCTTCCTGTTTTGTTTGCTGATCCTTTCACTCATTTGTTGAAAAGGGACTACTCAAAAATTAAGGGCAGACCATCCCCAGTCTAAATTAGCACCATCAATCCTGCAAACCAACTACATTATGGTTTTTAATAGAATCTCCATTATAAGAATTGTAGTTTAAAGCTGTGTTTTATTCTCTCTCTCTCTCTCGTTCCTCACTTCCTACTTTCCATCTTTCCTTCTTCTTTTTCTTAACCTTGTACAAGGCCATAACCAGAGTGTGGCCAGGTGGTACACTGAATCATTGATTTGTCCTAATTAAAATCCCCCCTTTAAATCAAGCCTTTAATTTTGTGCCATGGCTGTTTCAAGAAAGAGAGAGAGAGAGAGAGAGAGAGAGAGATTGTTTGTAGAATAGAATAAATTGTAGTTAGACAAACAAAAGCAAATCGGTAGTGGCTAGTGTCCAACCCCATCCAAAGTTGGGGTGCTCCAACCTTCACTTACTTTATTTATTGCTGAACATTATACCCTGTCCTTCCATGGGCAATTCTCTTTCTCAGGACTGACCCACCCACCTCCATTGCCAAAGATTCCTCCTGACTCAGGAAGGATATTTTTCAAGATTGTTATTGCCCTTATCAAGCGTAAATGACCCAGAAACCCCCCCCCAACAATAACATCATTCAACTCTTAAATTATCATAGCAGTGTGCTTAAAACGGTACTAAGGGATCATGTAGAAATGTTTTTGTTTATTTAAGGAAGGTGCTGATTAGATAAAAGCTCCTGAACTTCAAAACACCCTTCTCATTCGGGTTATACTTCTAATGCCAACAATTCAGAGATATTATACCACACATGGAACCTTGAGCTGGGCTTCAGGTTCATCGATTTTACAGGGGCTTCTCTGCATTATGAGAAGACCAGTGATTTTCCATTCCTCTCTTCGGAGACATAATTGGAAATAATTCAAAGACATAATTGGCAGCCTCACACAGAGAGGAAAGCTGGTTACAGCCCTGGGCTTGTGTTAACAGCCACAATATTCCCAGTATAAATAGCAGAGAAGCTTTGATGGAAGATACATCATTGGGGAAATCCTTTGGCCCCCAGACATTAACAAAGGGGCAATTTGGATACTGGGGATTCCCACCTCTGCCTCATTGCAGCCAATGTGGAAAGAAACACTCCAGCTGCCCTTGGAGAGGGGGAAAAGGGGGCTTTCTGATGTGTATCCAGACCGAGGAGGTATCCAGACCGCGGAGGCCTGGATACCAGCTATCCTGAGCCTCTTCCAGCCTCCCACTGAAGTGCCATTGCTAGATGGGCAAAAAAGCTGGCTGCAGAACTAAAATGCTCAAGACACATAGGAAGTCACCTTATATGGAGTCTCATCATTGGTCCATCTAACTCATAGAATCATATAATAGTAGAGTTGGAAAGGGCCTCTAAGGCCATCGAGTCCAACCCCCTGCTCAATGCAGGAATCTACCTTAGACCATACCTGACAGATGGCTGTCCAGCTGCCTCTTGAATGCCTCTAATGTGGGAGACCCCACAGCCTCCCTAGGCCATTGGTTCCATTGTCATATTGCTCTAACAGTCAGCTGGCAATGCCTCCCTAGGGTTTCAGACAACATCCCCCCCCCAATTGGAGATGCTGGGAATTGAACCTGAGATCTGGTGTGTAAAAAGCATGTACTCTACTACTCTAAACTTCAGCCCTTCCACTGTGTGGCATGTCCTGGCAGGTAGAGAACTATTCTAGAAATCTAGGATAGGAGACAGCCTGCTCAGCCAAGGCTGAGCTCGACCCACACTACAACTATTAAGGCTGCTGGTGTGGAAGCCGCCTATGCCCCCTGACCAAACAAGGCCAGCACTGAAACTTCTAGGCACTGACCCACACTATTATTGTCAGCTTATACTGAAGCTACATGGCTTAGCATTGGCTAATATTTCTGGCTTCCAACAAGGCTGGGCGAAATTGCTAATTTCAGTTTTGCTGAGTTATTGTATATTCGTTTTGGCCCATTTCCAAATCAGTTTGCAAATCTGCCTCCTCTCCCTCCACCCCCAAAACAGTATGAAATTGCATTTGTATTTTTGCATGTATTTTTGCTAGGGGGTACATTTTTTGCAAGTGGTTTTCCCTAATATAATGTGTTTCAGTATATACTTTCCCTAATAAACTTTTTCATGCACGTTTCAGAGTTGCGCATTGCATTGCAAAAATCCTGAACAGTGTGGATTTCAGTGCACAAGTGTCTTCTGGTACACACTTGTTTGGGAGGTGCAAACTGGGTACATTCATATAAAAGTGTGGATCAACCCATTTTCTCCTCCCTCCTTTATTTCTGTTGGATCATTCAGCAGGTCTCGGAAAGGTGGGATCCATTAGAGCAGTTTCCTCCATCATTGGAACTTACTCTATTGGGAAAACTTATCTGGATCAAACCTGTCCAAAGTGAGAGATGGGTGAGTAAAAGTTTTGACCCAAACATTTCTCCCACATTTTCCTGACCGTTCTCATTGAATTTGATAGGAAAAAAGACATTACTTTCAAAAAGAAATTCAATAGTGAAGAAATGTTGAGAAATTCTCATGGGTTGGGTTTGGGTTTCTTAGGAGGTGGCCGAGGAGTGTGCATGAGCGTCCTGTCATTCTTCGCTCCAGCAGCCTGAAGCCCCCATGGCTTCCCACACTTCAATTAAAGCCTGGGGGGGGGAAGACATCATGTGGTGATTCCTCCCAATAGGGCTTTTTCAGTTCAGGAAGTTCAGGCAGCCTGGGATGCTGCAGAGCGTTGGAGCAATATGCAAAAGAAAGAAAACACACAGCATCCTCGGCTGCCTTGCAGTGATTAGGTAAGCTCAAAATATGGCAAAAAATTATTAAAACACCTTGAGAAAGAGGCCGAGCAATGGAATCTGATTTTATTGGGGAAGGAATCATTTCAGGAAATTGGAGGACAGATTTTGGCTCAGCACTAGCTCCACCTCTAGCCTGGATGCTTCCTGAGCTTAATGTATTGGGGAAACTGTCACGGAAATAACCAAAGCAGAGATGACAAAACTTGTCTGGATCCAAAGCGTACTTGGCATTTTCTGGATACTTGTGGCATACCTAGAAGTGTCTTTAATTAGACAAACAAACAAACAGCACTTACAGGATGTAACCATTGGGGGAAAAATACAGAGAGAATACTGCAGTACAAGCAAACTTTCTTTCAGATTCCATCGGTACACACATATAACCCATGGAGAGTTATATATGTGATTATTTACTGCACTTACAAGGTTACACAGCATCATTCCATGCATCATATTTTCAGGAATGTGTCCCAGGGGAAAACAAAATTCCGTTGTTTGGGTGGAGGGGGGGTGTTGTAAAAGAAACATGAGGTGAACCATTCGGAGATGACATTAGTATATTTTTGTATGGGGAATGGGATTTGCATTTTAATTAAAATTTGCATAAAATCTCAGTTCCTGGGTCATAGTGCTGGTTTGAGCTATCATTCAGATGCTTGCAAAACGTAAATTTGTTTACACAGCTTCAAAAAAAGAAAGAAAGAAAGGGGAAAGAAGTGTTGCCAAGGAAGAATAATGAGATGCTCGGCGTACCATTGCAGTCACAATAAATCTAATAGTGCCATGGCTATACCGCCTCAGTGCAAGGCCCTTAGCGACTAGGGGAATATGAGGGCATATACATTTCTTTCACAAGGTTTAGCAAAGTAATCTAAATTGCGGGAACAAGTTACACACAGTATTTGGTGAATACGGGAGGTGGTGCGGGGGAATGTTTACCAAAAAGATAGACAATTTCTCAATTCCGTCGCCACCCCTTTCCCAGGATAAGGAAGGATGCGTTGACATTTAGGGCAAGCTTTTTATTAGAAAATAAAGTCTGTGGTATTTATTAGGCCTTGCAGGACTCGGCTGTGTGCCTGCGTGTTTTGTAGAAATAAAGATATCAGTATTCTTGTGGCAGGCCGAGGTTTACAGCTGCAGTGGGTACGAATACTAATAATAGGATAAAAAGCGGGTGTCATATTAAGAGGTCTTCAATGTGGCATTCCAGGCATGCCTTGTTTTACTTTTTTATGAATTGCGGACTGTATCATCATCTGCCCTGAGGGAAGGAAGTGGAGCCAGCATGAAGGGGAGATCCATGGGTCCAAAGTGAGAGATGGATGAGTAGAAGTGCTGGCCCATTTCTCCCACATTTTTTTCCCAACCATCCTCATTCAATTCGATAGAAAAGACAGTGCTTCAAAAAGAAATTCAATGTTGAAGAAATGTTGGAGAAATTCTCATGGGTTGGGTTTGGGTTTCTTAGGAGGTGGCCGAGGAGTGTGCATGAGCGTCCTGTCATTCATCGCTCCAGCAGCCTGTAGCCCCCACGGCTTCCCACACTTCAATTAAAGCCCAGGGGGAAGACGTCATGTGGTAATTCCTCCCAATAGGGCTTGCTTAGGGAAGTGCAGGAAGCCTGGGAGGCTGCAGAGCGATGGAGTAATATGAAATGGAAAGGAAAACGGAGAACAGCATCCTCAGCTGCCTTGCAGTGTTTAGGTAAGCTCAAAATATGACAAAAATAATTGTAAAAAAAAATCTTGAGAAAGCATTAGAGCAATGGAAACCGATTTCAGTAGGGGAGGAAAGATTTCAGGAAATTGGAGGACAGATTTTGGCTCAGCACTAGTTCCACCTCTTTTCTGGAAGCCTCCTCCATCCTTGGAGCTTACTGTACTGGGGAAACTTGTCTGGATCCAAACTGTTCTTGGCATTTTCTGGATACTTGCAGCCTATCTAGAAGTGTCCTTGAACTAGAACAATAAACATACAAACAGATTAATAAATAGCACTTACATTGGAGAGACTAGGTTCTGAACTATGTACAAGAGAAGAATCCAACCAAAATTACAGTTGTACAAATGGTTGTGCATCGTGCTTCTATAACCCGTTGTGCAAGCCTAGTGGCCATAGACTCATAAAATCATAGAATAGTAGAGTTAGAAGGGGTCTGCTCAATGCAGGAATCCGCCTTTAAGCTTATATAGTCCCAGAGCCAGAGCAGGATTTATTTACCCCAGCGAGTGCAAAAGCTTTGTGAATATTTCTTTGTTTATATATGACATAAGTGTCTCAGAAAAGTGAGTCTTACTAAATTCCATTGGTGGGGAGGGGGCGCTGCGTGATGACATCATAAATATGGCTGCCGCACAATGATGTAGTTGCCACATTTAAATATGCATAACTTCTCACCCGTTTATGCTACAGAGCTATTATCTCTTAGTCCACCTCGCAAGGTTGTTGCGAAGATAAAGATCCCAAGTGGATTCCATTCAAGAAATGGAAGGCTGTAATGCAATATTTATCACAATCATCACAATTTTGCCAGTGATTGTTCACTGCTTGCTGGCTCTCCTGGTGCCTATATTCTGTTCTTTCCGGTGCCAGGTCAAGACCTTCTTAGTTTTTTCAGGCCTTTTAGTCTTTTAGCTCTGTTATTTTAAATACGTTATTATATTTTAAATCTCCGCTAGGGTTTACTCTGGCTGTACTTTTATACTATATTTTTAAATTTTAAATTTTATATTGTATTTTATTATATATTTTGTGGTTTTAATCGTTGCCCAGAGAGCTTCGGCTATTGGGTGGTATAGACATGTAATAAATAAGTAAATATGTACCAATTCATCATGAGACGTTGTTTTAGTCAGTTGAATTTCGCTTTTGCTCCTTCTAAAAGGGGTGCGATAGGAAAACAAGCATGCAACGAATTACGAATCATGAAGAGCTTCGGCACACTGGTGCATGAATGTTCCTTAATTGTCTAGCACCCAAAGTTAAGCATGTATTGAAATGCTTTGGAGATAAAGGCAAGGTTTTGCCTTTATTTACAATTAAATACACCCTGCTATATTAAGCGGTGGTGTTTACCATAATACAATTTTCCTTATGTGAGATGCTCTGAGGTTACCCTTTGCAGCATAAAATGCAAGCAAATGAAGGGGAAAAAAGGTTCCCAGTCATCACAGGTCCAGGATAAAGAAACAATGGAGGCTGTATTAAATGCCTTGGCCTTTTAAGGACACAATCCTATGGACTGCACCCTTGTTGCTCAGAAGCTCCTAACGTGAAGGCTTCAGAGATTCCTATGCCCTGTCGGGCTGAAGTTGGCAGAGCAGGAGGAGCGGAGGAGGCATTCCTTGCCTCCTTGTCCTCTGTTCTATGCTATTTTTGTTAGATGGGCTTTTCAACCCATCTAGCAAGGGCATTTTGGAGAGGGAGGGAGGCTGAAAGAAGCTCGAGATGAATTGTATTTTGACCTCTCCTCTTCCTTCCCACTTCACTGAGGTCAATTTTCTGACCATGTAGAAGCAGTTGGCATAGTTCTCTCTGCCAACTGTCAGTAGTCAGGGGAAATGGGGGGGGCAGATCTCTGACTTGGAAGGGGGGAATCCAAGCTGTCCTGTGGTCCCTGGGAAGCTCACCCAGGGATTATAGGATTGCTCTCATACTCTCTCTCTCTCTCTCTCTCTCTCTCTCTCTCTCTCAAACACACACACACTAACAGAGGCAACCAAAGGGTGCTGTTTGAAGATGTATACTACAAGGAAGTTGGTCATGCTAGAGAGCTTGTATGACAAGTCCCTGTACACAATTTGCTTCTGCTTCTTTTTTTATGCTTGAGTTATAAAAAAATGAGTCCCCCAATGTGAAAGCCGGCATAGCTTTTAACTAAAGGATGCTCTGGTAAGTGCAGCAATAATTATTTGCTCATTAATTACAATTTTTTGCAAGTCACAAGAGTAACACAAATTGGGAAAAAAGGAATAATTATCGGTAATAATGCTGCAGAAGCTGGACAGATTGAAAGTCTCTTACTCTTTAAATTTAATAATAGCAAGACAGCTCGGAAATTAATAAGCAATACATAATTGAAAATTAAACGTGCAAATCTGATGGTAATAACCCACGATCCTCTTGCAGGGTGATCATTTTACAGAGGGCCTGATCTGCATCTGATAGTATTCCAGGTAACATTTGGTGGAGGCCAAACTAGCAATATTTAATGGGGGGGGGGGAGGTCAAAATAAAATGCAAAAGAATGCAACTACATCACAAAATTCAAAAAAGTCTGAAATGCAAAGGAGAACTGCTTTCGAATCCTCACAGTAAGTCTGGGAATTACAGATCAGGTCAGTTTGCTTCAAAAGGCAGACTGAACAAAATCTTTGATTATCCTAGCTGAGAATTTGATCTCGTGCTTTTAAAAGTAGTCTCTTAGAGCTCAGTCCTATGGACTAGATGTCCAAATGATGGAGGATTGGAGGCCTTTGTCCATCCAATGTCCTGCCAATCTGCTGCTGGCAGGACAAGAGGAGTAACAGAGCTTACTTCGGCCTCTTCGGCCTCTGTTTGAGCATTTTTGGTTAGATGGGCCTCTGAAGCTAGGGTGACCAGATAAAATCCAGGTCAGGGCTCATGTAACTTTAACAGTTGTAGAAAAAAGGAAATTTCAGCCAGAGTCATTTGTATGCAATTAGTTCCTGGTGAAAGTCCTTCTCCATCACAACAGTTAAAGTTGCAGGGGCCCTGCCTTCTTTTGTATATGGTCACTCTAGTATAGTGCCTGCACCTTTAACTATTGTGATGAAGAGGGAATTTCACCAGGAACTAATTGCATACAAATGACACTGGCTGAAATCCCCTTTTCTCTACAACTATTAAAGTTACATGAGCCCTGACCTGGATTTTATCTGGTCACCCTAGAAGCTATCTACTCTGATCTCCTGCAGAGGTGGGCTGAATGGCTTTTGGACCCATTAGATCCATGTCCTTTCCCCTCCTCTCCCCACCTACTGGCCACCCTTAACACATCTATTTCCTTCCTTCTCAAAGGTGGAGCCTCTCAGCCTTGGGAGAGGGAGCTGCTATGAAGCATTCCACAATGGCTGGGAGGCAGGGTTGGGTTGGAGATATCTTACAGCAGGATGGTCTCTTCTGTGGTCTCCAGCCATCAGACCCATATCCTTTTCTCTCTCCTCCCCACTACAGGCCCACCCCCAACACATCCATTACCTCCCTTCCTGAAGTTGGATTCAGAACCTTGGGAGAGAGAGCTGCTGTGGAACATTCCGAAACGGCTGGGAAGAGATATACAGTAGGACATCCTCTCCTTTGGTCTCCAGCCATCAAATCCATGGCCTTTTCTCCCCCTCTTCCCAACTACTGGCCCATCCCCAACACACTCATTACCTCCCTTCCTGAGATTGGAGTCCCAGCCTTGGCAGAGGAGGCTCTATGGAGCATTCCACAATGACTGGAATTGGGTGGGGAGAGATGTACTCCTCTGTGTTCTCCAGCCATGGGGGAGGAGATTCACTGCATCTTATGCCCCCCAGATGCCTTCTAAGGGGCCATAGGACCACTCTCTTAAGTAAGTGAAGGAAATCCACACAAGTGAACGAAATTCATTGCAGGGATGGTGGTAGTGGTGGGGAGTGACATCATTTGGTCTAGAGCTTGCCAAGCTGGTTTTGCAGCCCTGAAATGAAGGGAGGGTTGTTGGTGGAATGATTTAGCTGTTATGATCTCACTTCACATTTTATACTTTAAAAAACGGCCAGACCTGTAACTCAGGTTTATGTGAAGTGCGTGTTTGAAACTTTGCAATTAAAGGAGATGTTTGTGAATGGCATGTTTACTGTATCTACCATATAACTTTGCCAGGCTGATGAAAAGTAGAAACCCATTTTACAATGAAATACTACTCGGGTGGAACTGCGGTTATATTCACAACAGGAATGTTTCCCTAAAGCATTCTTGTATCAAAATATTGTTTAAAAGGCACTGTGCTTGGCGCAGAGAAAATTATAGTTGTTGTGTGTGTGTGTGTTTTTTAAAAAGGCACACGTAACTATTTTAAAAATAAATAAAAAGGAAATAACTCCACAGCATATATTTAATGAGGGCTTTAGCTGATGGAGCAGTATGAGGATGCAGGGAGAGATCAAATGGGAAGTGAATTTCTTACCTGTGAAGGTACACCAGGACTGAGTATCTCTCAACCACCTACTCATTGTTATTAAGCAAAGGAAGGGAGACGCTCCATGATACCTTATTAAGATATTTGCTTATCTCATTTAGAAGATGGTGACAAGGATGTGGGGTGGCCATGTGTCCTCTTTTGCAGAGGACAGTCCTCTGTTTGAAGGGCTGCCCAGGTCTGATCTGGCAAGATAGAGAACCATCAGAAGAACTGGACATTGCCGTTGACTGAGCACCTGGTCACAGTCTTCTACCCTATGGTGAGATGTACTTAGGGACGGCTCTACTATTAGGCAGAGTGAGACAGTAGCTTCAGGGGGCAGGTGTTGGGAGGTGACAGTATGTTGCTTGCTGGAGGATAGAGCTGTGGATTATGCAGCCTGCCCTGCACCTCCGAAGCTAGGCTGCTGCCTTCAGGTGTGGTGGAGGGTGCAGTTACTGTGCCAGTGTTGAAGGAAGATTGAACTGCCAGTCCAAACAGCTTTTGTACATATAACGGGAGGGGTAAAATGTCTTGAGCTAACCATAGATGGACTGTATTTCTATTTAAATTATAATTATTATTTCTCCATTTACATCTGTGGAGAAATCTATGGGGAAACAAATGCATCCATACACATGAATTAGCACATGGAAATGTTACGCAAATACCTTTTTGGCGCTGCATGGCTTCTCCTTTGGTGATTCATAAATGACTTCCCTACTAGAAAGGTAGTGAGGTTCCAGACCCATGACTACCATGTTGACAGAAGTGGGAGACAATGAGTGATGAGGAAGGGGACTATTCCATTTGCCTTCTTCAGCAAAAACATTGTGTAATTTAGAAGGGTGTGTGGTGTAGCATACGGTGCTCCCATTCAAGGTGTCTGCCAGTCACCAGCCAGACATGCCCTTTCCCAGGATGCTCCATTCCAGCACCACCACCACAGTTAACCCCAACTGTTATTCAGCATTCCATGGTAACTAATCATTAGAGGGTTTGGCTCACTCCCTAGGTACTTCTGCAAAATGTGGGGTTCTTCCAAGCCTGCTGATGCCTCCTCCTTGTGTATGGATGGTGCCATTTTGATTAGAGATGCATGGATTTTGTTAAAGCCATTCCGTCTGCATTTTGCAGGTTGGCAGGCGTCTTTTGTTCTGCTCGTTTGTCTGCTTAGTGACAGAATCATGTGTGTGTGTGTGTGTGTGTGTGTGTGTGTTGGGATGTATGAGAATTTGTTCCACTTGTGCAAGTTTGCATTAGCAGAAATGAACTTTAGCAATCATGTGCATCGGTGCTAATTCACATTTGCACACGCGCGAATTTCTGCAGCTTCCCCTCCATCCCAAAAAAGTTTTTTTAAAAAAAAAAATGGGTTGCTACTTTCAAGTCCATAGAATCTGCACAACTCCGAAAAAGCCAGTCTGCTGTGGAATCCACAGGCTGGATTCATAGAAATCCAAACTCATTTGAATCTGTAGAGGATTTCTCCAACATCCTTAGGTACGTAAGTTTCCTCATTCTTGTGAATTCGCTATTAATTTATCTGGTGTGATCCAGACTATCTTAATTGCACCTGGTTCCCATTGTAACCAGGAAGACTTAAGTCAAGTCAAGACTAACTGGTTCCCTTGATTTCAGTAGAAGCTAAGGACAACTAACTTAATTTAGAACCACTTAATATGTATGTATGTATGTATGTATGTATAGCAGAGAGACCACCTTCTCCCATATAGGCCATCTCAGTCTCTAGGTTCTGAAGGGAAGGCCTTGCTTAGGAGACCTCAGCCTACTGAGGTTTGTTTGGCTGTGATGCAGACAACAGCCTCTTCAGTTGTAGAACTTACCATGTGGCGTGATCTCCTTGTGTGGAGTGCTTCTGCTGACAACTTAAGTCACATTTGTTTGTCCAGACATTTCATGACCATTCCACCAGCTAACCCCCCAGTTCTTTTCATAAGATTGTGTTGTTTTGTCACTGCTTTATTGTTTGAATGATTGCTTTTATTGCATGTTATCATGTTTTTATCTTATAAAATTGCTTTGGCATTATTATTATTATTATTATTATTATTAAAGAAAAGTGGTGTAGAAATTCTATAAATATATAAAGAGAGACAGAGTGGGGGTAATGGGAGAATGCTATTAAGATGTGTCTTTGATGTTATGACAGGTGGAAGTTTGCAAAACTTTAGACAGCCATTTCTTCCCATTAATCAGAAGTCAACTTGCTTGAGACATAGGATTCGTGCATGTAGCCATATAACACTTCCATATTTATTTTACTACTTACCATCATTTTGATTTCCAGCTTATCACACCCCAAAGCCTGGAACTGTGAAGTACCCATAATTTAACAATCCAATAAACCCTAGGATGTTGAAAATGCCTTTTAATGTACTGTTGCTCTTCTATACTGATTTAAATATTGCCTCATAGTCACTGTCATTAGAAACCAACTCAAAACAAAAATGACTTGCAGTGATTCCAGAAAACAATCGTGACTCGGATGATAGCATTTCTGATTAGTGTGCAAAAGGCAGATCAGAAGACTGTAAATTCAAATAACTGATTTCTCCCTCTAGTGGCTACAGAAAATAATCTAAAAGCCCTTTCTAAAACATTCCATGATTGTCATTAGTCTTGAAAAGTAGATACAGACAGCTGGGCTATTCTATGGTCCTGCACTTGTGCCCATTGAAGTGCAAAATTCGTATTCATAGAACTCATCCTCATCCTGAAATTCTTTTTTATTTAATACAATCAAGTTTCTAGCCCTTAAGAAGTTGAAGATAGGTTTGCTGTGTTCACAGGTTTTGCCCCATGCAAAAGGCCTTAAATATAGTGAGTGTTTAAAACCACAAATACACACCTTTGGGAACTTCCTAGATAAATGTGCCATGGATTTAATGGGACATTGCAAATTTTGGTATAACCAGTGGCTGTTTTGGGGCGCTGTTTAGCAGGACTATAAAGGTTGATCCAGATTCTGCTTTCAGCAGAATTCAGCAGCAGGTCCATCTTGGTCTCTGCTATGGATGAATCTCAAGATATGGACATACAGTATTGAGCTGTTTCGGAGAGGCACTGTGTGGAAAAAGTGCATTCTCACTTAGGGTGGCAATTTATGTTAACACTCATATGCACACACCAATTTATATGTATAGATGCAAATTTGAAAACAATTTCCTTTAATTTAAATAGAAATACAATCCATATCACCATAGTGAGGAAGAGTGACCAAATCATGTGGGACCTGCTGTCCATCTGCTAACTGTTGATGGGAAACTTCAAAGCTCTTGCTGCTCTTCCTTCTTGTGGTTCCCTATCTTTAAACCAGATTTGGACTGGATGGCTGTTCAAATAGAGGATAGTGTTATGGCCATTGGCTCCCAACAATAAAGGCATGATGATGATGATGATGATGATGATGATGATGATGAATAGAGGATAGTGCTCTCTAAAGTGAGGCCATCAGAGGGCATGCTCCTGGTGGCTCCACATGGACCTATCATCCAACTGGAGTCCACCTGGAGAAGAGCCTTCAGTGTGGTGGCCCCCTTCCTATGGAATTAACTGGTCATGCAGCCATCAACAATGTGTTCCCCCCTCCACCCGATGCCTCCTGAAAAAAGTTCCTTTCCAGGAACCCTTCCTTGGTTGAACAGCCATGGTTTAATTGGCACTCTGGGTTATTTTAAAATAATATTATACTATCATGTTTCAATCTTTCTATCTTTGTATCATTTGGTCTCCTGTGGTTCACCACTCCAGAATCTGTTTAGACGCGGAGAGTTATACAAATGTTGCAAAGAAAAAAAAATGAAATAAGTCACACAGTCACTCTCTCCTCAACTATCTTTCAGAGAATGCAGATTTTGTGACTGGCCGGTCCTAGAAAAGTTCCCTCAAAAGCTGAAAGCTGTTCCAGCAATTATATTGAATTATTATCCTGATTTCAGGTCACTTTTACCATTGCATTTCCAAATGAACCTGAGATTAATGATTGATTCATAGCATAACCACGCCTTTGACCATCCAACTTTTTTGCTTCACTCATCAATATTTCTCCTTCTCCTTCTTCTAGAGTAATCTTGCCATCTGCTTCATGGGCTGGTTGCCTATGGGAAACAGGGGAGAGAGATCTGGCATTTCATCTTTTTGCCTTGTGAAAGTTCCCCTCCGATCGATGCCTTTGCTATTCTTATCCCTTTTCATGCTCCCTTAAACTTCATTATGCAATCAGACCAATGCTGTTCTGCTTCTGATACTTTATAACTCATGCCTGCCTCTTTCTCACCCTTGATTACTTTTACACTTCTCTGTTCCTTTGCTGTGGCCCTGAAAGTCAGTGCTTGGGTAATTATTGCTAGATGGCATGCATAACCCTTGGGCACGCATTAATTTGTCTTTGAACACATTCTATTTCCCCTCCATGTCCTTCCTCTTCATTGCTTTGTCCTCTTCAATTTCACCTTGTACTTCCTGCTCTTTGTTTTTTTGTTTTTTTGTTTTGCCTTTCCAAATTTTACCCTGCTGAAATTCCATCTCCACTTGTCGTTGTTTCCTCACACACGCACCTTTTAGGTTGAACATTAATCCCAATTAGAAACTTAGCCATGATGCAGTGCCTGGCAGTTTCAAGAATTCTTTCCCCACTTTGGGATCACAGCTGCTAACAAAAGGGTTAACCCGTGACGCTCTCCCTGCTTTGGCAGGAAAGTGGCGGAAACAATGATCACATCTCCACCTCCACTTCCAGTGTTCAGATTGTGAATGCTGTGGCTTATGTAGTCAAGACAGCACTAGCCACCCACAAGAGCAAAGTATCAGCAGGCTTGCAGGAACTCCACGTTTTTCAGAAGAAGAAGAAAAATGTTTAAAAGTGGTAGTGGTGGTGGTGATGGAGAAACCAAGGACAACACAAACAAACACCTCAAGTAGCCGATGAAGACAGAGCATGCTCAACATCTGTTGGAGAGGGGGAAAGGAAAGAGAAAATGATAGACTATTCAGTGGAGGGGGAGATGGAATGGAATGGCTGGAATCCTGAAGAGCAGCATTCTTCATCACAAGATTTTGTGACTGATCCTGCTGTTGTTACAGGCAACAGGAATTGTCTTATTCCAATCATAAGAACGTAAGAAGAGCCCTGCTGGATCAGACCAAGGGTCTGACCAGTCCAGCATTCGGTTCACACAGTGACCAACAAGCTGCCCATGGGAAACCCACCAGAACGAGTACTGCAGCATCCTCCTGCCCATATTCCCCAGCAACAGGTGTACATAGGCATACAGCCTCTGATACTGGAGGTGGCTTTTAAGCATCAGGACTAGTAGCCATCAACAGCATTCGCCTCCATGAATTTGTCCAATCCCCCTTTTATAGTCTCCAAAGTCTTGGCCATCACTACATCTTATGGAAGGGAATTCCATAGCTGAACAATGCACTGTGTGAAGACACTTCATTTAATGTGCCCTGAATCTCCTGAATCTCCCACCAATCAGCTTCATGGGATGTCCCAGAATTCTAGTAATATGAGGGAGGGAGGAAAATGAGTCCCTATCCACGTTCTCTAAACTATACATGATTTCGTACACCTCTTGTCATGTCTCCCCCTAGCTTTCTTTTCCCAAGCTAAACAATCCCAGCTGTTGTAACCTTTCATCATAGGGGAGATGCTTCCAGCCCCCAGATCATTCTAGTTGTCTGTTTCTGCACCTGCATGACACCCAAGATCTGCTGTCTGAGGAGGCTGCATCCTTCTGCCTAATGCATGGTAGGGCTGATCCTGCATAGTGGTCTTCAGGGTTTGAAAGCCAGCAATGCGCTTTTAAAACTAGAAACACAGGATTTGCCTATATGCCGCCTGTATCTCTCATGCAAGTTGTCCAGATGGGCTCCTTTCTTGTTCTGCTGTTGCATTTGCTTCCCTGAGAAGAGGATGGAAGGATCAGACATTCACGCCAAGGCCTTCCAGAAAAGACAGAAAAGCAGCGATGAGGCTGAATGCCAGGAGCCAATCTGGGTGCTTCACGTGTCGGGATTCCTCTGACATTTGCACTCCCTTCTCGTAGGCCCCACCTGTCAAATCACCCACTATGTATGTGGTAGTGATGGCCTGAAGATAATTGCTCTGTTCCCAGCCTACATTATGCATAGTTCAACGGCATGCCCAGAGAGATGAGCGGCTGCTGCATTTTGGTAACTAACTGTCACACATTTCAGTCGGGGGTAGAAAAGGAGGTTAGATGGTGAAAGATAGTCTCTCTCTCTCTCTCTCTCTCTCTCACACACACACACACACACACACACATGCACGCACAGAATGAACTGAATGTAAAATAAGGGCTGTATTCAAATATACTCCCAATTATGAGTGTTACTCTCTGAATAGGTTTGCTCTCCCAGGTCTTGTTGCTCTGGGAGTTGTGCAACATTGTCACTCTAGGTTTTACATTTAGCTAAGCCTAGTCGCCGGGAAAAGTTTAAATTCAGAAGCAATCCAGACTGTACATCTGTTCATCTAGGGGGAATTCAGAGCTCAAAATACTAGAATCCGGGGTCATCTCTTGAAGCTGTTTGGTGGGAGGTTCAGGACAATTAAAAGAAAGGGCTTCTTCACACAGCGGATACTTAAACTATGGAATTCACTTCCATAAGATATAGTGATGGCCACCAGTTTGGATGGTTCTAAGAGGGGGTTGGATAAATTCCTGGAGGAGAAGGCTATCAATGGCTACTAGTCCTGATGGCTATGTGTTACCTGTAAGCCTATGTAGTAGTAGTAGTAATAATAATAATAATAATAATAATAATAATAATAATTTATAAACCGCCTCTCCCTCCGGATCGAGGTGGGGAACAACAATAAATATAAACACAAGAACCACAAAATAGATAAAATATTAAAACAAATAAAAACTAATACATCATTAAAAACATCTAATAATAATAATAATAATAATAATAATAATAGTATGTACACCAGTTGCTGGGGAATATGGGTGGGATGGTGCTGTTGCACTCATGTCCAGCTTGTGGGTTCCTGGTCAACAGTTGGTTGGCCACTGTGTGAACAGAGTGCTGGTATAGATGGAACATTGATCTGATCCAGCATGGCTCCTCTTATGTTCTTATGTAGAGCAGAAAAAGCCCTACCTCCACACCAGGTTAGAGGGGGCCACCAGCAAATTACTTTGGGACACCCTCCTACTTATTTTTTATAACATTTCTATCCTGTCTTTTCCCCTCTTCAAGGAATCCAAGGTGGCTTACACAATCCTCCTCTCCATTTTATCTGCGCAACAATCCTCTGAGAATCAATGAGTATTCCAAGTGGGGTCAGAGGTTGGGGACAGATCCATTTAGGGACCACAGGAGGGCCAGGTGTTCTCTATCTCTGATCTAGACGGTTCTTCACTGAGAAGCCGCCAGCTGCCTTTCAGTTGTTCACCACATGTGGAGCTGCACACAGGTCTTGCAACCCCTGAGAAATGATACAGTCCAGGAAGGCTTTTACTACACATGAACCCCTCATACATTGGCCTATATTGAGGGGATCATGGGATCACACCAACTAGCCATCAAAGAGCTCTCTGGCCACACATACACACACACATACACACACACAGCCTTATAGGCCCAGGATTTCCTCTCACATGGAGAAGGCCTAGCTGTGCACATCTGTAGATGTGTACAGCTTATTCTCACTGTGACCAACTGTGCAGTCAGCAGGGGTTGTGGCCAGCAAATGTGGTGATGTGAGGGGAGGTTCATCTGGCATGAGCCCACAACCCCCTTCACAGATTAGGTGAATGTATGAGTAGTCATGCATCGTCTCCTTACCTGTGACTTGCCTTAACTCCAACCAGGTAATTGCCATGTTTAGCATTGTTGAATGCCTGAAAAACACTCTGTGGTACTTTAGAAACAAACAATTTTTTAAAAAACTAACATGTCATGGAAAGGACTACTAGCACAACATTCTTCCAGATGTGCTAGCTTTGCCCTGTGCAGAGATCCCCACTCCCCAATGGAGAAATAGTCAACTGTGCAGTCACCCAGACATATAAAATGGTTTTATTACCACCCCTGAACTAATCCCCCAGCTGTGAGCAGTTGCAAAACCCATCCACTCAACCATCCCCAGAATATTGTGTTAATTCCATGACAAAGCTTTCTTTCTTTCTTTCTTTCTTTCTTTCTTTCTTTCTAAAAACATCTCAGTGAAGAGTTGTATTGATGTTTATGTATCCGTTTCTAATGTTTTGGTCCCCTGACACGCTATATAATACTGCTATTTATTATCTAGAACAAGCCACCAGTACTTCCTTTCGTTTCCCCCCCCCCTTCCCCTCGGGCATATCATATAGCTGACCCTGCTTAACCATTTGGCTTCAACAGCAGAAGGAAAAGTGGAGCTATTTGAACAATTCAAAGTCAAGTGCAATTGTGGAAAAGTTATACAGTGCCAGGAGTTGTGCAACACTACATCTGTCGCGGTGTGATGTATACAGTTCTTTCTTGAGCTGCATTTGAGAAGAGCATAGCTTAGTCCTTTCTGCAGGGCATGGAAGCACACATCTCGAAGGTGTTGAGAGAGTGCAGGTCTCTGATCATATGGAGAGAGCCTACATTCATCACACTTGTTCCTATTTAAGCTCTATGTCCCAGGTGTGCTATGTGTGCATGCACAATGAGGAAACACAAAAGTGTTTGTGTTGCTTACATGTGTCATTCCTTGAAAGACAGTTTATGATTACTGCAACATGCTGGATTCTTTGGCCATCTAAAGGATATAAACTCATAGAATCATAGAATAGTAGAGTTGGAAGCAGCTTATAAGGCCATCGATTCAACCCCCCTGCTCAATGCAGGAATCCACCTTAAAGCATCCCTGACAGATGGTTGTCCAGCTGCCTCTTGAAGGCCTCTAGTGTAGGAGAGCCCACCATCTCCCTAGGTCATTGGATCCATTGTCGTATTGCTCTAAAAGTCAGGAAGTTTTTTTCTGATGTCCAGACGGAATCTGACTTCCTGTAACTTGAGCCCATTATTCTGCATCCAGCACTCTGGGATGCTCGAGAAGAGGTCTTGTCCCTCTTCTGTGTGACAACCTTTCAAGTCTTTGAAGAGTGCTATCATGCCTCGCCTCCTACTTCTCTTCTCAAGGCTAAACATACCAAGTTCTTTCAGTCTCTCCTCAAAGGGTTTTGTTTCCAGGCTCCTGATCATCCTTGTTGCCCTCCTCTGAATCCACTGCAGCATGTCTGCATCCTTCTTGACGTGTGGTGCTGAGAACTGGATACAATACTCAAGATGTGGCCTAACCAGTGCCAAATAGAGGGGAACCAGTACCTCGCACAATTTGGAAGCTATACTTCTATTAATACAGCCCCAAATAGCATTTGCTTTTTTTTGCAGCCGCATCACACTGTTGGCTCATATGCAGCTTGTGATCTTCAACAATTCCAAGATCCTTCTCACTTGCTGTATTGCTGAACAAAATATCCCCCATCTTCATAGAATACTAGAGTTGGAAGGGGTCTCTAAGGCCATTGAGTCCAGAAATAGAATCATAGAAACTTGTAACTGTGCATTTGGTTTCTTTTGCCTCGGTGTAGAATTTGGCAGTTATGTCTATTGAATTTCATTCTGTTGTTTTCAGCCCAGCACTCCAGCCTATGAAGATCACTTTGACGTTTGTTTCTGTCATCCAGGGTATTAGCTATCCCACCCAATTTTGTGTCATCTGCAAAATTGATAAGCCTTCACTGCACTTCCTCATCAAAGTCATTAATAAAAATGTTGAAGAGCACTGATCCCAGGACTGAGACCTGCAGTACCCTGCTCGTTACCTACCCCAGTTTGAGAAGCTACCATATAAGCGCTCTTTGAGTTCAATTCTGTAGCCATCTGTGAATCCACCTAATAGTTGTTTCATCTAGCTCACTTTTAGCTAGCTTGCTGATTCAAATGCCATGTGGTACTTTGTCAAAGGCTTTGCTGAAGTCAAGGTATATTAAGTCCACAGCATTCCCACAGTCTACAAGGGAGGTTATCTAATCAAAAAATAAGAAAAAATCAGTCTGGCAGGATTTGTTCCTGATAAATCCATGCTGACTTCTACTAATTGCTGCATTATTTTCAAAGTGCTTACAGATTGATTTCTTTATAATCTGATCCAAAATAATTCCCAGGGATTGATGCCAGACTAACTGGTCTGTAGTTCCCAGGTTCCTCCTTTTTGACCATTTTGATGATAGTGACAACATTAGCCCTCCTCCAGTCTTCCGGCATTTCACCCGTCTTCCATGATTTTGCAAAGATAATAGACAATGGTTCTGAGAGTTCTTCTGTCAGCCCCTTTATTATTCTAAGATGCAGTTCAGCGGGCCCTGGAAATTTGAACTCATAAAAAGAAAGTAGGTGTTCCTTGACCATTTGTTTATCAATCTCAAAATGCAATCCTTCCCCTTCAGCTTGTACTTCACTTTTTCCAGGAGGGTCATAGACCCACTTTTGGGGGAAGACTGAGTCAAAGTAGGAATTGAGCACTTCAGCCTTTTCTTTGTTATCTGTTATCAATTTACCATCCTCATTAGGCAGTTGAACCACCAATTATTTCCTCTGTCTTTTACTATTCACATACTGTATCTGAAGAAAGCCGTTTTATTGCTTTTAGGATTCCTCACTAGCCTCAGCTCTCAGCACGTTCTCAGTTTTAGCCTTCCTGATGCCATTCCTACACTCCTGTGCTACCTGTCTGTGCTCTTATTTTATAGCTGGACATTCCTTCCAGTTCCTATATGTGTCCTTTTTTGTTTTCAGGTCATCTCTAAGCTTTTTGTGGAGCCACATTGGTTTCTTCTGTTGTCTTCTATCTTTTTTCCTTTTTGGGATTGTTTGTAATTGTGCCTTTAAAATGCTCATTTTTAAAAACTCAAACCCAACTTGGACTCCTTTTCTCACTAAAACCACTTGCCATGGAAGCTTATGTATCATAGTTCTGAGGTTATTAAAATCAGCTTTCCTAAAATCCAGAGTATGAGTATGGCTACACTCAACTTCTGCTTCCTTTAAAATCAAGAACTCAAGTATGACGTGGTCACTTTCCCCCAGTGTTCCTGTAACTGCCACTTTATCCACTAAGTCATCCCTATTAGTCATTATCAAGGCAAGGATAGCCGGTCCTCCAGTTCCTTCCTCCACATACTGTAGAAGAAAATTATCAGCCACCCATGTCAGAAATTTCTGGAGGGGGCACTTTTTGGCAGAATTTGTCTCCCAACAGATATTGCGGTAATACTGGCAATTTGCTTTTCAAAAGTTTCATCCTCATCTTCTCCTTGATTGGGTGGTTGTTAGTAGACTCCGACTATCATGCTCCTTTTATTCCTTGCCCTGTTTATTTTAATCCAGATGCTCTCGATGGGGCTACCACTTAATGTTGCTGTTCTCTAGCAGTGTGAATGCATGGCCCATTTATCAGCTTCACTCCAGTCTACCTGTTCTAACTAGCTTTTGGCTGGATCTAAGGAAAAATACTCCACCTTAGTAGTTGTAGCTCTAATGTCAACTTGATGTTTGTGTTCTGGCACTCCTACGGCAAACCGGTTATCACATTTTAATTTTTATTTTCTTTGCAGATGCCATTCCTATTGTGCTGGCAAGCTTTGAAGATGGTGCAATAAGAATGTGCTAAATAGTGTCCATAAGGACGGGGGCCAGACTACTGCAGCTATAAAGCTATGGGGCATTCTAAGCTTTTAATAGGCCCATGACACACACAGCATGTTCCCCATGAGCATCGAAAGGAATGAAAATGAAATCAGGGATTTGAACATCTTGATATGCCATTTTGAGGAGGAAGAAATAATTATTCCCAAGCAAAGTTGGGAATTCTCCCTCAATGATATCCATGTATCAAGAGAACAATTAACAGCAACTTGCTGATGGCTGGAATGCTTTATTTTCTATTTTCAGTACTGTGCACAGATCCAGGTTTCTGAGTATCTGGGTATTCCCGCCCCAACCTCAATTACTTTGGCAAGCGCACTCTGCATGCTGTGGGGACCTCCCATAGCTCTCCTGCTGCACATGAAATTCTCAGCCAAGGATGGGTCTGAAGCATTTTGGCATGAATGACATGTATAACAGTGGCATGGGATAGTGGGGAAAATGTTGAACGTATCCAGCAGACAAACAACTGTTGCTTTTAACTAGTTAATTAATTGCCATGGACAGGAAAGGGAGAGGGGTAAGGTGACATTTTAATTCCTAAGCACAGAACTCAGTGTGCACAGAAGAAGAGAGCTCAGAAATGCACATGGTTCCACAGCAGTTCAGGCACCCAGAGAGGCGATCAAAACAGCTATACCATGACTTTGTAATTTACTTTAGATGCCAAGCACTTTACACACTTCACCACCATGTTGAGGGGCCATCACGAAGCCTCCCCCATCAAAATGGGGGACTGTTCCTAGGGTTTCTTGGGGGACTTTGGGGGTACCTTAGTATAGGGTGACCAGATAAAATCCAGGTCAAGGCTCATGTAACTTTAACAGTTGTAGAGAAAAGGGAATTTCAGTCAGTGTCATTTGTATGCAATTAGTTCCTGGTGATATTCCCTCTTCATCACAACAGTTAAAGTTGCAGAGCCCTGCCTTCTTTTGTATATGGTCACTCTAGTATAGTACCTGCACTTTTAACTGTTGTGATGAAGAGGGAATTTCACCAGGACCTAATTGCATACAAATGACACTGGCTAAAATTCCCTTTCCTCTACAACTGTTAAAGTTACATGAGCCCTGACCTGGATTTTATCTGGTCACCTGACCTTAGTAGTTCTAGCAGGTTCCACTCCATTGCCCCATGGGTTGAGATGACTTCCTGAGCCTTGTATGGAAATAAAAAAGACCAACCAGCTGCAACACAGACACACACACATGACCATGGCAGCCAGTATGCTTTTGTAGGCACCACCATTTTTATTTCTATTTTTGCCATGTTGATGTGCAGCAGCACCCATGGATTTCCCCCTGATGCAATGTGTTGCATTCTAATAGTCATAGGCATTTCCCTAGTAGGCCCCAGTAGAGCGGAGGTAAGAATGAGGAGTAGATAGACAAAAGGAGAGTGAGAAGGAAGAGAAGAAGAAGAAGAAGAAGAAGAAGAAGAAGAAGAAGAAGAAGCATAGTAAATAAGAGTTTAGAAATAAAGTGAAATTCTGTTTCCATCCAAAACCTTGCTTCTGGGTTCTCCTTACTGAGAAAATAATGCAAAACAATGTTATAGAAATTAATTCAAGGGTGGTGTTGCAGGGAGGGGGAACAAAGGTGGTGACTGGCTGGACCTGGTGGGATTTATTTTCCAGAGATCCCAGCGCAGGCATCCACAGTGGACCCACCTGGGTTGTTGGGGCCTCAGCAGCTTCCCAAGGATACTGTATGGTGGCACTAGGACCGTCGATGTGTGTAAGAAACGTATGGAGGTGGGAGCAGTAGGTACCCCTTTCATTGATGGCCACCAGTGTTGATGGCTTTCAAGAGAGATTAGATAAATTCATGGAGTGTAAGGCTATTAATGAGTAGGAGTCATAATGGCTATGCATTACTTGGGAGCAGTATTTGGAGGGTGCTACCTATCACATTCATGTCCTGCTTGTGTGCTTCCCATGGGGGCATCTGGTTGGCCATTGTGGGATCAGGATGCTGGACTAGATACACCTTTGGTCTAATTCAGTATGACTCGTCTTCTTAAGATCTTATTTACATATAATAAGGAAAGTAGGGGGGACGTACATGAACAAAAATAGAAATGCTAATTAAGTTAAGAGCTTACAGCATGGAGAAAAATGTATGTAGCTGGATGTTATTCTTTGTCATGGAATGTGTTGTTTCAAATCATCATGAGCAGTGTCCATTTCTCTATAAATGTGTTTAATTCTGATTCCAAATGAATCATTTGCAATACGTTTGTTCTGAAACCAGGATGGGGACTATGCCTTTTGCCGTTGTTACGTTGTTTAATTCCATAAAGTTGTTCTGAAAAGTTTGCCATTCACTGATAGTGCAGAGTGAATAAATGAACAGACAAATACATATTGATTATGAAGCAGGGAGAATGCCTTTTGAAGGTACCTGCATGGACGGCATCCGTCTTCAAATGCATCATGTTAAAATAAAATGTGACCAACATGGCAAATAGCTAGTTAGGTGCATCACATTTGGGAGGAAAGAACAGCAAGTTTGGTGCTGGGAGATCAGGCCGGCCTCCCTGCCTGGACCACTGTTTTGTAAATGTGTATTTTAACATGATTTAATTACAGTTTAAAAGCAGTAACCCAGAGAGAGAACTTAATGCCCCAATGTTTACATTACTCATGCACTAGGAAACATCCCAAGTTGGCTCATAGCTTGAAATGAATTAACATCTTATTATTTTTCTGAGCTACAGCTTGGTGGAGGAGGATGCTGTTGTTGATCCGTAGAGAGTTGACTTAACAGAGCGCCAGGGTTCAGGAAGAGCCTCGGCGTCCTCTTGGTATTTCTCGACATGTGAATGCTGTGTGAGCATTGCACAAAGGAGGTGCTTTGATGTTCCAAGGGGTTGTTACTGTATTTCGTTCTGCTCTGATTCTTCACAAAGAAAGCTTCTTTTGAAGGCAGAAGCATTAGCTGTAATACAAAGAGCTGGCCGTCATATTTCCTACCCCTTGTACACGCCCATAGTTCAAGACTTGTTATAAGGTGTATGCTTTGCATGTAGGTTCAATTCCCGGCATCCAGGTCAAGTGTTGGTATCGCAGGGCGTTTGTCAAGGCCCACGCCCCTGAAGGGGGCTGCTGCTGACTGGCTCTGCTGATTCTCCTTCTGACTGTTCACCTGACCTCAGGGAGTGAATGACCAGACAGAGAAGATGGAGCAGCATTTGCCTTGCACTCTCCATCTAGGAAGTTGTATGGTTTGGACCCAAACGGAGAGGGCAAACAAGTGGGCAAAAGTGGCAATGGCAGGAAGGAGGTGAGGCAGTGCAGGGGCCCCACTGAGGTCATCTTGCCCACCCCCACCCCCAAACCCCCACTGATCTCCCACTCTTCTCTTAAAAGGATTTCAGGATGCTGAACTTAGCAATTTATGGGAATTTTGGTCTTGCAAAACATGTGAGCATGCCCTGTTTGAAGCTCCGAGCGCAAGCACATGTCCGCCAAATATATCCATATCCTATGTAGTGTCATTGGCAGTTGGAGTATATCACTTTGGCTAGATGAATCAATGGTTTAGTTATTATATAAAGCAGCTTCATATTGTCTTCTCTAAAGGAACAACATTTCCATTCACACTTTCCACCTCTTAGAAGCATTTCCAGCCCTCCACACCCTGCTTAACTGGCATTTTTTTTTTAAGCTGAAGGTTATATGTGACCTGTTATGAATGGTTCTAAATTGTTTGCTCCATTTCTGCCAAGGGTTGCTGTCACTGTACATGCTAGAATTGGCTAGCTGGGATTTTTATATATGAACATGCTGCACGACCATAAATAGTTCATGCAAAATTAGATTTATATAATATTTAAAAGGGTCACTGCCTGTTGTGTACCAGGGTCTGAGTCAGCACCTGGAATTGTTGGGCAATAGCCGAGGTCCCTGGATGGGATAGGATAAGACATGTGTTTGGCTTACATTTTAATGAGGACTTACCTGATTTCTCACTTTGAAACCAATATGCAAATGAAAACACAGTTACCCTTTGAAATCTGCACTTCTCCAAAATGTGCAATTCAGTTCCTAATTTTAAAAAAAATGTGAACAAAAATGTGTATATCTGGAATACTGTAGACATTCATATATTGGTGAATGTAACATGCAAACATGTGCTACAGTAGAGAAATTGCTTGAAAAATGAGTATAACTGGAGACATATACACACAAATGTATACAAATAATCCTTACACTCAGTGATCAGGCAAATAAAAAAGGATATTAAAAAATGGCCCCATGTATATTTAACAAGTGTAGGTAGGATTAGAGCCAGAAAAATGGTAGCAGTACCAAGATTGAATTATTTCTTTGAAATGCTTCCCATTATAATTGGCTCAAAAGATCTGGCACGATGGCAAAAATAAAATAAAAAATTGCAAATGTTATCCATCAAGGGAAAAGACCAAGACCTGAAAAAAAAACCTGAGGCAAAAGTGATTAGACCAAGGGGGAATGGGGAAAGCCAAGCTTTCACAAATACTACGAACAAAATCAATTAAGAACAATGGGATCGTATTTAGAGGAGGCATTAGAGAAGTTGTGGGTGGATATGGAAGCAATGGGGAAAGATTCATTATTGACTGAGCAAATTTTGTTTGGAGGGGAAAATAGATTTGAAATGGGTAGATAACCCTTTTTATATGCTACTTTAAAAATGGGGGGGGCACGAATGAAAAAAACCATTAATACCAGAAATATCGCCATTACATCCATTCTTGTTGCATCCAAATTTTCCTTCAATATATAAGCAAGAGCAATATGCAAAATGGAAACAAAAGGGGTTTTATAATTGAAGAGATTTCTATGAAAATAAAATTCCCCCTTACTGTAGCAAAATTAGAAGAAAAGCTTCAGGGAATGCAAACGAATTTGATGCTCCTTCATCAAATATACTATTTTACTACAAATCCCTTAGTAAAACAAAATGCATCCTGAAGCATGACAAAATTTGAAGGTCTATTATCGGAACATATAATTAAATTTATTCCCAAATTATTGAATTAGATACAAATATGTCAAATGGACTGAACATAATATGGGGAGTTGATATTGGGGTACCAATAGAACAAAAGGTATGGGATAAAGTAAAGGTCACATAACCAAGGGCAACTGAATCAATAAATCTCCAGGAGAATATATTGAAATGATTATACACAGATGGTAGATCGCATAAGTACATTTGGCAAGACTAGCCAACACAAATAATACAAAACGTTGGACAAGCCACAACCAGTGAGGGTTATATTCCCATATGTGCCTATTGCGTTACTACAATGGTTGGTTGAACCCTTGAATTATCTGGTGGGTCTACCACAGCTTTTCTCATCTTTGTCACCACTGCAGCTCTACATAGAGGAAGAGGAGGACAATGACAGCTCTGTGGGTCCATCTTCTTCTCTTCTCCATCAGCGAGTAAACGTCCCACTATGCCAGCAAGGCAGTGGTAGAAGAGGGGGATTTAAAGTGGTGATGTATAACACAATACCACACACTGTGATATCCAAACTACCGCTCACAAGATGCAGCTTGATATTGCAAATGTGTGAAAGCTCATAAACACGGAATGAGATTTGATATTAAAGAAGAACTCTCACCTGAACTAACGTGAGTGAATTTATTTTCCAAGGAAATAACGAATTCACCTGGGGCACATTTGCCAATCACTAGTTCGGAATGCTTGAGGATTTGGGTCAGTTTGCATTTCAAATTGGACCCGCTTGATCTGGAAATCTTGGGAATCGGAACACAGTTATCCTCAGGCTTTTGCGCTCCTCCAAATGTTGTGATACAGGTCTTGGCTCAAAAAACATACCCAATGTGTTTCAGAAATGTGTATTTTGGGATAAAATATGTTGGGAAACAAATGCTTTGAAAGAAAATGTGTTCAGGCTGAAATCATATTACACCTTGTGAGTAAGTCTCATTGAACTCAATGGGTCTTACCACTGAATAGATGTGTATGATAGAAATTTGTATTTTGTAAGCAAATATATTCAAAATATGTATGCAAATAAGCATGTGTGTATAAATATGAGTTTTGTGTGTGGATGAAAACATACAATTACAGGTTGCTGTGGAAATGGGACAGAATGGACTTACGAATGAAGGCATGTGAAACTGACATGGACCAGTAACAGGCTGATCTGTCCAACCCGAAATGCATATAGTTCAATATATATCAGTAGTGCTTTCCTCAGGATGTTTCTTGGCAGCCACGAAGAAGCACAGATGGGCTTGCGTTGGTGTTAACACACACTGGCATGAGCCCATGGTGACACTTCCATAGTGAGTGACGGGCTGGTGGTCTTGATTGAGGAGGACCTGGGCCTGAACCCCATCATTGAGCCTTAGCTCAACTATCAGGAATACCCCCACATGTTTGAACTCCCAGAGACTACGTCTCCCATGCATTGTTCCATTGAAACAGGAGTGTTGAAACTCTGTCACTCTGAGGGCCACATGTAATTTCAAAGAGACTCTTGGCAGCTGCAGTCTAGTGATGGGTGGGGCCAAAATACCAAACCTACTGGCCTGTTTTATCTCAAAGCTCTTCCTGCCAGTAACTAAGCCTTAGGGGAGACATTTCAACCTCCTAGAATGGGGGGGGGGGGGACCTGCACAAAATCTGGGAAAACCACCCAACAAATGGTGGTCAGAGGAAAGGCCTAGAGCCAGGGGAAGGGGGAGGAGAAATTCTGAAGGATTGAATTGGGACACCAAGTGGACCATATTTAGCCCCCCTCCCCAGCCTGAGGTTCTCAACCCTTACATTGAAGAGTCAGCATCCTAAAGTGCAAGGGCCTCATTGCCCACTGAGCCCTCTCCCCAATGGAAGCAGTAAGCCAGGCATGACATTCTGGAGTACTATAACTCCCCTCTCCTCAGCAAGGGGGTGGAGCCTGAGGAGGTGGTCAAATCAAAGGAGCATAAAAGGACACAATTAAAAGTGAGTTGCTGTTTGGGATCTGTCCAGGGTCCTGAAAGACCTGCCTCTGACTACCTTTGTTCTTTGAGAACCCCAATCCTGCCTGGGCAGCTGCCTGTTTCTTCCTCATCCTTGCCCTACACCCTGGTCTGTTCAATGTATCTGCGCTCTCTTGACCCATGGCCTCTTTTTCAGCAGGACTGGAAATTCTCTCCCTCCCCCCACTCTCTTTCTTTCTCTCTCTCTCACACACACACCATGTTTAAGATTACAAGTGATTATTCCACAGGAACACCCATATTTTCGGTCAACTCACTGTTCTACACTATACCACTGGCCAGCTCACAGTTCTACAACTGAGTGATCATTAGTCTTGGCAATAAAATGCACTATGTCAAATGTACACATGCAAAAGACATAAATATCGAGGCATCATGAACAGTACCCATGGGCTGATTTGTCCATGCAACTAAACGAGGTAGGACTGAAGTAGCAGAGTTCTGAGGTGGAGAATGGATGGTACCACAGCAGACTGAAGGTAAGGCATCAGGCTTCTGAGTGCTCCCTGCCATTCAAACAAAAACAAAGAACCCTTACTCACTTCAAGTAGAAAAATAACACAACAGGGAGCAGCTGTTTTAGAACGTGTATTCCCAATATGTGTGTATGTGTGTTTATGTGTGTTCAGTTTCAGGGATCTTTTAAAAAAAACAGACCGTGCAAAAATTGCCAGTTACAGAGTCTGAAGGGGTACAGACCATTCTACCAACTTAGATGCTACCGCCTCATTGTACTTGCATGTAGACCGGACCTGTTTGAACTCCCTTGGCAATGCTGAGGTGGATTTAGGCCCAAGATCCAAATAGAGAATATATAACTTCCTAGTTTTGGACTACGAGTTGGGAGATCCAGCATCTAGTCCCCACTGAGCCATGAAGCTCACTGGGTGACTGTAGGCCAGTCACTCGCTTTCAGCCCGATTTACCTCACAGGGCTGTTCTTATGAGGATAAAATGGAAAGGAGGAGCAGGAGGAGGAGGAGGAGGAGGAGGAGGAGGATTATGTATGCCACCTTGGGTTCCTTTAAGGTGGAAAAAGGTGGGAAATAAATGTAATAATAAATAATAATTACACATCTCTCCAATGCTCTGCAGCCTCCCAGGCTGCCTGTGTTTCCTGAGCTGAAAAGGCCCTATGGGAGAAATAACCTCATGAGGTCTTCCCCTGAGTGTTAATTATAGTGTGGGAAACCAAGGAGGCCATAGGCTGCCAGAGAGATGAGTATATGATGAAAGATGGGCATTCACGCATACTCCTTAGCCACCTCCTAAGTAAGGTAAGTACTAGAACCCCAGGCTCAACCCATGATAATTCCTTTGAGATTTCTTCACTACTGAATTTCTTTTCGAAAGCACTATCTTTTCTATAAAATTGAAGGAGAATAGTAAAAAAAAAATGGGGGAGAAATCTTCAGCCCAGCACTAGTTAAAATACAGTGGTGTGTGTGCGTGTGTGTGTGTGTTCCTGTATGCATGCACAAGTTCATCTGGAATGCATCCAGGAATAGTCCTTGAGACCTTACTGGGGGGGAGGTAAAAATCATCTGTTCCTGCAAAAATAACAGCCCTGGAATTCAACGGTTCCTGTGATACAGAGTTTGATTTAAATGGGTACCTGACCTAGATGCTAGCTATACCGCAGGCTGTACAGAGCTGTGCTCCTAAACATCTTTCCCCCACTTTCTTTCCCTTGGTACTAATTGCACCTCCCTTGCCACAGCAATGTCCCGTTACATCAAGAGTCGGTCTGACAAAATTGAACGCCAATTATCCACTTGCCTAAGCTGCAAATGCACCAGGTAGCGTCAACGTCACAGGTGACGGTGTGTTTATCAGAGGAAGGGAAGGAACAAATGGTAGCCATTATGGAGGTGCATAATTTGGCAATTATGACAATTTGTTTTGCTGACACCACTAGCAAACAGTTATTAGGAAAGCCAAATATGACCAGGATTATGTATTTCTGTGCCCATGCTGTACATAAACAATGCAATGGAGGGGGTGCAGAGACAAGGGAACACGGTGGTCCCTTGCAATAAAGGAAAACAGTGGCAAACTATTAATGCTCTTTTGAAAAGAGTAGTTTTAACAAAGTAAGCAAGAATCATTTTCTTTGGTTGAGTGTTGATTCCCCAGCGTGCTCTCAGTAAGTAATTAGAATGGCCCAGTGAATGTCAGCATCCGCTTGTTTATTCTCATTATTTTATCATTTTAAAAACCCTCTAGGTGATGAGACATGCAGTATAGAACATAATTACCATTATTAGCATACTAATTGGACACAAAAATAGGCCAACTACAAGGTAGCCAACTGAATAATTTCACATTAATCAAACACCAGAGTGAATAAGCCCATTGTTGAATTGACAGCTCCCATAATTGGCAATATATATATATATTTTTCCCACGAAAAAATATCAGGATTTCTCTGTACCGGTGTGTAATTTAGTCATCCCTCTCCCCCCCTCCCCCCCGTTCCCATCTTTACATTTCTGCACCTAGTTCAAGTTCAAGGAAACATCACGATAAGAATGCGAAGTCTATTAGCAAGTGGACTTAAGCATATAAAGACTTGGTTGTTAACAACAGATTCAGATGATAAGTAAACAAAAGAGCTACCCATGAATTCCAATGCTTGTTACTTCCAGCATCCCATTTAGCCTTAAATGCACATAAAGACTCATAATAACGTTGGAAAGGGAGGGGGGAGGACACCACACTTTATCTAGCCCTGTAATTCACTATCTTAGGAAATTATATTAGAAATCCACTAGCTTATTTTTTTAAAACACACACACAGAGAAGTCTGGATGATTCACATCTCTCTCTCTCTCCCTCCCTCCCTTGCTCCCTTTCTTTCCTTCCTAGCTGTAGTCCAGCTAGTTCTGACGTTACATTCCTGAACTTCAAGATAACAAGATTCACCATCAATGTTAGAGTTCTTTACGCTGATCCAACCACTTCACTTGCCTCATCTTGCTGATTTTGATAACAATCCTGTAAAGTAGGTCAGTACAGATTACGTTTTAAAACAACAACCAGCCATTCTTTCTCCAAAGAATGGTTTCACCATCACCACCGCTACAACATCCCTGTGAGGTAGGGAATAACTGTCCCAAGGTTACCTAGTGAGTTTGCTGGATACATGGGGATTTAAATTCAGTGTTCTTCCATCCTCATCTGACACTCAAACCAAAGCACCTTCCTGGATTTCCGGAAAGTGCAGAAAATACAGGTATATTATTATGTCCGTATTGAAGACAGGGGAAGAGGATGTTGTGGACAATTCCCAAATTGGCTTCACCATTTGCTTCAGATGATATTTCTGAGACAGAATTAAGGACTTGGCAGCTTAATATTAAGACTCCTATCTACACACACAGGGTAAAACACTTTGAAAACATTTTGAAAATTGTATATGGAGTGCGTCCTGGGCCCCAACAGTTCTCAAAACTGTCAGCCTATCTACACTATTGCTTAAAAACAGTTTAAAATGGTTTAAAATGGTTTATAACAGTTTTGAGAACTGTTGGGGACCAGGACACACTCCATATACAGTTTTCAAAATGTTTTCAAAGTGTTTTATCCTGCATGTGTAGATAGGCTCTGTGTCACTATAACAGCTTTCCCCAAACAGGTACACTGGAGGTGTGTTGAGCTACAACTTCCATCATCCCCAGCCAGCATGGTCATTGACCATGTTGGCTTGGGATAATGGGGTTTTGTAGTCAAACCCCTCCTGGTTGGGGAAAGCTGGACTAGAACAATCAAAGACTCTATTCAGGCCAGGAGTAAGGGTAGAGGTAGTCATGTTAACACTAGGGAGAAAGAGTAGGCATAGTCATGATTAACACTACAGATGGATGAGAATTTTGTTTCACTTCATGTTTGATAAAAAATTTCTAAAATTCACAAATCTTGTCATCTCTGGGACAGAAAGAACTTGAGATTTAAAGAGTTCAAATGTGGGAGAAAGCAAAACTCAGAGATTCAACCCGCCCTAGATTAACCCATGGCATTCTGAAGTCCTGGTCTGGATCAAGGAACAAATCTCCCATGAACATGAGACCCAATATTCCAGGAGAATCCACTGCTGATCCTACCCTTAGTCTCACTGATCAGCACCAGGTGGTGAGCTGCCATAATCCCCCGGAGTGACACTACCTCAGGGACAGGGTGGTTAGTCTAAATAGCAGCACCCACTCACTTGGTGCAGACTGGAGAAGCCCTCCTAGGGAGCCCAGTGACATAGGAGGGATACAAGGCCAGCCCAAGACATTTTGCTGCCTGTGGTGGTAGAGAAGAAGAAGAAGAAGAAGAAGAAGAAGAAGAAGAAGAAGAAGAAGAAGAAGAAGAAGCTGATACACCCTTCCCATTCCATGTCCAAAGGCTGAATGGATGGCAGTTCAATTTTTCTGGGAACAGCATCCTCCACCACCCCTGAAGGCAGCAGGCTAGCTGACACAGCACAGGGAAGGGCATGTGGCACACAGTTCTCTTCTCCAACACCTTGCTGTCAACTCCCAGCATCTGCTGCTTCATGCATCCATTTCACTCTGCCTAATGTTAGGGCCGGCCCTGAAGAGCATTTTGCCTCAAACCCCTGAAAACTGGAGTGGGTCCTGATTCTACTGCACTCCAAATACACTGGTGCTATGGTGGATTTTGCATTGTGGGTAATCAGCAAACCAAGAGCAAGCTTTAATCAGCGCAATTAGTACATGTACCATGAATGGTGGGCCCTTCCAACCACCAGCCTCCTTGGCAACATGCTATTCTCGATTTTGCCCCGTGGGTAGTTAATAGGGACATAGCTTTAACATTTGCTCTAACAAATATCTAGAGACTCTAAGAGTGTCCTCCTGCAGTCAAGTTCAATTCAAAATTATTGAAGTTCAAGAGACCCTATTCTGATCAGCTTCAAATGTTACAAGCAGAGGCAATAGGCAGATATGTGCACTTGTATAATAAAATTCCCCCAAATGGATCTTATGCAGAGGAGATTACAGGTCGATCAATTCTGGTTTCTTTTAGTTTTGCACTTTTCCAACCTTAAGCTTAGTTCGGTTCAGGCTGAACATCAAGGGGAAAAAAACTTCCTGACTGTTAGAGCAGTATGGCAATGGAGCCAATGACCTAGGGAGGTTGTGGGCTCTCCCACATTAGAGGCATTTGAGATGCAGCTGGACAGCCATCTGTCAGGTATGCTTTAAGGTGGATTCCTTAAAGCAGGAGGGTGGACTCAATGGCCTTATAGGCCCCTTCTAATGTGTTTTTGTGTATTCTAGGAGATATGCACACAAAATTTCCTATCAATGTTCATGCTTACTTAAAAAAAATAAGTAAATCTTGAAATTCTTAGAATCATATCATAGAATAGTAATGATTCTAAGAATTTCAAGATTTACTTATTTTTTTTAAGTAAGCATGAACATTGATAGGAAATTTTGTGTGCATATCTCCTAGAATACACAAAATTTGGAATGCAGTTTTGCCTGATATATACATTTTGCTAGCAATTTTCCTAATAGAACACAGTTTGTATAATAATAATAATAATAATAATAATAATAATAATAATAATAGTTTTACTAATATATGCATTTTGTTGCAGGCCTAATATATG
The DNA here is from genome assembly GCA_029215795.1 of Anniella stebbinsi. Taxonomy (NCBI): domain Eukaryota; kingdom Metazoa; phylum Chordata; class Lepidosauria; order Squamata; family Anniellidae; genus Anniella; species Anniella stebbinsi. Next base: position 19,836,316 of record JARDYH010000001.1, read on the forward strand.
ACTATATGCATTTTTTTAAAAAAAAAATGGAGAACATCCATTATGGGAGAGGGAGAAAAATGTCTTTCCACACTATGCATAATTTTCTACACCTCAATTGATTCATCAGTCAATGGAGGCCATTGATGAGTATCCTGCCCAAGAGCCCCCAAATCTTGTGTGAATTTGCAAAGCTCTAAAGCATCCACTTGCCGGTGGACCTTGCAATGTATGAAATGGCTTCTACAGCATTGCTCAGAACAGGAGAAGAATGTTGGAAGAAAGTACAAATAGATCAGAGAACGTATGAAAAAATGAATCAATGAGAGAAGATACAGAAAAAAGAAAGAAAGAAAGAAAGAAAGAAAGAAAATGTAAGTCAACAGGATGGCAATGAGAAATGGAGACCTGCAAAAAGTATGTTGAAATTAATAAGACAATGTAAAGAAACGGGAGAGGAAAGAGGTTTGCATGGGACAAAAATAATGGAGCAATGGAACCCAAGAATGGAAAAGAAAGTAGTTTTGGAGGCAGACCAAACAGCATTATTCTTTTCACTTTGTGGCCACAGGAAAGACAAATCTATCATGAAGCAGATCTGCTGTCCCCCCTCAGGGCTTTAAAAAATGTAGCATTGGGAAGACAAGAGGTTCAGCAATATTGTGTTTGTATTGTGTTTCCCTTCTTTTGAGTAGTTAAAGGAGGGCAAGACGAACAGTTCTTGAATATCTGTCTGAATGTTTTCATATAAAGTCATTTCTCCACCTTGATTTTCAGAGCTCCAAATGCTCCATGGGCCAGGAAAAGTTTAGAATTCTGGCAAAGAGAACAACCAGATGGTTCTTATCTGGCCAGTAACTGGTTTTGCTAGAAAAGATGAAGGTGGTTGACTGTCAACTTTCCCATCTGAACGCTACAATCCCATTCTCCACTCAAACACTACAGAAAAGGACTACATAAAAGTGCTCATAAAAAAACCAGCATAAAATACATTATTATACAGATAATATGTAAACCTCCTGGAGAGTCTCAGCTATGGGGTGGTATAGAAATGTAATAAATAAAATAAAAAATCAATATTGTCCCCCCAAAATGCTAGCATTAGCAAAACGTGTGCGCAAAAATGCATATACTAGGAGAAAGTGGGTACCAAAACCAAAATGTTTCTGTGGACTTCTTTAAAAATAAAATTCATACATTGATGCAGAATCAGGCTAAACCAGAGTTAAGGGCACAAAAATGAACCAAAAAATGAACAAAACCGAAACTGGCAGATTTGTCCATCCGTTATGAAGACAGAGGATCAAGAATTCATCCAATATTTATCGATAAGAGCAAAAAAACAAAGCAAAAACAAAACCTACAAAATGTCTAGCAGACCTTAAATCAATCACAGGGTATCTAGCATCTAATTGTTATTTGGTAGGGAGTGGGGTATCAAAAAGTATGTACTATTAAGTCAGGCTACAATACATATCCACAAATTTATTGATTGATCGATCTCTGAAAAAAAGAAATGCAATCCTGTATTTTGTTTGGGAGAACATATCATCAGATATATCATTTTTAGAATGATGTTGCTGATGTTGAGAGCTCCTTTAAATTACTATGTACTTAATGTTTGGACTCTCTCTCTCTCTCTCTCTCTCTCTCTCTCTCTCTCTCTGTGTGTGTGTTTGTCAGTGTGTGTGTGTGTATTTGTCAGTGTGTGTGTGTGTGTGTGTGTGTGTGTGTGTATTTAGGGGAAGAAACCCACATTTGTTTTCGATGCTTGAGGAATTTAATAAAATCACTAATAACAAAGAAGTCATAAAACCTCAATCCATATCATAGCCCATATCTCTGTTTGTTTGTTTACAAGACAAAATGAAATATATGCATTTTCTAGATTTAGCTTTAAGGTTCTCAAATCCTTAGTGAGCCTTCCTGCCTCAGAATGCAGACTGGATTTTAATGAAATCCATGCGTACTACGGGTACATCACTGACCGAAATCACAAATGTGCTGTTGCAGTTTCTGTTTGCCTCTTGGCATCCAGGTTTCTGAATGCTACCACTCATGTGTGTTGTATTTGATTAACCTTCCATAAAATTCATGACCAGCCAATGATTCCACAAACAGCACAGGGAATGTCAATCTCAGTCTGGCATGTTCCTCATCTCTAGCTTGCTGCCTGTTTGGGGGGATAAGTCTGCCTTTTAAATGGTCCAGAGAAATTAAAACAGAGATCGAGAAAGCCGAAAAAGATAATTAATTAATAAGGCAGGGCAGCTTAAGGGGGCTGGCTAGTAGCTGGTGTTGTTGTGTTTTCTCTCTTATTGGCTCATTCTTTATTATTATTATTATTATTATTATTTGAACTTTGAATTGTTTGTTTTTAATGGGTTTAAATCAGTGTGATTAAAATCAATTTTTGTCAAGCCTTCTTGGAAATTCTCTTCCATTTAAAGATGAGATAGAAATTACATAGATAAACCAGCTAACCAACCAGCCAACCAATACATAAATTAAACAGCAGCAGCAGCAGCAGCAGCAGCAACAAGAACACAGTGCAGTTAGGGGTAATGGGCTTGGCTTACTCTCTTTCTTCTTAAAAACAAACAAACAAACACGAAGTGCTTTCAAGTGCCATACTGCTTCCCATCTGTATTGTATTGTGTTGTATGTGGCAGTGGAGCCTCTGATTGGCTGACCTGGTGTGATGGCATGGAATGCTCAGGGTGCTAAATGGTTTTCCTGTCTGGTTTCACTGATGGAATGGGAAATTGTCAATTTGGCTGGGATTAAAAAACAAAAGAAAATCCATACATGGCAGGCTAAGGTAAAATGGCCACAGGATGGAGGGAAACTATAGGACAGGGAGCCCAGAGGCATGAAGGTTGAAAGTGGGGTACAGAGCAAGCAACTGACTCAGCAAGTAATAAGTAGAAAATAATGCTGCAAGATGGTTCTAATGGTGCAAGATGGTTCTAATAAAAAGGATGCTCTGAAGAAACCTCTCTGCAAGATGAGAAGCTGTATATTATTGGGCAGAGAGGGAGAGAGAAGTTCCATCAGTTTGGAAGTGGGGTTTGGCATTTTTTCACCAGATCAGCCCCCTGGACACCAGCTTGCGGATCCCTGAGCTGGCTCGACTCAGCGCATGCCAAATCAGACAAGCTCATGGTTTCCTAGTTGTTGTTGTTTTTAAGTTGTATACATCCCAATTTTGTGCAGCTGGGAACATTTAAGGAAATTGTGATTTGTGCAAAATCTCAGCTGTAAATAGCACCATTTGTGCAAAATTGCAGGCATAAATGTTCCATTATGCCTATAATTTTACACGAATTGAGCTATTTATGGCCATGATTTTACACAAATGTTTAGTTCCGTGAATATTCCCAGCAGCGATTTTGCGCAGATCATGGCTTGTATACAAAAAATAAAAGAAAGGCATGAGCTCTCTTGCTGGGTGCCTGTGGATGGCTTCCCCCACATGTATGCCAGTGTTGAGCAACCGGAGGGAGTCCAGTGAGCTGAGAGTGAACAGGACACAGGGGAACTCACCCATCTTTACCATCATAACAGTCTCCATAGCCACATTCCCAAGGAAAGACCAAAAATGCAGGCAGCTGTGTTGATCCATATCAACAAACCAGTTTCAGCTGTTTTCATCTCCGGCAGGAGCAGGTTTTTCATAAAGCTAATGGCTAGGTTCACACAACACACTAATGTACACTCAGTGGCTGAATGTGGATTGTTGGTGAACTGTGGGTTGTTGAACTGTGGGTTACTGTGTTGACTGAACACAGTGGCTGAATTCGGACAACACAATAGTCAACGGTGGGGTAATAATCAACTTTACAATTGTTCATCTAGGGGGTACTCCCCACACAACATGGTAATACATAATCAACTGTGGTGTGGATTAGGATCAGTGCTGAGTTGACTATGGCAGCATTTGGCCGACATGATAGTCAATACAACTGATGATTGTTCCCCCCCCCCCCAGTTGCATATTGTGTTGTCCGAATTCAGCCAGTGTGTTGTCCACTGGGTGGCTTGTTAACCATGCAATGTTAAACATCCTGAACAACCCAACAACAAACCATGGGTTCTCAAGATGGCTTGTTAAAGAAAAATAAGCCATGCTGCATGATTAACAAGCCACCCTACGGAAACTGTGCTGCGTTCAGACAACATGATAATCCACAGTACAACAACAACAACAACAACAACAACTCATGGTTCAACAACAACCCACACTCAACCACTGAGTGTGAGTTAACATTTTGTGTGAATACAGTCAATGGGTCTTAATTCACCATTCAAGACGAAGTCACCACAAAACTGGTTTCACAAATTTTTGAATTAACCAGGCAATCCTTTAGGTGCAGGCATCTAGCTTTTCATGTTTAAACAGATGTTTGCTTCTTAATTTCCAACAGTTCTTTTTTCAATCAATCTTTCTATTCTTTTATATCACTATATTGCCAGATAAAAATGTTCATGTTTTTTATGAAAAAGGGGGGGGGGAATGTAACTGCTTGACATAAAACACAGCAACAATTCAATTGTTCTTTGTGCTTGTTTTATTGTAATGAAGTCCCGCTCTTAATACTCCATGATCTTCAATGTCCTTTATAAGTAATATATATATATATATATATATATATATATATATATATATATATATTCAAGTCACTTAAAATGGATAACTCTGCTCCAATTATGATATTGGTAAGGGTATTTACATGATGTGAGCTTTAATATAGACACTTAACACTAATATAGTAGTTTACAACATACTGTAGGAATAACTAATTAAATGTCTAAGTAGCAGTAATAGAAGTGCATTATCAATACTGTGAAGGTATCAATGATGTAAAGCATTAATAAAACTTTATGACACTATTTAATCTTCTTTTATAGATACTACATTATACCGGAAAGATGAGCAGGCAGGGACAACATGCCAAAAAAGGTGACACCTAAGGGAAGAGAGAGACAACTAAACTCCAGAATGGATCGTGACCTTTTCCATCTATGGAATTTGTCTATGATGTGAAACCAAGTTTTAAAATGTACATTGAGGACATTATCTGCCACATCAATAGATTTTCAGATTTGATTCAAGACTTGCTGTAGGGTTTTAGGTAACAATCCTAAGCACATTTTCTTAGAGGCAAATGTCATTGAAATAGAAGGCCAAGGTATCAGTACAAAGCAGATTTCAGAGTATTCCTTTTGCTGCATTTTATGACCTTGTAGGATTGGAGATGTTGGGTCAGTTACACATGTCTTAAATTGCCCATTTTATGTAAATGTTGGAGAGAGGGGAAAAAAACTAGAGTTAGATTTAAGGATCTTTTTCATCATCATTTTACTGGGTGGTGTCCACCTTCCTTCTACCTGTTCTCCCTACACACACACACACACACACACACACACACAATGCCTCAGAACAACATTAGGTATAGGGCATTGTGGAGGGCACAAAATGGGGGCTAGTCTGCTAACACAGTTGATGATGTTGCCACTGGCAGTGTAAAACACACACAACACACACACAAACACACAAACACTTAGGAAAAAAAGGAAGAAGTCATGCTATTCCCCCTGCCAATGGTGAACTCTGCCTATGAGAAACTGTGTTGAAGATTTTTTTTTCTCCCGTTGGTGAAATACGGACAAATTGTTCACCCAATTACTCTGACTTCAAATAGGGTGGGGATTTTTGAGAGGCCATTTTCACACAGCTCTAAAAGAAATGCTACATTCCCCAAATATTGACTAAATCTCTCCACCCCCACGCCCCCAATATGGCCCTCCAAGCACTTTCATTTCTTATATTTCTACACCACCTTATTGCTGAAGCCCACTGAGCAGTTCATAAAGATTAAAAACAAGCAAACGTTAAATATATTATACAAAGTGCAAAACCATTTACATTAATACAGACAAATAGATGGCACACACAGAGACAACATATATCTAAAATCAATTTAGATAGATAGATAGATGATAGATAGATAGGTATCCCCAAACTAGAGTTTCCAGATCACAAGCCCATTCTGTGATGCATGCAATGACCCTGGTCCACAGCCCTGTGCTTGCTTCCAGGCCCATATAGAGGTCTGGCACAAAATATGCTCCATTCATTTCAATAGAGGGAGCAGATCAACTTCCACAATTCCGATGAATTGAAGATCCATGCACACATTCAAGCATTTCTGTGCTTGGGAAGAGTCTTTCCAACAATACTCCTAGGTGATGGAGTGGATGATTGCTGCAAATTTCTTTCAGAGCAATCAGCCACACCTGATGTATATTTGCCATGCAGTTGGTTGATGAATAAACATGACCTCAGACCAGTGTTACATCACGACAAAATCCTGGGCTGATTTTGGCCAGGTGAAAGTATCCAATGTCCTTAGTGTTTTGAAAAAGTAAATGTTAATTAAAGAAGTGGCCATTTTATATAATATGTCGGAGGCAGCAGAAACTGAGGGTACACTTAGTAATGCATCGATTAGCTTAGGAACAGCTGAACTGTTGTTCTCTCATGATGGCCAACCAAGATGACTAGCGAAGTAACTGTCTAAACATTTATATTGGAAATCAGATCCATTAACAAAGGTATTTTATTTTTTTAAACCCAAACACAAACGCGGCTTTGAGTGCAATCCAAAGGCTGATTTAGGCTTCCATCCCGACAGGACATCTATGCTGTGTGGCTTGGAAAGCGTCCAGTGTCCCCTGCAGGAAAGCAATCTGCCAATTTGCATATCAAAGCAAAGGAAGAAGCCAACCCCAATAGACCTCGAAGGGGGGGGGGGAAGTGAAACTCAAGGAAAAAGTCTCACTTCTGAATCACTCTCGATTAAAAAGAAATATACCCATCCAGACCTCGATGGCTGCTTCTGTTCTGCTTGTTTATAAATCACCCACTTTGCATGGTTGGAAGCCAGGGTTCTGCAAACCTTTGATCCATAGGGAAGTCATTCCACACCAGTTGGTTTGCCTAAGTACCTTGGACATCTGGAACTTCAGTGGATTGCAGAAGATTCTGGGAAATGTTTTGAGAAGCTCCTTTTGTTTACAGGGGGTGCTGGCTGGACCTCTTGTCATACCTTTGAGCAGGGGGCCCTCTGCTATTGGGCAGAAGGAGGTAGCTGTCTCAGGTGGCAGATGCTGGGCATGTGCAGAGTGGTGGCAAGGTGTTAGAAGCAGTGGAGCCAGGGGTCACCTTCACTTTTTAATTACCAGGTATGTTGACATCATTTCCCACCCTCCCCTGCACTGGAATTCCTTATACCCTCTCTTAGCTGCAGTGCACACAGTTGCAGTCTCAAGAGGACATAGCACAGTGGCAAAGCACCAGCTTGGCATGCAGAAGGTCCAAGGTTCGATCCCCGACATCTCCAAGTACGGCTGGGAAAACTCCTGCCTGAAACCCTGGAGAACCACTGCTAGTCCATTTCAACAATACTGGGCTTGATGGACCAAGGCTCTGGCTATAGGGTTGCTTCCTATGTTCCTATACTGGGAAGAAACAAATTTTCCAGGCTACAATATATTTTCACATTGTGATGCAAAGTAGTTTGGGGGGGTATCTTGGTCTTGCATGGAAAATTCAGACCCATTAGCTTTACGGAAGACCTGTGTTCAGACAAACACGGTTACAACAATCTCCCTTTAGACCTTGCCTATGTCTTGACGGTGGCGCATTGGCACCATGAGCGCTTGAACTCCCATATAAGTGCTCCTTTGGATGATCCCCACGCAAGGATCGCAATGTGCAGGGCTTACAGCTGAAGGAGCCATCGCTGCCACACCCGTTCACCACTGTGACTGTAAACTGCCATGCAACTGAGCATCATTGCATGGGTGCCACAGCACATCCACGCATATCCCACAGTTTTTTTAAAAAATCTTATTTTTATTTTTTTAAGTTTGTGTGCTTCTCTGGTCTGGCATCCTTCTGCCATGCCGGAGAAGCACAGAGGCGTTCCAGCGGCCATTCAGCTCAGTGGCCTACCCCCTCCCCTGGCTGAGGGCGACCAATCAGAGGTCGCCATTGGATGGGATACCCATCCGCTGCAAATCTGGAGCAAGGCAGCAGGCCGCAAATGCATGTCCGGTGCCTTGCTCACAGCAAAAAGTCACGGTAAGTCACCGACTTTTTAAATTCGGAGCTTTGGGGGAATGCCCCGGGATGGCTCCGTGATGGTGGCTGCATCATTTAAATGACCTAACACCACTGTGGATCCACCCTGGGGCTTTCCTCTCATCAAGATGTGCCCCTTCTCACTCAACACATAAGAATTGGTAGTAGAGTAGGCATGCAGCCCTTCCGTGCCTACAATTATAAATACCCGAATGGGCTTTTTCTGGAATGAAAACAATTTGGCCTCGTCTGTGTTTGGCTTTATTCTCTCTCCTCTTTAGTTCTAAACTTTTGGATTAGGTCACTTTATTTGTATTGCTTCGTTCATTGTTGTACAGAATGATTGATGATTTTTTAAAAAAAAATCTATTGTTTATGGACACAGTGGTTATTTCTAATTGTTCCCGTTACACGTACGTGTTAATTGTTATATTTTTTTGCCATCCATTCGATATGTCATGAGCCACTTTGGTACACATGCACTTGGGGAAGTGGCATACAAATATATGGATGATGGATTATACTGGCGGTAAGTGATAATGATTATATTGATTGGTAGCCAGTCTATTGGTGAGTTATCCCTGGGTCTATTGTCTATTGGTACGATGTCTATTTCTCAGTCAGACTATCCACATCTTAATCCAAGAGATGAAAACACACCTGTACCTGCTTCCTCATTAAGGTTTCTGGTGTTTCTGAGGTGAGCATTAGGGAAGTAAGCAACAGAAGAAGTGGATCCCAAGTCAGAGTTAGGGAAGGTGTGTAGTGGGGTGGAGAAAGAACAGAGAGAAGACAGAAAGGGGTGGGTCAAGAAAAGTGAGAATCCAGAGAAAAGTGGTCAAGAAAAGTGGGAATATAGAGGACAAGAAAGTCAGAATCCAGAAATCGGAGGAAGAATCCAGAGGGAGCAATCCCAACATTTTCTCCCACAGGAATTTCTGGTGGTGCCTGGGGGACTTTCCCAAAAATTCAAACATGCCCACAGGCCAGAAAATGTTGCCTACCCTGTTGCATCATCAAAGTACTGCATTGGTTGTGTGCAGGCAGACATGCCCCTCCCCCCGGGTTAAATTCCAGGTCATTGCTCCATCCACACTAAAGTCTTCTTGAAAACATGGTCTGTTGTCATCTGGAACCAATTCACATAACCAGTTCCAGTTTGGTTTTGTCATAACAACGATGAATTATTATGCGAAATCCAGGATGCGAAATCCCTGATCCTATTCTTTGACCTAGAGGTTTGCAAATAAATTCATATTTATGAAAGTACCATTCTTTTAAATGCATATATGTTTTCATTCGTATTTATAAAAAGTCCCCGGTGCTTTTTCCTCTAAAGGAAACTGTGAGGCATCTTGTTTAAAATCCCCACTGCTTAAGGGAAGGCAGAGCAAAATTAGGGCTTAGAGAAAAAGGCTTCCCCAGTTTCATGGCCCCATTTGGAAGCTACAAAAGTGGGGAGCCATTTTGAGTCTTTCCAGGGGAGTGAATTGTGATGGCGGGGGAGGCCATGAAATTTACCAGCACTCATCCTGGAGCCTCACTGCTGTGGGACACCATGTTTATGTCCTCTGAATGCTCTGGAATTCTATGAAGCATTTATTTATTTATTTATTTATTTATTTATTTATTTATTGCATTTATATCCTGCCTTTTTTCTTCCAAGGATCCCAAAGTGGCATACATAAACCTCCTTCTCCTCTCCATTTTATCCTCACAAGAGCAACCCTGTCAGGTATATTGGGTTGAGAGTCTGTGACTGGCCCAAAGTCATCCAGTGAACTTCTGCAGAGTGGGGACAAGAACTCGAATCTCCCAATTCCCAGTCAAACACTTTAGCCACTACATCACACTAGCCATTATTAAGCATCATTTCAGGGCATTATTGGGATTTCAACATGGCAGCCAGCAGCAGCAAGGGACTGGGGGAGGGCTGGTGAGTTTTGTGCTCCCACCTCAAAATTCACTCTCACCCCCTGAAATGTAAAAGAGAAGAGCTGCCTCATTTTTTCTGCAACTTCTCCCCCAAATTCAGGTAGAACTTTCAAGATTTCAAACTATCAGCCCAGCGCTAAGCAAAACCATGCTTTCCATTGGAGGCATCCAAGTAAAAGAAGGTTGAACGAGAACCTAAATGAAATGATTGCAGTAATTCTCACCCTGAATAGACCAGTTGTAGGAGATCCTTTCTTGGATCGTAAAAGTAGCCATTAAGGGAAAGGGCCACACTGAATTGGGGGTTGTGGCATTGGGGGAAAGGGGTGTCTTCATGGTGCAGGGTTGGTGCTGTGCCCTCAGAAACCCCACGGCTTCCCTCCCCCAGGGTGGTGTCGGTAATCCCAATGCCGAGTGCAGGGTTTCTGGGTAGCCAGCTAGGGACTGGAGCTGCCCTCGCCCTCTTCATGGTGGAAGGCAACCAATCACAGGTCACCTTCCACCAGGCACCACCCAGCCACACTTCCACTGTGACTCTGCCTTGATGTTGTCTTGCACATCCTTGCCTCTCTCTAGAGAACAAAGTCGGGGTAAGTCTCTGACTTTTTTTCTCCGCAGTTTTGGCAAGAAGCCCTGGGACGGGTGCACGATTGCAGTAGCATTGGATAATCAATGCCACGCCACCACACACCTACCCTGGGGCTGTCTGAGCATTTAGACAGCCCTGTATATTGTTCCTGATTATTTTCCCGCAGCATCCCCCAGCAGAATGGATAATTTCAATCAGGAAAATAGTTCAGTGCAGAAGGGCTTTAAAAACCCTCCCACATAACCATGGTCCCACGAGGCCCACATGTGGCAGCTTTTAAGCTTTAAACAAGATTGCATTTATTTATTTATTTATTTATAGGGGTGCATACTAGAAAAAAATAATTTCAGTTTTTATTTCTGAGATCGCCTTAATTTAGTTTGTCCTTGTTTTGTTTTACCTTCATTTATGCCTTTCTATTGATTTCAAAAGAAAACCTAGCCACTTTTCTGCTGTTTGTGATGTTGATTTCCATCTGAGCAGCGTGAACTATTCGGGCATTCTCCAACTCTCACAGGCATCAGAGTGGCCATATTTCAAGACAGTTTGGACAAAGGAGTCTTTGATTCAGAGGCAATTAGACAAAAATACAGCTGAAAAAATGAAGTGAAGGACCCTTCTGTTGTTTTTCACCCGTGTTTTACACTACAACCAAGGTATGTGCGTTAGTGATTTTGAAAACAAATGCACACCTCTGTTAGGGATGGGAGAACCAAGGATGTTTGAGATAGCCAAAATTATCTGAGCTTCACTTTGAAGTTTGGTTCAGCTGATGCCCTGAAATGGAATTCTTATACACCCCTTCCTCTATTAATTACATTTGCTACTCAATTTTCTGATACACATGAAAGTCGATGTAGCTAAAACACTGGCATGGATGGTTTCCAGGGGTACCTCTAGATGGGCACTTTCCCCCACAGTGACTTCGGAGTGGCGGCAAGTCATTTACATGTTGCTGCCACCACTCCAAAGCCATCTAGGGGCAAAGCCCCAAAGTTCCACTGTAAAAAAAAGTCGGGCATTTACCCTGACTTTTTTAGCTGGAGCGAGGCGATGATGGCATTTACCGTCTGTCGCTCTTGCTCCAGAACTTATCCCCCCCATTTAAAAAAGTGTTGTTTTTTTAAAAAAAAACTTACCGTGGAAGAAAGGGGACCACGCTTCCAGGCATCCCTAAAACTGCTGCTCGCTCTGTTGAGCAGTTGTGGCAGCGGCAGGATAGGCAGGCGTGGTGGCGGCAGTAGCAGGAAAGCCCGCCATGGCGCTCCTTCCACTGTAGATGGGCAGAACGAGCGTCAATGCAGGGGCCGCTGCCTGCCGCTGCTGCTGTCATGCTGCCGCCCCGCCGCCATGAAGCTGAGGGCCAGGTCAAATGGCACACCATCCGGACAGTCGCTGTCACCTGCGTAGACATGGAAAGTGGTTTTCCAAATGGAATTGCCCTCTGCATGGAGATTGCTTTGCGTTTATGTAACATCTCCTTCAGCCTTTAGAAAGAACAATACAGAATTTGAATTGCATTGAAGTTTTATGGGAAGAATTATTTTTTTAATATTCTTCATCAAAGTTCTGTTATTATAATTTTTTTAAAAAATCCCTTCCATGACCACACCTCTCTTTGCCCCTTCCTGAGTACTTTTTATGTGTCTGTTTTCAACTGTCATACCTATTCCTTGTAAAGTGCTATGTACATAAAAGGTGCTATATTATTATTATTATTATTATTATTATTATTATTATTATTTTCAGTTATTCTATTCTTGAAGACACGCGGACTCCATTCCAGAATGATGGACTAGATAAATCTTTGGTCTGTTCCAGCATGACTCTTCTTAATTGGATGGCGATTCAATTAATTTCAGTGCATCTACTCTAAGTATTACAAACTCTGGGTCCAACCCATTATGTTGAGGTTCTGTGAGGTGATATCAAAGTTCTACCAGCCTTGCTTTATCTGTGATGGTTCATTTGCACATGGAACTCACCATATAACATTGCAATCCTCAAGCAAGAGAACTGAACATTACAAGCCGTTCGGGTGTATCTTAGGGAGGATCTGCACTAACATTACTACTTTACAATTATATTGAAGTGCACTGACAATTGTTGGGGCCCATGACACATTCCATATAACATTTTCATACTGCTTTCAAAGTGTTATATCCTGCTTAGTGTGACCCTGTGAAAAAGAGGACAGGGCTCCTGTATCTTTAACAGTGGTCTCGAAAGGGGAATTTCAGCAGGTGTCATTTGATGACATGATGAAGTTCCCTCTTCATCACAACAGTTAAAGCCACAAGATCCTTGCCCTCTTGACTAGATACCAAAGAGAGCAGGGCTCCTGCAGCTTTAACTGTTATGATGAAGAGGGAATTTCAGCAGGTGCTGCATGCATACAAATGACACCTACTGAAATTCCTTTTTCTATGCAATTGTTAAAGATACAGGAGCCCTGTCCTCCTTTTCATATGGTCACCCTAATCCTACTTGGTGTAGATCTGGCCTCAATTTCACAGTGATGGCCTCAGTCAGCCATGTTCAGGTTAGGCCGCTTAGTAGATGGAATGAAGGATGCTGTTTTGTTCACACCTTAGGGCATCTTTCCTGTATGAAAAGTATGGATGCTCCCATGATTCACATTGCCCAAAACATCTCCTTCTTCCATTTATATCTTCCTGAACCTTACAGTCCCCTTCAGAGGTCCTGCTACATGTGCACTCCCTGCTCAGGGAAGTGAGATGAGCGTCTAGTACGAAGGAGAGGACCTTCTTGATGGTAGATCCTCAGCTATGGAATTGCCTCCCCGGAGAGGTTATTTCAAGCCTTTTCAACAAACGTGTGTTTTAAATAGACCTTGGGCTCTCACTATTTTAATGGGCTGTTGTTTTTGCTTAATTCGGTGCTATTTTTCATCTGTGCTGCTAGAACCCAAGCTTTATGTTGCATTTTATTGGGTTTCTTTTGAATGATATGCATGTTTTATTTTTGACATTTTTAATTCTCGTTCAATTTGAGAAAAGGAACTCCTTTAAAAAAACTGTCAAAGGAGAAAAAAAATGGTGGTGGAATTCTCACGGGCAGTATGCAGAGTTCTTGTACTAATCTTAGTTACAAGGTGTCCAAGAGGTGTGTGGTGAATGTCCTGCCTTTCATTGCAGAATCATCTCTCTGGCGATCTATAACCTCCCTGATTGCCTGCATGTTCATTAAAGCTCAGGGCAAAATGTCATGAAGGAACTCCTCCTATGGGCATTTTCAGAGCAGGAAGTGTGGGCAGCCTGGAGGCTGTAGAGAAATGGAGAGATGCACAATACAAATGAATAACACAACCACAACGTAGCAGCTTAGGCCAACTCTCAAAGACAAGATGAGTCAAAAAACAATGCCAGAAGAAATTGGAAAGGAATTCTAAAGCCCTCTGACAATAAGGCAATCAAACCGAAGCCTCTTCCGTGGAGGAAGAAAATATTTAGGAAATTGGAGGACAGGCTTGGGCACAGTACTATCACCCATATGGGCTCTCCCCCAAGAATGGAGATGAAGAAATGAAAACTTCCTTTGGGTAAAACCACTTTCTGGTGTAAAACTGACCTTATTAGAAATAGGGCTTTTTCAGGAATGGTCTATGGTTTGTAGAATCTCAAACAAGATCCCTTCCTCCTGCACTTGCGTGCATTTTTCCTTCACTTGGTGTCTCTCGTGAGCTCCAACTGGCGTATGTATTGCTTCTTTTTTGTTCTTCATGCATTGAAAGTTGATTTAAAAAAAACACCCAGCAGCAGCAGCAGCAACAACAACATTTAGAGGGGATTCATATTATAGCCTTTTATGGAAGCTGCTTTGAGAACCTCGGCCGATGTGCTAAGGAAAAAAGGATATCGCTACGCTGTTAAATCACCGTGTGGAAATGGAATGTATAGCAATATATAAACATATAAAAGTCCTTTCTTTTATGTGCAACAAGATGATACTTCAAAATCATCACAAAGCATTAGCATTGATCTTTTAGAACTATCCCTGAAAGCCAAATTCAATCAACATTTATTATTTCTTTAGGCAGGGGTGTAGAACTTCAGGATGGTGGGCCAAATCCATCCCAAATGGGATCACAATCTGGGTTCCTTAGATGGCCACACCCAGTCCCCTGGCCACACCACCTTTTCCCCATCACCCATCGTTGGTGGTTTCCTGGCTTTTTGTGCAAGGTTCCCCCCCCCCCATTCTAAAGCATTGAAATGTCTCTCCAAAAGCTTAGCAACTGGCAGTAAGAACTTATTGGCTCAATTCGGACGACACGATAGTCAATGGTGGGTTGACTAACCCTAACCCTCACGCTAACCCTAGGGGGCACTACCCACACAACATGGTAATAAATAATCAACTGTGGTGTGGATGAGGATCAGTGCTGAGTTGACTATGGCAGCATTCGGATGACACAATAGTCAAAACAACTGACGATTGTTTCCCCCACACCAGTTGTTTATTGTGTCGTCCGAATTGAGCCACTGTTAAACTATGCTGGTATTTTATGTATTTAGGCTAGGGTGACCAGATAAAATCCAGGTCAGGGCTCATGTAACTTTAACAGTTGTAGAAAAAAGGGAATTTCAGCCAGTGTCATTTGTATGCAATTAGTTCCTGGTGAAATTCCCTCTTCATCACAACAGTTAAAGTTGCAGGGGCCCTGTCATCTTTTGTATATGGTCACTCTAGTATAGTGCATGCACCTTTAACTGTTGTGATGAAGAGGGACTATCACCAGGAACTAATCGCATACAAATGACACTGGCTGAAATTCCCTTTTCTTTACAACTGTTAAAGTTACATGAGCCCTGACCTGGATTTTATCTGGTCAGCCTACCCCAACAGGCACCTGCAAAATCCCTAGCTGTAGGCCAAGCCATCTGGAGGACCACAAGTTGCCTACCCCTGCATTTAGTCAAACACTTGCGCAGGGAATTCATCAGGTAATATGACATGTTCTTTCCTCCAACTCTGAATGGACAAAAAACGAAACTTGCATGGTCTGTCTACTATAATAAAACCTGACGAGAAACAGCAGAAGCAGAGGTCTATAATGCATTCAAGGGATATGCCGAAGGTTGAGGAATAGTGAGTGAACGCTCTGTTAATGGTGTGAACGCTTGATGTTGGATCAGCAAGATTATGCATCTTTATTATGATTTCAAGCAAATTTAGTTACTGGGAGGTTTATTTATTTTTAATTAAAATAAAACTGATGAGGGCCAGTACATTTGATACTGATTAACCGAAGCCAGCAGTCAGTAATTCTTTCCTTTAAAGGTGCTTTGCGTAATGAAGTCCAACTCCAGGGAGCAACTTTTTCACCACAAAAAGGGGGGAGTTAAGGCACCTTTGATTTGATTTTGAAAATATACTCGTCGGACCGCCTCTGGCTGCTCTCCCTCTGAAGTCAATTAAATGTGACATTGGTATGGAGAGTGTTGCTATTTTTGCCCCCATTTTCCCCATGAAATAATAAAGAATTGCTACATCAGATTTTATTAGTGTGTTATGCATACTAAATAGACACGTTAAAAGCTCAGTGTTCCCTTATGTTCTCTGTGTATGTCAGTGTGTGTGTGTGTGTGTATTTAAGGTTGCTTTTTGTTGGTTGTGATCAACCTTGAGAGCTGGGAAGAAACCTGCAGGGTTTGGGGCTATTTTTGTTTTGTTCTGTGTGGGAAAAAAGTTATGAAAAGCCATTTTTAAAAAGGGAGGGAGCATAGATGATGATGTTGATTAGCGTTTTATTGTAAATTTCAACAACATAAAACAGATCATGGAACAGGAGAGAGAGAGAGTATTAGATACACACACACACACTCACACACACACACACACTATAACTACATGTGTTAAAAGTATCAATTTCAATTGGCTACAACATATGCAAGATCATTTAACATGGATCCATTACCTGCTACCACCCTTTAACCACATTGCTGTGTGCACAATCAAGATAGCCAAATATTTGTAAAAGGATATATTTCCTCCGCCACCAACGTTCATGGGTGACATGTAGATCTTAATTTTCATTATTATGTATGGTAAATATTATATATATATATATATATATATATATGCTGGTCATGGGAGGGGAACCATTCCTTTTCAAGTGAGGTTAAGAAAAGAGACAAAGGCCATTTCTATACCAGCCTTTTGTTGTGGGATCATCCCTGGGTGGTCCCTGTGCATCCAAATGATGCACAGGGACTCCCTGTGGCAGGGGGCGGACGGACCCAGGTGTTCTCAGCGATAAAGTAACCCTGGAAAAACCTGATTCTTCCCGCGGTTCTGGGAATGTCCCGAGACCGCAGGAAGTGCGGGTGCCTGTCCTGCCTGGTGCCCACTTACATAGGAGTGTAATCGGGCACCATAAATTGGCATGGAGTCGTGCCACTTGGCTCCTTGCCTATCAGGGAAGGGGTGGCAGCAAAGGCAGGGAGAGGGCCAGGAACCTGATTTCAGGGGGTTTTGTTGTTGTTGTTTTACACTTACATTTTATGCTGGAGCGCAAGTGTGCTCCCTCCTCTGGCTCTTTAAAAAATGGTGGGCATGACGTCCTGTTTCCTTCTGGGACATCGTGTGCCGTATGTGCATGCTGGGGGAGGCTCTCACGATCGGCTCTCCAGAAAGGGCCAAAGACGGATACACTGGACCAATTTAGATGATATAACAACAACACCCTGCCATATATCCCGTGTGTTGAGAGAAGCAAATGCATGCATCTCTCCTCTGCCCACTCAGTGTGATGTCCCTGTTTTGGTCATCGTATAGAAACTGCCTGGCTCATGCGATTGGTCTTGGGTCCCTCCTAGCTTGGCTCCCTCTCTGTTGTCCTCCCACCAGCAGGCAAAAGCATTTTCATTCAAGCAGACCCTTGGCATGTGAACTGTTCCTGAAGTGGGTTGAGCTCTCTTGGGTTGAGCTCTGTCTTTATTTCTTTTATTATTGTGTTTTTAAATTATGTTTAATCTATTTGTTTTTTTAATGATTTTTAAACAAAGTTTATTTTAATCTTCTTCTTCTTCTTCTTCTTCTTCTTCTTCTTCTTCTTCTTCTTCTGTAGTAATAGTATTTTTTTTTATCCTATCCTTTTGCCTCCTGCAAGGAACCTGAACCTCCCAGAAAGAAATGTAGTGTGTGGCTGAATTCGGACAACACGATAGTCAATGGTGGGGTAATAATCAACTTTACAGTTGTTCAACTAGGGGGTACTCCCCACACAACATGGTAATAAATAATCAACCATGGTGTGGATTAGGATCAGCGCTGAGTTGACTATGGCAGCATTCGGAGGACACGATAGTCAATACAACTGACGATTGTTCCCCACCCCCACCCCGTTGCTTATTGTGTCATCCGAATTCAGCCTCTGTGTGTGTGTGTGTGTGTGAGTGTGTAGGTGAGATGGGAGTTGGGATGAAGTGTCATCCCTCTTGTAGTGTCCCATGGAAAGCTCATCTTGAGTTCGGAGTTCAGAAGCTGCTCTACAAAACATGTTAAGGAGCAAGCAGCAGCAGCAGTAGCTTGAATTACTATGTGTGCCCATCATTTCCGGGAGAAGCTCTTCACACATCCTAGGTATGTCTCTTGGATGGCAGATGACTTGGAGAGGCTGTTATGTGACAGAGTTCAGCTTTATTTGTCAGGTACCTGCTAGGCAGGCAACAAGCATTGGTGAGAGACTGAAAAGTTCGCCCGCTCTAGCAAGGTTACTCTTCTTGATGAGCATTAAAAAGATAGCTTTAAGCCATTCACAATTATGACCTTGACTAGGAAAATGTAAGTTAATAAGGCTTCAACAAATTATGGTCTTTTTGGTCGATTTGCCTAGTGAACTGTTAATTGTAAAACTGAAAGACATTATGTTCAGCTTTCTCTGTCACATCTTTTGTGTTTTAACAGTGACACTTCATTGAGTGCAATTAACAAAGCCTGGGAGATTTATTAACACACTTCTTCATGGCCAATGATCCATTCCACTTAAGACATAACACTGTAAAATGCACATTATCTCCTTTTGGCACTTACAATAATGCTTCGTGAACTAGGAAGGCATATGTTAAAGCAGATAAAATAGCATTATTAGCTGACAAATCTTACAATTTATTAGACAGTTAATTTATCAGCTTAAAAGACACTTAAAACAGCTGTGCATTTAATGTCTTTTTAATGTATCCAGTAAAACTTGCATAATTGCCTGTAGTGCCATTTATTTTTAGCTATGTTGCAAAATGTCTGCGTTTACTGTTTACATCTTCTTTAATTTTTCCTGCAAGGCTCATCATGCTAAAGGCACCAGTCCCCCCAACGCAAGGGCAGGTCATCAGCTGAGAAAGATTTTCCCGTACGACTAGCTGCCCGCCGATGAGCTCTTTGGAAACCGTGTGCTGAGTTGGTTTGAAGAGGTCTTTGAATATTTTCCTTCCCCCAAGGGCAGAAAGAGAGAGGGAGGGAGAGGAGGGAGGGAGGGAGGGAGAGGAGGGAGGGAGGGAGGGAGGGAAGAGTTCATATGGAAATGAAGATATGGACTACCAAGTATCCAGATTCAGAAGAGACCAACCATTTCTGCCTTCGTATTTGGAGACCATTCATAGCCACACCCCTGGGGTATAAACGGACAGGTTTCCAAGTCTATCTTAGCAGGGGTAATTAATTTGCTATGCTGCAAAATCTTTACATTTACCATAGGGTTGGATGAATTCGTTACAATTTTCTCCTACATTTTTTTTAAAAAAAATCTCAAGTTCCCTCCATCGTGTTTATGAAGAAATTTGAAAAGTTTGTGGTCATTTCTTATCAGAAACAAACCAAATGAAATCCTCACTTGTCTGCACTGGCCAAATACAACAGGTGCAGTGCCACTCTGCATGGAGAAGACCTAGCTTGTACCTGGCTGCCATGCACCTCGTATACAAGAGGAGCCTATTCAGTGGAGAGAAAATGGTGGCAACCCTAATTCAGCACCACGGACATGGTGGAACTCACAAAGTTTCAAAGCCAGACTTTGAAGAACTGAGCTCTTAAAGCTAGGATGGCCATGTGGAAAGAAGGACAGGGCTCCTGTACCTTTTAACAGTTGCATAGAAAAGGGGATTTCAGAAGGTGTCATTTGTATGCATGCAGCACCTGGTGAAATTCCCTCTTTAACGCAACAGTTAAGGATGCAGGAGCCCTGCCCTCTTTAGCTAGACTGACCAGATACCAAAGAGGGCAGGGCTCCTGCAGCTTTCACTGTTGCGAAGTACAAAGTGTTGGCTATTACCTTTAAAGCCCTACATGGTTTGGGTCCAGTTTACCTACAGGATCGCCTTCTGCCATACAATCCGCCCCGCACGCTCAGGTCCTCTGGGAAGAATTTATTACAGTCAATAAGAACTAGACTGACAACCATTACCCAGAGGACCTTCTCTTCTGCCGCTCCCAGATTGTGGAGTGACCTGCCGGGAGAGATTCGCCAACTTACTAGTCTTCAGGTATTTAAAAGATCTATAAAGACTGATCTCTTCCGGCAGGCCTACCTAGATGAATTTTAAAGTGTTTTATTGGTGTTTTATTGGTATTTTAATGATGTACTGGTTTTATCTGCTTTTAATCAGTTTTTGTATTTTGTGTTTGGTGTTGTTCCCTGCCTCGATCCGTTGGGAGAGGCGGGTGATAAATAAATATATTATTATTATTATTATTATTATTATTATTATTATTATTATTATTGTGATGAAGAGGGAATTTCACCAGGTGCTGCATGCATACAAATGACACCTGCTGAAATCCCCTTTTCTATGCAACTCTTAAAGGATACAGGAGCCCTGTCCTCCTTTTCGTATGGTCACCCTACTTAAAGCCCTCTGACTAGATGGACAAATATGTCAATTTTGCTTCCTTCCACATTCGGATTTTTTAAAACTTAACTTCTTTCCATCCCATTTATGAAGAAATGTGTGAATGTGTGTAGATTCTTCTCAACAACAATAACAAAAGATCAGAATTTTTTTTAATATCATTTAATTAATTAATTAATTCCATTTCTATACCACCCAACAGCTGAAGCTGTCTGGGCTGCTCACAGCAATTACATCGTCTTAACTTTTGAAATTATTATTTATTACATTTTTATCCCACCTTTAATTTAATCTCCCTCCTCTCCATTTTATCCACACAACAACAACACAGGTGGGAGTCTGTGACTGGCCCAAAGTCACCCAGTGGGCTTCCATGGCCATGTGGGGACTCGAACCTGGACCTTCTGACTCCCAGTCCAATGCTCTAACCACTACACCACACTGGCTTTCCCCTGCAAGGTTCATCATCCCAAGGCATAAGTCCCACCAATGCAAGCGCAGGCCATGGGTTCAATGAGACGTTCCTGTTCAATAGCTTTCCATTGATCAACACTGTACTAAATTGGATTGAAGAGGTCTTTGCATCCCCCCTGCCCTTACCAAAGGGACAGAGTAAGAGAAGGGGGGAGGGAGAGGGGGGATGGTTCATATACGAATGAAGACATAGGCTGCTGAACACCCAGCATCAGAGACCAACAGTCTCTGCCTTCACAAATGTAGCCCATTCGTAGCTATATGCCTGGAGTATAGACTAACAAGGTACCAAGGCTACATTAGCAGAGGAGTTTCATTTCATAATTAAGGCAACTGCTCCCTGAGGATCAATTGTAGCAGACCTAACTACTATCTGTGAGGAAAGTGGGGGCGAGAATTCGCATTTAATGACTCTGATGTATAAATTGGCTGTGTTTGTTTATGACTCCCTAATTTAATGGAAACTTTGTCAAATCTGCCCGGCCCTCTCTTATTTTTATCCTTCTCCCCCCCCCCAACACACTTTTTAACAGATGCTCCCAGTAACGAGCGGTGAATAGCGTTGAAAATGAAAAGATGCTGATTAATTTTAAAAATTAAAAATAAAATAAAATAAAATGTTGGCCATTGCGCTTTTCATTAATTGTCAGATTAGTTTTAACCTTTGTATAAATATTTTATTTGTCTGCTGGCTGAACGAATGAGAGAGATCCCAAAGCTTCAGAGAGAAATGCCTTCAGGTTGTACATATGTTAAAGAGATTGGCCATGATCCAAAACTCAGCTGGGCGTGCTCCAGCTCATTGATCTGAATACATTTTATTCGACCAAAGAACTGTTCATTTTGCAGAACCTTGGGCTCTCGCAGTCACTGGGCCCAGGATGTTCCAAGGAATTCCCGGGTGTGGGATCTGAGGCAGAAATTCTTAGAATCAATAATGCATCTTCTAATGCTTTGGGACATAAACATCAGGTTTAATTTGAGTCTAGCTTCCTTCTAGGAACATAGGGAGCTCCCTTATACTGAATCAATCGTGGGTCCATCTAGCCCAGTTTTGTTGACACTGACTGGCAGCAGCAGCTATTTGGGGTTCCAGGCAAGATTTTTTACCAGCCCTACCTGGAGATTTATGGGATTGAACTTGGGCCCTTCTGCAGGCAAAGCAGAGGCTCTGCCGCTGAGCCATGGGGCCTTCCCATCTTGGGTGTTTGGTGGAAAGGACTTGCATTTCGCGATGAGGGGGCCAGAATCAAAGGCATGCTAAGTTCAACTTGTTCCAACCTGAGCCACTAGGCACAGCCAGGCTTTCCTCCTGCCCTGCCAAATGCAACTAGGCTCCACCCCATCCCACCAGGATCCACCCACTGCACTATCACCCTGAACTCCAAGAGTCGCCCACCGAGCATCAGGATTAGCAACCCCAGTTGAGGGTAAGTTGAGGGTGTTGCAATGGGTTTGAGGGACTCACCCAACTTTGGCCACCCAGGGTTCCAATTCAGCCCTCCGGGGTGCCCCAAGTGGATGGGTCCCCTACCTCTGCCCCTACTCCCTTTCCCTGACCATAGATTGTTTTGTGTGTGTTTCCCCCCAGCTTTTGCACGTTTTTCATTTCCCATTCTAAAATGTTGAAAAGCCTCTCCTCAAGGTGAGTTCCTGCAGCAAGAGCTTTAACCCAACTATGCTGGTGTTTGGTGTATCCGCCCCCCCCCCCGTCCCTTTGGTCTTTGACCATGCCCACCACTGGAATGTACCTCCTACAAGCTTCTCTGTAATGGGGTTCGGATTGCCCAAAAAGCCAAGCTCCCTTCCACTGGGCCATCCCCCTTTACCCCAACCACAAATCATTTGGTGATTTCCCAGCATTTTTTTTTTTAGTGCTGGGCCAAATCCTGCCTCCTGTTTTCAGGAACTTTCTTGCTCCCCGCAAAAGAGGCATTGTGTTTTCTGCCTCTTTTGCAGGGAGGGGGGAAATTCTGAGATTTTTTTTCTCCTTGGGGAGAGGGCCAGGGTTTCCATCTACTTTTTTTAAAATGTAGCCAGGTGCTGAGGAGGTTTCTTCCTATTTTTTATTTTTTTTCAAAAACAAATACCCCCCCTTCCCTTGGCATTTGGAGGAGCCCAGCAGTTCTTAGTGAATGCCTATTGAAGACCATATGACCTCTCCCTCTCCAATAAGCACTCAGGAAGAACTCCTGAAAATGCCGGGGGTGTTTTGAAAAAAATAAAAAGAACAAAAACCCTTCAACAATTGGCTACATTCAAAAAGGTATGTGGAAACCCTGTCCCCTCCCCAAGGAGAAAGTTCTCCAAAATTCTCACCTCTCCCAGCCTCTTTCACCTGAGCTTTTGTTTACCCTCCACCACCCCAATGAAATGCTGAAAACAGAATGTTCAAAATTTTTGGAAGAACACTATTGTTTTTTTGGGGGGGGGCAGTTTTCCCCCATTCTAAAATGTTGAAATATCCCCCAAAGTTTAGATACTGGCAGTAAGAACTTCAAGCTATTTTTTAAATTTATTTTTGGGCGGCAGGAGAGTATTTTAGCCTTGTCCTTTTTGCCTTTAGCCCTGCCCACCACTGGAATGTGACCCCTAGAGCTTCTCTGAAATGGAAAGAGCTTGCAGGATGGTCCAATGAATCAAGTTGGAGATATGGAGACCTGGTTGCTGAAGTCTCAATTTCTGCTTGGAATTAAGAGGGAGCAGTGAAGCGGCCAAGTTTGCCGATGACACCAAATTATTTAAGGTGGTTCAAACAAAAAGGGATTACGAGGAGCTCCCAAAGGATCTCTCCAAACTGGGAGACTGGGCATCCAAATGGCAAATGTGGCTCAGTGTAAGCAAGTGCAAAGCAATGCATGCTGGGGCAAAAGATCCCACCTTCAAGTATAACCGGATGGGATCTGAGCTAGCAGCGACTGACCAAGGAACAGATGTTGGGGTTGTGGTGGACAGCCCAATGGAAATGTCAACCCAGTGTGTGGCCACTGTAAAGGCAAACTCCATGCGCTACCACAATTTGGATGGCTTTAAAAGGGGGTTGGATAAATTCCTGAAGAAGAAGGCTGCCAATGGTTTCTAGTCCTGAAGGCTATGTGCTACCTCCAGTATCCAAGGCAGTATGACTGTATGCATAGGGTGACCAGATAAAATCCAGGTCAGGGCTCATGTAACTTTAACAGTTGTAGAGAAAAGGGAATTTCAGCCAGTGTCATTTGTATGCAATTAGTTCCTGGTGAAATTCCCTCTTCATCACAACAGTTAAAGTTGCAGGCACTATACTACAGTGCCCATATACAAAAGAAGGCAGGGCCCCTCCAACTTTAACTGTTGTGATGAAGAGGGAATTGCATACAAATGACCCTGGCTGAAATTCCCTTTTCTCTACAACTGTTAAAGTTACATGAGCCCTGACCTGGATTTTATCTGGTCACCCTATGTATGCATCAGTTGCTGCGGAACATGGGTGGAAAGGGCACTTTTGCTCCATGTTCTGCTTGTGGGTCCCTGGTCGACAGCTGGTTGTCTACTGTGTGAACAGAGTGCTAGACTAGATGGACCCTTGGTCTGATCCAGCATCAGGACTCTTATGTTCTTAAGCTTTGATCTTGTGGAAGCTATTTTCACCCTCAATTCTCCACCAGTAAAAGAAATAATATGGAAATAAGTAGCTTACCACACAGGTTCACTGGGTGGATGGAACTAACAATGCCAATTAAAAGTGCTTCAGAAATTGCAGGTTGACAGCTGGGCTCATGATATATTGTTAACCATCTTGTTGAGTAGGGGGCGTGTGGGAAAAAAGAGAGAGCATGAATCACCAAAGCTAAGAAGAAGGATATTGACACATGCATACCTATGTTCATTTAAAGCAAGGTCTCATCAATTACTTTTCTAATTAAATGCAGCCACTTAATAGTGTGTTACTTGGGTAGAGGTAGTCATCTAATGAAAAGTACTTTATTGTTTGATTAGCACAGCATGGCTGATGAGTGTATTGTTGTGCTGTCAGTTACTGGAGAGTAATCTTTACCCTGAGTAGAGCATGCGAGACTCATTTCTATGGCCTTCCCCAACCTTTCTTTTCCTTTTTTGCAGGTAGTAATCAAACTGCCACAACTTGGCTATGAAGCAGCATTGTCATCAAAGGAAATTCTGATTAGTTTGGGAAATATTTTTTTAAAAAAAATCCAGCCATATGATGCTGGTTTTTCTCTCCCTTCGGTTCCTCAAGGGAACCAAGGACATGTATGAGAATTTCGTTTTAGTTCGCAAATCACACAAAAATGGCCCGTTCACACTCCCGAACGCAAATGGCAGCACATTTTCCCTGAAAATGTTTGCAACTTGCTGAACATACCTTCATGTCTGCAAAACATGTACTTGAAAAACGCAGAACTTTCTCAAAGCCTGTAAATGCCTTAATGTACAGCTTGCTTAAATTCCTCCACTTTCTCAAACTGCAAAACTTCTTTCAAATACACAACATTCTCAAAATACACACATTTTAAATCACCCATGCTTTATTATTATTTTTTAGGCGTCAATTTGCACCATTTTGGAAATCTGTGCATATTTGGGGATTGTTTTTGCAAATTTCATGTTCAACAGCCGGCCATTTTGTGCAATTTTCCAGTTCACACAAAACAAACAGGAATCATGAACATGAGTATAAATCAAGGACAGACAAACAGTGAGCTGAGGTTTAGAGAATCTCATTTCGTTTTGCAAAACATCCAAACTTGCCATGTTTGCAAACCCAAATGTGAATGGGAGTGCATATATATACCTGCAGATTTCTGAACTTGTGATCACATTAGAAAAATGCATAATTGGGGGGGGGGGGGGAATATGCACTTTGAAATTTCAATTAAAATGCACACTTTCAGGCTATAGGGAATGGAGAGAAAATGTGCACATTTGAAAAATGGATACACAAATTTTCACTTTCTCCATTCAAATAGACTAGGCTGACCAGATAAAATCCAGGTCAGGGCTCATGTAACTTTAACAGTTGTAGAGAAAAGGGAATTTCAGCCAGTGTCATTTGTATGCAATTAGTTCCTGGTGATATTCCCTCTTCATCACAACAGTTAAAGTTGCAGGGGGCCCTGCCTTCTTTTGTATATGGTCACTCTAGTATAGTGCATGCACCTTTAACTGTTGTGATGAAGAGGAGATTTCACCAGGAACAAATTGCATACAAATGACTCTGGCTGAAATTCCCTTTTCTCTACAACTGTTAAAGTTACATGAGCCCTGACCTGGATTTTATCTGGTCACCCCAAAATGGACCAAATATCAGGTTGCAAACAGTAATTCATTCCAGCCGGAATAGCTTGGGTGGGAGACGGCTGTTGCTGGGGGAAAGGAATGGAATGAAGGCACCTCACATGCATAGGCACATGTGCCTCCAGAGACAAGGGTGGGGCAGAGGCTATAAAGGCCAGCCCCGCCCCAACCCTCGGCCTCTTTCGTGAATTGGCAATATTAGACGGTGAGCACTCTGGCACCTTTTGGTGATTGGCATATCTGGAGGACCTGCTCCTAGCAAGCTGTGTGGCTCACGTATCAGGATATGGTTTGCCTTTGGAGACTCTCCTGCCTCACCTACTTCAAGCTGTGAGTCTTTGGGTGATGTGGGCTGGTCTCCCCACACTTGCAGAGTGTCATATAAGAAAGGGGCTGGGCTGTTTTCCAGCTTTTGGCTGTGGAGATTGTTCGCCCATAAAGCCAGGCAAGTGGCCTGAGGATAGGCTCATTGATTCCTGCACTTTTGCATGCTGATCCAAGGAGGGGTGAACTACCCATGTTTTTCTAATAAAGAGGCCCTTAGTTTAACCCAAGTTCTGGTCTCTGTGTCTTTGTTCTATGCTTCTTTCTCTACTCGCAAATGGAAATGAGCCAAACCAAGCTTTGAAATGATGTTCGAAGAATTTCAGTGAGCTTAACTGTCCCTGGTCCTCCCATCCCTGATGCTGGCATGGACAGACCAGGGCTGGTCACCACAATATCCTTTCTTATATTTAAAAATATTTTATAGCATGGGTAGGCATCCTCTGAGCCCACTCCTGCAGACTAAAGTGTCACTATTGAAATGGGGATGGTGAAATATTGAGGAAACTCTGGGCCCTCTGTATCCTCCTTGACCATGAACCATGCTGCCTGGGGCTGATGGATATTGGGAGGACCTCTGGTTCTCCATCCCTACTAGATATGAACTCTGGAATGGAAGGCGCAGTTGAAGATGAGGGAATCCTATAATGAAAGTATCAATCATGTTGTAGAAAACACATTGATCACTAAAATCAAAGGCCATTCAGTAGCATGGAAGACAAGCATTGAGGTCCAAAAGCCACATTTTGGTTCAAATGTTGGTTTGTTAATTAGCACTGTCGGATTTCATAGCATTGGGTGGGAGGTCCTCAACCGGGTTGACTCCAGGCTTCTGAGGGCCCTTGGACAAGACATCCCCTCCCTCACTGAGTTGACTTTCTTACTGCCATTATAACTATCAGTGGTCTATGTCAAATTGGCTCCATCACATTGCCAAATTAACATGTGATTTAAAAAGAAATTCAAATGAAAATTTGTATGAATATGTCTTTGAATACTATTTTTGAACCACTCTTCCCTCTAAATATGCATTTTAAGTGTAGGGAGTTTTTTCCTTCAAAAATGCATTTTAAATGGAGTTAAATGGGACATCTTTGTAGGCTGACCATATGAAAAGGAGGTCAGGGCTCATGTAACTTCAACTGTTGTGATGAAGAGGGAATTTCAGCCAGTGTCATTTGTATTCAAATAGTTCCTGGTGAAATTCCCTCTTCATCACAACAGTTAAAGTTGCAGGCACTATACTAGAGTGACCATATACAAAAGAAGGCAGGGCCCCTGCAACTTTACCTGTTGTGATGAAGAGGGAATTTCACCAGGAACTAATTGCATACAAATAGCACTGGCTGAAATTCCCTTTTCTCTACTACTGTTAAAGTTACATGAGCCCTGTCCTCCTTTTCATATGGTCAACCTCCATCTTTGGAGCTGAGAATTGCATTGTAATGTTCAGGAAAGAGTGACGTCCAGAGGACCATTGTGTTCTGATCCACACACTTGCCTGCAAGATGCAAATCAGGTCAATTAGTATCAGAATCCACAAAGTCCTCAAGCATCCCAACTCAGGGACATGACTAGTGGCCATCTATAGCCTTAGACATAAGAACAGAAGTTTCCTGGGACCGCACAATGTGGCTTCCCCCATTGGCCAGAAAAGCATGGGCTACCAGGAGGTTGCACCCCCACACACACATAGCAAGAAGAACATCAAAGCAAGGGGGGATCAAGCTGGCCCCTTACATCAGCCAAAGAGGAAGCAGTTGCAGGGAGATTGTTTCACCCTTTCCTTCCAGAAAGAATACCTATAAGATCTTTGAAAGTAAGAACTGATGCCTGCATTTTGTTTTTGTTTTCCTCTTCCCTCCCAAACCCTTTTTCCTTTTGTGTCATGTCTTTTAGATTGTAAGCCTGAAGGTAGGCACAGACAGACTCAATATTAATATTAACTAACTCCATCAATCAATGCATGCATGACCACTCTGCTAGACAGAGAAAAAGAAAGAGGGAATCCCTCAATTCTTCTTATATGCCAGCTATTTGTTGAGAACTTTATGGGGCATGAAAGCTCTTGTAAATGACCCACCCCCAATCTACCCCTCTCTCTATGGGGTCTAATCATGCCCTCTCTCCTAGAAGTCCAGAGTTACACATATGAAGGGAAAAGAAGGAATAGGCCCAGTTTCAGAGGGTGGGTGAACCACAAACATCTGGTGATGAGAAAGAGATTTTCCAAGACCTTGAGAAGGGACACATGGGGTGTACTAAAGAATTCATTCCTACTGGGACAGAGGCCTGCTTCCTACATCAGAGTTCTCTAAGTACAGGAAAGGAGATCTCATTTCAGCTTTCTAATAGCCGGGAAGTTTATTCAAAGAAGAAGTAAAAACACAGTTTTCATTCAGAAAAGTGTCTTTCTTTTCTTTCTCCCTTACAGACATATACAAAGATGCATAGTAAACATGTGTGTGTATGTGTGTGTGTGTGTGTGTGTGTGTGGTGTACCAGCCTCAACTTCTGCACTTTCTGCTCGGACCAATACAAAGTCAATCAACTTCATCTCTGTACTGAATCCAGGTTGAGGTTTAGACATCTGAGGCTTTGTGCCTCCTTTTCACTATTATAGGAAAGCAAAAAAAAAAAAAAGGATGATAATTGCTGGAATAGCAGACCCATAGGAGAGTATGACACTTGGAAAACGTCAGGAAAAAAAATGGGTGCAGGGATCTTTGTGTCTCATGCCTTTATATTTTGACTTTCCAAAACAGAGAACTGCCGGTAACATTTTTTTTATTATTTCTAGGCAGAATTGGATGAAAATTCCAGGGACAGCTACCCCTACTGAGCAGAGCAAGAGTGCAAAATTCAGGATGATGCTGTAGAGCCAAGAGGTCCCACTTGGATTTTGAGCTAGGGAGGTCCACCATTTGCAAATCTGCCCCTTGTAGGGCCCAATGGTTTCCCACTTGGCTTGCATTTGTGAACTGTTGCCTGAAGCATTTGCTTCACTCTGTCTCCTGGTAGGGCTGGTCCTGGTAGGGTGGGGGAGGGAAAGAACCCTTGGGGACAATTTGCTTTCATACCAAATACTGTGGGAAAGGAAATAGATGCTTTCTATGGGGCATAAATATTTGCATGTTCCATGTCCATTTGTTTATTGTGTTGTTGTTGTTGTTGTTGTTGTTGTTCAGTTTAGTCCAACAAATGTACATTCAGGAAGGTAACTGATGAAGAACTACTTTTCAGAAGCCATTCTAAAGTAATTGCGCCAGTCAAACAAGATGGCAAGATGTATGTAGCCACTGACGTGGGATAATGAATGTCACATGTTTCTTCTGGGTATGGCTTGAAATCATGAGTCTGCAAACTAGCAATCAGGATGTTTTAACAATATATATAGGAAAGAGGAGGTCTCTTTCTTCTCCTTTCCCTTGAAACAAAAGCAACACAGTGTTTTTGAAGGAGGAGGGGGGAGGGAGAAAGGGAGGGAGGGAGAATGAAAGCTGTTTGTTACATAAAACAATGGTGGTTTTAGGCAGGTGTTTTATAGTTCCCCCCTTTGACCTCAGTTTGATGTGATCAGGACCAAAGTGTCAGCCTGGATTTTCGATCCACTTCATCATTTGCCTCTACCTGTCCCCTTGCTTGTTCCTATCCCTATCCAGAGAAAGCCACGACTGAAATGTTATTGAATAAAGCAGGATTCTGTATGCTGCTGAATGTTCTCCCTCAGCAGTAATAAAAGGGTGATAAAAATGAAAACTGACTCTTCAAACAGAATACGAGTTGGAGCTGGAAGGATGTCATTTGCATTCTCTCTCTCTCTCTCTCTCTCTCTCTCTCTCTCTCTCCCTCCCTCCCTCCGTCCCTCCCTCTCCTAAAATGTTAAAGTTGCAGGCACTATACTAAAGTGACCATATACAAAAGAAGGCAGGGCCCCTGCAACTTTAACTGTTGTGATGAAGAGGGAATATCACCAGGAACTAATTGCATACAAATGACACTGGCTGAAATTCCCTTTTCTATACAACTGTTAACGTTACATGAGCCCTGACCTGTATTTTATCTGGTCACCCTAGCCTTAGGCAAAGGACAAGATATTGCCTCTTCCCATTCCATGTACAAAAGTCAACTGGGCTGGCAGTTGGCTCCTCTACACTGACAATGGAACATCAATCTCAGCTTCACCTAAGGAAGCTTAGAGGGTGCAGGGTAGGATGTGTGGCCTGAGGCAACTACCTCACTCTTCCTAATGGTAGGGCCAGACCAGCATACAAGTTCACCTGATTAGGACTGCTGATTAAATCTTAATATTTGCTGATATTTTCTCTGCTAGAACTGAAAACCTCCCTCGTTTAGCACAATAACTGGCACACCAAGCATAGTGTTTTCCCCTCGAACCTGCCACATTTCAAAGTTTTTGCTAGTAGATACAGCCACTTCCCCCCTCTCTCTCTACTGTTGCAGTTGGTTCACTCTTGATAAGGTACATTTTGCCATTTTCCAGACAGGTTGCTGATTTTATCTGTGAGAATCTCATTATTGCAGTCGCTTCTCACTAAGGCTGCTTTATGGCAAATCCGACATGCTTAAGGTACAATTAGATCCCCTTTGCTCTGAAGCGCTAGGCGTCCCGGTAAATCCCTGATAGGATCTCAAAGAAGTTAACACACCATTTGTTAAGTCTTCTTTACCTAATGAGATACCCCAAATGGTTGGTTGGATGGTTGGTTCGGAGTTGCTATTTTGAATCAATAAACATTGGAAATCGGACTTTGACTATTTATCCAATTTTGCTCATTATCGTGTCTTGATCAATATCACCATGAACTTGCACTGTTCTTCTTTTTTACATCCAGAGTTATTCATTCCAAGGGGAAGCAGAGGGAGAAGAGCAAAGAGCTTCTAGTTAACTCAGGACACTTACCTTCCTGTGAACAGGTATATAATCAGGGGAAGGCTGATGGCTTCACTATCAGTGGGGCTGTGAATCCACTTCGGGTTTCAATCAGAATGAACCAGAACTCTAAAGGAACTATCCAAGGCACTGAACCTATTTTAAGTCACCCATTATACATATACACAAGCCCTATTCATATGTTAGCTCTCTGTGGACTGCTGATACGTGGAAGGGGGGGCATGACGATGCCTCCTGAGCACCCCCTGACACTTCCATGGGTCCCACCAACACCATCCCCTTCCTCATCCCCGCACTTGCCTGTTCCACCCCTCTGAACTTGGGTGAAGGTCTGAAGGAGGAGCTGCCTGTACATCCACTGGGTCTTCCACACCATCAGGAGCCCCATTCTCCAAGGCTCTCAATCACATGGATGAATATTTATGAGCATAACCAACAGCCTTTTTCTTTTTTTCACATTTAATTGTTTTATTTTTCCAAACATAAAAAACATAAAAAACATTTAACACATACACCTTACCTACACCCACAAACAACAAAAATTACATAAAACAAACAACATTGAAATGGACTTCCGAATTTCCTCATTTTCTTAATAATTTGTCAAAGTAAGCCAAAATAAGCCAAAATGGTGAGTGAAGTTTCCCCTCCTGTATTTCTTTAACAGACGTTTTTCTTCCAGTTTAGTCACTAAATCCGCTTGCAAATCTGTCCTTCCCGTCTCTTTCTTTTAGAAAATCCACCATTGGTTTCCATTCCTCCAACAGCCTTTTTCAGCTTTGGCCAAATGCATGGAGGGGAGAGGGGCAGAGCTTCTCAGAAGGTGTGATGTCCAGAGTAGGACCTAGAGGTATGTTCACACTCCTCCTCTACCGATTGCCCCTCCATGTAGATGGCTAACAAATGAACACAGTTACATTCTTCTGTTGATCTCTGTCTTTCATTTGCAAATTTGACAGCCTGGCACAATTCATAAAAAGAGATGGAGAGTGAGGAGCAAAACAAAATGGAAGGATCCATGTCCCAAGAAATATGAGAGGGGAGAGAGAGAGGGAGAGAGAGGGAGAGGGAGGGAGGGAGAGAGGGAGGGAGGGAGAATACTTCATTAATGTGTAAATCCTGCAGAATTGCCCAAAGATTTCCTTTTTTATGTATGAGGCACTTAATGAACATGATTGCCCATGGCAAGTTAAATATCAAATAATTCTTTTAAGTGCTAAGAGACTTTTATAAGTGTGGTAATTGATATCTAACTAGCTAAAGCTCTCTTAATAAACGCCTAGACGTTCTTTAAAATTTCAAAGTATTAATTATAGAGGCGCGTTTGCTATGATTTACTGGAGTTGTGACTCTGTAACTGTTTCTATTGTAAGCCTCCATATGTGACATAGGAATGGAAAGAGACTGATTCCAGCTCGTGATGAAAGGGGGTCTCCACAGAACACTAAAACAACATTAGCATGCTTGTGAGAGAAGAAAAGGAAGGAGGGATATCAACAGATACCTGAGCCAATACAAAAACGGCCAGGCAACTGCTGCATATTTTTGAGCAGGGGTGGGCAACTTTTTTTCTGTCAAGAGCTGCAAAAGAGAATTAGTCACCACCTCTTTATCGTTCTGCACCCCATTTTCTCTCTCTTTCTGCACTCCTTTTCTCTCTCTTTCTGCACTCCTTTTCTCTCTCTTTTCTCTCTCTTTCTGCATACCCCTTTGTCTCTCTTTCTGCATCCCTTTTCTCTCTCTTTCTACACCTCCTTTTCGCTCTCTTTCTATACCTTTTCTCTCTCATTGTGCACCTGCTTTCTCTCTCTTTCTGCACCCCTTTCTCTCTCTTTCTGCACCCCTTTCTCTCTCTTTCTGCACCCCTTTCTCTTTCTGTGACCATTTTCTCTTTCTTTCTATACCCCTTTGTTTCTGTACCCCCTTTCTCTCTTTTTGCACCCCCTTTCTCTCTTCCTGCACCCTTTTCTCCCTCTTTCTGCAACCACATTTCTCTCTTTTTCTATAACCTTTCCCTCTCTTTTTACACCCTTTTTTCTCTCTTTTTCTGCACTGCCTTTCTCTCTCTTTCTGCACCCCTTTTTCTTTCTCTTTCTGTGCCTCCTTCTCTCTCTCTTTTACCCTATTTTTTCCCACCCAGCAGGCTGCCAGAAAATGGATGCATCACTCTTGCCAGAGGTCTGAGATGATTGTATTCAGAACTCTCTTGAAATTAGGCTGAGAGGCCACACAATTAGTTTGAGGGGTGCATACAGCCCTGGGGCTGCAGGTTACCCATCCCTGCATCAGAGGAAGAAGCCCTATGCAGGCATTTTCCTGAAACCCAAATAGGTCTAAATAGGGGAAGTGATGTAGACACGCACCCAGTCCCCTCCTAACTTCACACATTGAGAAACGGGCACTACACTGCTTTGAATGAAGACTGGGATCTAAATGGAATAAATAAATGGTAAATCACATTCCAATGTACTTTGCATTGTATGCAATCCACCCCTGCCTTTTTCTTCTCCATTTTTACTTCTATACATCCCTCCTTTTTCCTTTACCTTGCCGTAACTTAATTAGATCACTCAATAGCTAAAGGTGAAGAAGGAAAGCACAGAAATGCATCATAGTGCAAGCATATGTCACAGCTTTCCTCCCATTTGGGGGAAACAAAAAGGTTTTCCATTCCACACTGCTGTTTTTCCCCACCCCAAAAGGGGCAATTGCATGACAGTTAGATAAATAATATCTCTTACATACTTATTAGACTCAATAAGTGGCCCTGTGCAAACAATTTATATTTAATTAACATGATCATGCTACTAAGTTTTAATTAAAAGTTCATTTAAAAAACACCTCCCATGTTATCGCTCAGTTTATTTGTTTGTCGCCCCCCCTCCCCACATCCTGTACATGCATTTAATGTTGTGCTATTTGATAGTTCAAGCTACACAGCTCACTTGGGTAAGTTCATAGGCAGTGATTTGCTACACGGAGACCACGTCTATGTAAAGAAACTCCTGTATGCAGCAGATGATGGAAAGCCACTCATCATATGGGAATTAGGAATTAACTGTCGTTGCATTCCAAATGTCACTGCTGCTGTTGTTGCTATTATTATTATTATTATTATTATTATTATTATTATTATTATTTCTAAACCACCCCATATAAACTCTGACCAGTTTACAAAAGATTAAAACATTAAAAACGATAGACAAAATTTAAGAACATAAAAAACCCACAACAGACAGTAATGCGCAAAGACAACAAATATCTAAATACAACTTTGTGCAATCAGCCAAAAAAAAAAAAACAGATCCGGGATTGATTAAAACTCATTACATGCTGCCAAATGCTTGAGAAAAGAAAAGAAAAAAAGTCTGGCACCAAAATTATAGCAGTGTTGGTGCCAAGCCTCGGGGAGATCATTCCAAAATTGTGGGGCCACCAAGAAGGTCCTCTCCCTGTTGCCGTCTTCTGAGCCTCCCTCGGAGTAGGTACCCAGAGCAGAAGTTGAAGAGCAGAGGTGCGGAATTTCAAGCCTGTGGGTCCTAATTTGGCCCTCCAGGTTTCCCCAGATTACTATGCTCAGCACATTACTTCCTTTGGCTTCTTCCTCAATTCTGACCCTTGCCTACCTCTTGACCCCGAGTACGCTCTTTGTCTCTAGAGATGTCGGAGAAATCTGCAACGGAATTGAATGAGTTTGGATTTACGGAAATTGGAGCCGAGCAATAACGAGACGATACAGAAAATGGATTTAAATGGGGCCACATGTATTTAACGATCTGCAAAGGGGATTGGAATCCTAAAGGGGCATCCCCATAAGGCTTGTCACAGGCCTGTTCCTGAATCAGGTGAGCCTGTGGATTGGTGTCTGGCAATTCGCCATCCCATGGGCTCCCCCTTGTGGAGTAGGGAGACCTTCTAGTATCACCCCCCCCCTCAGGCTGCATGGCTCTGAGTCGGTGAGGAAGGTTGGCCTCAAAGGTAACTCTTATCTCTCCAGCTAGGCTGCGGGGCTCAAAGCTGGGAGCCTCAGGAATTACCAATCACCACAACTGTGCCTGTGAATGCTCGCCGCCCTAAAACCCCGCTCTGGATGCCCATTCCTACCAGCCTAACAGCAAATGTGACCAAACTATAGAATATGGACCAGATCAACCTAGTTGATACTCCAAGCCTGACTTGTAGTATGGAGTAGGCAAAACCAGTCATGACCAAAGTAGATCATGAGCACAATAAATCCTACTTGGCCCCCTAATGGCGACCAGAAACTCACACTGCCTACAGGGAGGGAGGGAGGGAGGGAGCCACATGATCAAAGAGGAAGCTGGGAGGGGATGCATCGGTTTTGACAGATCTATGCCCCTCCCAGCCTTGTGGCACCAGCCACAGCGCACCAATGTCATACCTGCATGTCTTGCCACTCATCCCACCCACAGTGGTCTCCCCACACCCAGGCCAGGGCCGGGCGTGGCAGAAAGGCATTTCTACAAATTTGACCCATGGATTCGGCAGCAGACCCATTTTTCCCAAGTCCCATGGATTCCACAGTCCTGCGGCCCATTTTTTTTTCCCATTCTGGAATCTGACGCAAATTAATCATAGGAAAATTTGTAAATGAACAAACAAACAAAAACACCAGTGGATGAACATGTGCATTTCCTCCCTAGGCTGAAGTATGAAAATGTGCATTTTGGGGTGGAAGGACTTGCACATTTTTGCAAGTGCAAATCGCTCTAAATGTGAATTTGATCAAATTTGGAAAATTGAAGTGGGGGGACAGATTCTGCCAAGGAGCAGGCGGTGGAACGAAAGGCACCTGACAACCTGTGAAACACAGATGTTGTTACAAAATCTGGACGTCCCTATTTGTCTCTACTCCTGAATCCCTGCTTCCTGGCTCATTTCAGATGGCTTATGGAGAGAACGACATTGCTATACTTAGAGATAAAGATGTGGTGAAGGTTCTTAAGTGGCCCAGCCTTCGTGGTCAGGGATTGTGCGAGAGGCAGTGTACATCTGCAGAGTGGATGCCAGGGATCATTGCCATGTACAAATCTAACACACACTCCACTCATCATAATGACAGGCATTTTGCTAGTATTAAATAACAGTGGGTTATTACTTTTAATTGCAGATAGGATGTAGCCTAATACCCAGGAGGCTAATTTGTTTATATTAGTGGGATGGATCCATTGCTTCAAACACAGACTGCAGAACTACTGGTAGATTGCATTACACCATTTAAATAAATAGTAGTAATTTGTCAATGTCATCTTAGCTTCAATATTTTACTTTTCATTCCCAGGAAACGGTACTCCCAATTAAGATGACCTCTCCTTTCTTCCCCCTGAATCTTCTTCTTAATGGAGATGATTCTCTATGGTCTTTTAATTCATTCCAAATCGAGCTGCAACCATGTTTTAAATAATGATGTGCTTGTCAATAAATGTCTGAGTCAAATTAGCCTTTCTGATTTTCCAAGAGGCATTTATAGTAGAGTAGGATATTTTTTTATATTCTTTTAAGGGATGAGTCAAACTGAGATGAACGTTCACAACCAAACATGTCTGACCAGTCTCAGTCTTAAGGGGAAAAGGCTGGTAAAAAAAAACAACAACTTTGGAAACTTTGAGTGGGTAGAAATTCATATCCCTCTCCAGTTGCAGGAGGGAAGTCAGGAAATATGTCCTTCTGTATGTACCTGAGACAATCAGAGCTCAAACAGATTAGGGCTTTAAAGGTCACAAACAGCATCTTGAATTGGGCCAAAAAGCCAATTGGCAAACTCTGCCACTGTTTCAAAACAGGTGAGATTAAAGTCTGTCCCCATTCTCTGCAATAAACTTAACTGCCCATTGTACACAATAAGTCAATGAAGTCTTCTTATTTGTTTTTCACAGTTTAGTTTAGCTGGGATGCTTCTCCACAATACTCAATGTGTAATAATTTTCACATGAAGAATCTAAAACCATGGATACTTGCAGCATATTGACTAATAAAGGTTTACTTTTTCATACATGTGGATGAGAATTTTATTCAGTTCATTTCCTTTTGATAATTTTAAAATCACTTCACTGGCTGCCAATTAGTTTCTGGGCGAAGTATAACGTGTTGGTTATTACCTTTAAAGCCCTATAGCAGGATTGCCTTCCCCTGTACAATCCACCCCACACACTCAGGTCCTCTGGGAAGAATTTACTCCAGTCAGCCAAAACTAGGCTGACAACCATTACCCAGAGGACCTTCTCTTCTGCTGCTCCCAGACTGTGGAATTGGCTGCCGGAGGATATTCGTCAACTTAACAGTCTCTCTGACTTTAAGAAAGCAATCTCTTCCGGCAGGCCTACCTAGCTGAATTTTAAGAGTTTCATTGTTATTTTAATAATGTATTGGTTTTATATGTTTTTAATCAGTTTTATGTATTTTATACTATTTGTATTTAATGCATTGGCTGCCTGTATGTTTCTGAGCCCAATGCAAAGTGCTGGCTTTAACCTATAAAGCCTTACATGGTTTGGGACCACAATGCCTGATGGAACACCTTTCCCGACAATACGCTCAACATCTAAGGCCCTCCTCCTGGTGCCTACTCTGAGGGAAGCTCAGAGGATGGCAACAAAGGAGAGTGCCTTCTCAGTGGTGGCCCTCAAATTATGGAATGATCTCCCCAACAAGGCTCGTCTAGCACCAACATTGTTATCTTTTTGGCGCCAGGTCAAGACTTCCCTCTTCTCCCAGGCATTCAACATTTAACAGCATGTACTAAGTTTTTAACTGAGCACAGAAATATATTTAGGCCTGGCTGAGAGTACACAGTTGTTTTAAATGTATACTGTTTTTATAAATTGTCTGGTTTTGTGGTTTTATGGTTTTAAATTTTGTATATCGATTTTTAATGTCCAAAGTTTTAATTTTTGTAAACCACCCGAGAGCTTTGGCTATGGGGTGGTATAAAATTAAATAAACAAATAAATCCAGATGGAGAGGCGGGTAAGAAATGAATATATGATAATGCAAATTTCTTCAAAAAAATGGATGAAAAGAAACTGATATTTATTTTTAAAAAGAATGTGGGAGAAAGTCAACCTGACATCTAGGTTGAGGGCTTTTAGTGCTTAGCTCTTTAAAGCTTGGCTTTGAATCTCTATGTATCGAGCCACATTTGTGTGGCACAACTAGGGTTGCCATCTCTTTTTTTCTGACAGGCTCCTCATCTTTAACAGCTACACTTTGCTGGGAATAGCTGTACCTATTGGATTTGAATGGCATAGATGGGTGAGAAATTAGTTCAGTTCATTTTTATTTATTTATTTCATAAGAACTTACCAGTATTCACAAATTTCATCATAAATGAGCTGGAAAGAACAGGAGACATTTTTTAAAAAAAAAATCAAATGTGGAAGAAAGTGAAAGTGACAGATTCATCCACCCTCACTTTTTAAATAACAGCTGAAGAGTGACGCTGGAATATTCCCACGAGGACCAGCGCCACCTCCCCTATGGCTACAATCCTGCTTAGAACCCAAATAAACAATTATGCAGCACAGAATGTCCGAAAAGCTCTCAAAATGCTGTGCCGGTCCTCCCAGAGTTGAATTTCTCAACAGACATCAGAAGCACGTATCCTAAACTAATGGAATTATGAGGTCATTAAACTCGGTAGCCTGTCTTTGCTATTGATCTGAAGTCTCTAAAGACCATCATTTGAACTTTAATAGAATTGTATTCCCCCTCCCTATTATTGCAATTTTTTCTTTCTACAGATAAGTGACTCCAATTTACATCTCTGAAAAGCACTAATCCACCAAACTGTGGAAACTGTCTGGCAAAAGGAGGTCATAGTGCTTATAAATCAACCAACCAAGGAAGGCATCTCTAAACACAGGCAGTCTCAGAACCTAAGGG
The DNA here is from genome assembly GCA_029215795.1 of Anniella stebbinsi. Taxonomy (NCBI): domain Eukaryota; kingdom Metazoa; phylum Chordata; class Lepidosauria; order Squamata; family Anniellidae; genus Anniella; species Anniella stebbinsi. The sequence continues at coordinate 19,875,744 of JARDYH010000001.1, forward strand.
CCAGTTCACACATAGTCCAGTTGTAGATATTTTTTTACATGATGTGGCAGAGGACAGAAGGAGGGGCCATAGCTCAGTGTGACAGAGCACCTGCTTTGCATGCAGATGGTCCAAGGACACATTACTGTTCATATGTGTGTGGTGAGGTGCATGACACTACCCCCACCAACGAGGTTTTGCTCCAGGTACCATCGGTTGTGGTTGGTAGACTATCCTCAACAAGGAATGGGTTTTTTTTCTGTTATGGCCCCAATTCTTTGTAACTCCCTCCGATTGGTAGTTTGGCAGGCACAGTCTTTCCCATCTGTTTTTGCAGGGAGAGTGGAATATTGTCTTTTTCATTGTGACTTCAGCAATTCAATTAAACAAACACCTTTTCTCTTCTTCTTCTTCTTCTTCTTCTTCTTCTTCTTCTTCTTCTTCTTCTTCTTCTGGCACCCTCAAAATGGCCTCTCCTACAGATCTTAATACTCAGGCAGGTTCATACTGAGACAGGTGGTGTCTTAGAGAAGAACATAAGATTGTAAGAAGAGCCCTGCTGGATCAGACTGAGGGTCCATCTAGTCCTGTACTCTGTTCACACAGTGGCCAACCAGTTGTCAATGGGGAACCCACAAGCAAGACATGAGAGCAACAGCACCCTCCCATCCAGGTTCCCAAGCAACTGGTGTGTTTAGGCTTACTGCCTCTAATACTGGAGGTAACATTTAGCCATCAGGACTAGTTGTTATTGATAGCCTTCTCCTCCAGGAATTTATCCAAGCTGCTTTTAGAGCCATCTAAATTGGTGGCCATCATTAATTTGATTTGATTGTTAACTGCCTTGGGAACCATTATATTTGAAGGGGAAAATACAGTCTATACATATATTAAGGATGATCAATGGCCACTGGCCATCATTGCATCTTGTGATAGCAAATTCCATAGTTTAACTATGTGCTGTCTGAAATAGGGGTGTCCAGAACTGGTATTCTGTGCCCCAAAATTCGAGGCAGTGCTTCAATGAGGTGATTCTCTGCCCCGATATCCAGAGTGCGGCCCTCTCTCCACTCTGCTGGATAGTTTTGTGAAAAACCGCTGCATTTGTGGGTAACTGCTACATTCTCGTCGATGGAAATTAACGTAAATGCTCACAGCTCCCTTGGTTTTAAAGATAAACACATCAAAATTGGCACATTGTAGCAAGTCGAGTCAACAGCTTCCCTATAGGAGGCTACATGGGAGGAGGAGGAGGAGGAGGAGGATTCCCCCACACACACACTTGAAGCCCAGCCAGCCAATAGAAGTAATAGTTTAACTGAGAAATAAACAGCCTGCCTTACTCAGGTGTAGAAGCTAATTCACCCACAATGTCAGCCCAGCGGCACCACTGTGGCTGACTTCTATGAGCCCAAGCAGAAAGACGCAACCAACCAACCAACCAACCAGCCCTGCGCTCCCTCTCCACCCCCCAAGGCCAGAACCAGCAACAGCAGTCAGTGGCTGAATTTGGACAACACAATAGTCAATGGTGGGGTAATGATCAAATTTACAGTTGTTCAGCTAGGGGGTACTCCCCACACAATATGGTAATAAATAATCAACTGTGGTGTGGATTAGGATCAGTGCTGAGTTGACTATGGCAGCACTCGGACGACACAATAGTCAATACAACTGACGACTGTTCCCCCCCCCCCCAGTTGCTTATTGTGTCATCCGAATTCAGTCAGTGTTTCCTATGCCTCATGATGGAACATTATCAAAGTGTGCTTTATTAATTGTGTACTGGTTGTGTGCACTGCACAACCCCAAAACACACAAACATACAAGAAGAAGACACTTCTAACTTTGAAGCCAAGTGCTGCTGGGAAGGCTCAAACCATTAAGGAAATGATGATGATGATGATAATAATAATAATAACAATAATAATAATAATAACAACAACAATAATAACAACAATAATAACAATAATGATAATAATAACAATAATAATAATAATAACAACAATAATAACAACAATAGTAATAATAACAACGATAACAACCCCATTCATAAAGCCATAGTAACAGCAGATAAAAATTACACCCCACTCAACTTAGCACTACAAAATGAAGACCAAACATGACCACTCAAACTCGCAGAGAAAAAAGCAGCACTCCATGGGAAGCACTACAACATAATACAGAACCCACAAATAAAGAAAGAACAATCGTGTGAATGGCTCAGGAAGGGTGAGGATTCCTAACAGCTATGCAGGATCAAGTTTGAGCAACCAAGAACTACACCCAATACATCATAAAAGGTAACAGTGCCACAACAGACCTATGCAGGAAATGCCACCAGTTCCAAGAAACAATTGACCATGTAACAGGAGGATGTAAAATTCTGGCAGGAATGGACTATACAGACATAATACAGCTGCAAAATATAATTCACCAACAACTGGCCATCAAATTCAACCTTATCAAACAACCTACACCATACTATACATATTCACACAAAACGATCTTGGAAAATGCAGATCTTAAAATATACTGGGACAGAACAATTCATACAGACAAGACAATACCCTGCAACCGACCAGAAATAATGGTCATAGACGAAAAAGAAAAACACACATACCTCATCGACATAGCAATACAGAATGACAAAAATGTTGTTGAAAGGAAGAAGAAAAGAGAGACAAATATACACCACTGGCCATGGAAGTCAAAGAACTATGGCATCAGGAAAAGGTCACAATTATTCCATTAGTCACATCAGTCACCAGCATCACATCAAACAATCATACAGAAAACCTTCAGAAACTGGGCCTACCAAAATACATCCACACCAATATCCAGACAGCAGCCATACTTAAAACATGCTCAATTGGCAGGAAATTCCTGAATCTGTAAAAGACAGCATGACTTGGCAAAGCCCATCATGTTCGTCTAGAAAAACCACCACGAGTGAGAAAGAGGTGAAATACTAATATTAGCGCAACCCAGCCCTGCAAGGCGGGACAGGCAGGCACATTGGAGGAAAAAGCTTCAACAGAACAGGCAGGCACATGCTGGGGGTGGAACAGGTGAAATGAAAGAAGCATATAAAGACAGCCAAATGAAAACAGCCCCCCGTTTCTCCTTCTCTCTCTGAAAAAGAAACAGAGTCATCATGAGATCTCTCTCTCTCTTTCTCTCTCTGACTGAAACAAATGCTGCAAGTCTAAGAACAGTAAGGAGTGAGTGGAATCGAGGACCATGAGAAAATTCCCTCCCCCGAACACTGTGATTGGAGGAGAACAGAACACGGTCACGGACAGCGCTGTGGCAATTCCTAATTGGTTAGCCACGGATGTGAATATCAATGATCAAAACTGCCCCACCCCATCACCCCATGTTCCTCATTGGGAGGTTTTCAATTCGACACACCACACACACAAAACAGCCATGTTCCTTATCGCGACACCACACAGGTACAAAACAGTGGCACTGAAATTATTTGATGGGTTTAGGAGCGGCCAATCCCTGCTCTGGAAGATCAAAGGCACCACGGATGTTTGCGATTATCAGATAATTCCGGGGCAGAGAGCACACCCCTAATGATCATATACATGTTGGGGGAGAGGCCAAAGCTCAGGAGAACATCTATAGCTCAGTGGGACCTGCTTTGCATGCAGAAGATCCCAGGTTTGATCCCCAGTGTCTCCAGGTACAGCTGGAAAAACTCCTGCCTGAAACCCTGAAGAGAAGTTGCCAGTGGCTCAGTTCGGACAACATATTAAGCAACGGAGAGGTAAATAACGTACTGACTGTGCCTTAGGCAGGAGGAGCTCCACAGACGACACTCTGCAGCCGGCGCTGCTCGGAACCGGCAAATGCCCCGGCTGCAAGAAACTTGAGGTGGTCATTTTGGTTGCAGCCTCTCTTCTGCCGGCTACATAGAGCAGCTGGGGGGTTTTTTTGGGGGGGGGGGGCTGCTCTAGAAAGCAGAACTCTATTCTGAAACGGAATAGTCCACGGAGAGAGGGGGGGCTGAATTCGGACTAAATTTTAAACAATGGGGCTTCGGGCTAAACAACGTGCAAGCCCGTTGTTTCGCTCCATTGTTTAAAGTGCCTGATTAACGTACTGTCAGTTGTGTGTGCGTTGTGTGTTGCCCTCCAGACAACATAATAAGCAACACAACTGACGATTGTTCCCCCCCCCTTCTCTGTTGCTTAATGTGTCGTCTGAACTGAGCCAGTCAGTATCGACAATACTGAGACACATGAACCAATGGCCTGACTCTGCATAAGGCAGCTTACAATGTTCCTATGTACTCAGAAGGACTCAGAAGTAAGAAGTGAGTTCAATAGGACCTATTTCCAGGTAGGTGTGTATAGGATTGCAATGAAAGGAAGAAAGGAAGGAAAAAAGTGATTCCAAGACTTGGTTCCATACCCCACTGGGGCTCCAGTTTACATCTGAACTGGTCCTTGGAATATCTAAAATAGAAAATGATACTTGTTGGATTTAATACTCCTATATTGCATTGTTCTAGAATATATGGAAGAGTACAAAGCCACCAGTAGATGAGTTGCATCAAAGGAATCAGGCTCTATGAACCTACATTACAGTGCATTTAAAACAACAGCAGTACAAGTGTACTGTATTTCCATGGCAAGACAGTACACTTGCAAATAACTCAAGTATAGTTGATCATGTGCAGGAGAATCACTTTTAATTTGAAGCCCTGGTTGGAAGATGGATTGTCATTTGGAGGCTTGCCTTGATGATTTCCCTCCATGTCACCTGTGACTAGATAAGGGCTTGATTGAGGGCATTAGGGTACTATTAGACATGACAGCATCATGAATACATCTGAGTCATGACAAGTGCCAATCAAAGGCGGCTGATGTGCAAAGATTGAAAGTGCGGGGTGGGGGGTGGGGGGTGGAGAGCTAAATCCTTCCTAGGCCCACCCTTGTCACTCCAAAAATACTTCTTCCCTGATCTGAAATCAGGTGCTGCTGCTGCTGTTGTAGTTTAAACAAAGAGCTGTGTTTTTTTTCTAATTCCCGACTGATCCTTTTTGGGTAGCAAACTTGAAACAATAGGAAGGTTGTTGGTGAGATGGATAGTAGCCAATCAACCCCTGCCACTTCACTATTTGCTCAAAGTAGCAGACTTTTTTCACCTCATTGACTGCCTAGGAAAGGAAAAGCCCTATTTTCATTGAATACAGTGATGGTATTCCCCAAATAGCTCCACTACTCGAAAATACTACATCCATCTTCACACACACACACACACACATACACACACTTATCATTTTATTATGTCCCAGTTAGGGATGGAGGAGAAATTTATTCAGTTCACATTTTAATGTGAACTTACATAATTTCATACTTTTGAATAACTACAGCTGGGATCATTTAGCTTGGAAAAAAGAAGAGTAAGGGGAGACATATGTGTGGAGAATGTGGACAGAAATACATTTTTTTCTCCCTCTCTCATAATACTAGAACCAATGGGGTCATCCCATGAACCTGATTGGTGAGAGATTCAGGACAGATGGAAGGAAAGCCATCTTCACACAACACATAGTCAAACTATGTGACTTGCTACCACAAGATGTAGTGATAGCCACCAATTTGGATGGCTTTAAAAGGTAGTTAGACAAATTCCTGGAGGAGAAGGCAATCAATGGCTACTAGTCCTGATGCCTCAAAGCTACCTCCAGAATCCAAGACAAGTAAGCCTATATACACCAGTTGCTAGGGAACAGGGGCCGGAGGATGCTGCTGAACCTATGTCCTGCTTGTGGGTTCCTGGTCAAATGTTAGTTGGCCACTGTATGACAGAATGCTAGACTGGATGTACTCTTGGTCTGGTCCAGCATGACTCCCATTGTTTTTTGTTTGTTTTTTGTTTATCTGAACTGAAACTCAGTTGTTCGTCAAATTCTGGACTTCTCTGAATTTGTCAATGGAATTCTCAATTTTTTTTAAATGCATATGAAAACTTGTATACTAGGGGAAATAATATTAAAAAGTATTATATTAGGTAATTACTATATTAGCTTGCAAAAGTGTGTATACTAGCAAAAATGCATAGGAGAAACATGTACTAAAATGCTCATAAATTTTCATGTGAACTTAAAAAAAAAAAGAATCTGAACGTTTGGGATGAACCAAATTTAAAATAAGAAAACTGAGAACCTGGAGGAAACTGAAATGGACAGACATCCTATAATCGCAGGGCATTGTTCAATGGTACACGATGCAATAAATTTCTTGAAGCTACACATATATGAGTCTGGATGACACCTGGACAGAAGTTCAGCAGGGAATGCCACATATTCCACTTTCAGTTCCATACTGGCAGAAAGGTGGGATAAAATGTACTAATCTATACATAAAACAAATATTCTGAACATTAAATGTGATTTTGGGGGAAACAGTCTGAAATTCCATTACCATTGCATGTTACCATTACAAAAGCAATGTTATACTCACAGCAGCCTTTTGAACAGTGTCCATTTGGCTTTTATTTTTCTTATTGTGAACTGTGCCTACATATTAAGTTTCTCATTAGAGGCAAGGACTGGCCTTCTTGATGTGACTCTTACAATCAATCATTCTCATCCAAAATAAATAAAACGACGGAGATCTCAGGCGCAGTCACAAAAAGTCTTTGGTGTGTGTAACAGGCCTTTGCTATTGTAGCAAAACAACTAGGCACATTAGGTTTTTCCTCAAGTCTGGTGGGGTTGGGTGGGGGAGAGAGAATCTATTCATTGTGTATAAAACCTTTTGCACTTTGACATAAAGTTCTTTCAGCAAAACCTTTTTCTTTTTCTCCCCTGATTGAAGCAAACTTAAACCATATTCCATTTCACAAAAGCAAAATGTGCTGAACATGTGCCTTTGGAGAGAGGAGGAAGAAGGGGGAAAAAGGAAGCATGTGTTTCGACCTCTTCGACAAGAAGATTCTTTCTAAGCAAAATCTCCTGGGAAGGACCATTACCCCCAAAAGCTGAGGAGCTCAGGAAAAAGGGTGAAGCAGCAATAGATCAAGCGCTAGCAAGCTGGAAAGCCTGCGCTGCAGAATAAGTGATATTTAATATGCACTTTCGGAGGCTCCCATTGAGTGCCCTGTTAGGTAACCCGGATCAGGATGCTTGTTTAGTGGATAAAAGTGTAACTTTAGAAATTGGCAGGAACTATGTGTGCCTGGCCACCTGTATGCTCAGCCAGATATGGTCAGGAATCTCAGACTGCACACTTAAAAAGAAATAACAATAATAATAGTAATGATACAAAGTTTCTTCTCTTTCACTTCCTTAAAACTGGCAGGTTCAAAAGAACCATTTATGTAAAGAACTTCCCAACCCAGATCCAAGATGCATGCATTAAGCTAGCTGATGAAGCTCAACCTTTGTCTTCGTATTACTGAAATAACATTTGGATCCTTCTCCTCTCTTCCCTTTGGCTGTGAAAACAAAGTGAACAGGAACGGGTTGGAGGAATTTTATTTTCAAGGAAGGCAGGGCACACTAATAAGTCCTTGTGTCAACAAGAGTATTTGGTTGCCCAAATAGTTCTCCTATCAATAATAATAGAAGCTGCCTGAAAAAAAGAAAAGAAAAATGAAATAACCTACAATGGCCCAAACAGTCTATTAGCATAAAGCATTAATACTTTCAGAGGCACCAAAAAAAAAGAGGGCTTGAGAGATTGGTCTGAACATTTTGTCAGAAGACTATAATGTCTTCCAAGATCTCATTACACCCGTGCCCATTTGGGTTCCACAAAAATGGAAGAATGGCATGAATTTATGGCCCAATACATTCAGCATTGGCCCCTTGGTTATTGAGTCGGATTAGCAGATTTACGACTCATCCAAACAGTGTGGGCAAAGTGATGCCTTGACGTTCGCACCGCTGATCCCTGAAAAGCAGCAATAAGTTAAATGGCTGGAGAGCTGACAGCCACTCTGGCTTTTTGGCGAAATAACAGGTGACATCCTGCCATTCTACAAAAGGCACAGTTTGTGGATGCACAGACACCATACTTCCAGTGGTAGATTCTAAGAGTGTGGCGAAATAAAATAATAATGGTTGAGAGACTGCTGAGCAGGTGAAGCACTAAGCTGGGACCTCAACTGCTCTTTTCTGCCTTTCAAGGATGTGGAGCCACTTTTGCCCTGGTGGACTTGACATAGGGGGACCAGATAAAATCCAGGTCAGGGCTCATGTAACTTTAACAGTTGTAGAGCAAAGGGAATTTCAGCCAGTGTCATTTGTATGCAATTAGTTCCTGGTGAAATTCCCTCTTCATCACCACAGTTAAAGTTGCAGGGGGCCTGCCTTCTTTTGTATATGGTCACTCTAGTATAGTGCCTGCAACTTTAACTGTGGTGATGAAGAGGGAATTTCACCAGGAACTAACTACATACAAATGACGCTGGCTGAAATTCCCTTTTCTCTACAACTGTTAAAGTTACATGAGCCGTGACCTGGATTTTATCTGGTCCGCCTACTTGACACTAGAAAGTAGCAATGTGAACAACCTCAGAATGGGTGAATGCTCTTTTGGCCCCTTTGTCCATTAAGGACAATTGGGTAAGATCTAGATTTAATAATCAAGACCCACTGAAATCAAGATCAGGTAAAATGGCTGATTAATGAAGGTACAAAGCCATAAGTTATACACACATGGTTGTGACATTTTTCCCAATGGGTGCAGCTAGTGACCTATAAAGTCCTATACAGCTTGGGACCAGGCTACCAAAAATACTGTCTGCCTTCTCCCAAGCAAACCTGCCGGGTCCTTAAGATCTTTTGGAGAGGCCATTCTTTCGACACCACCATCAAAGGTGCATTGGTGGTGACACAAGAAAGCGCCTTTTTGGTGGCTGTTTCCAGTCTGCAGAACTCCCTCCCAAGAGAGACTGGGCTCATTCCCTCTCTGCTATGCTTCTGCCAGCAGGCAATGGCTGCTTTATTAGGAGAGCCAGTGTGGTTTAGTGGTTAGAGTTTTGAACTGGGAATCAAGAGATCTGGGTTCTAGTCCTCACTCAGCCATGGAACCTCACTAGGTGACATTGAGCCAGTCGCAGATTCTCAGGCCAACCTACCTCAAAGGTTTGTGTTGTGAGGATAAAATGGAGAGGAGGAGAATTATGTACACCGCCTTGGGTTCCTTGGAGGAAAATAAGCAGGATATATAGATAGAAGTTTTTTGGCCTGTAAGTGGGACTGCTGTTTAGAGTGTTGTTGTTTTTATTCCTCTGTTGTTATGTTTTTGTTGTATTTTATGTGTATTGTTTAAACCAATTTAACTGTCTCTAAAAGCCACCTTGAGTGTCATTTGTTTGATCGAAGGCAGGGTACAAATCAAATCAAATCCATTAATAAAAAGCAGACTTGCCTCTGAAGTGAAGCTGGGCTGTGCATGAGGCTTTGTTCACATTTCAGCTTTGGAAAGGTAGACATCCTCCGTATCTCCCAAAATAGCATCTTTTGCTTTCATTTCTTTAAACACCGATGAGGGGATGTGGGATTGAGTGACTAACAGGCCCACACTCTAATCGTAGGGTACGTCTTTTATTTATTTTTTTAACCAGGGGCTCTCCAATCCTTGTGCAAGGGAGGGAAAGGATGGGACCATCAAATAACCGTTCTTCCAATGCTACCAACCCTGTCTATGCAAAAAGCCTTATAATGGATTTCAATCATCCTAATTTCTTAGCAGCTGCATGTAGCCTGGAGACGCCTCTAATATGTGTACCAATCCCATGCAAATTTCTCAAAAAATATGGGGGTGGAAGGGAAAGGCATATTTTCCCCCAGAGAAATGCTGGTGGCAATTTCATGATTCTCAACAGCAAAACACACTGCTAGTGTCATTTACCTGCAAGAGGAGCTTCTCACAAGGCCACTCCAGTCTCTATTGAGTTTTCCCCCACCTTCCAACAATTTTAGCTCCCCCCCCCCTTGAGGCAGGAGGAAGGGGTAGAAGGCAGTATTGGACCAGTATCAATCAGCCTCTTCAAAAAAAATTCAACCTGAGACCAACTTTTTTTCTGATAACATTGATACCCACCCTCCCTCCTTGAAACTGAAGTATTGTCTCCAAATATTCTCCACTATTTGGGTGGGAGGCTACCATTTCCCAGCCACCCACCCACCCAAAATGCACATCAGACTGACAACACAGTTGCTGCTGCATATATTTAGAAAAAAAGGAAAGCAGCTATACTGCCAATGGTGAGTCCCACCTCTGAAAAATACAAGGCTGGCCCTACTATTAGTTGATATGAGGCAGGCTTCTCGGGCAGCAGATGCTGGGAGGTGGCAGCAAAGGAGAATACTATTAGCAATGTGGCCTATCCTGCAGCCCCTAAGCTAGACTGCTGCCTTTAGGTAGAGCGGAGAGTGTTGCCGCCAGTGTCGAAGGATGATTCAACTGCCAGCCCAGTCACCATTTTACCTTCTACCTCAGTCAGCAAAATGTCTTGGACCAGCCTTGTGATGGAGAATTTGTCCTTCCCCAGTGTTAAAGCCAAGGAGATAAAACTTGGCACCATGATAGCCTTTATGTAGGGCTTTAGCGATGTCAAATTTGAAGCAGGCTGGTTCATCCATTGATTTTTAGGAATTTGTTTAACTTTGAGGTTTTAAAATTATTATTTTTTTAAAACCGTAATTTTTAAAGATAAAGAGAAGAAAATTGGCATCATGATAGATCTTAAGAACGGCTTTAGCCATGCCAAGTTTGAAGCAGATCGGTTTATCCATTGATTTTTTTAAAAAAATGTAAAATTTAAAATTTACATTTAAAAAAAAAACATCATTTTTTTAAAGATAAGGAGCTGAAACTTGGCATCATGATAGATCTTAAGTAGAGCTTTAGCCATGACACGTTTCAAGCAGATCTGCTCATCTGTTGATTTTTAACAAGTTTCAAAACAAAATTGAACTTTAAACATAAAAAAATTAAAAAGCCAGCCAGCTGGCCGGCAGTAAGCCCTGTTAAGCAGCAGCTTGCAGCAGAGTGAGTATACAATCAGAAAAGATATTTGAGGGAATGGAAGAATGTATCACACAGAGTATAGCAATGAAGTACAACAAAAGCTACAAAAGTAGGAGTGAGTGAAGTTAATTTCAGTTATATTGGATGTCTCACTTGTTATTTCAGTAATTTCAATCTGAAGATGTTATGTAGAACAGATTTGTCTTAATTGTGTGTTGTAAAATCAGACATGTGACTGAGGCTATGTTCAGGTGGGCACCCCCCCTCAGTGCTGGACCCGCCCCCTGAGGGCAGACATGTTGGTGGGGATGCCTCTTTGGGGGCCGATCATGTTGTCCTCCTTTTGGGTTTCCAAAATATGGTCACCCTAATCTGCAAAACTGGGGCCAGATCTACACATTGTGTCAAATCATTACAAATGTGGAATATAAAGCAGAAAACAACACCGCGAAACCAGTGTATAGAATGTGGATTGTGCCCCCAACAGTGATCAGTCTGGGATGACTATCTCTTTATATGGCTTAGAATCATGACGCAGTGCCAGCTCTGAGGATCTTTGGGCAAGGCAGCCTCCATGGTCTCCCTCTCTCAGTGAGTCTATTTTCTCACTGCCATTGACACCAAGCCCTATTGCTCTTCCTCCTCTTTCTTATCATTGCTACAGCTTCCTTTGTTGACAGACAAGGAGCCAGGGAGCAAGGACTCGATGGCATCTGCTGCTCCACCTTCTCCTCACCATCACCGACTGGGCCAGGCAGAGAGTAGGTGAACAGGCAGGTTACAATTGTGAAGAAGAGGAGCAAGTCCATGGGATTTGTAGCCTTGGCAGAGGCCCAATCATGCCTACTATTGATGGCGCTCCGGTTTGTCTCTGTGAGGAAAAGCGTGCACAGAACTGGGACAGCATGAGCTTGGAGTTGGAAAAAGAAGAATCTCAATAAGATTGGGTTTGACAGATTTGCCCACCCTTAATCTTGTTCCCCTTATTGTATTCCAACACATCAGACTAGGAATCCGTCTTTCTGGAGCCCTTTTCAAATCCATTTTAATTCAGTGGAAGAGCTCTGGCAAAGTGTGCCAGGTTGGCATGTGATTAGACCACCTACTGCTTAGACCTCCTATGAGTGTGAGCCACACGCCATATTATGGAGATAACGACTTGGAAATTAGTCTCCAGAAACATTTCTCGCCCGTGAGAAATACACGAGGGCAGCGGTGGTAGTCAGTAGTTATAGGCCCTACTTGCTGTCAAAATTATGCAAATGAGGTCACGTGACCGGAAGTAAACAAAGCCATGCTGCCGGAAGTGACGTCACCACCTGTCAAAACAAAACCACGTGACCGGAAGTAAACAAACATCACATGACCGGAAATGACGTCATCGCCTGTCAAAACAAAACCACGTGGCCGGAAGTGACGAATGTAAACAAATGCCATGTGACCGGAACCGGAAGTGACGTAGGTATGCAACCCCCTCTTGTGGCCGGAACCGGAAGTGACATAGGTAAACAAATGCCAGGTGGCCGGAACCGGTAGTGACGTAGGTATGCAACCCCCTCTTGTGGCCGGAACCAGAAGTGACATAGGTAAACAAATGCCAGGTGGCCGGAACCGGTAGTGACGTAGGTATGCAACCCCCTCTTGTGGCCGGAACCGGAAGTGACATAGGTAAACAAATGCCAGGTGGCCGGAACCGGTAGTGACGTAGGTATGCAACCCCCTCTTGTGGCCGGAACCGGAAGTGACATAGGTAAACAAATGCCAGGTGGCCGGAACCGGTAGTGACGTAGGTATGCAACCCCCTCTTGTGGCCGTAACCGGAAGTGACCGGAAGTAAACAAAGCCATGCTGCCGGAAGTGACGTCACCACCTGTCAAAACAAGACCACGTGACCGGAAGTAAACAAACCCACGTGACCGGAAGTGACGAATGTAAACAAATGCCATGTGACCGGAACCGGAAGTGACGTAGGTATGCAACCCCCTCTTGTGGCCGGAACCGGAAGTGACATAGGTAAACAAATGCCAGGTGGCCGGAACCGGTAGTGACGTAGGTATGCAACCCCCTCTTGTGGCCGTAACCGGAAGTGACATAGGTAAACAAATGCCATGTGGCCGGAAACGGTAGTGCCGAATGTAAACAAAACCCAGGTGGCCGGAAACGGTTCAACAGTAACACGGGCCCCTCTGGGTGACACGTTCTGTAGGAACATGTCCAGGCATGTCTCCCCACAGCCCCTCAGCGGTTGGCTAAGGAATAACACGGGGGCCGTCTGGGTGACACGTCTGCAGGAACATGCCCAGGCATGTCTCCCCACAGCCCCTCAGCGGTTGGCTAAGGAATAGCTCGTGACCTGCCCCCTGGCCAATAGGAAGAGGTTTCAGAGACCCCAACACTAGGACAGGGCGTGCTGTGCTTTTCAGACAGCCGGGGCAAGCCGTCGGTCACAGTTGCTGATTTTTGGAAGAACATGGAATCCCCCAGCACCCCGATGAGGCCTACGGAATTTTCTACCCCGATGGCGCCAGGCAGGCCTAAACCCAGAAAGCGGTATATCAGTACCAGCTCTGACGATGAACAGTTCCCACCAACAAAGACCCCAGAGGAGGAAGAGAAAGATATCGCGGATATATGGCAAAGCTTATTGGATTCAATTTCCTTAGAAAACTCTATAATGCAGGTAAAACAGCTTTTTACACCTTTTTCTGGGGGCTATTTGTGTGGGAAACCGCTTGTAAGGTTTAAAGAAGATTACAAGTCTTCTTAACTTTCCAGGAGCCAGCTGCAGATACTGGAGCAGCTCAAGAATCTGAAAAGTCTGGCAGCACTAATGCACAACCGTCACCTACAGAACTCTGGAACGTGGCTTCTGCAGGCAACATTCACATTCAGGTGTGTGTGTGTGTGTGTGTGTGTGGGAGTCTGTGTGTCTGTGTGTCTGTGTCCTGTATAAAAAGTTTTCCCAAAAAATAATGTTAATAATTTTAAAATATCTTTTAGGCTCCTGAAGCGTTGGCAACCAACCAGCCTGCTCATCTCACACTGAAAAATCTTCTTGGACTACAAATTGATGAAGCACAGTATATTTTACCAAGACAGCGACGCGGAGCTATGCGTGGCATTGTCAGAGCCACCATTTATGGCATTTTGAAACAATGCCTAAATCAGTATCTGTATGAGAGCTGTATTGGTTGTACTATTCAAGCACCCGGGCAGAGCTCTCACGAATGTACAACATGGACAGAAATGGACATTTCCCAGAAATTACGCATTCTTTGTGCAAAACTGTGGTTTCAGCCTGTGTTGCATATTGTTATCCTCATTGCTTATTCTCTAAAATGTCTTGCTTTGACCTCAGAGAACGTGGACCAGGTCTTAATTCTGACTACAGAGATTAGTAGATCTGTAAATCCACGTACTCAGCTTGAAAAAATTATGAAGCCATCTGACCATACCTATCTTCAACATGTAGAACGGGTAATCAAAAATCGGCACTATAAGTCATTTCTTACCACTGTAAATGCAGTTTTTAGAAATTCTGTATAAATTCCTTCATTGTTAAAGTGTTTTGCATCATTGGGAATCAAAAAATAAAGAAAAGCAGAGCTGTTTGCAAGCAAAGGGATGATTATATTTTTTTCCACCACACATAATCCTATTACCATTGGGTGGGGTGGGGCGGCAGGGTCTATGACCCGGGGCATTTTTCCAAGACATAATACCACCAGGGCTGGGTGAGGTGTCAGGAGTTAAACAATGAAGGGTTTGGCTATGGTAGCACCTGGGACATTTTTCCAGGCCCCTAGGACACAATCCTATCACTGTTGTGTGGGATGCCAGGATCTGACAATTAAGGGGTGACAATGGAGCTATTTTCATTACAAATGCTTACACCTTGAGGGTCCTGAAGATGGTGAATATTTTAAATCAGCCAATGAGGGACTAGAAAGCCTAGGCAGAGGGGCTGCATCCTGAGCTGAAGCTGTATAAAGACACAAGGGGCTAGTCGCCATTGGTTTCTGGAGGAATCAGAAGTTATCCTGCATGAAAAATGGTGAGTGGTTTTGTCTATTGCTTCAACTGACTTTTTAAAAAGAAATTGTTTCTGCTTATTTATCACAGTTAAATATCCTAAATACAAGCTTGTTTTAATTTTGATTGGTTTGACAGTGTTTTGATTGGGGGTAGAAACTCGTTCTTTTACATGATAAAAAGAATTGGTCCAAGCAGATGACTGGGATGATTGATGACTGGGGTGTATTCAAGAGAATGTAGATACTTTTACTTAAATATAAGGTGTTTTACATTTATCACTATGAATCTTTTAAAATTGGGGCTATAAGCTGGGTTATAAATTGGTGCTATAAGCATGCTGCCACTTTAATTAAAACCCAAGTTCCTCACTTTTTTGTTTTAAGGTAATTCACAACCCCAGTGGTTTTACCATGCAGCGGCCTTTTTGGTACAGTTCAACACATTTTCGTTACATTGAATAAAGTAGTAATTAAACAAACCCAAAGTATGTATTTTAATACACAGACACAGCAGTAAAAAATAGCCATTTCAGAGTGCAACATGTAACAAAAACAGCCAGGCATTTTGCACTCATCCGATAGGGTGGTTTCTTGATCTTAAGCGTGCTTAAAAAACCATTTTCCTGTGATAAAGAGAATAAAACAGTTTTGGTTAAGAAGTACAGCATTAGCACAGTTTGTCTTTCACACAATTTCACAAAGGAGACATACCCAGCCTCCATTTTCATTGATCCACTGTGCCTTGGTGTTGAGTATATATTCTGTCATGAATTTAGCCATCTTCCTGGTGTTTTCATGAGTCATAGGAATTCCGCGAGTTTGTAGTTTCTTTACGAGAATGCCCCCAAACAGAAAAATGGTTAAAATACGTCCCCAATTTATTTCTCCATCAGCAAATTCCCCTTCCATCACAAGATTGAAAATTCTACAGGCATCATCCACAGAATTAAGTTCAAGAGTGTCCGTAAGTGACCATAGCTCCTTGTCAGCAAAATCGTGATTTGTTGAGGTAAGTTTCTGTAAAATCAGGGGTGTTCTGTGTTGAGATGTTTGTCCAGAAGTGCAGTTCAAATAATTTTCAAAGCATTTGTAAATATAATCAAACGATACAGGAGCCATTGCCCTTGGCGGTATAGTGAAAAATGATCAAGGAATTGCCCACTCTTTGTATTGTATCTGGTCTCATGCGGGCAGGTCTCAACATGCCCCAAGGGGACTGGCCACAGTTGCATACTCAAAATACTTGTGTTTTACAGATCGTGAAATGTCTTCCCCAAAGAAAAATGTTCTACCGGTGAGCCAGAGAACCATACCGGGGGCTTCACACACTAAAAACCAAGGTAAAGACAAACATGATTATTTTTGGGTTATTTTGTTAGACAGACTGTCATGAATATTTTTGTAAATGCTTAATGTTTATTTTTTTAAACAACCAGGCCCCGCACCTCAAGATTCAAAAAGTGAGCCATCGCCAAAGCCACAAGAGGACCCCCAAGCTTCAAAGAGTGACAGACCCGGAGGACACGGTAAAGCAAAAAGAAAACTCAAACACCTCACAGCGAACACTTTAGAAACATCACCACTTAAAAAACAGAAGCTGGTCCTTGCTGTCCCTTCTTCTACTTCTTATAATGACTCGCTTGCAAAGCTCATGCAAGATGTTATGGCATCTTTGAGTGCCGGCTTACTGAGACCCCATGCCTTAAAAAAATATGTGAAAGCTGCCCAGGCTAAAATTTCTGTCATACAAAAAGGTTTGGACAGGCAGCAAGGAGCAGGACGGCTGAAGAAACGTAGCCGCACACACAAAGAGCTAGCATTAAAATACATGTCAAAGCGTATTAGGAATGCTAAACGTATGAAAGTAGGGGTGAAAAGAAGCCCCTCGCTGTTAAAACTTTTAAGACAAATCAGAGACACTACGGCTCCAAAGGCCTCTCCGACCACTGCCTGCAATGTGGACCCCCCACAACCCACCCAGATGACTGGTTTAGAGGCTGAGGGGTCAGCCATTCTGAGTGCGGATGAATCCCCTACAGACCCTGGACTAGGCACCCCAGAAACCCAGGAGGAACACCCTCTAACTCCCAATGAATTGCCAAGAGTTTATCTGGAGAGGTTGAATAGTTGGGAGTGGCATTCACCACGCCAACCCGTTTCTCGATACGGAGAAACCTTCAGGTTTGCCAACCTGGAGCAATTAAACCATCCACTGCTGGTGCAAGAGGCAATCCAAGAGGCTGTACAGGGCCTGCTTGATGATCTTTACGTGAGGTTACATGATGAGGATTTTGTTCAATTACGTCTAGATGGCGGAGGACTAAATGACGCTCTCTTCACTGTGAGGAGGGTCAGGGGGGGCCTGCATGCTTCAGATCTGATGGACAACCTCGCAAACCTTATGCAGAGCAATGCAGAGATCCACCTTCATGGGACATTGCGCTTAAATGTATGGGTTATCCGTAACAGTGGAGGACGGGGCCGTAGAGTTATAAGTACTCTGCTTCACAGCCAGTTAGTGCAAAAGAAAAGGCGTTTTTTAGCGGATCTAAACAGTACTGGTAGCAATCTGTGTTTTGGTGGGAGTCTCTTGGCAGTTATGGCCCCACAAAGACCCACCTTTGGGGAGTTAATAGATGGGGCGAGGCAGCTGTATAGAGAGCTTGGGTTTCCCGATGATGACAAGATAATGCTGAGTGATGTGACTGCCTTTGAAAGGCATTTCAAAGTAAATATCGCCGTGGTCCTGCACGGGACTAAGGGCTGGGAGATATTCAGGACTGGAGACCCTGTACACACCCAAACTTTTCACCTACTGCTGCACGATGAGCATTACTATGGGATTCTAAACGCCAAAGCATTCTTTGGTAGTAAAAATTATTGTAGCGTCTGCGGCAACGTATACAGCCATAGTCACAAATGCAAATATTTATGCCGTTTATGTTTAGAGACCCTTTGCGAGCCAGTGCAAGAGGTGCGGTGTCCTTCTTGCAAGTTATTCTGTAGATCCAGAGAATGCTTAGAGAGACACAGTGCTTTGGCTGCTCTAAAGAAGGTGGACTGTAAATCTAAAATCATGTGCGAGACTTGCGCATCCTATGTCCCCAAAAAACACAAATGCAAGGTGAAGTGCTGCAAGCAGTGCGAAAAGCCTGTTGGGGATATAAACAGGCACCGGTGCTTCATGCCGACTGTCAAGCGATCAGAAATTTCTGATAAATACATTTTTTATGACTTTGAAAACACTCAGGAAACGGGGATCCACTCGCCCAACTACATTTTCGCAATGGGTCTCAATGAAGCAGATGCATGGGAGTTCAAAGGGGAAGGTTGCACCTCTGACTTTGTCAAAAGGTTTATTGACAAAAAGTACAGGGGTTGGACTTTTATGGCCCACAACGCAAGGGGTTATGACAGTTATTTCATAGTTAGACAGCTCATTGCAGAAAAGATGGATGTGGATCTTATCACCCAGGGAGGCAAGCTAATGTGTGTGACGGTGAAGAAGCTTGGAATACGATTTATAGACAGCCTGAACTTCTTGCCCATGAAACTGTCCAAATTGCCACAAGCCATGGGTTTTGAGGGGTGCAAAGGGTATTTCCCACATTTTTTCAACACCGCTGAAAACTGGGATTATGTGGGTCCTATGCCCAGCATTGATCAGTACGGGGCTGACAGCATGATGCCTGGTGAGAGAGCCGAGTTTCTCTTGTGGTATAGGGACAATCAAAACAACATTTTTAACCTGCAAAAAGAGCTCACGTACTACTGCAAGCAAGATGTTAAAATTCTGAGAAAGGCCTGCATCCTGTACCGAGAAGAAATCATACGCATGACATCTGGGGATGGATCATCTGCAACAGGTATTGACCCTTTACAATGCCTCACTCTAGCCAGTGTCTGCATGGTCATGTTTAGACACATGTTTTTAAAAGAAAACAGCATCGCACTTATCCCACATGACAACTACCATAGACAGATAAAGAGACATTCTACACCTTCAATACAGTGGTTGATGTATCTAGAACACAAGGAAGGTATTGAGATTCAACACGCGCTGAAAGGTGGGGAGCGAAAAGTAGGCCCTTATTTCCTTGATGGATATGCAGAAATTGATGGTTGTAGAACAGCCTTCGTGTTTAACAGCTGCTTTTTTCACGGTTGCTCAATTTGCTACAATGAGGCCGGGCGAAATCCGATGACGGACACAAGTTATCGGGATCTGAATTACCGTACACAAAACAAAGCTGACTATCTCAGAAGGCAGGGGTTCAATGTCAGAACCCTTTGGGAGCATGAGTGGAAGGAGATGGTGGAATCTGATGGGGAACTCGGAGAGTTCCTAAGTGAGAAGGGCCTGCCTCAGCCTCTACAGCCTAGAGATTCTCTGTTTGGGGGAAGAACAAATGCCATCTGCCTCTATTATAAGCCAAAGGCTGATGAGCAAATTCACTATTATGACTTTACCAGTCTGTACCCGTTTGTGAACAAAACAAAAGTATACCCCATTGGACACCCCAAAATAATTTATAGGGACTTTGGACCACTCTCTAGCTATTTCGGCCTTGCGAAAGTTAAAATGCTCCCTCCACGCGGCCTTCTTTTCCCTGTGTTGCATGTCAGGGAGGGTGGAAAACTCATGTTCCCATTATGTCGTACATGTACCGAGACTAAACAACAGACACATTGTGCCCACAGAGATGATGAAAGGGCTATTGAAGGAACGTGGTGTACTGTTGAATTGCTGAAAGCATTGGAGAAGGGCTACAAAGTGCTGACCATTTATGAAATTTGGGATTTTGAAGAAAAATCTGATCAATTGTTTTCAGATTATATCAAACTGCACCTGCGCCAGAAGCAAGAGGCATCTGGGTACCCCTCTTGGTGTACAGATGAGGAGAAAAAGACAAAATATGTTAATGATTTCTTTGAGAAAGAGGGTGTGAAATTACGGCCACAGGAGATTGCTGTGAACCCCGCAAAGCGTCAAATTGCAAAGCTGTTCCTCAATTCTTTGTGGGGTAAATTTGGCCAACGCCCAAACTTAATGAATACCTCTATTGTGAGGGAGCCAGCTGAGCTTTTGGCTTATGCCTTTTCTCCACGCTATGAGGTTTCAAACTTTGAAATTATAGATGACGATACAGTGAGTGTATCCTGGAGACATGCAAAAGGTCTCCACACACAACCGGGTAAGACTAATGTCGTGATAGCCTCTTTTACAACTGCTTATGCTCGTTTAGAATTGTACAACTTGTTAGATGTGCTGCAAGATAGATGCTTATACCATGACACAGATTCTGTGATATTTGTGAGTCGGAAAGGGGAACCAAATCCACCTCTGGGCGACTTCTTAGGGGACCTGACCAGTGAGATCCCACCAGAACAGTTCATCACTGAGTTTGTGTCGGGTGGTCCTAAGACATATGCTTATCATTTATCCTCTGGCAAGTTTTGTGTCAAGGTCAAAGGCATTACTCTGAACTTCTCCAACTCGGAAAAGATCAACTTTGACACTTTGAAGGAGCTTGTCTTAGATTATCGCACAGAATCAAATCTGAAAGAAATTGTAGTCCAGCAAGGGGCCATTGTGCAGAATAAAAAGCAGTGGCTTATCGAGTCAGGTATCCTTAAAAAAACACTCAGAGTGGTGTATGATAAGAGGGTCATCACAGAGGGATTTAACACTCTTCCTTACGGCTTTTGATGGATCACAGGTGGCAACATCCATTCTCGGCCATTCTGGCAGGGCCGAGCAACTGTGGTAAAAGCTATTTTATTAAAAATTTGCTGGACAATGCTCATACCCTGCTCTCAATGACGCCTGAAAATATAGTGTGGTGTTATAGCTGTTGGCAACCATTGTACAAAGAACTGCTATGTAGATATCCTTTTATTAAATTTATGGAGGGAATGCCTGAAAAGCTTGATGATGATGAACTTTTGCCTGTCAATAAAACAAATCTTTTAATTATGGATGATCTTATGGACTCTGCCTCTAATAGCCAAGAAATTCAAAAAGCATTTACACAGTATGTACACCATCGGAACTTGAGCATCATTTTCATTACGCAGAATATTTTTTGCAAAGGAAAAAGCAACCGCACCATTAGTCTAAATGCAAAATACATGGTATTATTCAAAAGCCCCAGGGACAAATTGCAGATAGTGACTCTGGCTCGTCAGATGTTCCCAGGAAATGTCCGCTATTTCATGGAAGCCTTCCACGATGCCACATTTAAACCCTACGGCTATCTGTTGGTGGATTTAAACACAACCACCCCTGAATCTTACAGGTTGAGAACAGGGATTTTTCCACCAGACTGGCCTGTGGTATATACTATGAAAAAAGCCACACCTGGTTACAAAAGGAGCAGACAGTAGTGGTTTGCATTCTATTGCCGCTGTCTCCTTGGCCTGGAAACATGTCCAAGCGTGTAAAGAGAAATCTGGCCCTCATAAAACTTTTTATTAAGGCCACACCACGCCAGAGGAAAGCCATTGTAAGCACAGCATCGGATGATTTTATAGCAGCCCTCTCTGAAATTGCACTCAATACTTTAAAAGGCAACATACCGCTGTCTCCCCACCAGGTACGTGTCTTAAAAAAAAGAAGTCGCTTTATCAAAAGCCTGGGCAACAAAAGAATCTCTTTAAAAAGGAAGAGGCATTTGGTTAAGCAGTCTGGGGGGTTCATTGCACCATTGTTAAGTTTTGCCATCCCTCTGCTAACCGGCCTTTTAAGTAGCCAGTAATGGAGTATGCCGAAAAGATGTATTTGGTCCCTAGCCACCAGCTGGAACAATTAAAAGGGATTTCCCCTAAGGAGGAAAACATCAGAACTGCTACAATCTACTCCTTAGATACTGAGATGAAGAGGATTCTTCAAAGATCTGACTTGACAGAATATGAGAAGGCTAAACGCTACGATGCTCTGCTTCAAAAATACCTAACACACCTAAGACAGAAGGAGACAGAGAAAGAAAACCTAAGCCTGTTTCTGACGCAACCACAGCAGACCTCTGAGGAAACAACAACAGCAGTAAATACTGACAGGGTGTTTCAAGAAGTACTGGACAGCCTCCCTGCTAGATCTAAGAACAATGCCAGGCTGCTGTTAAACAAAATGAAGCAGAACAATAGTATTACATCCTGGAATGACAAAGGGTCCTTCGTGTACAAAGGGGATGCTGTAACCGGTTCCAATATGCTGGATTTGGTCAGGGGGACTACCCAACAACATGCAATGCCCTCCAAGCGTCTCCCTAAAGGTTGGGATGTTTTTCTGAGATCCCTGGCTGAGTTAAATGTTCCAACTTCTGTAGTCGGCAATCCTGCCAATAGAGACGTTTTAGAACAACTAAAAAGCCCCCCAAGTGTGACACCCGTTGATTTTTTCAAGGCTTCTAAAAAGCAAAGACAATCTAGCCCGTATCCTTGGCTCAAATTATAATACCGTAATGTTTTTCAAGATGTAAAAATAAATGTTTAAATGTGTTTAAACCTAATTACTGTCTGCGGTTGTCTGTTTTATGTCTAAGAATAATCACACAGATAAAAAATCTTTTAAACCCCAATTTTATTAGAAAACACGGCTATGAAAAGCAACACATGACAAACACCCTTGGGCTGTCTGAAACAAGTTTGAACCAGGGCGGCGTACATTTCTCTTGTTTTTTATAAATTGTAAGACCATTTGGTCATTTCCTTGTAAATCGTAAGAATACAGTTCTTGGATCTGTTGAAATGTTAGACCCTTACATCGCTGCTGTAAGAAGAACACACAGTGGTGACCACAAACCACAGAGTCTGGAGCCTGTATTTGCCGGGGCTGAAATGCCGTCTTGCTAGCATTTTTTGTTAAAAAATTCATGATGGCTTCAGGAAACAGAGGATGGTCTGGAGGGTATCCGTAGGAATCAAAAAATTCCCCATTCTTGTCTTCTGTCAAGTAGATGGCCAACCAGTGCTCTCCGGGGAGGGTGTGGGGGTGGGTATTGACTATCAAACCCACGGGTCTTTGTAGCAATCTCGCTCTGGGGAGCATGTCGCAGGGGAACACTCCAAAGAAAGTCCTTCGTGTATAGGGGTTTGAAGATAGGATCTGGGTTAACTGCACGCTGTCCATTTTACATATAGTCAAACAGGACATTTCTCCGGTGATTTATCTCTATCACATTGTCAAAAACACCATACACGACCATGTTGACTGTGGTTGGCAGGGCTACAGCAAAACGAAATTCTGCTCTCAGGTTCCCATTTCTAACCAAAGAATAGTGATCCCCACATTCTTGGTCTGGAGTCAGGTCAAATGCAAAAAGAGTGTAGCCATTTGCAAACTCCTCACGGTTAATTACAAGACCTCTGTCTTTCATATGCTTGCCAGTTGTCTGAACCAAATTCATGTACTCTCTCACACAGTTCCCAGCTTCAAAATCAGGTTGGAGTGGTTTCATAGGGATCGAAAACCCATCCAGATAAAGTGATACGTAATTAATATGGTAATTTTTAAAATTAAACGGGTTTTTATTGAATGTGCCACTGAATGCGTCATTATCCACCAGGCCTATCACAACCTGTTTAGGCATCTGGCCCAAAAACAGGTTCTCTTGGTTGCTGACACGGCTTCCTCTGGGGATACTAAACACTTTCATACTCACACGATCCACTGGATATTTGGCATTGGCTGTCAGCAGCGCCTCTGCATGGCCTAACCGGACACCCGGGGCCACTCTCACCTTCTTTACAAAGAGGGTGGCTGACAGAAGTTGTAGTTTGTAACGCCTATCTGCTGCAGCTGACATTAAGCAGAAAGCATCTTTGTTACGGGTCAGTTTAATTTTCAAATCCACGCCATTTAACAACAGCTTTTCTTGAAAAAACAGATCAGAATGGAGCTGCCCCATCAGATCTATTTTCCGGCTTTCAGCTGTAAGGTTCGCTCTTTTAATGAATCCTTTATTATTCCCATCCAGAGCCACTGATTCGTGTGCCCCAGCCGTGTCTTTGTAAAAGAGCCCAGCAGAGAATTGTGTGGCTAACGTATCTTCACTGTAGTTTAGTACAGATTCAATGAAAGCACGATAAGGATAACAATTATTACTCTGAGTTATTAAGCGGTCTCCCAGTGTCACGTCCAGCTGGCTAAAAATGGAGGCTATGGGGTAATTTACCACGCTTACTTCAGTATCTCTGGCGAGATCTGTCCCATTTTCGTTGACAATTTTACAGCACAGGTACAGCAGTGTGTTGTTTAAATCCATATAATCTTCACCATTTCCCGCAATGAAGAAGTCTACAGGAGAAGTTTCTGTCAGGGCTGCCAAGGGGGGTACTTCAATAAACAAGCTTCTCTCAATACTTGTCTGTGTAGGACCAATTTGGAATAAATCTAATTCGGATTTAGTGCATTCTTCAGAGCTGCAGTGGATAAAAGCCATGGTGGATTAAAATATGTCTCCCCGACCTATCGATGAGCGCCTCTTCTTTCTAACGCTCTTCCTTTTCTGAGGTTTCTTCCCCCTCACAGCTTTCCTTTTAAGGGGCCGGGGCGGGCCGATTAGCTGTGCTTGAGACGCTTTTCTTTTCAACCCCTTTCTTCTTCTTTTTATATAGATTAGTCCTGAACCATCTTGGCGTTGTGTAGGGGAGGCATTATTCAAAACCGCTTGAGACACATGGCTGACCACATCTTTAGCAATATTCCGAGTAGCTGTTTTAATATGTGGCTTAATGATCTCTAACCCTCTTCTCAAAAGAGGAACAGCCTTTCGGAAAAGACTCCTGAATATCCCCCCAATCCCTGCCCCATACATAACAGGGGCTCCATGGTACCCCGGAAGGGCATTTCCCGCCTGAGCCCTGTAATAATTTCTGTAAAGGGAGGGGTCTCCGTACGTTTTCAGGATCGCCATTTTCAAAGCTGCAGGGTTCTCCGGGGCCGAAAGTGTAGCTTCACAAACACCTTCCCAAAACGGAATGGCACGTTTTTGTTCTGGTCTGTCTTTATCTCAATAGTGATTGTGTCGATATGGTGTTTGCTCACCGGGATGTAGTGTGGCTTGTCGTAAACAATGTTGACACGTTCGTTGTTCTGGCCGCGTACAGGTACGCAACGCAGTAAAGGTACATAATAGTCTCCCACTATCTGGTGATTCACAATGTCTGTGTAAATGTATAAACTGTTAAAACCTCCAGTAATGTCAGCAGGAAAAGGCAATATTTCAACATCCTGATCAGGAAACAGGCCTAATATGTGGGCCAGTTCTGCACTTGCTCGAAAGGTATTTTTTTCTGTTGCTTGCAGGCTGATTTTTCTAGACACAGCGTCATAGTGCAGGGTCACTTTCGGACCACCACGTATATGGCTGTTCATGCTTTCCACCAGCTCAGGAATGCTGGCATAATAGCTGCGGCACAGAAAAAAACGATACCTACGTACCCCGTTAGAAATTTCAAATCGTGCATCAGTAGTTAGAGTGTCCCAGCTGTGGGGGTATTGAGTTTCAACGAGGCCCACTTCCCATGCGCCTGGAAGATCCAACGCTCTTGCTAATTGTATAGTATATGCCGAACTCTTGTTGTTTGGAAAAACCTCCGCACAAGCGTTGCTAGGCAGGGTTATGTAAAAACCACTCTCATCCATTCTTCAGCTTTGTAGGTTCGCAAAGATCAGAAGCATGTACCCAACTGTTGAATTTGCTAGGCCAACCTAGCCATTTAACCAGATGATACTTTTTCTTACCCCTGCCTTTCGTAGATAGTATTTTTTCAATCCTGTACACTCGGTCTTCCTTGGCTTTAACCTTCAGCATTTCTTTGGCGTAGAATGTTCCAACAACATCCTCCCCCTCATAATCTTTTAACCTGTACACAGGCCTTTTTGTCTTTAGGATGACTTGATCCACAATAAACAACTCTGTGGTGAAATTCTGTTCGTAACCCTTGGTAAATACCCCCTTGCTTTTAGATATCCGAACGTGGTCTCCTTTTCTGAACAAAGGGGCCTCTGCTTTTCTACTAACACTGTCTCCATAGACTGTTTTCCAAACCGCAAGTGAGTTAGACTGATTAACATCCACAGGCCGGGCCCGGATGGTTCTGTGAAAGCTGTGGTTATAACTTTTTAGGAGGCGTGGCAGCACATCGATATAGTTGAAAGTATTATTTGCTGTAAAATACCTCCACATTTTTGTTTTGAAAGTTCTATTAAAACGCTCTACCACGGCTGCTTTGACATCATTATTGGTGACAAAATGATGAATGCCATGTTGTTTTAACATCTTATTTACAGACTGATTTAGAAACTCTTTCCCTCTGTCCGTTTGCAGTTTGCCCGGCTTTCTGGAATCTTGTTTAAAAAGGGCATTAAAGGCCTTGGACACTTCTTTGCCTGTCTTATTTTTTAAAGCAACAGCCCAAGCATATTTAGACAAAATGTCTATCACTGTTAAAATGTACTTGTAGCCCTTGTTGTATTTAGAAAACTGCTGCATATCCACTAAGTCAGCTTGCCACTGGGCATCCGTTCCAGACACAATTGTTTTGTTTCTTTTAAAATGGAGTCTGACCGGCCTATGCAGCGTGTAAGCATCCTGGTCTGAAAGCCATGAGATAACCTGCTTTTTAGTCACCTTTTCATTCTGCTTTTTGGCCTCCTGAAATAGAGGGTCCACACCTCCAAAGCTCCCGGCCTTCCCGGGTGTATAATAAATATTCCTTAGGATCTCTTCAAGATCTGCCATATTGTAGGTTAACGCAAGAATGGAGGCGGAAGTTTACAACAAAATGTTTTTATTGGTGCAAATAACAACAGAAACTTTTTATTACTATTTTTCAATGTCCATGCCTGGAGAAATACACGAAATGCAGGTAATCTTGACAGTCCGTGAAGTGTCAATGTTCAAGTTCTCAAGACCAACACACGTACAACGCTCCTATGTAAAACAAAGACAAGATTTTTAGTAATCTACAATCACCCTCAACATACTAGTGACAACAAATTTAATATAAAAAATACTTACTGTTGCTCCTCCTTTCTCGGTCATAACCTCCATCTCCTCTTCCAGAGTCTCCAGGGTTGGTTGGTAAGTAGAACCGGCTGTGTCAGGATCTCCAAGCCCCATTTTCTCTATAGACAGGCTGGCCAGTTTCCTAAGTACACCCCCATCCGCCTCCTCAGCGATGCTGGTGAACTCCCCAAGGCTGTCGGAAGTATCCGTAAGCTCATTCTTTAGCAGCATCTTGTTCAAACCACACACCGTATCAGGCCATTGATCGGTATAATCCATTCTCCAATTGACCCCTGATACTTTATCAGCCCACTGGTCGGTATAATCCATTCTCCAATCGACCCCTGATACTGTATCAGCCCACTGGTCGGTACAATCCATTCTCCAATCGAACCCTGATGCGGTTTCAGGAAGAGAAGACTGTCCTGTATTCAGCTTTCTAGGTTGGAGCTTCAAGGGGGCCAGTGGAAAAGAAAAACCACAAGGCCCCACAGATAATGGTTTGCTCTCGGCTGCAGCAGAACTGTTCTGAGGATCTGGTGGATATGATAAAGACCGAATCGTACCCTTCTTTCTGGGTTTAGGCCTGCCTGGCGCCATCGGGGTAGAAAATTCCGTAGGCCTCATCGGGGTGCTGGAGGATTCCATGTTCTTCCAAAAATCAGCAACTGTGACCGACGGCTTGCCCCGGCTGTCTGAAAAGCACAGCACGCCCTGTCCTAGTGTTGGGGGCTCTGAAACCTCTTCCTATTGGCCGGGGGGCAGGTCACGAGCTATTCCTTAGCCAACCGCTGAGGGGCTGTGGGGAGACATGCCTGGACATGTTCCTACAGAACGTGTCACCCAGAGGGGCCCGTGTTACTGTTGAACCGTTTCCGGCCACCTGGGTTTTGTTTACATTCGGCACTACCAGTTCCGGCCACATGGCATTTGTTTACCTATGTCACTTCCGGTTACGGCCACAAGAGGGGGTTGCATACCTACGTCACTACCGGTTCCGGCCACCTGGCATTTGTTTACCTATGTCACTTCCGGTTCCGGCCACAAGAGGGGGTTGCATACCTACGTCACTACCGGTTCCGGCCACCTGGCATTTGTTTACCTATGTCACTTCCGGTTCCGGCCACAAGAGGGGGTTGCATACCTACGTCACTTCCGGTTCCGGTCACATGGCATTTGTTTACATTCGTCACTTCCGGCCACGTGGTTTTGTTTTGACAGGCGATGACGTCATTTCCGGTCATGTGATGTTTGTTTACTTCCGGTCACGTGGTTTTGTTTTGACAGGTGGTGACGTCACTTCCGGCAGCATGGCTTTGTTTACTTCTGGTCACGTGACCTCATTTGCATAATTTTGACAGCAAGTAGGGCCTATAACTACTGTAGTCCTCAAGCTGCAAAACAAGAGCTGGAGCTGGGAAATTTTATACAGATTGCTGAACAGCTCGTTACATCTTCTCCTTCTCAGCTGCAACCATTTAAAGGAAAAACCATGGTTTTATGAAGAGTCAGCATTTAGGAGCCTTAGATGCTTTGGCAAATGCTGCCTCGTTGTCTTGAGGATGAGGGTGAGTATATTCTGAACCCAAAAATAATGTTTTTAAGAAAATAAAACAATGAAGTATCTTGTGAGACATGATAGACCAGCAAATGTATTGTGGCATCAGCTTTCAATAGTAAAATACTTCAATCACTGGAGGCTGATGACTCCTGTCATTGGGACAACGAACCCACTCTGGGTTTTAGTCAGAACCAGTTGGAACTCTAAAGAATCTATCCAAGGTGCTGAAACCCATCTCTCTTTGTTCTGACTGAAACCCAGCGTGGATTCACTGCCCCAATGAAATGGTAGCCACCAGCCTCCACTGACTTAAATGCTGTTCCTGAACTTCCCCAGTGCTATTTCCTCTGCAACATGGAGCCTGGTGTTTTGCTCCCACTGCTCAAAAGTGTACATGAAAGTACAGATAGATAAAGACAGAGATGGCCCAGATACAGATATGTAGATATAAACTTAAATTTGCATTAATTGTATGCACTTTGCACAAATTATGGCTGAAATTTGCATCAATCATATGTCCCGCAATTTGCACACATTTCTACTCAAGCAAATTTTTAAAACTGGAATTATCCACAAGCTGGTCTGACATGAGGCAGCTCAGGTCAGGCCAGCTCACAGGGAAGCAAGCTGAAGTCCAGGGGTCTGAGCTGATGAAATCTCAGAACCGATCTACACGCTAGGTTTTTAACATTTTATAAGGGTTATGAAAACTCTTTGGGCCACATGACACACTCCCTTTAACGTTGTATACCTGAGGTTTTTTAAAACTCACTTCAGCTATATACAACAGTTTCACTTTTAATAAATTGTTTTAAGTAAAATAATGTGTCCTTCCTTACCGTTTGTGATTCGTGGGGGCAGTGCTTCGTTTACTGGTGCCCAAGTGCTTAGCAGTTGATTGGTGGGGAAGAAAGAAGGGCTAAGGAGGAAGTGGGCGAGTGAACTACAACACCCACAATTCTTAGCCCTATACTCATTGAAAGCTAGGGAATGACAAAGGAACTAAGGAGGAAGTGGCTGAGTGAACTACAGCACCCACAATGCCTTGCCCTAAACTCATTGTAAAAACGAAACAGAAACAGACGGGGTTGAAGAGTTTGTGACCGCACACATCGCTTTAAAGACTGAAGATTTTTTCTCCTGTAACGTGAGTACTCAGTAACGGCCTAAGATGTTTTAGAACGCACCTATTTGAAATGTTTTAAAATACTGTTTAAAATGTTCCAAGGGACTGTGTAGATAGGCTTTCAGTGAGCTCCAGCCCTTAAATGGATTCCTCCAACAACCCTAATCCCCATTCAGCCATGAAGCTCTATAGGTAAGTTTTTCCCCTCCTAGCCTCTCCTGCCTGTTTTATTTGTTTGTGTTAGAAGAAAAAGCAGGAAATAGATGTTATAAAGAAACTTCAAAATAATCATTAAGGTCAAAATCTGCATTCCCCAACCTGGTGCCCTCCAGGTATATTGGACTGCAACTCCCATCATTCCCAACATGCAGTCCCAACTACATGTGAAGCCCGGAGGAAGCTGCCTGTAACATGGGACTTACTGTTTGTTCTGGGTCACATCCGGATTGTTGTGAATATTAAAAAGTATGTGCTCATGGGGTGAGGGAGAGTACCAGTGATGTTGCTCCTGAGCTTCTTGGAGAAAAGGTGTGATGGGAATGCAAGAAAAGAAAGTTTCTATTATTATTATTATTATTATTATTATTAATTACATTTATATACCGCCCCATAGCCGAAGCTGTCTGGGTGGTTTACAAACATTAAAAGATTGAACACTAAAAAGACAATATACAAAATTTAAAACCATAAACAGACCAATAGCGCTATCCTTCTCTGGAAAAAAAAATAGATTTTTTTCCCCAGGTTGTTCTTATTGTTAATCTGTTATGCAAATGCAGAAAGTAGCAGTTGACAAAAATCAAACAGATATAACGCACCAGGCACACAAGTGCATATAGTAAAAAACTTCAAAACTGGGGTAAGCGAATACTTTTTATCAACTATATCAATTCGTATATAGCATATATACAAAATCACTGACAAGGCAAGAAATAACATTGACTGTGCTCTAGTGGAACGTAGTTATACAGTTTGTATTAACGAGCTGCATGGCTAGATAAAGTAAGTTTAGAGAGACAGTCAATGGTAAGAGCAAACGTTAAGTGGAGATATTTTTAACAAGGAGAACAAAGTGTTTTTGCAAAGGAGAACAAGCAAAGATGCTATTTTATTTTATTTTTACAATACAGGCTTCCGGTAATTTTCAACCTGTTTCGCAATCAGCTTCTTCAGAAAAATGTAGTTATATTGGCTGAAAAGACATAAAGGATGAGAGATAGATAGAATTAAAGTTTGCAATTTAACCCCAGAGGGAGGTTAACACTGCTCAGGGCTCTTAATGAGCTGTCCATACCAAAAGATGTAGTGCTAGCCCACAAAGTGGCATGGTTTGAAAAGGGGATGCAACAAATCCAATGTGGAATGAGGCTATCCATGTCTGTGAGTCATGACGGCTATGCATTGCCTCCAGTATAAGAGGCAGGTTACTTTTCCATACGTGTTGATGGGGAACACAACTGGAGGAACTCTGTTGCGCTCAGGTCCTGCTTGTGGGTTTCCCACAGGTGTCTGACTGGCCATTGTGCTAACTAGGGATGGTTGAGAATTTGCTCTGATCAGGAGCTTTTTTTCTTCTTCCGGAATTACCCAACCCGTGATTTTTCCAGAAAAGAATGTAGACACATAATCAATTTGTATGTAGAAATCCATATATTGCTGGGCTTCTAATGTGTTCCATGAAAGGAGGAAAAAAAGTCTGTAATTGTGAGGAGATTTGAAAAATGGTCAACAAAACTTGAGTGCATTTCTAAAAGTATTATCAACATTATGGCCATGGCCACCAATGTGTTCCAGACACCTTTCATTTGTGACCACCAATGAGCCTTATACTTCTCATTTATTTATTTGAATGATTTCTACCAGCATCTGGGACTATGAAGGAGGTATCTTGTGGTGCTGAAAGTTGTGTGTTCAATGGAAGTGTTTAATCAATCGATCAGGCAACCAGTCTATTTTGGTCTACACCCTATAACATACAGATATATGAAATATAATAGATATGATGCAGTACATTTTTTGGGCATTGCATCAATTATAACGTGATTAAAACTGCCAACTAAGGATTACATTTAAAAAATGATTATGCCCATGGCTAGCGATGTATGAGAAATGTGTTTCAATTCATTTTGTATCAGAATTTACCCAGTTCACACCTTCTGAAATGAGCACAGGTTCAAATACAATATGTGGTAAAATTCTGTTTATTTCTGAACCTGTTGTGTGATTTGCAGAACAATAAAATAAAATAAAATAAAAAATAAAACAACATCAACAGCATGTGTACATTTGAAAAATGCACATAAAATAATGCGCACTTTTGAAAAATGTGTGCAAACGCAATTTAATCAACTGGAGAAGAATGTGTACATTTCAGATATATGCACAATTGAGGAATACATTGGGGGAATTGCACAAAAATGCACACGGATTTTCATGTGGGAAGGGAAAAAATGAGGCTCACAATCTGATATGGACTCAGGTTGGAAGGAGTTTTGAGATGGAATGTGAAGAAATGTGGTAAACATGGGTTTTGCAGATTTGCACATGGCCCCAATACGTTGTCTACCACTGCTTCAGCCAATGGGTGAAAGTGTACAACAATGTATATCTCTGAAATGTGCACAAATGTGCACAAGTTCTGTACAATTTTTTTTAAAAAATACCCAGGGCAGAACCGGGACAGAGCAATCTTGATAATAGAAAAATGAGGCTGTCTAATAACAACATCAGAAGGGCTCTGCTGAATCAGACCAAGAGTCCATTTAGTCCAGCACTCTGTTCACACAGTGGCCAACAAGTTCTTGACCAGGGACCCACAAGCAGGACATGGGTGCAACAGCACCCTCCCACCCATGTTCCCCAGCAACTGGTGTATACAAGGTTACTGCCTCTGTTCCTGGAGGTAGCACATAACCATCAGGACTAGTAGCCACTGAGAGCCTTCTCCTCCAGGAATTTATCCAACCCTCTTTTAAAGCTATCCAAATTGGTGGCCATCACCACATCTTGTGGTAGTGGATTCCATAATTTAACTATGCACTGTGTGAAGAAGTACTTCGTTTTGGATTGAGCTTGATTGATCCACCCATCCCCTAATGTGAACAGAATGCTAGACAGAATAAGTCTTTGGTCTGATTCAGAAAGAATGTAATGTTCTTAAAAGGCAGCAGTATTATTATCCCCCCTATTGCAGCTAAGAGGCCCAGGCAATTGCAGTTTTGCTAAGACCACCTAGCAAATTCTAGGCTCATGTGTAATTTGAACCCAGAACTTCCTAATTCACAGGTGCTCATTGTAGCCCTGTGATCCATCAGCTGCTGCCCATGGCTAATATGGAGAGCTACACATGAATTGGGCTATTATTTTACTCTCTCATCTCCTCCCCCCCTTTGTTATTTTATTTTTAAATCCAAATTAATTATTGACATTCTTCCTCATACATGCATATTTCAAGTTCTATTGCCCAAGACACACAAACTGCTAAACAAAAGACCTGGTACAGCTTCCCTGTTTCAAAATGCGCCAGCCTTACATTTCCTGGATAGCGCAGGGGGCACCCAAACGAACAAACTAGTTATACATGCACACAAAATCCGCCGGCTGAAAGTAATTCTGTATTCAGTTTTAATAGAGCCGAAACTCCTGCTGAGATTTCAATATCTGACAGCCTTGCTTCCAATGCCCCAAATGCCCAACCTTTTCCCACCCCCCTAATGTTTGACCTTGGGTATGATTATATTCCTGTACGTATCTCATGCAATGTGAAACCATTTGCCTGTATCACACCTCTCTCTCTCTGTCAATCCTCTTCTAGTGTACAGCAGAAGAGAGAGACTGTCTGGTGCTGCTAATAGCAGTTAAAATTAGCATTGGCGGGTGTTTCTTCCGCCCCTTTCCCAGCATAATGTAAAAAAAGGAAAAAGGAAATAAATTAAAGAAAGGGACAAACTAAAAGGTGACTCATTTTTAATCGTTTAAAGCAAGTGGTGATGAAAAGGCATCCGCTTAAGTTCCCCTGCTTTTCATTTCAGCGTCTCAGCTTTACTTATTCTAGAAATGCAAACTGACCTGCGGGGCGAAAGCATCAAAGGATGCCAATCCATGCGTTATCCTACAAGACAGGCTGGCCACGCTGTTACCCAGTGGTGCCATCCAGGCAGGACTCTGGGGCAGAGGTTCAGGGCCTCACTCAGCAAAATGACCAAGAGGGTCCCAAAATACTTCAGGGCTGGCTTACCACATTTTTCAGTTAATAAAGTAATATGCATTAGCATCTGGGGTAGGGATATATACATGAGGCCAGCCCTCACCAACCTGGTGCCCTACAGGTTTTTGGACTAGCATTCTTAGCATTCCCATCCATTGCCCATGTTAGCAGGGGCTGCTGGGAAATAGAGTCCAAAAGATCTGGAGGGCATGAGTAGCGATGCAGGGATATAAAATCTGTTCTGTCTGTGTTTTATAGCTTGTCAGGTGTCTTCCATTCCATCGTTCACTCATGGATAAAATCGTTCTTTTTTTCAAATTTCCAAACTCACAACTGCACAAATTTGCACTTGCAAAAATGTGCAAATCCTGCCAAATGCTCAAATCCCTCCCCAAAAAATGTGCATTTCATGCTTTAGTCTATAGGGGAAATCCACATTTTGGGCTGGTTTAGTTTTGATCTTTTTAATGTATTTTTCTATTATTAGATGTGTGTCAAATTCTGGAAAGAAAAAAGATGATTTACAAGTCTGCAGAATCCGTGCAACTCTGAAAAAGCCAATCTGCTTCAGAATCCATGGTTTGGATTCATAGAAATCTGAATTCATTTGATTCTGTAGTGAATTCCTCAATCATCCATAGGGATGAGTTTGAGGGAGGATGCCCCAAACTACTAAATCCATAGTCTAAAATCACTTTATGGTACAATCCTATACATATCTACTCAAAAAGGTGTAGGATTGCAGTTACTGAGGATGTAACCCGGAACTCAATTTTCCAACAACCCCAGCAAACAACATAATGAGTAGAAAACTTTTGTTTTCGTATTTTATTCTGTGTTTGTTGTAATGGATTAATGTGGTGGTAACAATCACGAAATTACAGTTAAGTGCCTTTGTTCCTCTCAGGTCAGTGCATTTGTGAAATCTCTAGATGAATGTGCAAATGTTTAGCATTCATGTCTGTTTGTT
The DNA here is from genome assembly GCA_029215795.1 of Anniella stebbinsi. Taxonomy (NCBI): domain Eukaryota; kingdom Metazoa; phylum Chordata; class Lepidosauria; order Squamata; family Anniellidae; genus Anniella; species Anniella stebbinsi. The sequence continues at coordinate 19,910,638 of JARDYH010000001.1, forward strand.
GTTAGCAAAGGAATGCAAAAAAGATGTGTTTGATCTGATATGGGTGTTGTTTTGTGCTTAATTTTAAGCGATTTTATGTCTTATCTTTGAGTTGTCTAAACTGTAGCTGTACTTGTTTTCCATGTAGCTCCTGATGAAGGTTTTATCCGAAATGCGTCGATCAGTCTGAGGAAAAGATTAAAGAATAAAGAAAAATATTTTTATATAGCACCAGAGCTTGGCTCTCCTTTTTCTTCGGTTCGGTGGTCCTCTTTTCCCTCTTCTTTCCTACAGAAGCAGATACCTCGAGATGCTTAATCAACATGAACTGAGGGGACAACTCTGACTTGGCAAGCATTATATCTCACCGGTCCGAGCATTGAGGCTGTTGACTGCTAAGTCCGAGAGCCCTATGATGAATGGCAGGAGCCCATTGGGATCCATATGCGTTTGACAGTCACATGTGGATCCCAATGGGCTTCTGCCCTTCATAACTTGAAACACATGTGCTAATCCTTTCGCCCAAAGTGTGCTATAGTATGAAATGAGGCTGGCATTGTGGTTGAAAAATGATTTACCGGCTTTTGTGTGTTCAGTTCAACCATAACTCATGAACCACCATAGGTTTGGCCACTGATATCATACATCTTTGGTGAATTTGATGAAACAGTTTCTTCTGAATAAGAGGTGAATGTCATTGCTGGTTGGATCTTTCCCCATGTTTTTAATCCTCATGAAGCACCTTCACTTATGTGGTCAATTAACTGGTAACAAGCCAGATGCTTAATCCATGTGGAAGTTCTCCAAGCTTATAAAATCCAAAGTCAAAGGGTGTCCTCTGAAGTTTGCTGGAGCAAAAATGGTTGGTATACTCTCCCCTCTTCACCATTCTCCATCAAGACTATTTGGATAAATGATGCATGATCTGCTATGCATGTTGAAACATTCTGGAATAATTGAAAAAGCAAAGGAAACTAGCTGTTTTGGGAGAAATGAAAAGGTTTCCTGGCAGCCTAAAATGTTTTGAAGTCTGTGTTTTTAATTAACTCTCTATCAATACATTGATTGATTATCAACACCTTGCTTCCAGGTTCCCTTTGCTGCCTCCCCTTCAGTCCTTTGATGTTGCATGTCAAATGTACTGTGCATTTGTGCGTTCGAGTCTATTAAAAGATACCAGGGATGGTTTAAACTTGCTGTATGCAGCTTTTTATACTTGTTTAGAATAAGCAATGTTTGTAGGAGAAAAAAGAACCTGTCTCAGCCCAGCTTCTGTTTTGCTGATCTGCTTACTGTGTTCCATTTTAATTGAAGGTTGAATCCAGGGTGGTCACCAGTGGAGGCCGGTGGCATCAATGTCAGTGGGGCTGTGAATTCACTCTGCATTTCAGTCATAATCAGTCAGCACTCTAAAGGAGCTTTCCAAGGTTCTGGACCCTATTCCCAAAATAGATTCAGCACTCTGGATATCTCCTTTAGAGTCCTGAATGAAACTCACCGTGGATTTGCAGCCCCACTAACATTGGAGCTACCAGCTTCATCTGCAGCCACTGGTGCACATTTCTGGAGATATTTTCTATTTCTCATCCCACCCTCAGAAAAACAAAGCCACTTAAAGAAGGATGCAAAATGGCAGTCAGGATGCCCACATAATTGCAGCTGCAAAACCAAGCAGCAACAACCTCTGGAGAAGGGGGATACCCTTGGAAGGAATTCAGTTTACTAGTCCTCTCCAATTTTGAGCGGCCATTTGTGTACAGGTCTTCTCTAGAGGAGGCCATCCAGATGTTTTTTCTGGCCTACAACCTTCAGCATCCTTCAACATTGACTGTGCCGGCTCCTGCTGATGGAAGTTGCAGGCCTGAACATCTGCAAGGCTACAACCTGCTCACCCCTTTGTCTAGGGATGTCAGAGAAATGTGCTTGGGGGTGGAGTTTGGTGAGTTTTTTTCTAGATTCCACCCCCCCCCCCCATTTCATTCCATTTCTTTCTGTGGTTCCCAATTCAGCCTGCAGAGAATTAGGCCAGTTTGAAGATTTTCTGCGCATTTTGCACATGGGAGACAGGTTTCACAAGGTGCATTGATTGCTAAGCGATTTGTGCAAATTAGAAATGAATGTGCACAAATTACAGCTGAATTTGTGCCCATTTCTTAGCATTTTTTGCAAATTTTGGCTCGACACCCCCCCCCCAATGTGTACAACAAGTTCCCGGAGTTCAGGAAAAAGACCACAGCAGCCCTCACAAATGCAAATCAAGCCATACATAGACACGGAGCTCTGTCAAGTCCCCCCCACAAAAAAGAACCACCTTTTCCAGCAATGGACATCCCTAGCTGTGTCTATTCAGGTTGTCTCTTCCCATGTGCACCTTTCTGGAGCTAGGCCTTCAGTTCATCTTCAGTGGCCCTTTTCCAGATGCCCCCTCACTTTGAGGCATAGAACCGGATACTCAGGAGACGGTTATTTTGGTGTTAGCACCTTGGGGAGGCTGGTGGTTCCAATTTTGGCAGGGCAAAGCCTCATCTACACCTTGATGCCTTCTGGGACTCGGGGGGGGGAGGATCTTGTGCTTACCTGCTCCCGGGATCATCCCCTGCGTCTAAATGCCAGCATGTCATCCTGGAAGTCAAGAGGGACATTCCTGGCATGGTGTGTTTTTGTTCTGTTTTTTTTATGAAGGAAGAGGTTTGCTTGATTGCACGGGTGTGATCCTGCACCAAAGGTAAGGGTTTTTAAAAAAACAAAAACTTCAAATTTGGCACCCCAACACATCAAGAGCCATCCCGGGGATGGCGAAAATGCTGCCCCCTACCCATCCACACACACACACACAGCTCTGTGCTGATTTGAAGAGCCTTGCTACTCTCAGGGAGGAGGGAGGACCCAGGAGTGAGCGACACACCACCCACAGTTCTCAAGATTGTCCCGGGACTATGGGAAAAAATTATCCCAGGAGAACTGAGAGGTCCCAGGCCTCTTAAGGACTTTTAAGATCATAGGGTGGCCATGTGCCCTCTTTTACAGCGGTCAGTCCTTCTTTTGAAGAGCTCCCAGAGAGCTGTCCTCTCTTTTGAAGGCATCCCTCTTTGAAGGATTGTCCTGTCCCAGCACAGCTTAAATCTAAAGACCCATCAGAAGGAAGAACTAGAGGGCCTTGAAGTTACCAACTTACGCTTATCCCCTGGAAAGCAGACTGAGGAAGTCACACAGGTCACCTGGTCACAGTCTTCCCCACTTTGGTGAGATATACTGCATTTCTATTTAAATTTCTGTGGTCTCTAAATTTGCATCTAAACATATAAATTAGTATATGGGAATTTTATGCAAATTTGTGCCTTTTGTGGATGATGCAGAAATGGCCACTCTACTGTTCAACAGGCTGTTATCTAATGAGTAGAGGGTTGCAGCCTTGATCTTTAAATCCTATTTAAAGTTGTTGTTTCATTATTTATCATTATGTACTAATACTTTATTGATAGTGAAAGCCACCCAGAACCACCCAGAAAACACGGTTGTTAGGTGGTATATCAATGAAGTAAATGAACCCATTGAACTCTGTTAAGAAATTGGAAACTCATCTCCAGTTTGGGGATTTTGTAAAGCTAGAGCTTAACACCATTGTTGTGGGGCAGCTATTGAAAGAACCATTTATTTCCTTTTTCTAAACTTCTAAATCAAGATGGTATTCTCCTTTGATTTTGGAAATTCTGAGGGCACCACATCTAGTAGGGGCATAATATATAATAATAATGATGATGATGATGATAATAATAATAATAATAATAATAATAATAATAATAAATACATTTATTTATTTCTTACCCGCCTCTCCCTCTGGATCGAGGTGTGGAACAACATCAAATATAAAATACATAAAATACATCTCCTTGGTATGGTTCTGCTAGATCCAAGTAATGCCATAATTTAACAAAAGAATGTAGAACACTTCTCCAAAGCCCTTTGAAGCAGGCCCAAATTAAAAAAAAAAAAAGAAAGTCAAATACAGGATCAGAAGCACAGGTTTCTATAAATAATAGTGGTATTTCACTGTTTACTAGTGGAGGCACAGAGGCAGCATTAAACGCTGGCCAATATACCCCTCTATAGTGAGTTATATTGTATTTCTACTTAAACGGTAGCCATAACTTCTAAATTTGCATCTATGCACTTACATTAGCATATGCAAAAATATTTAAATCTGTGTCTTCCCCCACCTCCAGGTTTTAGTGATGTGTAAGCATCCACTCTCACGTCCTCATACATGAATTATGTTCAGAAAAGGAAGTTCTCTGGATGATGAAGTGGTACGTTTTTGTAGAGTGGAATGTTGTTGTTTTTTAGTCAAACTCTCCATGTCCCGTTTATAGCATTCCATGCCCTCCGTGTCTGTGTCTGTGTGTGTGTGTTTTCCCTTTCACACTGAGCTGTGCCTCTAAAGATTCTTCACTCTGCAGCATGCCTTTGCATAATATTCTCCTTTACCTCTGAAGTTTTCCCCGTTCCCTACAGCGGCGCTAGGGGTCAGAGGCACAAAGGTGCTATCCCCTGACTGTAGCAAATACTGCCATGTGTTGTATGTTTGATGAATTAAAAGGATGCTGCCAACTTAATTACACTGTAACCCTTCAATAAAGGAAGGGCAGAGCTGATTAACTAGTGAATAATTGGGGGCTGATTGATGGCTTTCTCCCTCACTGCTAAAGGCTGTATATGTAATTATTTTGCCTTTGGGCCTAATTTTCCACTGTTAGCTTCCACTTTTGTCCTCAGCTGTAATTTATGGATGGGGGCCCCAAAGCCTTAAAAAAAAACCTGGCTGAAAATGAAGTTGCCCCCCAAACTCACAAGATATGTCACCTACAAATGGCCAGCAGGGTACCCCAGACGCTAATATTTCAAGCCATTTAGTCACATTAACGCCCCATGCTCAGCAGGAAAGGATACACCCATTTGTCAACAACCATCACAATATAGATTTTTTTCCCCTCCCTCTTCTTGACACATAATAATGTTGCGGCATTCAAACCAAAGGTTTAATGTGTGGTATAAGTGCCAGATCGATGTATGGCAGTTGAGGATAACTGTTCTTTGGGAAAGCACTTTCAAATGTCAGAATACTTTTAGCAAACAAACAAACAAAATGAAACCCATCATGGCCCATGTCTTCATTAGGTGGGCTACCAGACTGGTCCTTAATAATCAAAGCCAAGGATATAAGTTACTTTATGGTGGCCACTTATGAGGAGAAAAGGCATCCTCAAAACAAAGGAGGTGATTTGCTATAAATTTGCAGATGGTAATTTAGATGGATAGATTCAAATTTAGAAATAGCTATTAGGGTTTGAATAGAAATACAGTACATCTCCCCATCATGGGGCAAACTATGAACAGATAATCTGTGGGCATAGCTATTCAGTTTGTTCTTCAAGAGGTAACAATTCTTATGATGTTTTATCTTTCAACCAGAATTGGACCGGACAGTCCCTCAAACAGAGGGCACATTTAACTAGAGGATGGTTCTGTAAAAGTGGAGCTATGTTCATCCTCAGCTACATGGGCTGCATCAAAACAGAAGAAGTAGAAACAGTCGGAGCAAATTGGAATCTGACAAAGACATCCCAAATTTCAGAGTGATCGAGCCAGAACAGAGAAAATGCATCACATTGTTAATAACATTCGATGAGATACGTTAAAAAAATATTGTCCCAATCCTAAAACATAAGGCACAATCCAGCAAGTATTAAGCACTTCTCATGTCCCATGGATTTCACAGATTGGAGCCAGGTTATCTGAAGGAACGCCTGCTCCTATATGTACCTGCCTGGACCCTAAGATCATCCTCAGGGATCCTTCTCCGTAAGCCCCTGCCAAAGGTGGCTACCAGGAGGAGGGTCTTCTCTGCTGTGACACCCCGGATGTGGAGGTTTGCCTGGCACCTACAGTATACTCTTTTAGACACCAAGTGAATACCTTTTTATTTTCTCTGTATTTTAACAGTTCATGAGCTTAATTTTTAACCTTACTGTTTAAATTTGTATCTTAAATCCCTATCAATTTCTGCATAGCTGCTTGATTTTTATCATGGTGGTGCTGTTCAACTCTGTTTTATATTATGCTTTTATACTGTATTATTATTATTATTATTATTTTAATACATCTTTATTTCATTTTCTTAACTTATATCATTCATCCATCCTTTTAACATCATTAACTATTATTTCCACCCTTCCACCCCCACCCTTTTCCTCCCTTTTTTTGGTTAGTTTGCTTCTGTTCTTGTCGTCTTTTCTTCCTACTTCCTCCCTATCTCTTCTTTCTTTTCAAGAATCCCATAACTTTTTGTATGCTTCCATGATATTATTCTTATTTGGATCTTTTTCCATATAATCTGTATATGCGTACCATTCCATTCCATTCTAAATGTATTCCTCTTCTTTTTTCTAGGGATGTGCACATCAGAAAATATTGTATTTTATCGTTATCGTAATTTCGGACCAAAAAAATGATCATCTCCGATAATATCGTAGGTGAACCGTATCGTCTTCATGATAATTATTGGAAATACGATATTTAATTTGCAGCCCCATTGAACCCTATAGAGCTGAATTCTTTTAGAAAACATGCCTATAACTTCTGTATTTTCAAAGTTACAGGCTTGAAACTTGGTCACAATGCTTATGGGGTATGCCTAAGTATGTGTATGAAATTTGAGCTCAATCCCTCCAACCCTCGATTTTATATGAATTTATTAAAGAACGTTTAAGTTCTGACAGGTCAAAAGTTGCACGATCTTTTAAAAATTTATATAAAATACAGGGCTGGAGGGAGTGATCTGAAATATGGCACATATGTGTAGCAACATGTGCTAGACAGGTGTATGAAATTTGAGATCGATCCCTCCAACCCTCGTGGTGAGCTGTCATTCTGACCTGTCAGAACTTAAACGATCTTTAATAAATTCATATAAAATTGAGGGCTGGAAGGATCGATCTCAAATTTCATACACTTACTTAGGCATACCCCATAAGCCCTGTGACCAAGTTTCAAGCCTCTAACTTTGAAAATAAAGAAGTTATAGGTTTATTTATATGGCAGTCTGATAATCTGATATAATCGGGGTGAAAATTATCATCTCCGATGATTATCGTAGGAAGTTGTATCGTATTGTTAATGTTAATCGTATGCATGATAAAGAGCATATCGTATCGTTATCGTACATTTTAATGATACGATACACATCCCTACTTTTTTCCTCTATAAATTCTAAGTTTCTGTATTAATTTTTCATTCATTGCTATGTTCCACAATTTTTTTCCCCACGCATTAATTGTTAACATCTTAGCTGTCTTCCATTTACTAGCTATCTGCTGCCTTGCTGCGGTCAACATAAATCCAAACAATGTTTTATCCTTTACTCCACTATTTTCTTTAACAAACATATTCAAAAGAGCTAGTTCTGATGTTTTACTAATTCTTTGACCAGTGACCTTTTCTCTTTTTTGAAAGACCTTATCCCCAAATGTCCTAACTCTATAACATTCCCACCACATATGAAATTGTGTTCCAAAATCTGTACATCCTCTCCAACATTCCGGGGTCGCATTTCTGTTCATTTTTGCTACCTTCACTGGAGTCAGATACCATTTTTTGTATCATTTTTAAGGCCCCTTCTCTTATCTTTGTGGAGGTTGTTTTAAATGGGAATTTTTCAAATATACTTCCCCACTCTCTCTCTCTTCAATTCCTTGATCCAAATCTCCTTCCCATGTCTGTCATATAATATCATTCCCTCCACACTCCAGTCTTATTATAATTCTGTGTATTTGTGTAATCAGTCCCTTATCTCCATCTTTATATTTATCTATAAATTTTCCCCATTCAGGTAGCTCCCTTGTATTCTCCTTTACTATCTTTCTATTTCTGATAAATTTGTAAATCTGCAACCATGCCATCCATGATATTTCAACATTTTGTACTCTCTTATTCCATATTTCTTGTGTTATTGGGTTTTGTTTTGTTTTGTTGTTCATAAAAGTTTTTCATCTGTATTAGTCTTATTTCTTTTAATTTACTTTTAGTTATTGCCTTTTTTAATATCAAATTCTGGATGTATCCAAATTGGCGTTAAAGGTGATATACTTGGCATTAATTTTCCTTTTTTATAATGCCATACTTTCAAAATTCCACTTATCAGACTTTGTTTGTTACCCATTAATTTTTTGATATATTTTTTATTATAAAGCAAGTTCTGTATGACTTCTTCTTTTTTAAGTCCCATCAATTCCCTCTCTATTTCTACCCACTGCAAGTCTCCCTCTTCCTTTGTTATTGCTAATAAATATCTTAATTGATATGCATAATAGTATGTTTTCAAATTTGTTATACTCCATCCCCCATCTTGCGTGAGTCTATATCTGTATATTTTCACCGTTCTTGGTCTTTTACTTCTAAATATATATTTTTTCTATCCTATTTTGCCATATCTTGAAGCTACGAATTGGGATTTCCTTTGGTAATACATTGAAAAAGTATGTGCATTTTGGTACCAACAACATCTTTATCAACATTATCCGGTCTGAAAGAGATAATTGTATTTTTTCCCATCTAGCGATATCCTTTTTCATTTCTTTCCATAACTTTCCATAATTAAGTTTAAATATATTTTTCTGTTTTTTAGGAATCTATACTCCTAAATATCTAAATGCTTTGGGTATTATTATCTATCTGTTGTTTGTTTTATATTTTGAATGGTTTTTATGATTTTAATTTTTGTAAACTGCCCAAAGAGCTTCAGCTATTAGATGATATAGAAATGCAATAAATAAATAAATGAATAAATTTAAGCAGGTGATCAACCCACCCATTGAAATCAGTGGGTTGGGAGTGAGATTGAGCCCGGCTCAGAGTAAACCCATTGAAATCTATGGGATTGAAATTAGCCAGGGCTAACTGAAATCCCATTGATGTCAGTGGATCTCCTCCAAGGGCTGACTTCAGTTTAGGAGAAGCAGCATGCCAGGCTGGGTAGGGCAGGAGCCCAAAAGACTGAAAGAGCAACAACAAAGTCTACCATATTGTATCTTAAAGCTCTGACTAACTAAGCCTTGAGAGAGGCATTTCAACCTTTTAGTATGGGGGGAAGAACTCCACAAAAATTGGGAAAACACCAAACGATTGGTGGATGAGGGAAAGGGGGTGGAGCCAGAGGAAGGGGGCGTGCTCATTTGGAGTCCCAGATTTTGCTCTCAGTCTTGGAATTTCCCATCCCTGGTTTCATCTGTGCCTGACTAAATCTGGAACGCAACCCAGTGGGACTTCAATGAGCATCCTTTAACTCCATCATGTCATTCCTCTTTGGTTTTAACATGACTAAAGCAATTAGCCAGATTGGATAGGGATGTCCGTCGCTGGATTTGGAGCTTGCAGGATTTCCATGGCATCCCCAACTCAGCTTGCATTTGTGAGCTGAGCTGTGGGTTTTCCCAGAAATCCGAGAATGTTTTCATGTTTTATTATTCTTAATTTGCATAAATAGACATTTGCGCAAATTGCACTCATATTTTGCGTGATTTATGCACACTGTGCAATTGGTATAATTTGCAAAAATCCTGGCTGCAATTTGTACAAATATCTACTTATGCAAATAATAAAAAAAGATGGAAAATCCACCAGCTGGCCCAACTTGCTGCAGACTGAGTTGGACCAGCTGGTGGAAGTCATAATGGAGTCTTGGGGCCGAGCCGATGAAATCTCATTGAGCTCCATCCCCCAGCCAGATTCCTTTGACATCCCTAAACTCAGAATTGGAGATCTTCAGGCCAGTGACTCTGGAGTACCATCACATAATTCGGCTAAACGGCACTGCAAGGAACTGATTGAAAATGGTCATGATAACAAAACTTAAGCATGTTCAAGATTGTACCCAGAGCAGGGGGCCACTCCATTGGTCTTCATGGCTTTAACCCATTTCATAGTATTAGAGTTATCTTTAACACAAATGTTGTAGTTATCTTTTAGAAATAGTCCATGCATATAATGGTAATCTGAAACAATATATAGCATGTAATAATATTACAATTTAACAGGAATAGGGTAGACTTGATCTGTTTCGCAAAAGATGCTTCCTCAGAGCATGCTATAACAAATAAAAATACAATTATTTATACACTATTTACAAACAGGAAAAAACCTAAACATTCTTAATTAAACATGTGAACTTACAGAGGTATCATACATTTTACTCATTTTTCCTACCTTATCTAGGACTAAAAGCCATGACAATTCAAGGAGTGTCCCTCTGTTTATGGTCTACAAAAATATATAAAGCTTTTATTATAGTTTGTATAACAAAAAGGGTTTTCAAATAGTACTCTTGACTACAAAATGGATCTACCTGTTCAAGGTCTGGCCAACATTTGTGTTAAAGATAACTCTAATAGTATTAGATATGTCACCTGGGTGGCGATACATTTTTTGAAATATGTTTTGCATAGTGTTTAGAATGTTGGCCGGAGACTTGGGAGATCTGTGTTCTAGTCCCCACTAGGCCATGAAGCACACTAGGCGATTTGAGGCCAGTTCACTGGGTCACTTCGGAGTAGTCACTGACTCGCAATCTAACCTACTTCACAGACTTCTTATGAGGATAAAATGGATAAGGAACATGTGAGCTGCCTTTGGGTTCCTTGCAAGAGAAAAAAAGGTGGGATATAAATGTAATAATATGTAAACAAAAAGGAATTGTTGCTTCGCCCCTAGTCCAGAGCCCTGTATTTACTTCTTTATTTTATTTATTTATTGCATTTGTATACCGCCCCATAGCCAAAGCTCCCTGGGCGGTTTACATAATATTAAAACACTTCCAAACAATTTACAAAAATTAAAACTGCAAAAACATACAATATTCACATACATTTTAAACCACTATAATAACTTAAAAAGCTACGAGCCTAAAAGAAAATGTATAATGGGATGCCATTTTGCCAACTGTGGAAGTGCTTCATAAAACCTTCTAAGATTTGCCACACCGCTGGGTCGGTTGTGTTGGCATGTGGAGCGTTCACTGGTCTCATTTGCGCTATGTAACATATGTCCTATGGCTTGATTTTGATTTATTTTAATGTGTTTGTTTGTCACCAGGGCTGTATGTAGTGCTGCATTTCTGCAATGACACTACACAAGTTCCAGAGCTGGAGTTTCAGCACGGAATTTGTCATCTCGAGATTCTCAGCTGAAAACAAACCAAAACCAAAACCCTAACAGTTTCTTCGGAGTGTGACGAAAGGCTGAAAACTATGCAGGCAATGCCTTGCGAAATATCAAAACAATGGGTGGCACGGAGCAGCGATGAGAGCATTTGATTTCTTTTATGCAAGCCGTGACAAATTTATGCAGGATATGCAAATATATGTCAAATTGCATGATTTATTCCCATCACGGCATTCTGCTTTTCTTGTCTTAGAAGAATTTGCACTGGTGCAAAATGTGGATTTTTGTCTCTGTTACATAACTATATGTGCAAAACTACAAAGAGCTCAAGATATTACGTTTGGTCTATGACCAGCCAACAAAAATAGCATGCAGTTAGAGCCTAATAAAAAAACTGATTTGTCTTAAGGGTCACAATGCATTGCACTGATGGAGGAAAATAAATGCAACAAATAAATAAATAAATAAATAAATAAATAAATAAATGGCTGGAATAATAAGGGTGAAATTGGGAAGAGAACTCTTTTATAGCACTCATTTTGCTAGCCATATGTCAAAGCGCACCAGCATCTTCAATTCTGTGTCATGTTATTTTTCTTTGCAAATAAAGAAAAACAACCCCGTGTGTGTATATATATATATATATATCTCCTGCAGTGTAACCATTGCCAAGGGAAACCTGCTTTATGCAAGAACATGGTACCGCTCTCCCATTTCATCCCCTTTTTTTGGTCTGCGCGGACGGCTCCCGCACGCCTGTGACTCGCATCCAGATTTCGAGAACCCTTTCCTTCAGGCCTCAATCATGGTGCCAGTGGGTGCTGGCCCTGAAAGCGTTGGGGTGGAAGAAAGAGAGACGGAGAGGAAAAGATTGAAATTTGCCCTCTCTTCTTATCTGCACTTGATTTATAAGTCAGTGTGAGTATGCAAGAGAAATAAAGGCAGAGACCTTGATGCCTCCCTGTGGGGAATATGCACCATTTGGATTGAAGGCATGAAAGGCAAGAAATTAATGTTAAGCTGATCATCTGTCACTACTGCCAGCCTGATGGTTTTGCAAAGAGCGAGAGAACCGGATGACATGCCCTCCAGTCAAGGGCACGACTGCCCGCTGTTCGCATATTATAAACACAAAGCTTTGGGTTTGGAAGGGATTTAAATTTAAATTATACTGTACTTGGAGGAAGGCAAATCTTTACACAAGTTTATTTTCCTGAAGTATTAACATGCAGATTTTTATTTTCTTTTATTTTGGTGACGGTGGCTTTATGCAAAAAGAAAAAAAAACTCACATTTTCACATTTTTATCCTTATATAGAGGCCTTAATAGGTATCTGCATTTCCCACCAAAAGTATTGTGTTCTCTAATGTAATAAGGCTTAAAACACACACACACACACACACACACACACACACACAACTTTCCATATGTGAGCTGAGCTTTAGACACTTTTGCATAAATAAGATAAGCCCTTATTATTTCAACTGGGGAAACACAGAGGGGGCCGAAACCAGGCATCGCCTGGTGTTTCCCTGTTCAAAATGGCGGTAATCGCGCTTCAGTCATGGTTGAAGATATTATGTACATGCCTGGAAGGAGAAGGAGAGACATAAAACTTCCATTATTGTGCTGAGGATGAGTGTGGAAAGGGTAAATGAAGTGTTTTGTGTGGTTATTAAGACCTTATATGATGACAGGGGAAATGGAAGCTGACGAAACTAGAGAAGATTCAGTCACTTAGTTTGTTGACCTCTATGTGTTTGCTCCCTTGGCTTACAACTAAGAACGTGTGTAGTATTTTGCTCCTTTGATGGCCTTCACTCTTAAACAGGTTCAGTGTTTTAGACAGTAGGTGCCTTTTTTTCTGAATTAGTCTAAATGCCATTGTGGTCATTTAAATTATTGTTTTAATTAATTGAAATCATATTTTAATCTGGAGCCAGGTGAGAATTTCATTGTGGGGTTTGGGTTTGGTTTTTTTTTTGGGGGGGGGGGGTTGTTTGTTTGTTTTTTGTTTTGTTTTTTAAGAAGAACTTGCCCAGTTTTACAAATTTCTTCATAAATGGGATGGAAAGAATTTGAGATATATATAATTTAAAACAAAAAAACTAAACAGAAAGCAAAGATTGACAGATTATCCATCCAAACAGATGGCTTCAAGTCTTAGCTTGAATCCCTGAATATCCACCTCTTTTTTCCTGACAGGTTCTGCATCATTAACAGACAGTTATGATGTCCTCTCCATGCTGGGAATAGATGTACCTATTGAATTTGGCTGGTGTGAAGGGGTGAGAGTTTTGTTTCATTTCAGTTTTGATAAAACTTTATAGAAATGCTCATTTTTTTTCACAAACAGGCCAGAAAGAATTTGGGCCTTTTATAGCACCCTAGAGTCTCAACTCAAAATGTATGTACTTACAAGCAATGCTAGAACTATCTATTTATGTTTATTTATTTAAAATATTTCTTGGCCACCCATCTTTCAGGGCAGAATTTTTCCCAAGGCAGCATTCAACAATTAAAATCACATAGTCAAAATCGATGTGGTAATAAAAACAGCAAAAACATTCTAACCTACCCCCCCAACAAATACCAGCATAAAGACAAAACCTACAACACACAAGTGCAGCTATAAACGGATCTGAAAAAACATAACTGAGGGAAGGCCAGAGTACAATAGTAAGATTTCAGGGCCTTCCTAAAAGCCCACAATGATGGGGTCTGGTTGCCCCTCCATGGCAACTTATTCCAGAGGTGTGGGACCACTGTGGAAAAGGCCCTCTGTCATTTCACTGGTCATCCAGTGAAATAGATTGGTAGCAGATTCAGGGCAGACAAAAGAAAATAGCTTCTTCTCATACAACACATCATCAGGTGGTAAAATCCCATTACCACAAGACAAGGGATGTCCACTGGCTGAGGATTAGACAAATTCATGAGAATAAGAGAGACCTGTCAATGGCTATTTTCCATGATCAAGCCTGTGGAAGAGACCCTCTCTGCAGTTTCATAAGCATGAAGGTGGTAGGAAATAAAGAGAAAAAAACTGACCCAGGAGGATGCTGTTGCACCATGTCCGGTTTTGTTGGTCCGTGGCCAACAGCTGGTTGGTCAACGTGTGAACAGAGTGTTAGAATAGATGGACCCTTGGTCTGATCCAGCATGGCTCTTCTTAAGTTCTTATGTTCTGATGATTTAAAGCAGTGGTTCACAATCCACAGCTGATGGGTCAAACATGATCCTTGGCCACTTCCAGAAACCCTTCGGTTACCTCTAGGGAATTGCTGGCTCACTGTTCTTGGATACCAGTCCATGGACCTAGTGCTTGCCCAACTCAGCATGTGCCGAGCCAGGCAAGCGCACAGTTGCCCACTCTCTCAGCGAGCCATTATTTTCTGCCTGAACACCTGTAACATTGTATGCATTGCCTCTTTAAGGCTAATGGAATTTACAGACAACAATGATTTGCTGTTTCTGTGGAAAATGATGGCTCGCTGGGGGAGGGAGCACCTGCACCTGGCTGCTAAGCATCCACAGTCTACCCAGTGGTTTGCTCCATGCTTCTCACTGGCGTCGGGTAAGTGGTGGGGGTTTGGTACATGGCGTGCAGGTGGGCAAGGGGTGGTCTGTCCATCCCTAGTTATCTCCAGCCTCTCTTGAGAGAGTATAGATAAGAGAATAGATCATTCCATAGGTTTGTTTAAGACTGGTCCAGAAGGTATTGCTAATGCAGAATGCTTCAGTTAGGTTGTTGAGTGGGGTAAACTACAGGCAGCATCTGTGATGAAGGAACTGCTACCTATTTGCTACCAGGATAGATTGAAAGTTGTCATGTATAAAACCCTAAACGTGAGACCTGGTTAGCTGAGCGATCACCTTCTTCTGTATAGACCCATTCAGTCCTTGAGATGATCAGGTGACACCCTCCTGGAGCTGCTGCATACTTCTGAGGTCTGCTCCACCATCATTCGAAGCAGGGAATTTACTGTACATAGAATACTCTTCCCCCTAGCATTAGATATGCACCAACATTAATTATTATTTTTAAGTGAATGTTGAAGCCCTATCTTTTTATGGAAGCTTTCCCTGTGTAGTGTAGCCTACCATCTTATATAGATATGGTATAGTCTGTATTTCACGTTTCTGTCATTTGTGTATGCCGCTTTGAAATCTTGAGATGCACTCATCAATAAAGAAATATATATTTGACATGTGGGTGAATGGGTAAGTTGAGTTTGGGTACATAGAGAATCTCTGGGATAGTACTAGACGGGAATTCAGCCACATGGAAGATTTAATATCTGAGTCAATGGGGCTACCCAATATCCCAGAATCTGAGCATAAGGGGTCAAAAATCTAAGTGTGGGAGGTTAAAAAATGTGTCACCACCCCCCATGACAGTTCAAATTGCCATGAGGAAGGGACATGGTCCCTTCAGCTCATACGTCACTCCCACCACATCTCTAGCCATAGGGCCAGTCCATGTGGTGGATTTCAGCATGCATGGACTGCTTCTCTGTGCTTAGGTGGACAACATCAGTCACTGTCACTCTGGTCACCCTAACATCTCATGATATGAAAGCTGTTCAAAAAAGAAGAGAATGTGACATTTTTGCATCATTATTTTCCAATTGCTGGTCTATGTTGCCTATCTCTCAGAATCCTCCTTTACTCCTTCTTTTGCACTCTCCTTGATGATTAAAATGTACACAATATATCTTTTTTTTTAAAAAAAAAATTCCTAAACGTGATTACAAATTACCTTTGATAAAGAGTTAGCAGAGATATATGCCAGGGAAAAATAAAGCTCCGAAAAAGAGAAGATGAAAAACAGACATTCTAGAGAAGTGGCTTATTTCAGCTTCCTTTAGATACTCCAAGGAATTCTTTAAAAACACACACACACACACACACACACAAAGCCATCACGCCATCGTTACTTTTATCAGGAAGGTTCCCTTTGTTTTGCTCTGCCACCTAATTATTTTGATGACAATGAGTCCGCAGTTTTCCAGACAGTGATTTTGTTTTGCATGTTATTGTCAGCCTTTTTCCTTTTTTTCCCTTCCTTCCTTCCTTCATTTTTTTTAAAAATCATTACACCACTTTGGTTTATATGCAGATCCTCTCATCAGAAGGCCGGGGCAGACTCAGCGAAACAGCTGGGTGGATTTGCATGAAAATGGACTGCCCTTTCTCTGTTGCTTGTTCTTTGAAAATTACAGTAAGTGGATATCTGCCTCTCGTCCCCCTCCCCCATCGCCACCAAATAAATAAAGATAAAAACTTCAGCGATATTAAAGATGGAGCAGGGGGTGTTAAACTGCATCATTTTGCATATATAAAAAAGAAAACAGATTAGAGAGAATTAGACTCTTTGGAGACAGTGGACGAGAAAGAACAAAAGAGTCGGCTTCAGGAATCCCATGTTTAAAAGATGCTTCCTAAAGACCCTATTCTTCTAATAATGGTATCAGTTAGGAGCTTACTTTCATTGAGGGAGAGAACCATATTCTGGTTTAAATTATTAAAGCATTGTAAGGGCTAGGCTGATGTTCAGCCAGCATTAGAAGATCTGTTCAAACAGGGGTATTGAGACTTTGGTCTGTGGGTGAGGCCCATCTGGGTTCCCCAGAAATCCTGGTCCAACCTCTTTCCCCCTTACCCCCGATGATTTGGTAGTTTCCCCATTTTCAATAGGCTTCCCTCATTCTAAAGGTCGAAATGCCTCTCCTAAGGCTTACTAGCAGTAAGAGCTACAAGCTAAAATATGGTGGCATTTATTTATTTTTTTGTATTTCCTCTACCGTTTCCCCCCAATGTAACCATGCTCCCTACAGGAATGCATCCCCCAAGATCTTCTCCGAAATGTATGTCAGCCCTTGGGCTGAACTCAGTTTAACACATCTGCTTCAAAAGTTTCCTTCCATGCTTTGGGTGGATGACATGCCAACATCACATTGCGTCATGCACAGGTGCAAGCACAGGCGACCCCTTCAGGCCTTCAGACCACTTCAGGCTGAGCATGCAATGGTCTGAAGCTTCCTCCCACACTAAAATAAAATCTGATTCCATAGGTGGATGACTGATGGAATGAAAGCCATCTAAGAATCCGCAAAACACAGATGGAACAGATTTTACACAATTCGTGCATCCTTGACCTTTATATATTTATAAAGCCTTACATGGCTTGGGACCACAATACCTGATGGAATGCCTCTCCCGACATGAACCTACCCGTACACTACGTTCAACATTTAAGGTCCTCCTCCAAGTGCCTACTCCGAGGGAAGCATGGAGGTTGGCAACAAGGGAGAGGGCTTTCTCTGTGGTGGCCCCCAAATTGTGGAACGATCTCCCCAACCGCCTGGCACCAACATTGTTATCTTTTCGGCGCCAGGTCAAGACTTTCTTCTTCTGTCAGGCATTTAGCAATATCTGATGAGCCTGCGTCTGTTTTTGTTTTATTTTGTTTTTTAGGCTTAAAGCTTTTTAAGTTATCATAATTGTTTAAAATGTATTTGTATATTGTATGTTTTGCAGTTTTAATTTTTATATATTGTTTTTCAATGTTTTAATCTTATGTAAACCACCCAAAGAGCTATGGCAATGGGGTGGTATACAAATGCAATAAATTAATAAATTAAATAAACAAATAAATAAATAAAATATATTGACATAGTCACCAAAATGTCATCAAAGCGATGCACAAAAGATTAAAACAATAAAAAGAATGAAAACAATAAAAAAGAATGTTAAGAACAGTAACACTTTAAAGCATTAAACAACAATGTAATTTAAAAATCTGAACTAAAAGGGTGTGCCTTCACACCTTTTCTAAAAGCTAAGAGAGCTGGGCCCAACTTTAGTTCTTGAGGAAGAACATTCCACAGTCCGGAAGGGACGCAACAGAATGCCCTTTTGTGTATGTCCAACGAAAAACTCTCTACAGGTGATGGTATCCTCAAAAGGGCCTCTCCTACAGATCTTAGTACTTGGTCAGGTTCATACTGAGACAGGCAGTCCCTTAGATAGCCAGGTCCTAAAGGTTAAAAAGTTAAAAGGTTAAAACCAACACTTTGAATTGAGCTTGGAAAGCAACAGATAACCTTTGTAAATTCATTTGTGCTCTAAATAATAGATCTCAGATATGGGCTTTAGAGGGGGAAGATGTTAGAAGTTGTCTAAATAAGCTGAAAAAGAGAAATTATGTGTTGTGTTTAAATGCATGTGTATGGGGGGAGGGGGGTTGAAGGGTTTGGCTTTTTATTAAAAGGAATAAAATCTTTACCAATTTGGCCAAGTGGGGTGTATGCTGGATTTTAATCTGTACTCACATGTGACTTCCTACAATTCTTGGGTGACATTTGAATCAGCTCTTCCTGTTATTGCTGCTTTGTGGTTTGGAATCTCCAAATAAGAACAGAAGATCTGAAGAAGAGCCATGCTGGATCAGACCAAGGGTCGATCTAGTCTAGCATCCTGTTCACAGAGCGGCCAACTAGCTGCCCATGGGAAGCCCAGCACCTTCCCACCCATGTTCCCCCAGAACTAGTGTACACAGGCATATTGCCTTTAATACTACAGGTAGCATATAGCCCTCAGGACTAGTAGTAAAATAGGCTGACCATCTGAAAAGGAGGACAGGGCTCATATAACTTTAACAGTTGTAGAGATAAGGGAATTTCAGCCAGTGTCATTTGTATGCAATTAGTTCCTGGTGATATTCCCTCTTCATCACCACAGTTAAAGTTGCAGGGGCCCTGCCTTCTTTTGTATATGGTCACTCTAGTATAGTGCCTGCACCTTTAACAGTTGTGATGAAGAGGGAATTTCACCAGGAACTAATTGCATACGAATGACACCGGCTGAAATTCCCTTTTCTCTACAACTGTTAAAGTTATATGAGCCCTGTCCTCCTTTTCAGATGGTCAGCCTAAGTAAAATTACTTTAGGAATTTGTCTAACCCCCTTTTAAAGCCATCCAAATTGGCACCCATCACCATGTCTGTGGAATGGCCTGCCAGGAGAGATTCATCAACTTAATAGTCTTTCTGCGTTTAAGAAAGCCATAAAGACTGATCTCTTCCAACAGGCCTATCCAGAAGAATTTTAAGATGTCTGATATTGTATCAATTTTATATGTTTTTTAATCAGTTTTATGCATTTTATGGAATTTTTGTATTTAATGTTATTCCCCACTTAGATCCAGAGGGAGAGGTGGATAAGAAATTATTATTATTATTATTATTATTATTATTTTGTCTTGTGGTAGCGAATTCCACCATTTAACTCTGTGCTGTGTGAAGAAGTTCTTCCTTTTATCTGTCCTGAATTTCCCACCAATCATGTTCATGGGGTGACCCCTGTTGAGTTCTAGTGCTATGAGGGAGAAAAAATGGCTCCCCATCCACTTTGTCCACATCATGCATCACTCTGTACATCTCTATCGTATCTCCCCAACTTGCCTTTTCTCCAAGCCTAACAATCCCAATGGTTTTTCACGGTCCCGTAGGTCTAGCACCTGTGTAGCTGAACGAGTGGTCCGGCAGCCCTCCACCCTCATCTGGAGCCTCCATTGTGCATGCCAATGGAGGCTCTGGAAAACACATAATTTCCCCTGTTGCGTGCATGGCAGCCGCAAAGGCCCCATTTATGCAACAGGGGAAATGATGTAATTTCCAGTCTCCAATGTCACACATAGCGGAGGCTCCGGACAAGGGCAGACGGACTTGCAACACTGTCGGGCGCTCACCAAGCCAGAAATTAAGCTCACGTGTCACTGCAAGAGGAGGTGAATAGTGGTGGCGACAGGGTGAGACCCAGGTGAGTTCACCCATCCCTACAAAGTTTTCTTTATGCAAAAGGTAGATACAACTGATTAAGAGTCATTCAATTTTTTTTTTAAAGGTGATAAATTTTAAAATGGGGCCAGTGTAATATCCCCCCTAATTGCATTGAAAAACAAAAAAAGGGGGAATCTTGCAACCTTCTCAGTGATATGAGTCATTGTTTAAATAAATATCACCAGGCCTTCAGAAAGTTGTCCCAGGAGAGTTCTTAATGAGGAGAGAATCTGCTTCTCTCTACAGCCTTTGTGCAGACTACAATAGCCTCAATTGGCTACTGTAGTCAATTGGCTCATTTTGGAATTTTACAATATAAGCCATGGCTTTTAACACCCAAGAATGGTCCGAGGGAAAATGGTGCAAGCTTGAGGGTCCTTCAGCAGAAAGCCTGCCAGGGGACCCCTTCCCTGCCATCGCTTCCTGTCGGGCTTACCTTGCTGCCACCTACAATTGGTTCCAGGCAATTGTAGATTTTAGATTTCCCACAATGCCCAGAATTTACTCCAGGGCATTGTGGAAAATGGTTCACACCACCTGCTGCAGAGAGCCCAGGACAGGCCTGGGCGTCAGCAGCTGACTTAGGATGCCAGGTATTCATGCAAGCCTTTCTCCACTGTTGGAACTAAGCAGGGTTGGGCCTGGTTTGGGTCTGATGGGGCCGTCCTCATATGGGAATCTAGTGGCTTCTTTCTCCCCAGACACATGGGCACAGCTACATGTGTGCAGCATTGGATGAATCATGCTCCATGTTTCTTAATTTATTCTCTGATATTTCCATGAACACTCAAAAGAAAACCAAAAAACCACACCAATATTTCTGAGTTCATGGATTTAAGCCACTCAATCTCATTCTTGACTATAAACATTGTACTTGGTGACATGTTTTGCATCCACTCCCTGCACAGAGTTGGGTTGAGTTATTGATAATCTGGACCTGAACTTTGTTGATTCAAATGCCTTTTTCATGTTTATATAAAGCATTGTGAAACAGCAATTAAAATATTTAAGGAGGGCGAAGAAATCTTTTGCATGCAACAAAGATTCCCGCAAAATGTTAATTTCTGTCAAATAAGTGAATATATGCACAGATGCCTCCTGACAGAGGCTATGATTTCTGAGTGCTTTGCATGCCAAATAAGTTGTTTACCCCCTCAATGTTTGCCAAGTTTACTGTCAATTTACAAATAATTTCCATTTTGCTGTTTATTCAGTTGCCTTTTGATGGATATGTCTTCCAGACTTTTATCTTGCATGTAGACAAACTAATTAATATTTTCCCTTCAGGCAAATATTTTTTTTCTTAGATCTAAATGTGGGTTAGATTCTTCTCCGTTTCCATATGCTTTGTTCTGTCAATCATTTCTTTTCTGTGTTGCTAAAAATGTAACTCTGTGGATGTCATTCCCCAATGTTTTAACAGATCCATTTCACCTGCATATACATTTGTGTGTGGATGTAGCTATTTTCTATTAGAGTTTATATTAAAGGCAGTGAGGTAGAGTGGTGGGGGAAGCCTTTGAAATTAACATTTGATTTGAGCTCCAGTCTTTTATATACAATTTTGCTGGTTACTTCATTGTCCTTAGCTTGGCCTCATGGTTCTAGATTCTTTGGCATACATGGTGGTAAGAGGAGCATTTGCACAAAGAACCAACAAAAACTCATACTATTTATTATTAGGGCTGTGTCAAATATTCCATTATTTACATTTTGGGGTCATAAGTATGTTTTCACAGAAGAGTAAAAAGATTTCCTGGGGTGAAAACAACAACATAATTCTAAGAATAATCTCCTTTTCCAGATCCTGTTTTCATATTTTCTCCCCTTTCTCCTGCTTCACTCTCATTGTTTTCCCATTCTAATTACACCTTCTTCCTAGGATCTGTGACATGATGAGCTAACGCCATCAGGGATGACATCACAGTGCTATGTAGCCAATCAGATTTGGTGGCACATGCTGCCGTCACTGAAGACAAAGTCAGTTCTGAGTGAAATACTTCCCAAAATATGAATGTAATTTGCCAAAAAAGGGAGGAAGGAGTTGCCTTTTGACCCAGGGGAAGCTGGTAGCTCCGATTTTGATGGGCAGGAGATTCCATTCCGGGTTTTAGTTACAACCAGCCAGAAGTCTAAAGGGGCAATGCAAGGTGCTGGACCCATTTCGGGGGTAGGTTCCATCACCTTAAACAGCTCCTTTAGACTTCTGGTTGGTTGTAACTAAAACCCAGAATGGAATCTCCCGCCCACCAAACTTGGAGCCACTAGTTTCCCCTGCTTTGACCATACTGAAAATATGGTATTTTTTTTTGTTTCAGCCCTATTTATTTATTCATTTATTACATTTCTAATCTGCCTGATAATTAAACTTTGTGATGACTACAACAACAACTACTACTACTACTACTACTACTACTATGATGATGATGATGATAATTATAATATCATAATGATATAACTCATAAACTGCAATGCTGATGAGCCAGTAGGGATGTGCGTATCTTGTTCAATCCATTCTGTTTGTGTTTTGAAGGTTATAGGGACTCTTTTGTCCCATCATTGACGGAATCAGATTTCTTTTCTTACCAGAATTTCATTCCAGTTGCACTCATTTGCACAGTCTGCTTCAACATATTTGGGGGTTTCTAGACCAGAGCGAAGCACAGCCCTACTTTTTCGTGTGTTTTATGTCCAGGGGGCAAAAGCAACAACTACATTGGCCACTGTTTTGCATCCTCCACAGTGCAGAGCGACTTTCTTTTTTCTACCGGGGGGGGGGGGGGTTTGAGAAAAAGAAAAATCTCAATAATTTTCTCAGTGGGGAGAAATTTCAGTTTGGCTCTGGTTTTAAACACACACACACACACACACACCCTTTGCAAGGAAACCTGAGTTGCAAGAATGGTCTCGAGAATTACCCTCCCTCCCCTCACCCCCAAATCGTTTCATCTCCTTCTATCTCATCTCATCTCGCTCGCTCGCTTATCTCTACCTCCCTGGGCATGTGGGTCGCTTGGTTTGCTCTGGCAATATGCACTGTGACATTGCGTGAACCTGAACCCTGTACGGGAAGGCTGTCTGGAAAGCTTCATGCGGCGTTTCCAGTCTGGAGACCTTCATGTTCCTTGATAGGATGCAGATTGTGCATGGTAAATGTGATCCCGCTTAGGAGATGCTGCCCTTGATAGCTTGCCATCCAGCTGATTATTATTCGGCAGGTGTAACCTGGGGACGAGTAGGGGGAGGGGGAGAAACGTACACAGTTATGCAGACTGGATACAGAGAAGGCTTTGCAATATGCAGGGACTTCCTGCTAGAGCCACGGTTTTGTTGCCGTTGTTTTTAATGAGAGGACTGTTCATCTCAGTACATACCTATGCCAAGTGTGTCATTTTGATCAGCAGACCCAAAGCCCACCCAAAATCAAAAGGGTTCTTCCTACAGCTAGATCCAACGATCTGCTGCTCTGGGCCAAAAGGGGGATAGGATTGACCACAAAGCATCCTACGAGGTGAGGTGCCACAAATTGGGGACAGCGTTGCCTTTGGCAACAGCACAAGTTGCAATGACAAAATGGATCAATGCGAAGACATGCCCTCGCTCATCCCTGAGGATTCATTCGCAGATGGAATCTGGCATGCAGTCTGGCCCCTTCGTGGAGACAGAGGGAATCCGATGGTCAGAGCAGCTGGCAAAGATGCCTCTGTAATAAAAGAACTCCACTGGCTCTGTGAAGGGGATGGATTGCAAGTTAAGGAACACATCCCTGGACATGGCTGATGAGATACCTTTGAACACAGGTGTTACTAACAGGGGAGGTTGGTGGCTCCAATGTCAGTGGCGTGGTGAATTCTGCTCCAGATTTCAGCCAGAAGCAGTCAGAACTCTAAAGCAGCTAACCCTAATAACAATAATTTTGTTACAGAGAACCTATATGGCCCAAGCAGGCCTATAGTTGGCTGAGGGGGGCTGCCCCCCTAAAATTTCTCTGCCCCCACCTAAATATTTCTACAAACAATGAAAAGACAATGAAAAAGTTGTCTTTAAAAGGCCTGCAAACCAGATGAACTGCCCCCCCCCAATTTTTGGTGCTCCCCACAAGGAGCTTTTGGCTGGCTATGGGCCTGGGCCAAGTCCTCAGCTACCTCTATAAGCCCAACTCAAATCCTTGCCTTTTGTAGGAACATATGAAGCTGCATTGGACTGAGGCAGTCCCCCCACCCACACCCCCCAATCTAGTTCAGTCAATTTGCTGACAGTAGCGCGCCAGCATTTCTGATACAGAACCTTCTGCATCATCTCTGCCACTAAACTACAGTCCCGGGTTCAGATGAGCAATATGTAGTGATACCAGGTGATCTTGCGGAGGCCAAACATGGATAGCCAATATAACACTGCAAAGGGGCAGAGTCAAGGGTAGACATGGCTGGGCACCTTCGAGGGTCCACACCCCAGCAGGGGCACACGGACAAGAGTCCCTTGGGTATGTTCCTTCTCTTCACCATTGTAGCCTCCTTATTCACTTGCTTGTCTCTAAGGCCCTGACAACAGTGGTGAGGGAGGGGGAGCGGGAGGAGGAGGAGGAGATGATGCCATGACCTACTTGCTTCCTGGCTCTCTGCCTGTCAAGGTAGCAAGTGGTGGTGAGAAGATAGAGGGGGAGCGTCCATTTGTGGATGTCGTGACCAAAGGCCCTCAGAATTCTGGAGCCGGTACTGTTACTACATAGTAGCTGTAATGAAACTTGAGCCACCATGTATGCGAGCCTATCCTCAGAGTGTTAAGTAGGCTATCTAATAAACCCCAAACTGACCTGTGCTGATCTGTGGACCCGTAGAAACAGTCCTTAGATTATGGGTTTTAGCTGAAAGAAATTAATGTGGTTTCCAATGTTATAGCAGGTGAATCAAATGAGGTATCCAGAGCGCAGGCTTGCCCTGTTTTCGTGGATGAGCTTCAGTTGGTACAGCTCGAGGACGTGGATAAGGTGCTTGGACAGGTTCGTGCAACCACTTCCATATTGGATCCTTGCCCCTCTTGACTAATAAAAGCTAGCAGGGATGGAACAGCCGACTGGGCTAGGGAAGTGATTAATGCCTCTCTATGAGAGGGAGTGGTCCCAGGCCTCTTGAAAGAGGCAGCAGTGAGACCACTCCTAAAGAAATCTTCCTTGGACCATGAAAATCTTAATAACTACAGGCCAGTAGCAAATGTTCCATTCCTGGGCAAGGTCCTGGAGCGGGTGGTTGCAAGCCAGCTCCAGGCACTCTTAGATGAGACAGATTATCTGGATCCATTTCAGTCGGGTTTCAGGCCTGGTTTTGGTACGGAAACAGCCTTGGTCGCCCTGTATGATGACCTATGTCGGGAGAAAGACAGGGGAAGTGTGACTCTGTTGATTCTCCTTGATCTCTCAGCAGCTTTCAATACCATCGACCATGGTATCCTTCTGGGATGACTGGCTGAGTTGGGAGTGGGAGGCACTGCATTGCAGTAGTTCCGCTCCTACGTGGCAGGTCAGCTCCAGAAGGTGGAGCTTGGGGAACATTGCTCAGCCCCGTGGATTCTCCAGTATGGGGTTCCGCAGGGGGCAGTCTTGTCCCCCATGCTGTTCAACATCTACATGAAACCATTGAGTGCAGTTATCTGGAGTTTTGGAATGTGTTGTCATCAGTATGCTGATGACACGCAGCTCTATTTCTCCTTTTCATCTTCATCAGGTGAGGCTGTGGATGTGCTGAACCAGTGCCTGGCTGCGACAATGGACTGGATGAGGGCTAATAAACTGAAACTCAATCCAGACAAGACTGAGACGCTGTTAATGGGTGGTTCTGCTGACCGGATGGAGGGTCTTCAACCTGTTCTGGATGGGGTTGCACTCCCCTTGAAGGAGCGGGTTCATAGCTTGGGGGTTCTCCTAGAACCATTTCTGTCACTTGAGGCGCAGGTGGCCTCAGTGGCACGGAGTGCCTTCTACCAACTTCGGTTGGTGGCCCAGCTACGTCCCTATCTGGACAGGGATAACCTGGCTTCAGTTGTCCATGCTCCAAGTTAGATTACTGCAATGCACTCTACGTGGGGCTGCCTTTGAAGGTGGTTCAGAAGGTGCAGCTTGTGCAAAATGCAGCAGCCAGATTGATAACTGGAACCAGAAGGTTCAAGCATCTAAGACCTACTCTGGCCCGCTTGCATTGGCTGCCTGTATGTTTCTGAGCCCGATTCAAGGTGCTGGTTTTAACCTATAAAGCCTTACACGGCTTGGGACCACAATACCTGACGGAACGCCTTTCCGGACATGAACCTACCTGAACACTACATTCAACATCTAAGGCCCTCCTCCGAGTGCCTCCTCTGAGGGAAGCTCGGAGATCGGCAACAAGGGAGAGGGCCTTCTCTGTGGTGGCCCCCCAATTGTGGAACGATCTCCCTGACGAGGCCCGCCTGGCACCAACATTGTTATCTTTTCAATGCCAGGTCAAGACCTTCTCTCAGGCATTTGGCAATATCTGAGGAGCCT
The DNA here is from genome assembly GCA_029215795.1 of Anniella stebbinsi. Taxonomy (NCBI): domain Eukaryota; kingdom Metazoa; phylum Chordata; class Lepidosauria; order Squamata; family Anniellidae; genus Anniella; species Anniella stebbinsi. The sequence continues at coordinate 19,937,192 of JARDYH010000001.1, forward strand.
GGGTTTGTTTTTGTTTTTGTAGCTTTTTTGGGCTGTTGTAGCTGTTTTAAATGTATGTGTGTATTGTGTGTATGTTGTATGCTTTTGCTGTTTAAATTTTTGTATATTGTTTTTAATTGTTTTAATCCTATGTAAACTGCCCAGAGAGCTTTGGCTATGGGGCGGTATTCAAATGTAATAAATAAATAAATAAATAAAGGCAGTGCGCAAATATGTAGAGAATCTGATGGCTTTTAACGATGCAATAGCTAAAAAGTTTGACAACTTCTGGGGTTCTGGATCATAGCCACGATGCTTTGCCAGGCTGGCTGTGCAGTATTGCTGCCATTTAAACAAGGCACAGCTCCAAGTAATAATGGTGGGGGATTTACATAGGTTCTTAGATGAGGTCATCGTTGAAAAATTACTCACCTGCAGACATGAAAAATGACACTCATATATTGTCTGATGCAACACTGTCACCTACCAGGTTTGGGTACCAACTGCTGTTCTTTTCAGCTTTTTATTCACTATGCCAGATGAAAAAACTGATAGATGTGTTGATGCATTTGAGCAAAACTCAGAGGGGCAGTAAACAGCAAAACGATCAACTCCAATTCATTTTCACAGGACAGACTTCTACACAACTCTGTCACAGGTTAGAAGAGGAAGAGGAGGGAGGAGGAGGAGGAGGAGGAGGAAGAGGAGGAGGAGAGCAGCCAAGGAAATAAACTGTCTTTGGGCAGTTCCAGACATTATTGTCATGATCCAGGACACCAACCCTTCATCCTCAGAGGATCTACAGCCCTCATCTCCAAAAATAGGGATGTACAAACCAACAGAATCAGAGGCCCTCAAGGCTATCTAATTTCTACCTTGAAGCCAATTCCAAATAAGACTGTGAGCTTTTCTTTTCTCCCCCACATGAAAATGTGTGTTTATTTCCATGCATGTTTGTCTGTTTTCAAATGCACACGTCAGTTGTGTACATTTGTTAAATGTATGCATTTTCCATGCACATTTTTCAAAGCATGCATTTTCCGGATGTATTTTTATCATTGCGCAACTCACAACACAAGTTCAGAAATGTACAGACTTGGATCGTGAATTGCATTCTGGTCCATCTTCAGTTCAAATTGGCTGAAATTCTGATTTTTTAAAAAAAAGGTGAAATGAGTTCCTCATACAATGCTAGGCAAAAAATAGGACGAAGGGAAAGATGATATTTGTAAATTCGGCTACACAGAAAACTTTTTTTGCCTTATGATAGGATAGTCCAAAGTCGGGTAGCAACAATTGTGGAATTTGACCTTTGTGAATTTTGATACAAACTGATCTTTGTGAATTCTGAAAACACACCTCCTGTACTAATGAGCAGATCAGAACATAATTGCCTTTTGGATTTCACACTTCTCTGAATTTTGTGGTGCTTTTCTCATCTCAAAAATAAAATCAAATATCAAAAAGTGTATAAAATGCATATTTTAAGAGAAAAAACAAATCTTTGTTTGCCAATGCATGTTTTGTGAGAAAATATGTCCAAATACTTATTTAAATATGTTCAAAGATGTGTATCTTTCAATACTTATTTAAGTGCCTTCTCTGTGGTGGCACCCACCCTTTGAAAATAGTTCAGGAGTCAGAAAAAGTGGAATCATTCAAACACCTCCTAAATATGCACCTTTTCACCCAGACTTTCCCTGGACTGTAACTGCTGTTGGGTTTTATTATGGTTTTACGTTCTACTTTTAAAATTTTGTATTATGTTTTGTCTTCTTATTTTATATGGTTTTAATTGTTGTGAACTGCCCAGAGAGCCTCAGATATAGGACAGTATAGAAAAGTAATACATGAATACATAAAAAGAAGTGCAAGTTTAAATACAATTTTTGTGTGTGTGCTGAAACAGGACAAGATGGACTTAGGAATGAATATGAGTGATAGTGATATGGCCAAAAAATAGACTGAGTTGTTTATCCCCTAGTACTGGCCCAAAATTTCAACAAGCCAAAAGCTTAGTCAGATTGCAGAGAGAAGGTCAATAGTGAAAGGGGGGGTGAAAATGCCTGCCCATTTCAATGGTCAATGGTGAACATGGGGTGAAATATGAGGCTGGGATACAAAAACTCCCTATCCTGCTTATGGTGGTGTGAAGGCAGCATTCTAGGCATTTATTTGGGTCAGTTCCAAAGTCAAGGTCAATAAACAATCTGAAGTCCAAATTAGAGGAGTTCTCCAAAGGAGGCATGACACTCCTTGACTTTTCCCTGTCTCCTCATCATTGCCATCCACCATTTTGAATTTTGAAAGGCAAGGTCAGTAGGCAGTCTGAACTCCGAACTAGAGGAGTCCTCCAGAGGAGGCATGACACTCCCTGTCATTTCCCTGCCTCCTCATTGTTGCCATCCGCCATTCTGAATCCCCAAGAATGCTCTGGATTGATGCTAAGTCAGGACACAGTGTCATCCCATGGATCCTTATTTTGTTCCCGCCTCCTGGAACATCCCTTGGAATGAAACTGCATCATGACATTATTGCAATTCAGGGCATTCTCAGGAATTAAAAATAGTTTTGTCTAGATTTCCACTTGGGTGCATGTCAGTCTCTGTTTAACTATACAGTGTGTTAGTTTGCCTTTCCTAAAGCAGCCCACAAGAATGTACAATATTAAAGCTTGGAAAACCAAGATAAATCTCATTAACGGTGGTTTCTGATATTGCTGTTAGGCATAGCTGATGAGTTATAGTTCAGCTGTTAGGACTTGGTCCTCATTCTCATTTGTTCTCTCTAATTTGGGGCAATCCATCACTTCGTATTGGAAATAAGCCAATAATGCTGAAAGAATGGGATATTGGGTATATTTACAGTAAATGCTCTAGTGCATGGTGGTGATCTTTTCCATGGCTTGTGAACAACACACCTAGGGATCTAACGTTAAGCCCAGACATCAGTGGTAATAATAAGTGCCATTTACTAATAAACATCTTCGACCCCTGATGCTCTTGCAAACTTTATTCCTCCTATAGTCAATTTACCAGACTCTGTAATTTCCTTAAATCATAGGCCTAATCTACACCAAGCAGAATATTTCACTATGAAAGTGGCATATAAAAGGCAGGAGCCACATCAAGCAGGATATTGCGCTATGAAAATGGCATGAAAACAGTATATGGAGGCAGAATCTACACTACTGCTTTACAGCAGTACTGAAGTGCACTGACAACTGTTGGGGCCCATTGACACGTACATATACCACTTTCATACCGCTATATCCTGCTTGGTGTGGCTCCTGCCTTATATATACCGTTTTCATACTGCTTCCATCATGCAATATCCTGCTTGGTGTATATGAGGCCAGAGTTTAAAAAGCTTAAAGAACTTTCCATGGATTGGCTATGGGGGATTGGGGAAAACAAAATACTGGGAGGACATCCTATTATATTAGGGGCCATTCAATTTTGTCACAATATATTCTGCAAAGCCTCTCAAATCTTAGGAGACTGATTTAAGCATCGTGCTGTGTTATCAAGTGGCATCTATGTACTAGTGCTGTGCCAAACGCTGCCCCTACTTCCATGAAAGTCTCCCCTCCCTGCAAAAGAGGCATTGTTGGTGAGGGTGGTGACTTAGGGTGACCATATGTCAGGAAAAAACAGGGCATGTCAGTATTTTTGGTAATAAATCTGGGAAGGGGGAAATTATGAAATTTGAAGAAAAAACTGGGTTTTTCCCATCCTACCCCCCAAAGGGCAGCTCTACCTCATTGCAAATGGGAAATGGCACTAATGCTTACAGCTCTGTCATTTTTAAAGATAAAGTGATGAAAATTGGCACCATGATAGCTTTTAAGTAGGGCTTTAGCTGTGCCAAGTTTGAATCAGTTCTGTTCATCTGTTGATTTTTAGGATTTTTTTTTTAAAAAATGAGGTTTTGAAAAAAAAAATTAAAAATGCCATCATTTTTAAAGATAAGGAGATGAAACTTGGCATCATGATAGATCTGAAGAAGGGCTTTAGCCATGCCAAGTTTCAAGCAGATCTGTTCATCCATTGATTTTTAGGAATATTTTAAAATTTGAGGTTTTAAAATTATGTTTTTAAATTGCCATCATTTTTAACGATAAGGAGATGAAACTTGGCATCATGATAGATCTGAAGTAGGGCTTTAGCCATGCCAAGTTTCAAGCAGATCTGTTCATCCATTGATTTTTAGGAATATTTTAAAATTTGAGGTTTTAAAATTATGTTTTTAAATTGCCATCATTTTTAACGATAAGGAGATGAAACTTGGCATCATGATAGATCTGAAGTAGGGCTTTAGCCATGCCAAGTTTCAAGCAGATCTGTTCATCCATTGATTTTTAAGATTTTTTTTAATTGATGTTTTAAAATTATTATGTTTTTAAATTGCCATCGTTTTTAAAGATAAGGAGATGAAACGGCACCATGATAACTCTTACGTAGGGCTTTAGCCATTCCAAGTTTCAAGCAAATCTGTTCATCTGCTGATTTTTAGCAAGTTTCAAAACAAAATTGAACTTTTAAAATACAAATAATAAAAAAGCCAGCCAGCCAGCCGGCCGGCAACATGCCCTATTAAGCAGCAGCTTGCAGCGGAGTGAGGATGCAATCAGAAAAGATACTTGAGGGAAGGGGAGAATGTATAGCAACAAAGTACAGCAAAGGCTACAATAGTAGGTGTGAGTGAAGTTAATTTCAGATACATTGGATGTCTCCCTTGTTATGTCAGTGATTTTAACATTAAGATGTTATGTAGAACAGATTTGACTTAATTTTGTGCTGTAAAATCAGATATGTAACCAAGGCTATGTTCTGGTGGGCACACCCCCTTGGTGCTAGAAATGCCCCCTGGGGGCGGACATGTTGGTGGGGACACCACCTTGAGGGCAATCATGTTTTCCTCCTTTTTGGTTTCAAAAATACGGTCACCCGAGTGATGGTGTTTTGTCATTTTAATGTGGGGACAGTGTTTCAAAGAATTTTCTCACTGGGGAGGGAGGCAGAATTTACCTTTTAAGCATAGAAGGTGGCCGGGGGGGGGGAGGTTATTTATGGGTTTTTTTATTCTAAAAATGCTCTGCACAGGATTGTTGGGACCTTAGCACAGAGGCTTCCAGCTGGCAACACTTCCTGACATGCCCAGGAGACCACATGATGTCACACAGCCTTCTGAGCATTCAAGAGCTGACTCCTGGCTAAAGCCACTGTGCTGAGAGCCTCACACTGCTGTGATCAAGAATGGTGCTTTTAGAGCTTTAGGAAAACTCCCACTTTTAAACTTGCTGGAGCCATGGCAATTTCGATTGCAGCCTTCTTCAACCCGATGCCCTCCAGATGTGTTGGACTGTAACATTGTCCATGGCCATGCTGGCTGGGAATTATGGAACTTGCAAGCCAACACATCTGGAGATCACCATTTTGGGGGAGCCTGTTTTGTTATTTATTTAATTAACCCTGATTGTGCTCTTATATTGTATTTCATATTATGTTTTTATACTGTTGGTATATATATATATATAGAGAGAGAGAGAGAGAGAGAGAATGATTATCATGATTTTAATTTTTGTAAATCGCCCAGAGAGCTTCGGCTATTGGGCTGCATAAAAATGCAATAAATAAATAAACACATAAATAAATCTATTTTAAATCTGCTGAATGAACAATGTTCTCTGCATGGGTTACATACACTTTATCAGGTCTGTTTGCAATTTGGCATAAGTGTACACCTCATCAAGTAGATGATGGAAACCAAGTTGCAAGTTATTAGATCAACCGGTGTCATTTGTATAAGCAATACAGGACTGAAGCTTATGATGGTGGGAAACTTGTTTCTCTTTTTTCCTTTTTCTTTTTTCTTTTTCTTTTTCTCTTTTATGCAATTTGGCATAAACTCTATACACATTGGCAGGCTGGGAGAGGAAAACAGGGTTGGGGGGTTTGACCAGTGAGTTCAATTCATCCAATACATGGGTGAAAAACATCTTTCAGGCCAAAGACCACATTCAAATTTGGAGAAGCTCTCAGGGGTGGGTGGGATTTAGTAGTGGATGAGGCAAAAGGCAAAAGAGGCAAGGGTAAAATACCAGCACATTTTAGCTTAAAGCTCTTAATGCCAGTAATAATTATACCTTAGGAGAGGCATTTAAACCTTTTTGGATTGGAGGGAAAACGGAACAAAAGCCAGAAAACCACGGAATGATTGGTGGTTGGGGGGAAGGGGTGGGGCCTTCTGCTGAACTGCAGAGAGCCAGATTGGGACCCCATGGTTTACTTGTTTAACATTTTTTTAAAATCTTGTACTTCAGCCAATGAAACTTCCAAAGGCAGTAAGGTCAATAAGAGCAATATATGTAATTAAAAGAGAAGACTATTTAAAGAGGTGACGACGATGACCACGATGATGACACATTGCTGCTGCTTCCTCTATTGCTCAAAGGGCAGTTTCTTGTAATGTCCTCTATGAGAGAAAGCAGGTCCAGTCCTAGCTTGGTAGAACAGCATGAGATGGAGAGGTTACCGATAGCAGTTCTACTCATTGGCTTCTTCGTATCTGACCTTCAGCATTTCACTTTAGACAACATTCTTTTGTAACTCTAGGGCAGGGGTAGGCAACCTATGGCCCTCCAGATGCTTGGGCCTACAACTCCCACCATCCCCAACCACTGGCTATGCTAGGTAGGGTAGTAGAACAAAACACCTGGAAGGCCTTCCCTGCTCTTTAGATTCACTTCTCTCACAAGAACTGACATAAGGGCTGTATCATGATTTGACATTGCACAATTTGTGTTCTTATCTCCCTTTCTCCCTAGAATATTTTGGGTCATCGTCGTTGTGCTTTTTTTTTAATGTTATCTAATCTTAGATTCTTCCCGACCACATTCATCTGAATGGCATTATTAATGATACTAAGATTTGATGTCTTTATCTTAAAAGCTGATTAATCCACCAAGTGGCACATAATCGGTGGGGGGAATACCTCAAGATAACACCTAAGGAAAGATTAATTGTGTTCCTGTGCATCCTTGTAATGATTGTTTACAAGAGCATTTATGCATGAGCTGCAGCCCTGGTTCAAAAGAATAACTCATCAGATTGGCAGGTTCTCTGCTCTCAAGTATCCCAGGTAATTGCTGTTGCAGCTAGTTGGAACACATAGTGCATTCCTCCACCCACCCAGCCGTATTGCTGGAAAACAGATTTTCTGGATTTTAGCATCGAGCCAATGTAGTCCCCTACATTGAAGGAATATCAATTGTGCCTTTCTTTTTATGATTACGAATATGCAATTTTTTAAGTCATAAAAAGTAATGCTACACCAATTTTGCTAAGATGGAGCTTTTCTTCTGTAGGATGCATTTATTTGGGTTGTAGCCAATGTCGTCCTTCCACAAAGCAGAACTTTTCCCCATTGCTCCTGCAGCCCCCATATTCCCTAAATCTGTTCTGGAGGATTGGAGCATCATCTAAAGTAGGGTTTTTGTTTTTGTTTTGGTGGTAGGGAGGGAAACGCCCATAGCATGAGCAGAAGGCTGCTCATATTTTTCCCCTATGTATTTATTTATTTATTTAAAACATTTCTTGGCCACCTTTCAGGGCAGGATGCCTCCCTAGGGGGCTTGCAGCAATAAAATTAATAAAAACGGTTAAAACATTAAAAGCAGTAAAAACACAAACACAATAAAATAACAATAAAAACAACAATAAAAGCCAACTATAAAACCTACAGCAACAGCAATGGCATTAGCAGCAACAACAGCAGTCGTATCACGAGAAGAAAACAGCAAAATAATGTTTTCCAGGCCTTCTTAAAATCTTGCGATGATGGAGCATGGTGGAACTCCAATGGCAGCTTGTTCCAAAGGTGTGGGGCCATTGCAGAGAAATCCCTCTCACGTGTGATATCACCCATCTAATTGCTCTGGCAGGTGGGCAAATGGGAAGGGTGATACAACATTGGGTTTAACCTATTATTCTTATTAATTTTTTAAATTCTTATTAAATACGGAATTGTCTGTTGCAAGCCGAATTTCACCTGTCCAAATTTCCAATGCAGTACAATTGCCCACCTGAATGGAGCTCATGGACATCAGTCATTCCCAGACTGCAATTTTGATCTAACCAATCCATCATTTAAGCATTGCAGCTCTTCCTAGGGCTGTTGGAGAAATCTCAATGGAATCGAATCAGTTCGGATTTCAACAGTCCAAATGTAGGATAAGGTGAAACTGACAGATTTGCCCATTCCTTTTGTAGCTCTTCACTATCTCTTTTTGGTTTAACCACCCTATAAATATGTTGTCACCAGTAAGCTTGGCCATCTCACTGCTCATCCCTACCTGCAGATCATTGATGAACAAATTAAAAAGCAGTGATCTGGTCCCAGATATTATTTACATCCATTGTAACAACTTTCCATTTATTACTAATCTCTGTTTTCTGTTCTTCAACCAGTTACTGATTCATAAGAGGACCTCTCCTTTTATCCCATGACTGCTGCATTTGCTTAGGAGTCATTGGTGGGGAACTTTGTCAAAAACCTTCTTTAAAAGTCCAAGTACACAAGTACAATTAGGTTGTTCAAGTTTGCTAGAGAAGAAGATACACTTCCTGCTAATATGTCTAGGGTAGGATTTGAACATTTTGAGAATTGCATGAGCACTGCATGGGCAGAAGATAAAGGAAAGGATTAAGTGAAGTAGTTTAGGGTTATAATTGGCCTGGTTTAGGCACTTAAAATAATTTCTAAGCTATAACAGGGGGAAAAAAGCATTTTGAAGTAGAGATTTACCTTTTTATTTCTATCTGAGTGCTGCATTTTCTTTTTGTGTCCCTTTGCAAGTTGTCAACATAGCTAAAGTAGTTGAAGTGTACTTCCTATATTTACAATATATTTCCATGTATTGAGTGTGTCCTCCCTCCTCACCTTCTCTGAGACCTATAAGATACCCATACGTAAAATCCAATGCACATGTGCCTAAGGATGGAGCAGACATTTATTCAGTTTGCATTTTAATGTGAATTTACCTAATTTTGCAATTTTGCACCAATATGTGAACCAAAACTCAGTTATCCTTTGAAATTCAGACTGAAGTTCTTCAATTAAAAATGTATATGGAGATGTGTAACGGGAAATAACATTAAAATGCATGATATTAGGGGAAATGCTTGCAAAACTGTGTATATTAGACAAAAATGCATACAAAATGGATATACTGGGGAAAATGTGCACAAAAATGCTTATGAATTTGCTTGCTAATAATAATAATAACCTCCAAGTTTGAGAAGAATAAAACTTATGACTGGAGGAATTCTCAAATTTTGAGATGAATCAAATGTAAGATAGGGGGATGAGAAATGGAGAGAAACAGAAACTGATAGATTTGAACCTCTCTACATATGCCTGATTGAGGTGGTTGATATATCCTAGAGAAGATTGAGGTGGTTGATATCCTAGAGAAGGCCTATATGTATTGAATTCACATGGTTGATTCCCAAGTTTTATCTTGGATATAAATCCTGATGTTGGATTTTATGCAAGCATGTTGAAACATTACTACCACATGTCATAGAATCATAGTATCATAAAACAGTAGAGTTGGAAGAGGCCTATAAGGCCATCAAGTCCAACCCCCTGCTCAATGCAGGAATCTACCTTAAAGCATCCCTGACAGATGGCTGTCCAGCTGCCTCTTGAGGACTTCTAGTGTGGGACAAGTCATTGGTTACATTGTCGTACTGCTCTAACAGTCAGGAAGTTTGTTCTGATGTCCAGCCAAAATCTGGCTTCCTATAACTTGAACCAATTATTCCATGTCCTGCACTCTGGGATGATCGAGAAGAGATCCTGGCCCTCCTCTGTGTGGCGACCTTTCATGTATTTCAAGACTGCTATCATGTCTCCCCCTCAGTCTTCACTTCTCCTGGCTAAACATGCCCAGTTCTTTCAGTCTGTCCTCATAGGGCTTTGTTTCCAGACCCCTGATTATCTCTGTTGCCCTCCTCTGAACATGTCTTGTGAATGCCTTGTGGACTCAGAGACTTGACAAGCACAGCAAGAGGGTGGGGAGTCAGAGTACACACACCACACACGCACACACTATAATCCTATATTCAGAAGTTCACTCCCTATTTATTTATTTATTTATTTATTAAAAAAGCTCACCAGGAATACACAAAACTCAAAATTTAAAACATACTTTCAGGTGACAAGGAAGGTGATTACATAACCACACAGACATAGCCATCTCCTGTTCACAGCATCTGCTAATCAGAGGATATGCTACTTCTGAATATGGAGGTTCAGTCCATAGTCTTTTTCGCTTTCCATTTCCATTTTCTCAAAAGAAGTTCAGAAGCAACAAAGTTGATTTGTTTAATTCATGTTCAACCCCACCTTCATCCTAAGATACTAAGGTGCTAAACAATAAACATAAGATCCAACATATCCACAAATATAACACCATACAAACACAAAACATTACAATAACAACGAATCAGAGGTGTAAAAGACTAAGCTTAAACCAACATTACACTTTACAATGCCGAGCCAAGGACGTTTCAACCTGGCACTGAATAGTAATGGTCTTTGTGTCAGTCAAACTTCAGTGGGGAGGGCATTCCAGAGAAAAGGTGCCACCACAGAGAAGGCCCTCTGCCTAGTGTCTACACAGCAAGTTTCCCCTATTAAAGGAACCAAGAGAAATGCATCCTCTGAAAACCTTAAAGCACAGGCAGATTGATATAGGGAAAAGCATTTAAGTCTTCAAAGACAGCACCAACAACTTGAATTGAAAATAGAAATAAATTGGGTCATTGCATTTTGAAGACTAACATGTTAATTAAGGTGCACGTTACTTCTTATAAATGGAAAGCACATGGCATTATTCGTTCTACCTGGAGGATCAGGTTAGGGGTATCAAGAGCAATATTTCTATTCCCACTCCTAGCTATGAATTAAAAAACTGATTTGGTAAGGGAGGGAGGGAGAGGAATTGGGAAGGAAGATGACATGGTGTGGATTATTTTGTTTACACAACCTCTTTGCACCCCAAATATGGTTTCAATTTTCCCTTTGAAATTTAGATCAAACACTGCTGTCAATATAAATTCATTTCTCTTGAGTTCCATGTATTTGAGAATATGCAGCTAGCTTGGGGTTCATGTTATGATTTTATAATTTTATTTTATTTTTTTACATTGATACCATTCTGCCCGCGCTCCCCTTTGAATTTAAGCTCTGCCTTTTCTGGAACACAGTTTGAGTAGTTGTTCCAGCACACAGATGCACCAGTAATTTGTAATCGACGGAGTTTTACTTCTAATAGGTGATGAAAGCTTACCAAAACCACTTGTGAGTTGTGAATTAACACTAAACAATTGGAACCCCATCTACAAATCATGTGCAGGCGATAGTTTGTTGATTTTCTTTTTCTCTTTTGGCAATCCAAGGTTGTGTTTGACCAATAGCCATCCTTCCTGTGTAGGGATGTGAACCTACCTAATTTTATACTTTCAAACCTATACATGAACTGAAATGCAGTTATCCTTCAAATTGTGCACATTTTTTTTACATTTTGCAATGCAGTTTTCCAATTTAAAAAGTTCCATGCAAAATAGATAGGTTGGGAAAGCATGTAAACAAAAAAAATATGTATTGTCAGAAAATTTATGAACATGCATTATATTAGGGGAAATTGCTTGCAAAAGTTTACATATATCAGAAGAAATTGGCATTAAACAGCATACAAATTTCTGGGTGATTTTTAAAATAAAAATGCAAAATCATTATGAAACAAATTTAAGACACGAATAATAAAAATTGGCGGGAAACTGAAGAAAGTCTATTCTCAGGGCTGAAATGCATAGGGCTACTTCTTGGAATGAAACCACTTCCTTCACCCCCAAACGTCCTGAGACTTTTCTATATTGGTTGAACTTAGCAGTAGAACTTTCTGTGGGCCAAAGGACTTCCCATCTAACTATTTATTTATTTATTTCATTTTTATACCGCCCTATAGCCGAAGCTCTCTGGGCAGTTCTATTTATTTATTTATTGCATTTATTGCATATTCAGTTAAGACACTACTACATTACTCAATGGAAGTATTCAAAGCTGAAGATACTAATGCATATCCTTCCTTGAGGGATGTGCTATAGCTCAGTGGGGCCACAACTGCTTGGGATGCAGAGCCTTGGCAACTCCAGGTAGGATTGGAAAGTCCCCTGGTTGGAAACCTGGAGAGGGCTGCTAGGGACGGACAATTTGCGTAAAATCAATTCTGACTGTTTCGCAGGCTCCTTTTTTTCTGCCATATACCCAGCTACAGAATCATTATTTATTTATTTATTTATTTAGTTGGTTAGTTGGTAAGTTGGTTAGTTAGTTAGTTATTTTCGGGATCTGTGCATGTCCAAATTTGTGCAAACGTGCACACGCGAAAATGCACAAAATCCCCCAAATGCGCAAATTCCCCCAAAAAGCGCCTTTTCACACTTTAGACTATGGTGGAAATACAACATTTTGCTGTTGTGTCTGTGTGTGTTTCTATGATGAAATTTGTGCAAAATTCTCAAAGATTAGAAAAACGTTCTGCAAGGCCGTGAAATCTGCCCGACAGGGAGAAAGCCACAGTTCTGCAGAGTCTGTGGCTACAATTCATAAAAAATCTGAACCCATTTGGTTCCATTGCAGATTCCTCAAACATCTCTAGCCACTGCCAGTCAGTGTAAACAATACTGAGCTAGATGGGCAATTATCTGATTCAGTAAAGGGGAACTTCCTGTGTTCCTACACAAATCCAAAACAAATTGGTAGGGCCAGAGTCAATCAGAGCAGCTTTAGAAAGACAAAAGAAAATAGGCCAAACATTCCTGCAGCACTACATACATGTAACAATGGCAGGGGAATGGAGGGGGGATTTGCCCCAAGAAAGAGGCATGATGTCTTGAGTTCAAGAGGTTGAGGAACTGGCCTGGGTGGTCTTCTGTGAACTTCTTTGTTCTTCAAAACAAATGCCTGCCCGCTCCTTAGAACAACAGACAGTTGCTTGTACTAAACCAGTTTATTAATAGCACCTCATCAAAATTAGCAACATTTAAATAGTGAAGAGTGACAAAAAGTTGTGTCAGCTCCGATGGCATGCCGAAGAAAACAGGCAGTCGATATTGTGACAGTTCCGTGAAAGGCTGCAATCAGTATCAATGTCAAAGGGATACAATGATGGTTTCTAGTGTTGCAACATGTCTGATAATGAGGAGCTTTCTGTGTCAGGTGTAAAAGGGAAGATACAAAGTTAGAGGTGATGGGAAGGGGGGAAATGGGAGGCAGCACTAGGAAGGTCGCAAGGGAAAGAAGCACGGGAAAAGTGCAACATACCGGCAGTTTCCTAAATATCACAGCGCTTGAATATCAGCCATGTTCCCCTTTTCCAGCCACAAAAGCCACCAAGTTGTTAAAGAGGTCGTGTTGAGATTTATTGGAGGCTGATGGTTCCATTTTCTCTGATATTGGTGGGGCTGTCAATCCATTCTGGGTTTAGCCAGAACCAACCAGAACTCTAAAGGAGCTGTCCAAGGTGCTGAACATTGTCCCCCAAATAGCTTCAGCATCGCAGGATAGCTCCTTTAGAGTTCTAGGTAGTTCTGACTAAGACCCAGAATGGATTCACCAAAGTCAGAGCCACCAGCCTCCGCTGGTTGGGATAATCCCAAGGACCCAACTATTGGAAGTTGTGTAGAGAACCATGTAAGTCCAGCTGGACTGGTGGCGGAGGTGATTGGGTGGGGTGGGTACTGGTTCCCCAACACTTCAGCAGTGGACGATAAGGTGTAACTGTGAGACGTAAAGGACTGATGAAGCACTAAAGCCACAGCTCCCCAAAAAATAGAAAATAACATTCACAAATAATGTGAATTTCAGTGCATTTGTATCTTTTAATTGCAGAACGATCAGAAACAGGAGTGAACGATGTATTGATGAGATGGCATGTAAAACTGACATGGACCAGAAATAGCCTGATGCTTCCATCCCTACTTCAAATTGCAGGTGGGTGTTCTTGTGATGGAATGTAATAATAATAATAATAATAATAATAATAATAATAATAATAATGTGGAATGGACTGCCGGGAGAGATTCATCAACTTAACAGTCTCTCTGACTTTAAGAAAGCCATAAAGACTGATCTCTTTTGGCAGGCCTAACTAGTAGGGGTGTGCACGCCAAAAAATATTGTTGTTTATCATTATCGTCATTTTGGACCAAAAAAATGATTGTTCATATCGTAGGTGAACCGTATCATCTTCACGATAATTATCGTGAAAAAATGATATTTTTTGCAGCCCTATTTTTAAAGAAAATGCCTATAACTTCTATATTTTAAAAGTTAGAGGCTTGAAACTTGGTCACAGTGCTTATGGGGTATGCCTAAGTAAGTGTATGAAATTTGAGATCGATCCCTTCAACCCTCGATTTTATATGAATTTATTAAAGATTGTTTCCGTTCTGACAGATCAGAATGAATGCACATGACAAGTTGTCATTCTGATCTGTCAGAACTGAAATGATCTTTAATAAATTCATATAAAATCGAGGGTTGGAGGGATCGACCTCAAATTTGGCACATATGTGTAGCAACATGTGCTACACTTATGTGCCAAATTTGAGATCGATCCCTCCAACCCTCGATTTTATATGAATTTATTAAAGATCGTTTCCGTCCTGACAGATCAGAATGACACCTCACCAGACCTGTCAGAACGGAAACGGTCTTTAAAAAATTCATATAAAATCGAGGGTTGGAGGGATCGATCTCAAATTTCATAAACATACTTAGGCATATCCCATAAGCACTGTGACCAAGCTTCAAGCCTCTAACTTTTAAAATACAGAAGTTATAGGCATTTTTCTTTTAAAATACAGAAGTTATAGGTATATTTATATGGCAGTCCGAATAAACGATAAAATCGCCCAAAAATTATCGTCTCTGATGATTATTGTAGGTTTTTCTATCGTATCGTCATCATTAAACACATGCCTGATAACGACCTTATCATATCGTTATCGTACATTTATCGTACATTTTAACGATATGATACACATCGTTAATTATAACAATACACATTATTATTATTTTAATAATGTATTCATTTTATATGTTTTTAATCAGTTTTATGTATTTTATATTTGTATTTAATGTTGTTTCCTGCCTCAATCCAGAGGGAGAAGCGGGTAATAAATAAATAAATAAATATCTGATGGTGATGATGATGATGATGCATCCTGGCAAATAGAAAATGAGTATATCATGGTGAAGACTAGGGTAGAACCTCCCCACTGATACCTAATGGGTGTGCATGGGTGTGTTAAAAGCATTCAGTCATTTGAACTACTCACCTGCCATCTGAAGTAATGGCCCAGATAGAGGTTTGCTACCCTAGTGAGACCCTGGCCTCCATCGCAACTCCCAATGAAGTCCTTCCCTCCCAACTCTCCTCCAAAAAGCTTCCCTCTGAAGTGGCGCATGAGCATTCTTTACTTCATGTTTGCAAAGCATTATTAGCCCTTTGAATGCAAACTGCCATAGGCGTGCAAATTATAGTAATTGACTGTGCCTATAGACTGGGATCTTTCTGTTTATGTCAAATAATAGTAAGTGGCGTCAACCTCTCCCTCCCCTTGATCCGCCCTCTCTGAGTCAGGCTAATGTTGTGTTAGTCAGCCAACGCGAGCAGAGGCACCTGTGCACTGCACACTGACAGCTGGATTGTGTACTTTCACCCTGCTGAAGTCACTGCGGCATTCTGGTTGAGGCTTACAAATACAAGTGCAGTGTGTTCAAGATGAAGGGCCTTGTCTACTGGGGATTCCTGCGCTGCACACTCCATTGGGTGGAGTGGGTGTCACTCAACAACAGAGCAAACTTGAAATGAGTAGCAGCTTGTCAGAGCAGGGCCCATGGACAAAGCTAGTGATCAGGACTTAAGAGCAAGGCAGAACTGAAGGAGAAACCAGGAGGCAGGAACAAAAAGCAATCCAGAAGTCCCAGCCAAAGGACAACCAAAGACAGAAGAGCACATCAGTGCTCAGGAACATCATGCAGTTTAAGCAAGGCTCAGCTGGTATAGGAAGCCCTTGTACAGTTCTTCCTATCCAGGAGGAACCCAATGGCCAGCTAAGTTGGGTGGTACTTTATTGCCACCTGCAGTTCAGTGACTCACCACATGGGGAAGCTGACTACAGATCCCAATGGCTCCTGACACAGTCGTGGCTAGATCATTTGCACACTACCATATGTTTCTACGGGTAGTGGAGATGTTGCAGGTTAATTATAACCAATATACCACGTTTTAAGAGAGGTATGGACTAAAAGTGGGCCCAGGTCTGTGTTACATCTAAACTGTGATTTGCTATAAGCAAGTCTCGTTAAAACAAAGAAAGATCAAACTATAGTTTCAGAACTTGTTTTTTTAACTAGCTTTGCTTAGACTAATCCACCTGAGTTGGCTTATTCCACCTGAGTTCCCTGAGTTGGGATGAGACACCAAAGAACTGTGATTTGTTTTTTGTTTTTAATGGAAGCTTTCACTCGCCTTGTCTCACATGTGAAGGAAGAGAGGGGACAGGAACTGTATTATCTCAAGACTGGACACAGCTTATTCCCAATCAAGAGTTAAGTTGGACATCAACTCTCAGGACCAGCCTTACCATTAGGTAGAGTGAGGCAACTACCTCAGGCAGCAGATGCAATGGCATCCCCCCTCCCATCCATTCCCCTCTCTTGGGGGGCAGATGCTATCCTACAACCCTAAACTAGCCTCCTGTGTTCAGACGTGGTGGAGGATGTTATCTTGTTGCCCGTGTTGTAGTAAGATTCAACTGCTACTCCATTTGGCTTCTTTATGTGGAACGGGGTCCTTTGCCACAGACAGCAAATTGTCTTGGGCCAGCCCAAACAACTTCTATCATCCGTAACCAGCATGGTGATGGGCCATGCTGTCTGTGGATGATGGTATCTGTGGTACAACACATCTGGAGGGGCCCAAGTTGGGGAAGTCTGTTTTAGGAGGTTGTCGGAACCAGCCCTGTGTGTCGTACCACCCTCAAAGGTACAAGAGCGGGATTAAGAAAAAGGTGGGAACATACTACCAAGAAATCTCATTATAAACTTGTCTCTTCTTACCTCCAAAATTGCACACCTCCTTTTTTAAATCTTTTTTTTTTCTTTTTAAAATGACCTATAATCTGCCATAAATACCTTGGTATCAGGCTGCCTCTAATACATGTTTCCTTCCTCAGCATTTTTTCTAAAGCCAAAAGGCCTGATAAGTAGCATCGCTGATTCTGGTACATCACTAAACTGAGCCTTTACCATCTGCTTCAACCCCTAATTACAAATGCAAAACAACATAATTCACAATTGCATCATAAAAAAGTAAAATATAAGTGATTTAAATGCATGTGCTTTGCTTATGCAAGCCAGCGTTCATCTGCTCTGTTGCTGTTGTTTTCCTCTTCCTGTGTTAAAAGAGAACCTCCAGGGTGAAATGCTGTTTTCGTGGACAGAAAGTGGGAGTCATTTCAATGATTAAAAAGCAAAGGAATTAAAAATGTGTGTTCACATGTACTAAAATATAGATTACTTGGACATATGTACTACACATCTCTCTCTCTCTCTCTCTCTCTTTCCCTCTCTCTCTCTCTCTCTCTCTTTCCCTCCATTGTAATTTAAGATAAGAATATGCAACAGTGGAGGCTGATGACTCCAATTTCAGTGAGGCACTGAATCCTTTCTGGGGTTTACTCAGAATTGGTTAGCCAGAAATCTAATGGAGCCATCCAAAGTGCTGAACCCTACCCCAAAATAGATTCAGCACTTTGGATAGCGCCTTTAAAATTCTGGATGGGGCTGGCTAAAACCCCAAACGGATTCACAGCCCTGCTGAATTCAGAACCACCAGCCTCCACTGGAATATATGGGAGTAACCCATTTCATCAATTTTACAAGTACTTATAACAACCATACATGCAGAGTGCAATCCTATGCTTGTTTTATAATGTGATCATGTGCATGTTTACATAGAAGGAAGTCCCAATGTGTTCAGTAGGCTGTACTCTCTAGTAAGTGTGTTTAGTACTTTCTTTCATCTGTCCTGAATATCCCACCAATCAGCTTCACTAGATGACCTCTGGGCTCTAGTGAGGGGAGGGGGAAATGTATCCATTGCCACCTCACTCCTCTGCATTGATAGCACCCCCCCCCCCAAGAATCTTGATTCAATCATATGTGCAAGAGCTTCACTAAGGCAATTATCCTTTATCTTCTATAATTAATTCAAATGCACACTCCGTTGCAAAGCCACACCAAGGAATATGAGGGGAAGCGTATGAGCTGTTTTCAGTGATGACACAGGTAGTAGCCAATAAGTACCTGCAATAAGTGTTTGTTTGTATACACATCTGTGTGATCAGTCTCCACCTCCCTTTTGGGAGGAGGAAATGAGTTCCTCCATATACAGATTGAAGTGTGGTAAAAAACCTGCAAAAATGATTTGACTACAGTGTTAAGGTGGCCATCTGTCCTACTTTACAGAGGTCAATCCTCTGTTTGATGGTGCGCCCTATTTAAAGGACTCTCCAGTCCAAGTCTGGTTTGAAGGCAAAGAACTATTAGAATCAACAGTTAGCAGCAACTGGACATCAGACTTAGCAGGCAGGCAGTTCACCTGGTCATTGTCTTCTGCACTATGGGGAGCAGTATATTATTTCTATTTAAATTATAGTAATTATTTCCTAATTTATGCCTATTTAATAGCATATGCAAATACTATGCAAATCAGTGTCCTCATAAATCCTCCCTGTAAGGCAAACATTTCTGATAGTAACCCATCCTCCCTGTGATATAGAGTATTTGGTGGGAGAGATCACATAGTGAGAGAACCATTAAGAGTTATTTGTTGATTATTCAACAACTTATTCATTGTAATTCATAAAGCTTTCTTCAGTTATAAAATCCTATGCCTCCTGCTTGTGGCTGTGTGGGGGGAGGTAATAAAGGGAGAATATAAGGTCTGTGTGTCCTCACAGAGAGAGGACTGAGTGAGCGCTGGTTGAACCTGAGCCTTAAATTCCTGGTGGCAGTAAAACCTGGTGTGTGAGAGGGAAGGTGGTTCCTGCTTGGGGTGAAAAAGGCCTTAGAGAAGGGGAATTCTTATGGAGGAAATGTGGGAATGCCACACCCTGCCCCTCCTACTTTTAATTTTTATTTCCTTTTTTTAATGACATTTTGTTTTGTTTTTTAATGGCAGCTAGGAGTGTTTCAAAGCAAAGTGAGGGCTGCTCCCATTTTCATTTTCCCACGACTTCCTCTTGATCATACATGTGGACCAGAGACATTCTGAGGAAAAGAAGATGGCGGGTGGCTGTTTTCATCTGCAGGGCCTCCATTTTGTGGTGGTGCCCAGGGCAGTTTCTCAAATTGCCAAATGTGCCGTGGGTCCAAGTTGGTGTCCCACACCAGGGTTAGAGAGTCGGACAGAGTCTATGGGAGCTAGGGTTCAAATCCTTACTTGACTTTGTTGCTGATTGGGTCACTTTCCACCTAACCTACCTTACAGGGTACTTGTGAGAACAAAATGGCAGGAACCATGTATGCCACCCTGAAATCTATGAAAAAAGTATCAAATTAAAACAATGAAATAAACCATATTGATTATAACCAGCAATACGTTGAATAAATAATAGCTAATGAGTTCTTGAACTTTACAAGAAGACCTCTGATGAATTAAATGAAAAGTTTATTTAGTCAAGCATCCTGGGTACAATGCAACCTAGGGTAGAATTATTGATATGAGTGGAACTTAGATTAGTCATGACTCCCTTAAGTCTCATTCATAACAATGGGTCTACTCTAAGTAGGACTTTAGTTGGATTCTACCCTGTTTCCTACCATGGCCAACAAGCAGGATATGAGGGTACTAGCCCATTCCCACAGTTGTTGGCCTCTGGATACCAAAAGAACTCTGCTAGATTAGAACAATTCCCAATCTAATGCAGCATCAGGTTAGCTTCTGTGGGAAACAGGATAGAATATATATATATATATATATATATTCAAAATTTATAAACTGCTTTGTCACTAAAAATAAATAAATAAATAAATAAATAGATTCTGGAGTGGTGAATATACAAACAAACAAACAAACAAAGACTATCAAGATACAAAGTAAACATCTGTAAAACCAAGACATACCAATAAAGCGAACCGCCTTGCAAATGTTGGCTACGTGCACATATGGTAAATTACGACTTGGTAAATGGTTGTTCAACCTAAGCACTCCTTCAAAGCTAAGCGCTTGCTCCAACCTAAACAACTCATTTCTCATTTTGCCAATCTTAAATTCAGCTCATCCCAAATTTTGAGGATCTAAACAAAAGCAAAAAAAAAAAAAAATCCACACAAAATCCATGCTCCTATTACACACATTTTTTGCCAACAATTTTCCTAATGTAAATGCAGTTCGAACATCATTCTCATGGATATAAACGTCTGTATGTGCTTTCCCTTAATAGGCACATTTTTTGTATGGAATTTGGGCTGGTGAACTCCAATACAAAGTTTAGCGAAGTGAGAATTTTAAAGGATAACTGGGTTTCAGTTTGTGTATTGGTTAGAAAGCCCAAAATTAGGTAAGTTTGCATTCAAATGTGAAATGAATGAATTTCTCTAAATAGGACACCCTTTCATGCTCATTCTTTTATTTTGAGATTAGTGGAAATTGAAGTGAATGGATACCATTGATTTCAATTTTCCATTTGTCCAGAAATGAATGAAGAGGCTTCTTTTCTAACAACTATCTCTTTCCAAAGGAAATACTTCTTTGTATCCTTCTTCTCTCTCATGTTCTTTTCCTTCTGTTCTCCCACCCCAATCAGTAAGGCCCATGCTTTATTATGCCCAAATTCCATAAGTCTTATGCACAGCACATGAGTTAGGGAAAGAAAGCCTAGGCCTCTGCTTTGTCAAATGAGAAGCTGCCACGCTAAGACTGAGGAAATGGCTCAGAATTACATGTTATTCCTTGTAAGAGATTCCTCAAAAGGTAATTGAGAGTGAGTAGCTCATCCACAGCTGATGAGTTTCATGAGGAGTCATTAATCTGAAAAGCATTTCAGCAGCTTTTCCATGTTCTGTCTATATCGTCATTCAGTGCTTTTGGTAGAGGCAGCAGCAAAGTACTACAGGCAGAGAGGTTTTGCAGGTATACAGATTTCCACTGTAGAATAACATGCCAAATTCATCAAAGTGGTTCATGACTGACTTTGATTGTTATTTTATTTTACTTTTAAACATTTATCTCCTTTTTTTCTGTTCACAATGAACATCCAAAGTGGCCAACAAAATAAGAAAGAAGAGCACAAATACAATAGGGTGACCAGAGAAAATCCAGGTCAGGGCTCATGTAAATTTAACAGTTTTATTATTGTATTTTAGGGTGACCAGATAAAATCCAGGTCAGGGCTCATGTAACTTTAACAGTTGTAGAGAAAAGGGAATTTCAGCCAGTGTCATCTGTATGCAATTAGGTCCTGGTGAAATCCCCTCTTCATCACAACAGTTAAAGTTGCAGGGGCCCTGCCTTCTTTTGTATATGGTCACTCTAGTATAGTGCCTGCAACTTTAACTGTTGTGATGAAGAGGGAATTTCACCAGGAACTAATTGCATACAAATGACACTGGCTGGAATTCCCTTTTCTCTACAACTGTTAAAGTTACATGAGCCCTGACCTGGATTTTATCTGGTCACCCTAAAATACAATAATAAAATTCAATCAAAATAATCATCATTTATTTTTATATTTATCTAGATTTCTCCCCCCACATCCAGTCCATCATTGACATATCATTGACAGATATACAGTGTGGGACAACCTCTCCCAGTCATTCCATCCTGTTGGTAGATAGCATATTAACGGCATACATAGCAAGATTGAACGCTGCAGGTCTCCATAGACCAATGGTCAAGATGTTGAACAATAGTTTCCCCACCATCTCCAGGGATGGTGCCTTCAAGATCTATCTCCGTTATGCAACTCGGAAAGATATCAGTGCTATCAAAAGCAGACCAAAAAGTCCAAGCAGAACCAAGAGGGAGTCTAGTTCCTGGGTCAACCACTATGGTCCCAAAATATGGCTTGGACCTAAACTGGAAAGTACCATATAACATCAGTAGAAAAAAAATTATAAAAACCAGGAGATAGACAAAAGGAATAATGAACTATTTCCCAAACATTCTCCTGAACAGACAGGTTTTTATAGCATGGCAGAAAATGAATGAATGGGCAAGATGAACATCCCAAGGGGAAACACTTCCAAAGCCTGGGGATGATAGTCCTGGATTTTAGAAAATAGCTGATTTTGCTTCATTAGACTTACTGGGAAGACTACTAAAAATGCTAATCCATCTGTCTTAAAATAATATTAGATGTCTTTGTTACAAAATACAAATACTAAATTTTAATGATGAATAATTAAGAATATGAAAAATGAAAATAAGTCAGAAGTGTTGTATTAGATTGTATGAAAAAGAAGACATCAGAAGTTCACAAGCAATTTCATAATGAATTCAAGGTAACTGGATGGTATCAAAAGAGAAAATGCTGATTTAAAGCCCTATCACTTGGAGGGAAGAAAAATATATATTAATGAACAGGTGTAAAACTTAATAATTACAGGTCAAAATGTACTTAAAGTTTTTGCTTATCAATTAATAAAAAAAAATGTGTAAGTTATACACATCAAAAAGTTTGATATACAGATTAGGAAAATTCCTAGGCTTATGTTTAATTGCCCATTTTTGAGTAGACCAATATCTTCTCAAAGGTATAATTCAACATTGATTTTACCTAACCTGAAATGTGTACATGCAAGCCTTTTATGTATGTTCCTGTTTTTAAGAATGTTTTTAAGAATGTTTTTAAGAATGTTTTTAAGAATGTTTAATCGTAATGAAATAATTAAGTCTGTGAACCCTAATTTAGGGGACTGATGATAATATTAGTTATGAGTTCATTTCTACACAGAAGTATAAACATGTGCAGAGTTTACAATGCAGGAGCTTCTTCTCAGAAGCTCATGAGGCTTGGGTACCTGTTAGGGGCGGACCGACCCACCTGCAGGTGCTCTACCCCCAGACCCACTTGCTAACCCTGGGACCATGAGAAAGATCAGGATTCCCTGTGCATCATTTGGACTCACAAGGACGACCCAGGAATGACCCCGGGAAAATCCATGGTGTATACATGCCCCCAGTTTGTATGACTGTTTTATCGATTCCCGCTCTCTTTCTTCTTTTGCATTGTGCTATATTTTATTCTTTAAAATATTTGCCTTGCAATTTATATTTTTAACTGTTCCGGGTTTTTTAACTGTCTGTAATCCACCCATGGAACATTAGTTGTTGGGCAGAATAGAAATGTAATGAATAAATAATAAAATAAATAGGAAGAAACGGAGATGGAAAATCCTTGACATTTCCTCCTGCCCCGCGGAGCTCTTCCTCCATCCTACAACCTGTAGGATTGTGCTCAAAATCATTTGTATAAGCCGGAAAGCAGGGACATGGGGGAAATGATCCACAGCCAGGTTTCCAGTTTCCTCCAGCTCTTTTGCCAAATTTGTTTCATCTCTAATTCTCATTTAGCCACCAACTGAAGGCGAGGAGGAGGAGGAGGAGGAGGAGGAGGAGGAGGAGGAGGAGGAGGAGGAACCAGTAGTCTTCCATATTTACAAATATATTTCTTTCCCCCTGCAAACAGAGCAAGGAATTGAGAACAATGAGGTCACCAATGCTGAAAATCAGAAGGTGAAATGTCTTCTCATTAGAAATGAGGGGGTGGGATTACAGCTTTGAAGAGGCTATTAGCAAGCTTGACCCTGCCAGCTGCCGGGCATTTTCTGATAAGCACACATTTGGAGATCATTTTTGTATTTCTAAAGTATATCACACACATACATACACACACACACACACACACACACACTTTCTTACTGAAATCAGAACGTGCCTCTGTATGAGACTAAGGTCATCTTATCTCAGAATAGAGTCACCTTGTGAAATGCTTTAAGGGCCTGTGTGAACCAGCTCTAGTCCTAAGCCACACTGTAATGTGTGACAATCGGTAACCCTTGTTGGCTTCCATGGTGAAGAGATCTATCATCGGTTCCCCCCCACACTTGGAGAACAGCTGTCGTATTACTGTTGGGTGGAGTTTCCATTCGTGGTCAGGGTGGAAGGATCTGCTGAGGGGGTCCGCAAGAACTTTGTCGGCTCCCGCAACATGAATGGCAATTATGTCCATACCCCACTGAATGCACTTGGTATATATTTCTTGAGTCAGGGCATTCAGGTGATTGGCAGAAAGGGCACATTTCAACGATGTGGCCTTCGCCCAAGCAGAGTAGTGAGAGGGAATGTCCATCTGTTGAAGGGATCTTGCTGCCTTTGAGGCCATATGCCCCTAGGGGCGATCCCCTGAAGAGAAGGAGATCCCTCTATGAGAAACACTCTGAAATAAATGGTCAACATGCTGTCTCTATGCCTATGTGCCCTGCATATAGACCTTTTCCAGCTAGATTAATGCAAGCCTCTTCTTTAAATCCAACAATCCCACAAGAAACAAAAGAGGTAATCTAGGGAAAAATAAGTAAAGTTAAAAAAGGAGTGTGCTCTGCCAGGTCCTCCAGGCCTCTTGCCTCTTTGATGTCTAGGCCTAAAATGAGAAAAATCTCCTGCCCAAAGGGAAGTCCTTTCTAATCCATTCCAGACTGCTAGGTTCCAGCTACAGCAGGCCTGGCTAGCAGATCCTTGATCTCTCTACTTTAAAGAGCCAGTGTGGTGTAGTGGCTAAAGTGTTGGACTGAGAGTCTAGCGATCCAGGTTCTAGTCCCCACTCGGCCATGGAAACCCACTGGGTGACTTTAGGCCAGTCACAGACTCTCAGCCCAACCTACCTCACAGGGTTGTTGTTGTGAGGATAAAATGGAGAGGAGGAGGATTATGTACACTGCCTTGGGTTCCTTGGAGGAAAAAAGGTGGGATATAAATGAAATAAATAAATAAACACAGTCAAATAAAAACAAAACAAAAACAAGTAAGGAGAAGGAAGATGGAATGAAAGGGCGAGAAAAATAAATGAACCTCAGCACAGCTAATGTCCTTTCGCATGCTTGGGCCAATGTTAAATCAATCAATCAATCTATCAATTCTCTGAGAGTTCTGTAGTTCGCTAGAACATTTTTAGTCAGGCAGGTTCTTTCTTTTGTTTCTGTTTTTAGTATTATTAATATTATTAATACTATTATTATTAGTGTGGGTTATGTGTGTGATGAGGAGTCAGGACCTCCATCTCCACGGGGGGGGGGGGGGGGGGAGGGGAGCCACCTGCCCGAGCTGGCCTAGTGGTGCCTGCCGGCTCGAACCCAAACCGAACCCTGCCCATTTTCCCCTGAACAGTGGGCTTCATATGCTCTAGCTCTCCTTTCTCAAAGTTCAGTTTAACTTTACCTCACAGTCCTTGTTTCGATTGGTCAGCCACATTGTTAAGTAGCAGAGAGTGCATGCAAATGCTGTCTTGCAGCAGAGGGTGTACGTCTTGGAGGTCCAGTTCGGGAGGTGCAACTCCATATTCTTCAACATCTCCACTTCTGGATCCACCAACCGTTTGCTCCTTAATGGTGGGTTGCACATGCTCAGACTCCTTCACCTCTGTGCCTATGGGCTGTTTTTTCAGTGCCTACGGGTTGTTTCTAGTGCTCAAACTCCCTGGGTGCAATGCTCAAATTCACTCCCTGGGTGCCGCCAGTCAGCAGCATTGTTAAGAAGCAGTGATTGTGTGCAAGTGCTGTTATATTGTTATTAGTATTTTTATTAGTATTTCTCCTTTTATAATCATAATTGTGAGTTGTGGTGGGTGATCAGTACCTACCTACCTACCCATGGCAGGGCTGCTTCTTACACGAGCCTCTTGCAAGTGAGGCTCTGGCCCAATCCAGCCACCCTTCTTTTCAAAAAGTGATGAAAATTGGTTGGTTTTACATTCTAGTTCAGACACAGAACTCCCATAACGGTTTGACATGCTCAAATTCCCCATTTCCTGGAGTCTTTTTAAAACAAGAAGGCGTTCCCTCCCTCCCTCCCGGCGAGGGAGGGGCTCCACCATTCTGACCAGGCCTGGCAGTGCCCGCCAGCTTGGACCCAAACCAAACCCTGTGCATATTCTCCTGAAGGGTGTGGGTTTCATGTGCTATAGCTCTCCTTCTTTGAAGTTCAATTTAACTTTCCTATTGGTCAGCCACATTGTTCAGTAGCAGTGAATGCATGCAAGTGCTGTCTTGCAGCAGAGGGCGAACGTTTTGTAGGTCATGTTGGAGAGGTGCAACTCAACCTTCTTCAACATCTCCATTTCTGGATCCACCAACCCGAGCGAGCCTGGCGGTGCCCATTGGCTCAGACCTGAACCCTGCACGTTTGCTCCTTAATGGTGGGTTTCACATGCTTAAACTCCCTCACCTCTACGGATCCTTCCAATTTCAAGACTTCCTCCCTCCCAATGAGGGAGGGACTCCACCAACCCAAGCCTGCCTGGTGGTTCCTGCCAGCATGGACTCGAACCCTGCATGTTTTCCCCTTAATGGTCGGTTTGACATGCTCTAACTTCCTTTCCCATTTCTGGGACAATCAGTCAGCCACAGTGCCACAGGCTGTTTCGTGATGATGATGATGATGATGATGATGATGATGATGATTAAAGCAATTCTTGCTTAGCTCAAGGTCTGTCTCTTGGATGCATATTCTCTTAGGCCTTACAGGAAGTGGGGTGGGGGGGACAAGAGAAAATGCTAAATTCCCCTCTTCAAACTCTTCCACTGCCTCTTGCTCATGGAAACTGAATAACTGGCCTCTGGGGGCAGACCATTTTAATGCCCTCTGACCCTTGCAGAGGGGAACGGCCACCAGCTGGGGTGATCCACGGGAAGGGTCCAGTTCACCTCGAACGTAACGTACCTATTTCACGTGCAGCATGACTACGTCGTAGATGTATTTTTCTTTGTTGACTCGAGGTCCATCTCTTGGATGCATATTCTCAGGCATTATGGGGAAAGAGGAGGGGTTATGTGTGGGATCAGGACCTCCCTCCCTCCCCATGAATCCTCCTGGGTGGGCGGACTGCACAGACACATGTATGATGCTGCAGTTCATGCTGGAGCCCTGGGGCAAGGGCAGAGAGGGCTTGGACCCAAAAGAAGCCTTAGCATTACCCCCTCAATGGTTCCACGCATTCAAACTCCCTCCCCTCGAAGGAAGTTCTGTGGAACTTTCCCATCTCCACACCTACCTACCTCCCCACGAGGGAGGGGCTCCGCCATCCCAAGCCATCCTGGCGGTGCCCACTGGCTCGATTCCTCCCGGGCAGACAGGGCAAACCCAACCCTGTGCGTTTTCCAGTGCATTTTCCTCTTAACGGGTTGACGCACTCTGACTCTCCTTCAAGTTCTGCTTTTCATTTTAAGGATTAAAATTAAGGTATTTAAGTATTAATTAAACAAATCAGGAGCTCCCTCCCTCCCCGTGAGGGAGAGGATCCACCAGCCTGAGCAGACCCAACCCTGTGTGTTTTCCTCTGTAACGCGCTCATACTCCCTCGCCTCAAAGTTCTGTGGAACGTTCACATGTTTTGTGAAAGCCTGTCCTTCATAGGGCCCCTTCAGCCACTGTATTAGTTGTCTATGCGTTCTCAGCCACTTGCGGGCTTACTGTTTGGGAATTCGCTCTCACTGCCCGAATGGCTTCCTTATCCGACCATTACCCCAGACACAACGTTCTCCTCTTCCACACTCAAAGAAACTGCTTCAGTCATTGGAGCAGCTTCCGCAACCATGCGACTCTTTGAACCCAAAGCAAGTCCAACTTGATTTTGAAAGCTCTTGTTCAAACAGCCCTCGCTCACCAGATTCCCAGAGTATTTCTTGCAAGCACTAGCACCACTGGCTGAAGGGCCAGCCGGAGGGAGAGACCCTGTGCCGCTTATGGTCTTATCTAGAGCCCTAGGAACCTGTGCTACTTTAAGAGAGGCCAACACACAAACAATTTCCAATTCCTGTGCATTTAGTCCATATACTACAGAATTTGGGGAGGTCTCCAGATGACCTGACAAGAGCTTTTCCTCAGCTTTGAGTGAGAGTCCAGTGGGTGAGTGTAGTTTTTCCCCATGTGAGGACTCTAGTAAGGTGTCATCCGTGTCATTATCAGAACATTTTTAGAGTCAGGCAGGCTCTTTTTTTCAGTGAGACATATTGTTATTTTTATTGCTATTATTACTACTATTATCAGCATTGGCTGATTGGCAGTGCTTCCAGTGTGGAAGGATGGACCCTGTGCATAAGGAAGGGTCCTCCTCCCCATCCTCCAAGCTGTTGTTGCCTAACCTGCTCCAATGTGCCCGCCTGGCAAGGCCGGTTTATGTGTTTCTTTAATCGCTTGCTAATAACTCTGAAATATAAGGATTTGGCTTTCTTTTAAGTTTTAATCACTGTTGAAAATAATAGGCAGCAGTCTCTAAGACATCCAAGCAAGTATAAATAAATATTTTAATGGAGTATTCAAAGAAACATTATGGGGTGAGGGGGCTTGAACAAAATGGTTTCTGTATAAATGAGTTGTCCCAGGATAAAGTCATCACAGTATGGCTCTACACTGTCCCAGGATAAAGTCACCTGAGACTAGGGCTGTGCACGGACCCCCCGATCCGATCCAGATCCCAATCTGTCAGGTCCTTGCACAGCCCTACCTGGGACAGTGTAGAACCATACAGTCTCGTAAGGATAGAGAAAAGAACCTTGTGCCAAAGGCTGGCCTGTGTACCACAAAGGCTGCTGCTGATCTCTGAATGGAAAGGCCACTGTAGAATTGAAATACCATGCACTGATATATGTCTGGGCAAAGTTAAAGCTTTGTGATTTCCTAACACCAAAATGGCTGAAAGTATATTTATTGAATCACAGAATCATAGAATAGTAGAGTTGGAAGGGGCCTATAAGGCAATTGAGTCCAACCCCCTGTTCAGTGCAGGAATCTACCTTAAAGCGTACCTCACAGATGCTGGCTGGCTGGCTTTTCTATGTTTAAATTTCATTTAAAAAAAAAACCTTGTGTACTGCTCAAGCTCCTAGATCCCAAAGAGGAGGTT
Source organism: Anniella stebbinsi (assembly GCA_029215795.1). Classification (NCBI taxonomy): domain Eukaryota; kingdom Metazoa; phylum Chordata; class Lepidosauria; order Squamata; family Anniellidae; genus Anniella; species Anniella stebbinsi. Next base: position 19,966,435 of record JARDYH010000001.1, read on the forward strand.
TGAGTTTGAACTTTAAAAAATTCCTAAAAATCAAGGCATGAACAGATCTGATTTTGATTTGGCATGCCTAAAGCCCAACTTAAGAGCTATCATGGCGCCACGTTTCATCTCTTTATCTTTAAAATTGAGGGTGCTGTAAGCATTTTGGTTAATTCCCAGAGGCGATAATGGAGCAGTTATCTGAAAACAGAGCGATTTCTCCTACGGTTACTCCAATGGGGTGGAGGAAGGGATCTGCCCCAATTTTTGGATCAGAAAACACACTCAGCAGAGCTCCTCTCCAAATTTCAGAGCGAAGGAGATCCTCTCTGCACAGCCCTAACCTTTAGTACCATCTGAAAAGAACTGCACAGCATTCCATTTAGGGATGTGCCAACCAGCAAAATATGAGCTGGCCAAGGTTTTCCAAATTACACCTCAATGCTCATTCCGACGCATGTCCATATCAGTTTTGTTTTTTCTTCTTCTTTTCAAATGAAGTTTCAGGTGTATTTCTGTGTCCATTTATCCAAACGAGCTGTTCAATTGCATGCATTTTTCAAATGTATCCATCTTCTCCCATTGGTTAAAGTGTGTCTGTGCGCATTTTCTAAACATACACTTTTTCATGCATGTTTTCCCAAATTTTCAAATGCTGTTGCTGTTGTTGGTTCCATGAATCATATTGCAAGCTCAGAAAAGCATGGATTTCAACTGCAGTTTGCATTCAGTCCACATTCAGTTGTGGGAGATGCAAGCCAGCTAAATTTTAGTTTTTTTAAAAAAAAATGAATTTCTCAGACATCCCTAATCCCAGCACGTTCCAACCACTGTTTCCAACAGTGCTTTTCAGAGAAGTCAGTTCACACAGTTGGCTGTGAGTCATCAAGCACTACCAATCAAATAATGGGTTATCAAGTAGTGGACGTTCATGTGCAAATATGCACTATACTTGACTGAACGATCATTCTGTATATTTATTGAAACTATGGCCAAATTACAGAGGATGTTCAATGCATCGTTTGATGCTATGTGTGGCTTTTTAAAGCTGTAAATAGAAGCTGATGGAGGTGGGGGAGGACCAATCAGGATTGGGACTCCTACATGGGGAGGAGATGTTAACCCTTTCTTCCTGTTATTTGACATACCAAATAGCAGGTTTGGGTGGCGGTGGGGGGGGTGAAGTGCTTCATTGATATTGCAGCATGGGGAGGGAAGAGTCAGATGCGTTCTTCATCTAGCCCAATGCTCTATTCCTTGACTGGCAGTAGCTGCCTGGGATCATAGGCTGAGGTCTTTCACTTCACCTTCTACCCAATCCCTTTTTAAACTGGATTGAACATGGACCTTCTACCTGAAAAGTGGATGCCCTGCCATTGAGCTATAGCTGCTCTCAAAAGTCTCAGGCAGAGGTCTTCCCCATCACCTGATACCTGAGCCTTCCACCTGGAGATGCCAGGGCTTGGAGATACCAGGGGTGCCAGTGGAGGCTCATGGTTCTGATTTCAGTAAGGCTGTGAATCCATTCTGGGTTTTAGCCAGAATCAGCCAGAAATCTAAATCCAAGGCCCTGAACCTATTTTGTGGATAGGGTTCAGCACCATGGATTGTTCCTTTAGCATTGTGGCTGGTTCTGACTAAAACCCAGAATAGATTCACAGCCCCACCGAAATCAGAGACACCAACCTCCACTGTAGGTGTGCCACCACTGAGCTAAAGTATCTCCCTGAGTTTGAAATTTCAAAATGCCTCCCATATCTAACTTTTTGCAACCCTTACACAACAGGAGGTGCACAGAAAGTAGGTCTAGATTGATCTCCGGGTAGATGTTTAGCAGTAGTAATTGTTTAGCAGTAGTAGCAGTAGTAACAACAACATAACACACACATTAAATTATACTCTGGAATAAAAAAAAGTTTGGGGTAATGACGAGTGGATTTTTGCAAGGAAGGATTATGAGCTCTGTTTCTTGTAGTCTTCAATACAAATCCTTGTTCTTAGAATTCTTTAATTCCAAATGCATGCCTTTTGACCCAGGCTCTAGTTAGTAAACCTCAGGGTTATAACAAAACAAAAAAACTGAAGCCGGCTCACTCCCACATTACAACAACCCTGTGGTGTAGGCTAAGATTATTACTCCCACAAAAGCTGAGAAAAGCTAAGATCACCCAATGAGTTAATTTAAGAGATTATATTCAAACTGGGGATGGGTGAACCTGTGTATTTCAGTTCCATTCAACTTCTCATTTTTTTTCTGAGCCTGTGCTCAGTTGAGCTTAATTCTTCATCAATGTACAAATTTTCTTTTGAAAAGGCTGCATGAAAATCCATGTGCATTTTTGCATGCTACATTCTCCTAATGTAGCAACTTCTGAGTGCGCATTTTCCAAACCCACCCATTTTGGCACATTTTTGTTTTTGCTGGTGCAAGCATTTTAGCAAGCTGTTTTTGCTATACTAATGCTTCTCGGGGCATTATTTTCACCATTGTGCGCACTTCTATGCACACTTTTCCATAGTAGAAGGATTTCTGTGTACACGTTTCCCTGATGTGTGCATTATTGTATACAGATGTTGTGGCTTTTTTAGTGGGGAAGTGTACTGTTCCATTTGGGAAACTGCGAATTTTGTTCATTAGTTTGCCTGGAACAAATTTGGTAAATGTGCATAAAAATTTGGATGGAATGCATTTCTCATCCATCCCTAATTCCAAATGGAGTTATCCTGATTCACAGCTCAGCCTTTTACCCTCTATGCTATGTGAGCATGATCTAAGCTTTAAAAGCATAATAATTACACCTTTGAAGGGCAATTTTATTAATTTATTAATTTATATATTTTAGTCTTTGGCAGAAATTCCACCCTCACTAATTTGGTACCTTTTGGGGATTTTTTTTTTTAAAAGAGCCTTTTCAACTTGTGCTGTGTGCTTTCATGTTCATTGACTACATTATTTGGGTTGAAATTAAGGATTTGCAAATTGTCCTCTAACAAAGTGCAGGAGGCCTGTCTGATGGGGGGGATGCTGAGAGCTGTAGCACTTATTTCTGCCTAAATATGCATAGGATTGTGCCCTAAAATGTTTTTAAGGCATCCAAACTGAAATATGGAGTACTATGATTCTATGCACCCCTAAGATGGAAACAGAAGAGCAAGTGAACTTTTATTATTAGTAGTATTAGTAGTATTATTCAAAGGCATTCTGGCATTTATACATTTTTTTTGTTTCATCCGATTTCCTAGTGTCATACGTGTTTCCTCTGAACAGATTTAATTTTTAATTTTCCTGAATCAGTGTTAACCAGGAAAAAGGTAATTGTTGTCAAGAGTATTCAAACTGTCAGAATATCATTCAATCTAAAAGCTGTTAGAATCTCTGCAGAAGTAATTACTGGAACTCTATTCAACTGTAATAATAACCTGCCACTGATGACAGCAATTACTGGGAAAGTGTAATAGAAATCAAAGAAGCATTTTTCTCTGACAAGTACATTTCTAACTAAGGTTTACATTGGCTGAATACTGTTGACAATGACGATGTGCTGTATCATTCTAAATCACGCTTGGCATGATGCTACAGTCTGAACTGTTCACATTTAGCGGTGAGGCTAATTATGTATTTCGTTTGACATCGTCTGTGCTCGTGGTGCAAGGAGGATGCATGTTTTAACATTGTGTTGCATGGCCTGCCTTGGATCACATGTAAACATAGATGACCTGCTTTCAAATGTTCTTCTCTTTCCCATATCAGTTTCACTGTTGAGAAACCTCTCCATTAGGGGTGTGCACACCAAAAAATATCATTTTTTATCGTTATCGTCATTTTGGACCAAAAACATTATCGTCTTCATTCATATCGTAGGTGATCCGTATCGTCTTCACAATAATTATCGTTAAAAAACGATATTTTTGGCAGAAAGAAAAAAAATGCCTATAACTTCTGTATTTTAAAAGTTAGAGGCTTGAAACTTGGTCACAGTGCTTCTGGAGTACGCTTACGTATGTGTATGAAATTTGAGATCGATCCCTCCAACTCTCGATTTTATATTAATTTTTTAAAGATCGTTTCCGTTCTGACAGATCTGGCGAGCTGTCATTCTGATCTGTCAGAACGGAAATGATCATTAATAAATTCATATAAAATCGAGAGTTGGAGGGATCGATCTCAAATTTGGCACATATGTGTAGCACATGTTGCTACACATATGTGCCAAATTTGAGATCAATCCCTCCAACCCTTGATTTTATATGAATTTATTAAAGATCGTTTCCATTCTGACAGATCAGAATGAATGCACATGGCGAGCTGTCATTCTGATCTGTCAGAACGGAAATGATCTTTAATAAATTCATATAAAATTGAGGGTTGGAGGGATCGATCTCAAATTTGGCACATATGTGTAGCACATGGTGCTACACAAATGTGCCAAATTTGAGATCTATCCCTTCAACTCTTGATTTTATATGAATTTATTAAAGATCATTTCCGTTCTGACAGATCAGAATGACAGCTCGCCAGACCTGTCAGAATGGAAACTATATTTTAAAACTTAATATAAAATCAAGGGTTGGAGGGATCGATGTCAAATTTCATACACATACTTAGGCATACCCCAGAAGCACTGTAACCAAGTTTCAAGCCTCTAACTTTTAAAATACAGGAGTTATAGGTATATTTATATGGCAGTCCGATAAAATCGTCCAAAAATTATTGTCTCCGATGATTATCGTAGGTTTTTCTATCGTATCCTGATCGTTAAAAACATTCACGATAACGACCTTATCGTATCATTATCATACATTTTAATGATACGATACACATCCCTACTCTCCATGTCATGGAAGATTCTTGCATATGCTTCCACTGAAGTCACTATCCCTTTTCAATGTGTAGTGAGTTTGGGGTACAGGAGCTAGGACCTTCTCAGGGGTGGCTCCCATACTTTGGAACTCTCTGCCACAGGTCTCTTTGTCTCCCCTGCCCTTCTTTTTTGTTTTTGTTTTTTGCTTACCATTAGATGCCATAACAAGATGCTATTGATCTGGTATGCATTGATCTGGCTGTCATTTCAAAATTTATTCATATTCTGTATATGTCTTCTGCTGGTTATCTAACATTACTGATTTTGCTGTCATGTACTTGCTGGTCTGCTGTTTTATTTCTGCTGGCTGTTCTATTGCTATTGGTGGGGGGGGGGTTATGGTTTTGATTTTACTCTTTATTCTATTTTCTCTTTCAGATTATGGAACTATCTGAGGCTTCCATAAAGACCTAAATGGGGGGATGGAAATACTTTTGATAAATAATGCTAATACAGCATTGAGTTTCAGTGGGGGAATAGTTACTCCAGTTCAGCATCACTGAGCCCCCACGTGAACTTAAAGTTTGGCCTAGACCACACCCAACATGTCAGGACCCTGTCCAACCTGGACCCCAGAAAGGAAGAGCACCAGTTGCAACCCTTCCTGCATCTCCTGACTTGGGAGCAGTTATCCGTGTCTTGGTTGCATCATGTTTAGACTACTGTAATGTGCTCAACATAGGGCCAGCCTTGAAGAGTGTCCAGAAGCTTCAATTGGTGCATAATGAAGTGGCTAGGCTGCTAACAAGTGCAGAGTGTTGAGACCATATTACATCTGTCTCGAAAGACCTGAATCGGTTGCCAGCTGCTTTCAGGGCTCAATTCATGTTGTTGGTTTTAACTAGGGATATCTGTCACTGGGAAATCCATTTCTCTTTTGGCCCGACAGAGTTCCGTGACATGCTTGCCTCAGGTTGCATTTGTGGGCCAAGCCACAGGTTTGGGTACTTCTTGCATATTTTTATAAAATTTGTGCAAACGCAGGTTTGTGCAAGTTTTGGCGGCAATTTGTATGACTTCTACAAATTGGGACCGAAGTTTGTGCAAGTTGAGACTGAAATTTGTGTGAATTACGCAATTATGGTTGCAATTTGCACAAATCTCTATTTGTGTGATTTTTTAAAGAAACGAAACATCTATGAATGGGCCTGACTTGATGCCAATTGAGTCAGGCTCCCTAGCAGAAAATGGACCAAAGTCTAGAGGTCCAAATCAAGGGAAGATTGTTGAGCTCCACTCCCCAAACAGTTGCCTCTAGACATCCCTAGTTTTAACTCTTAAAGCCTGAAATGGCTTAAGATCTGGCTATCTAAGGGACTGCCTGTCTCATTCTGAACCTGCGGGCTTCTGAAGATCTTTCTCCTGTGTTGCTCCCAAAGTGTGGGATGTACTTCCTTAGGAATTGCAATCAGCTCCCACTCTTGTGGCTTTTAGAAAGTGTATAAAGACACATCCTTTTCATTTAGCTTATTTATTTTATTACATTTGTATACTGCCCCATAGCCAAAGCTCTCTGGGCGGTTTACATAAAATTAAAACAATTAAAAACTAACTAAATAGCTAACAACCTGCTCTTGTTAAGGTCATTGGTTGATGCCTTTCTCCAAATACCATCTCCACCACCACCACCAGAAATGGCTATCAACCTGCACTTGTTAAGATCATCGGTTTATGCCCTTTTCCAAACACAATCTCTACTGACATCACTAGAATAGGCTCTCCTCTCTCAAATCAATCATTTGGCAGTGGTGGCAGGTAGTTCCCACCAAAGATCTATCTCCCCAGCTTGAACAAAATGGTCACTACTGACATTAGATGAGTCTCGGGTTTTAATCCATTTAATGGGGGAAAAGGTTTTGCTGCCTGAAGAGTGAACACGTTTCAGATTTTCAGGCAGGTATACATTAAAGTTGAAACATTTTGAAGGCAGTGGGAGTTTGTTACAAAATGCATAGGAACATCAGAAGAGCCCTGCTGGATCAGACTGAACACCTATCTAACCCAGCATTCTGTTCCCCATTGGCCTACCTATGGGAACCCATAAGCAGGACAAGAGTGCAAAAGCACCCTCCCACTCATTTTCCCTAATAATATATATTTTATTTATTTTAATAATATATTTATTGCTTACCTGCCTCTCCCTTTGGATTGAGGCGGGGAACAACATTAGTACAATACACTATAGATCAAATACATAAAATTAATTAAAAGAGCATATAAAACCAATACAATATCAAGATAACAATCAAGACATCTTAAAATCCTTGAGTTAGTATTCATCTGGGTAGGCCTGCTGGAAGAGGCTAGACTTTATAGCTGTTTTAAACTTGGAGAGAGTGTTAAGTTGACGAATCTCCTCTAGCAGGCCATTCTGCAGTATGGGGGTGACAGAAGAAAAGGTCCTCTGGGTAACAGCTGTCAGCCTAATTTTAGCTGACTGAAGTAAGTTTTCCCCAGAGGACCTGAGTGTGCAGGGTGGATTGTATGGGAGAAGGTGATCCCACAGGTAACCTGGACCCAAACCATGTAGGGCTTTAAAGGTGATGACCAACACTTTGTACTTCGCCTGGAAACTAATTGGCAGCCAGTGGAGTGATTTTAATGTTGGTGTAATATGCTCACCTCTAGATGTACTGGTGACCAACCTGGCTACCATATTTGAACTAATTGAAGTTTCCAAACTAGGTACAATGGTAGCCCTATGTACAGCGCATTGCAGAAATCAAGTCTCGAGGTTACCAGTGCGTGCAGTACCATCTTTAGGCCTTCCAACTCTAGGAAAGGGCACAGCTGGCACAACAGCAGAAGCAGATAGTAGGCACTCGTGGCTGTCGCATCTAACCCTGGCAACTAACATTCAGAAGTATACCTCCTCCAGTATTGGAGGTAATATATAGCCATTATGACTAGGGATGTGCACTGGATCGGATCCGATCCACGATCCGAATCCAATCCAGAGGGAAATCAGATAAATTATCCGATTTCCGATCTGACAGCTGGATCGGCCGATCCAATCCGAACCGATCCGAAAAGGTTCTGATCCGGTTCAGATGGATCAGCGGATCGGCGGGCGCCCGCTGGCGCCCACCGCCACTTCCATTGGCAGGTGCCAGTGGGCGCCCGCCGATGAAAGTGGACAGCGGGGGGGGGGGCGCGGAGGGGAGGAGGGGGCGCGCGGAATGGCGCGCTTACCTTTCAGAGACGTCCACTCCCGTCTGGCGCCAGCTGCTACTACCAGCGGGCTTCGCGGCCTGCTCCAGGGTGGTGTGCCGGGTGATGACACCCGGGTGATGACACCCGGCGCGCCACTCTAGAGCAGGCCGCAAAGCCCGCTGGCAGTAGCAGCCGGCGCCGGACGGGAGCGGACGTCCCTGAAAGGTAAGCAGGGGGCGCGCGGAGGGGAGGAGGGGGCGCGCGGAGCGGCGCTTACCTTTCAGGGACGTCCGCTCCCGTCCGGCGCCGGCTGCTAGTGCCAGCAGGCTTCGCGGCCTGCTCCAGGGTGGCGCGCCGGGTGATGACATCACCCGGCGCGCCACTCTAGAGCAGGCTGCAAAGCCCGCTGGCAGTAGCAGCCGGCGCCGGACGGGAGCGGACGTCCCTGTAAGGTAAGCAGTGGCAGGGGTGAGGGGGCTTACCCCCCCCGGGGCCGTCCGCTTCCATCCGCTGGCGCCTGCGGCCGCCAGCGGATGGAAGCGGACAGCCCCGGGGGGGGTAGGGAGCGCGGGGGAGGGGGCTTACCTGCCAGTGCCGTCCACAGTGGATGGCCCCAGGGGGAGGGACTTAGGCCCCCCCCTCACCCACCCGCCGCCATTTTTTCCTCATACACTTGCATTGCAATGCAAGTCTGTGGGGGGGGGAAATGGCGGCCGATCCAAAAATTTCCGATTTTTGGATTGGGATCGGACTCGATCCAGTCCGGGGGGCCTCCAATTTTGTCCGATCTGATCCGTGACAAAATTGGAGGTCCCGATCCACGTCCCGATCCGGGGGGTCCGTGCACACCCCTAGTTATGACTAGTAGCCATTGATAGCTTTATCCTCCATGAATGCACTCCCTTTGAGCTGAGAAGACCTCATGCTTCCTTTCGGAGTAGTTTATTGTGACTGGGGGGTGGGGAGGGAATCTTCCTCCTTGCTTGTCATGAACAATCTCTGAACATCACAGGTTATTTAAATGGTTGTTACTCTTCGAAGAACATCACCATCTGTTCTGGCCTCTGTGTACAAATGCTAATAGAGCACAATGCACAGCTGAACCATTAAACCCCCCCCTAAAATTATACATAATTTAAATGCCTACATACTCTATGTTGCTTCTTTATTTTCATATACATGTGTCACCCCCCCCCCCACGCACACCCTTTATATGCCACTACATGTTTTTTTCACCAGCCGATGTTTATGTGGCCCACCTGTGTACAGGGTTGGGAAGACTGGGAAGGAAAAAGGCAAAGAGACAGGGCATAGCGTGGAAGCCACATGGTTGCAGCTGGAGCAAGAAAGAGCCGGAGAAGTAAGGCTGCATTCTTAGCACCATTCCCTGAGAGTAAGCTCTACTGGATGCTGGAGTAAGCTCCATTGGGACTTACCTCTGAGTAAAGATGCAGAGGGCTGTATTGTAAGGCTACAATCCTAAACACACTTCTTACATGATAAGCCCCACTGAATACAATGCAGATTTGTTTGAGTAAACATGCATAGCATTGCACTGCTCATCTCATTGATGTCAATGGGATTCGATCAGCCTAATAATGCACAGGACGGCAAACCAAGCCCAAAAGTGCTTCCTTTTGCCTGTCCTGAATCTCCCACCAATCAGCTTCATGGGATGACCCCGGCTTCTAATATTATCTACGTTCTCCACACCATGCATGATTTTGTACACCTCTATCATATCTCCCCTTAGCCTCCTTCCCCCTCCCCAGCTAAACAATCCCAGCTGTTGTAACCTTCCCTCATAGGGGAGATGCTCCAGCCATTGGATCATTTTAGTTGCCCTTTTCTGCACTTTTACCAGCTCTACAATATCTTGTTTTAGGTGTACTAAATTTGGTTTGTCTCAAACTTTGAGAATTTCTCCAATCTTATGTTTGGTTCACCCTGGAGAGTATATATATATATATATATATATATATATATATAGTTCACATGAAAATTCATAAGTATTTTTGTACACATGTATCCTTTTGTGTGCCTTTTTGGTACACATTGTTGCCTAATTTAAACATTGTTTGCAAGCAATTTTCCTCATATAGGGCATTTTAACACTATTTTCCCCAATAAATACATTTCTGCATGCATTTTTTTTAAAAAAAAACTGGAGTACTCCATTGCAAAATGGAGAGAAGGGTGAATTTCAAAGGTCATGCACAGTGTTTCAAAAGTGCAAAATTATTACGTACGTTCATATTTAAATGTGTACTGAATTAATTTTTCCCCTTCCGTAATCATAGGGCTACCGCTGCAGCCTTTTCACTAAAGCTTTGCTTTCTCTTTACCTTCAAAGGATGCTGCCACTATTGATTTTGATTTCAGTAAGTTTAGCAAATGGGCAAACTGAATCAGCAAATCCTGAAGACTTGGCTTCTAGAAGTATTATTACCACCACCCCCCCTTACCCCACCACCACCGCTCTTTCTTCCTGGCCATTTCCCATGAACAATCGCTCAGAAATTGGTAGTTAGGTCAGTTATGAGATTTCAGTGTGTGCAGCGGTAAGGCCAACATCTGCCGTGCATATTTGCAGTTTCCGACATAATCACGCAGCATAGTTTCCTATTGTTCCAGGAGTTGCTCAGGCATATAATAGAGTTCCAATGAGTTCAAATCTCCTGTGCTAAGGATGGCTTTAGTGAGCTGCTTCCCTGCCATATTGTGGATTAGATTTTTCTTTTCTTTTCCTGTCGGCATCCTTCCTCCACCACCACCACCCCCAAATCGGGGGTGGAGGGTGGGAGAGATGAGCAGTAAGTGATCTGGATTCAACTACTGTTCCTCCTGCTCCCTGCATGAAGCATATTATAGCCAGAATGAACAAAGACCATCTCCTTCTCCGATGGAATGAATTACAAAAGCCACCTGAAAGCCTAGGTGGCTGCCAAGGGCAGCACTTTGCTAGGGTGGCAAAGACAGGACAAGGGAAGCTGACATGTGCCAATCCATATGTCTAGATGAAAATTGAGAAAGAATGACTATCATTTGAATAGCAATGCAACACAGCTCACCATAGTGGGGAAGTCTGTGTAGTATCCAGTGTTTACCCATTGAAATGAACGGGACCTATGTTAGCCATGACTAAATAGTTTCATGCATTTCAATGGGTCTACTCTATGTAGGAGTCCGCTCAGTCCGCTGTTGCCCAGGTGCTGCTAACTGTTGATGGGTAACTTCAAGGTTCCTCTTTCTCCTCAGGGTTCCTTCTCTCTAAACCCAATTTGAACTAGACAGCCCAGCAAATAGACTGTCCTCTGGCAGCCCTTGAAATAGAGGCCAGTCCTCTGTAAAGTAGGCCACATGGCCACCCAACACTTTGCAATGGGTGGCGCTATTTGCTGCTGAATCATATCTAAGGACCTTCCTCTTTCCAGCAAGGCCTTGGCAGGTCTTCTGCAGTTGCACAGGATTGATAAGAAGTAGCGCAGGGGTGGGGAACCTCTTTCAGATTGAGAACCAAATTCAATGTTGGAGAAGCACTTGGGGTGGGGGGGAGGGGCAGGACTGAAGGTAAAAGGCCCACCTTGGGGTAGGGGGAGGGAGGCAAAATATAACAATGAACACTGTAGCATAAAGCTCTTACTGCCGCTGACTAGGCCTTAGAAGAGGCATTTTAACTGACTAGACTGGCACAACCCATGACTTGTAGTAAGGGTTATAGGGTGGATAAGAAGCCGACTCCTCCATGCACCACAAGAGCTCCATACAGCACAACTTGTTCTGCGTTGTATGGGAATATGGAAATGCTGGGCGCGCATACGGCATGCACTGATACTGAGGAAGCAGCAGCAGCGGCTTCTTTAATCTGTATGATCCTTCGAATTCGGCCATTTATTTGACTTATTTATTTCCAAGGGTAATTTTGATGGGGCACAGCAGTAAACATTATTCCCACGGTGCTATCACTTGAGCGCCGTTCCTTAATTTACAATAACTCTTCACACAACGTGCTCCAGCATGTTTCTCCCAAAACTCTTTCAGCATCCACTTCCTCTGTTTGTTTGCTTTTGTTTTATTTTGTTACCTACACCATCATCACCTATAGTTGCGGATGTCACCCATTCTATGCAGCTGGATAGTGGCCACCCGCCTAGGTTGAGTGAAGCCTGCTGCAGTTGATTAGCCATTAATGAGATTTTGACTGGTTCCTTAATCCCTGCAAAGCAGATAATCACTGGTTATTTGAGTCACATGGAAACTATCTGTGTGCAATACTTCCATGGAAGGAGGTTCTACTGTGAACACAGGAATGCATGACATACTGTATGGATGTGATGGCACATACAGCAGTTGGGGAGAGGATATCCAACTCAAGGTGGCTAACATTGTGAAAAGTATTTAAAGGGATTCAAAGACGCAGATGCACACATTCAGTGGCCAGATCCAGGCACAAGCGTTCTGATGTGCACATGGGACTCCCCGATACACAGCAGGCATGTCCACCAGATGTATATTCCTTAGTGCACAGAGATCCTCTCCCTCCATTAGAAGTACGGGGAAAGCCTTATGTTCAGTATAGATGAAAACTGTATGGATTTCTAGGTTGAGGTTATACTTTGAAGGCCTATTTACATATCCATGTGGGTATCGTCCCATAAAAGAAAGCACTGGCAAAGCAATGTACCCAGTACTGTGCATAAAAATGCATCATGCGCATAATAAACTGATATATGATTCCTGAACCCCGCATGTTCAATACAGATTTAAATACATGGATACATGAACTTTAAGAAAGATATTATGGCACCATGGTTTCCATTTATTTCCTATGTTGAAGCCCTTCAAACTTTTGATCAATTCCCAACCAAGTACAATTGCCTAATACACACCTACACCTACATTAACACATACTCACACACACTCACACACACTCCTCTTATGTGTTCTATAAATTGTATTTTTATTCTTTCATTAGATGTTGAGCTCCAACTTGTGCCATTTTACTGAAGATGCTCCATAAGCATATTGGTTATAGACCAAGAATTATAATTAGTGAATTCCTTTGTTTCTTTAGGGGTCTTGATGAATGCTCCAAATTTCCTGACCCTTAGACACTGTTGACTCAGCCCATGGAGAGATTCTGAATTGGGAGTGTCGCCGGGGACTATCCCCTTGATCCCTACCATTCTGGATATGGTCTTGTGACTTCATACATTTTACATTCTTGGTTGGCCTTGACATGCTGCCAAAGTCTTTATCTACAAGCCCTGAATAGAGTATCAGCAACTGATTCTCTAAGAACTAATGAAAAGGCTATTTATTCCATAAATAGACCTAAACGACACTCTACACTCAACATCTAAGATCCTCCTCTGGGTGCCTACTTGGAAAACATCAACAAATGAGAGGCCCTTCTCTGTGGTAGCTCCCCAATTATGGAATGATCTCCCCGATGAGGCCTGTCTGGCAGCCACATTGCTATCTTTTCAGTGCTTGGTCGATATTTTTCTCTTTTCCCAGGCATTTAGCAATCGATCCCGATTAAGTAGGCTTGGCAGATTGCTCAAAGTTGTTTTTAGATGTATGTTGCCTTTGTGTATATTGTCTGTTATCTGTTTTTATGGTTTAAAATTTTGTATATCATTTTTATTGTTTTAATCTTTTGTAAACCACCCAAGAGCCTTTGGCTATGGAGCAGTATAGATTATAATGATGATGATTCATCAGCTGAACTTTCATCAGTGGAGTCTGGTGGCTGCGAAACCATACTGGGCTTCAGTCAGAACCAGCCAGAACTCTAAAGGAGGAAAGGAACAGGGGAGATAGCTTGGACTATGAAAAGTTAGTTCATATGGGACATATCATATGGGAGGGAAAATTCAAAGGAGCACAGAGTGATAGTTCTGGGGGTGGGGGGATTTGGGCAGTGAAAGATGAGAGAGGGGAGGAGATATTAACTGGGTGGGAACGGGTTTAGGGCCAATGTGCTGAACCCTTTCAGCCTGAATGCCAAATTGCATTTCGGAGAAGTTCTGGGGAGCCTCATTCCAGTAGGGGATGTGGACAAAGACAAAAGGGATGGATCCAAAATAAAAAAATTAAGCATATTGTAGCTTAAAGCTCTTATTGTCAGTCACTAAGCCTAGGAAGAGAGATTTCAACTTTTTAGAGTGAGGAAAAAACTGCACAACTGCCAGAAAACCACAAACAATTGGTAGTCAGGGACAAGGGGGATGGGGCAAGGGAAAGTGGGGTAGCCCCTCGAGGAAACCCGGGAGGACTGGATTTGGATCCCAGGCCTGAGTTTCTGAACCCCTAATTTATGAGACTTCTAGCTCTAATCACACCCACCCCAGACTTCAGATTACTGTGAATTTGTTCTCATTGCTCCTCAAATAATTGGTCTGTTGTTAATCCAGGGTAATTGTCAGCAAAACCCTCACTTAAAGGATTTGAATGCCTACCCCAATAATTACACTTCCATAGTGCTGTGAGCAGAGGACCAGATACTCTGTCTGATTCCTTGTCCTTTTTGCTTCTTCTCTCTTCTTCCTTATCTTCCCACTGTTGAAAGAAACCACTTATCTGATTAAAAGAGAAAAGCAGATTTTCAATGATTCCACAGAGGCGAACGTTTGTAATGACAGGAGCCTAATTTAATTATCACGAGCCCCTTTTTGTTTCTGATAGATTTGTGCTGCCAAAGGGCCAATGCTTCTGTGTGTGTTTTTGGGAACATTTTGTCTGGATTCTAGTTCCAGGTCTCCTCCTCCATTTCCAAAGTTATTTCCTGCTTTTGTTAGTGAAAAATCTCAACAAACTACAAATGAGGGAGGGACTTTTAATGTGTGATTGCACCCATATTGATTTTATGCGGCTTTTAGCTACCTTTTTTATTTCGTTTTGTATGTATTTTCTTGTTTTATTTACTAGATAGAGAGATGGGCAGGAGCTACACTACAGCTTTAAAATGGTTTCTAACAGTAGTGACAACTATTGGGGCCCCGGACACAGTCCATGTACAGTTTTTAAACCATTTTCAAAGTGTCATATCCTGCTTGGTGTAGATCTGGCCATAGATAGGTCGATAGATAGATATGATTAGATAGATAGATGATGATGATGATGATGATGATAGATAGATGATAGATAGATAGATAGATAGATAGATAGATAGATAGGTGATAGAGATAGATAGATAGATAGATAGATAGATGATAGATAGATAGATGATAGATAGATAGATGGATAGATAGATAGATAGATGATAGATAGATAGAGATAGATAGATAGATAGATAGATAGATAGATGATAGATAGATGATAGAGATAGATAGATAGATGATAGATAGATAGATAGATAGATAGATAGATAGATAGATGATAGATAGATAGATAGATAGATAGATAGATAGAGATAGCAGTGAAGCCTGGTGGCTTCAATGTCTATGGGGCGGTGATTTTACTCTGAGTTTCATTCAGAGCCAGTCCAAACTCTAAAGGAGCTGTATAAGATGCTGATCCCTATCCCCCCAACTGAGTTCAGTACCTTGGATGGCTCCTTTAGAGTTCTAGATGGTTCTGACTGAAACACAGAGTGGATTCACAGCCTCACTGGGCTCATCTACACCTACGAGCCTTCCAGGAGGGAGGAGGGAGGATCCCGGGCTGACCTGCTTGCAGGATCATCCCCCTGCATGCACACAGGGGGGGGTGATCCCGTGGGGAAAAACAGGATGAGTGCCATCCATTTTATCCCAGGGAAAGTGTGTGGTCATCCCCTGTGCATCATTTGGGCACACAGGGACAACCTCAAGCTAACACCAGGATAAATGGATGGTATAGACATGCCCACTGACATCGGAGCCACCAGCCTCCACTGCTTAGACGCTCCACTCCAGTCAACTGATCTTCCTTCCAAATTCCAAGTAAGAATGTTTGCATTTGCAGCTTACAATCAAAGCCCAGTTGTAATAATTTCAGCGGATCTTAGCCCCCATTAAATCAGGAATTCTAAACATGGACCGTGAAGGAGACTTGCTGTCAAACCCAGGAAGACTGAAAAGACCACAGCACCAGGAAGTAAGACAAGACAACCCGATATACATTTAAACTGTCACCACTAGGGTCAGATCTACACCAAGCAGGATAAAACACTTTGAAAACACATTGAAAACTGTATATGGAGTGTGTCCTGGGCTTCAACAGTTGTCAATACCATTATAAACCATTTTAAAGCAGTAGTGTAGATCCTGCCTTGGCTGGCTACGTTAGAGTTCTGACTGGTTCTTACTGAAACCCGGTATGGATTCAATATCCCACTGACTTTGGAGCCACCAGCCTCCACTGATAGATCACATATAAATTCTTAAAAGAGCTACCATACATTTTAAAATAACTGCAGCTTCAGATGAAAGATACATTCATTTTCAAATCCAGGGAAGAGGAATTTAACTCTTTCCTCCAGGTGAGGGAGGGGCACAGATTGTTTTGAAACCCCCTCAGCACATGTGCTTCAGTTCCACTCTGCACTTCAGGAACTCAGGCCAAAAATAACCCGGTCTGTCAAGCAGATGTCACTGCTCACGCAGCCCTTCCCCACAGAGAGACTTCTTAGGAATGAACTTGCCAATGGCAAAACCATCCATCTGACTTGAGATCCTGTTATAGCATTCTCCACAATTTTGTTTTCTCATGACGCCTAAATCATACCCAGAAGATTGCAACTCTGGCTAGAAAATTATCTTTCTCAAAGGTAACTATGCAAGCGTCGGCTCAATAATTAGGGTGACCAGATAAAATCCAGGTCAGGGCTCATGTAACTTTAACGGTTGTAGGGAAAAGGGAATTTCAGCCAGTGTCATTTGTATGCAATTAGTTCCTGGTGAAATTCCCTCTTCATCACAACAGTTAAAGTTGCAGGGGCCCTGCCTTCTTTTGTATATGGTCACTCTAGTATAGTGCCTGCACCTTTAACTATTGCGATGAAGTGGGAAGTTCACCAGGAACTAATTGCATACAAATGACTCTGGCTGAACTTCCCTTTTCTCTACAACTGTTAAAGTTACATGAGCCCTGACCTGGATTTTATCTGGTCACCCTATCAATAATAGAAGAGAAGATGTGATACTTTTCTTCCGAAAGATATACATATAAAGAGCATCTGTTAGGAGCAGTGGCAGGCTGCATCGAAATCCGGGTTGGGAAACCCATAGCCCGCCTGCCCCCTTGATGTCTTTGGACTCCCAGTTCCGTCAGCCCCAACCAACACAGCCAATGGTTGGGGATTATGGGGGTTGCTGTCCAACAACGTCTGGAATAACACAGATTCCCCACCTCAGTTTAAAAGGCTTATGGAGTTGGATATTGTATTTTGCTTGGTTGTTGAATACAAGTGTTGGTTCTTAATCCCTCATTGAGATTTGGCCTGTTCTAATTGGTTCTGGCTCAGCCTATAAGTGGCAGGAAGAAAGGAGACAAAGTCTGGTGCTAGTAAGTGTGTTTAATATGCTGTATTAAAAGCCCGACATTTCGGATATGATCCTTCTTCAGGAGCTATGAAAAATGAATAAAATATACACAATAAAATGCGGACAACACCCATCAGAAGTTATGGAAAAGAATTTAAAGGGAGAATCTAAGCATATGTTTGTCCAGTAAAAGTGTGCATTTATTGCCATATATATATATATATATATATAATTAAAAAATAGAAAAATATTTATCATTCTATATATATAAAAAAATTAAAAAAGGAATGTATAACTTCTGATGGGTGTTGTCCACATTTTTATTCACAATTTTGTACATTTTATTCATTTTTCATAGCTCCTGAAGAAGGATCATATCCGAAACGTCGGGCTTTTAATACAGCATGTTAAAGATAAATGCTCACTAGCACCAGACTTTGTCTCCTTCCTTCCTGCCGCTTCCCTCTCAACGCATCAGCCTATAAGTGGCATTATAGTGTACTCTTGTTTGTATGTGTATGCGCTTAAAAATGTTAAAGCTATAAACGTTTAAGTATTTAAAAATTTTAGATATATATGTTTTTAAAAAATCTGTAGAAATTTACAAACTGGATGTGCTACTAGTGGTCATGTGTTTATGTTTTGTTTTTTGAGTTTCCCTTGGTGACTTTCCCTGTTCCAAGCCAGATTCATCCTTCCCTAAATTCTTTTCTAAAATCCCATTGCTTACATTTATCTTTTTCTTTACCGTTCCTGTTGTTTGTCAGTCCTGAATCTAACCTATGTTGCTGTTAACTCCAAGTTCTAGTATTATGAGTTTTTCTCCCTAGTTACTTTCTCCATAACATGTATAATGCTAAACACCTCTATCACCTTGCTCATCTTTTGTCTAAGCTAAAAGTCCCCAAATGTTGTAATAGGGGAGTTGTTCCAGTTCCTTAATCATATCGGTTGCCGTTTTCTTCACATTTTCCAGCTCTACATTTTCTTTTGAAATGTGATGACCAGAACTTTATACAGTATTCCAAGCGTGGTCACGCCATAGGTTTCTATAAAGGCATTATGATATCGGGAGTTTTATATTCAAATCCTTTCTTAATGACCCTAGAAATGGAATTTGCCTTTTTCACAACAACTGCACACTGGGTCCTCATTGTTATCGTGATATCCACCATATGTCACGCTAACTTCCAGGAATCTGATTGGGGCTCAGAGCTCAGCAATTTCTGACCGGCTTGTTCCTCTAGATGCCAGTTTGGAAATCCCCATGCTTGCTCGAGTAGGCACTATCCAGGTCAAGCAAGGGCAGGGATCCCCGTTTGTCCATGAGCTGCCATTTTGCATAGGAATGGCAGCTCAGCTATTTACGTAAATTGTCATTTACATAAAATGGCGGCCATAAATAGCACTATGTATGCAAAATGACAAGCACGAAAGGTTAGACCTTCTTCCTCTAAAACCCAGCTTTATTCTCTTCAGCTCTGTTGCTGCTTTTGTCTCATCTTCTTCCTTCCTTCAGCCTTCTGTTCTCTTCTCTCAAGTTTCCTTCCACCTCATTCCAGCCCCAACTGTCTGATTTCTGACAGTGCTGTGCCTAATCTATTTATTTTCTGCTGTCCACAATCTCTGGCCTATAACATGTGGCCACTTCACAGGAACCCCTTCTATTGGTCTTCACCCAAAGACCAGTTACCCCAAGAACACCAATCGGCTTAGCCCCTTTTAATGCCTGTGAACAGTATAATACCAGGGACAGTATTTCTAAATGCCGGAGGTGCTGTCTTCCTTAGCAACTGCAACCAAGTTCTCTGTTAGCATTCACCCCTACCCCCATGCATTGCAACCTTCAGAGAGGTTTGAGGCCTAATCAGATCCATTTTTACCTCATGTTTCATATCAAGCTGAGGTATTATGCCAAAGTTCAAAACCTACAACCAATCAAAACTCCAAAACACCTTTCCTTTTACATTAAATAATAATGAATGGTTTCTTGATGCTGCCGTAGGAGGAACAGATGTCCTTCATTCGGCAGCCAGCTGTGTTTCTGTGCTGAGTGAAGAGGAAGACAACCTCTTTCTCCTCACTCAACATGGAAGTGTTTCTCCTTGCGCAGCGTGGAAGCCAAGCAAGCCACCTCCAGTAGCTCACTTGGCTACAGTAAGGAAGGTAAGTGGACAGGGCCAAGAAGGCAGGACCGGTACTACCATTGGGCAGAGCGAGACAAAATGCCTGAGGTAGGCTGACCAGATAAAATCCAGGTCAGGGCTCCTGTAACTTTAACAGTTGTAGAGAAAAGGGAAGTTCAACCAGTGTCATTTGTATGCAATTAGTTCCTGGTGAAATTCCCTCTTCATCACAACATTTAAAGTTGCAGGGGCCCTGCCTTCTTTTGTATATGGTCACTCTAGTATAGTGCCTGCAACATGGCCCTTATGGGCCTCTATGTGCCCATGTACACCTCCCATGGTGCCCTCCAGGCCTCCTGCCCATCATGGCTTCTTTATCTTTAAGTATTTGTTTAATATTTTAAAAAAATCCCATGCCTTGATTTCCATGCCTTGGGACTCTCTCTTGGATTATACCACTGGACTATAAAACCCTGTTTCTGGCTCCTGGTTGGATCATCTGAGTTTATTTGAACTTGGGCTCACAAAGGAGTCTGATTCATGGACTCTTGTGAGTTGCCTGTGTTAGTGTCCTGCTATAATAAAGGAGGTTGCTGCTTCTTTAGTATGTGTCTGGTCGCTGAATTTGAAAGGGGGCTGGACCTGACAGGGCGGGGAAATAATGGCACCAGTTCTTGGATGGCATCATTTGCAAGTCTGATCCACAGATGTGTTGGGGGGAATTGGGGACTTGGGATCCTGCATATTCCAGGGGGGAGATGGGGGAGAAATTGGTTCAGTTCACATTTTAATGCAAGCTTAATTTTGCATTACTTTCGAACCACTTTTCAAATCAAAACTCAGTTTTCAAAATTCACACCTTTCTGAATTTTGCAATGGGGTCCTCCAATTTTTTTAAAAAATGTATACAAAACTGTGTATATTAGAGAAAGGATGCTTGCATGTGCATTATATTAGGGAAAACAGGTTGCAAAAAAATGTGAATAGGAGGCAAAATGTACATAAAACCGCATATATTCCAAGAAATGTACACAAAATGCATATGAATTTTATGCAAACTTCAACAACAACAACAACAACAACAACACAACTCAAAGTTTGGGCTGAACCAAAATTAAGAATGGTAAAATTCTCAAAGTTCAAGACAAACTGAACTCAAGACTTAAAAAATGAGAAACTGAGTGAAACCAAAATTGACAGGTTCATATATTCCTGACCCCTTATAGGCCCTAACATTCCCATGGAACACACACTTTGGGCCCTACCCCTAGCAGGAACGTGTCTACACTGTGTGCCGGAGCCTTCACGATGGAAGTGCCATCCCCTTGTGGAGTAGCAGTGCCTTTGCATCCAACAGCCGCTCAGCCAATCTTTGCAAGCCTTTAGGTTTATAGAGATAACTATAATATATATGCGAGAAGTTGGTGGTACTTTCCAAACATAATGCAGCCAGAATCAAAGATGTTGTATGTGCCCTTTTACACCTGGACTATCTGCACCAGTGACTGAATTAAGGCCTATTAAAATGACTTCAAGATATGACTGGCTTTGGAGTGAATTTTCTTTCTCCCTGGCTTTTATTAGTCCGCTGACTGGCATTTTCTGTTTTAAAATGAAATAGACTGTGATGACATATGATTATCCCATTCTTCAGAGAAGATTTTTAACTGCCTGGTTCTGGTATGTTCAATGGCAGAAACTATTTAGGTGGAGGTAGAAAGAGCCTCAGGTGAGTCAGATCATGATTATTTCTATCGTACCTATGGAGGGACTCATGGCAAGTAATAAGGACTGTCTTCATTTCACTGAGCTGTCCTGATTCAGAGACTGGGTTCAGATGACACAATTACCCATGATGGATTAAATAACCCATCATGGGTATTGTGTAATCTTTGGGGAATTTTTTAACCCACAATGGGTTATTTGCCTGAAATAACCCATTTTGATATCCCATGGAAAGCGGTATGGGTTATTTAACCCGCCACGGGTTATTGTGTCGTCTGTCAGGCACCGTGGGTTAATTTGCTTGCCTGCAGAGTCATGCAGCAAGATGGGATTATATGGCTGCCAAAGGTTTGCAGGATCAAACCACACTTCATAGGCAGTCTCCTCTAGTCAGGAAGCACCTAATTCACCTTTAAAATCCTGCACAATTTCACCCAGGAGAGGGAAAATCCCAGGTGCATGAAATTGGGTGTGGCACAAATGAACCTTTGGGAAATAAGCAAAAATAAAGAAAACAGCACAAATGTGTGTTTCTCCCGTAGCCTAAAGTTCACAGTTGTACAGGTATGACTTTGGGTGAACCTTTCATGCATTTTGTTGGATTAGAAGCAGCTCATGTGCACAGTATCACTACTAAGTCTCCAGCATCCCAAAGCCTTATGGGGTGTCTACACCAGCTGTTTATTGCAGGATTGTATTGTAGTCGTCACTTATGGGCCACATGATGTTCGCCTGCTCCCGCAGTGATCTTGGGTCCACCCCTCAGTTATTCAGGAATATCACTGATTGCTTTTGTCTTGGTGATTTGGCTCTCTCACTACAATCCCAAAATCCACGGCTAGTGTGCCCCCCTTTTGCAAAGCTGTCGTTGTTCAGTGCAAGTTCCTGGCTCAGCGAACAGCCAACTCACTGTCAGGGGTGTGTCCAGCCATGTCAGAGGTGTGTGGGAGTAGACACAGCCACCATTTTTGTCACGTTTTGGATAGGTATTGGCTTGTTTCAGCGCCAAGAGTGTATATATTTTTTAACACAAACATATCTCTGCGCAGCATCGCATATTCGATTGACTTCCTATCCACCCCATGTGTAGCAGTGATTTTGCATTCGTGAGCATTTCTGATGAGTCATTAAAAAAACAGCCCCACAGCTGCCTCATCTGCATAGTCCCACCCACTTTTCCTGATCCACAGTGGAAGCGCTGTCATGGGGCACACCTCCAGTAGTGGCACTCCTGTCATTGTGGGAAACTTCACTTGCGTGTGCCCCATAAATGGTGATCGTGGAAGCAGGAAACCTTGCAATTTCCCCCTCTCTTGCAAAAGGGCTGTTGGTGTAGATTAGGCCGAAGTCTCAAGAGGTGGGGGTTTAGCCCACTAACTTCATATAGCAAAGTCCTAACTTCAGGAAGGAAGGCTTGGTTGGACTCCTTCAGCCTGATATGCTAGTTTTCTACATGTAGGGTTTTATTTATTTTTGGTGGAATGAAGAAGCAATCGATAAGCTGAGCTTCCATCTGCCTTCTGGTGCCTTCTCATGTGCCATAGCCCGTAGACGGGTTTATAGTTTCAGTGAGAATCAGGCCTACAATTAACAGGTTTACATTTAAAAAGAAAAGAAAGATTTTTAAACGTTTCTCTACAGAACAAGGATTGCTGTCTCAACTTTTCCCACCAAAAGAGAGCGAGAAAGAGAAGAAGAGAGAGAGAATGTCGACAAACTGCTGGCTTTCTTTATAGCGGAACTATCCACTGTATTGCTGGCGGCGCCTCTAGGGAGAAGTTGAAGTTGGAAGCTGAGCTCCCAAAAAGCAAACAGCACCTCTGATTAGTATCTCATTTTGTGAGCCTTCCTGCTTCATTTGTTTTCCAGATGGGAGAAATAAAAGGTCAACAACCCCAGGGCAGCCGATCTGATTGGAAAGAAATGTGATTTCTGGAAGGGAAATTTACACACACACACACACACACAAACAGAGTCATAACCAAGAAATGAGAAGCATTTTAAGAAACTGACAGTCCAGGCTAATCTTCCATGTATTTTTTCTTATAGAATGTTGACCTTTTTTAATAATAATAATAATAATAATAATAATAATAATATTAAATCAACTTTCCCATTTGATCACAAATCTAAGTTTGTTCTTTGGCATAACTCTTTTATTACTGTGATTTTTATTCCAATTTGCTTCTTGACGTAATAGTGAACAAGATGATAAAAGGACTGTCATAGCATATATCCTCTTCCCCCACCACCACCCTCCTGCCGCTGCGAAGAGCACACACCTTAAAATAATCTGAATAATACGAGGGATATTTCCAGATGTAGCGCTCCTCACACTAACAATCAAAAGGCATTGATTGCAACTATTTCATCTTTTCTTCATTCACTTTTTTTTTCCTGATGAGAACAAAGACAGAAGAAGTGGTGGGAAAACCCAGGAGGGCAAAAAAAGGTGAGAAGAAGGTTCTCAGAATGCTAAGAATACTTCATTTCCAAGCCCAATGTGTTTCGGCCTATGATGTTTTTTTAAGGCCTTCTTCGGGGGTTGATAAAAGATGTCTGCAGAAATACCCAAGTCTCCTACGATAATTATTGGCCCCAGTCACCAGTAATTATCGTAGGAGACCATCATCCTGTTAAGAGTATTTCTGCAGGCATCTCTTATCAACCCCCTGAAGAAGGCCTTAAAAAAACAACATAGGCCGAAACGCATTGGGCTTGGAAATAAAGTATTCTTAGCATTCTGAAGACCTGCTTCTCGCTTTTTTCTTTTTTTGCCCTGAGTTGGATGCTCTCCTCCTTTTCGTTTTTCGTGAAAATGCAGGAGGGCTACAATTGAAAGAAGACATTGCCTGGACCTCCTGAAAGATTCTGTGAAAGAGCCATAGTGATTGCATAATAAAATCTTCATCTGAAAGCACCCAAATACTATTGTAGTAACTTAGGGACTAAAGCTTGGGTCCTAAGATAAATTAAATTTAGGTGCAACACTATGCATTCTAGGAGTTGTAGGACTTTTTTTCTGTCTAAATATGCATAGAATTGCAGCCTGAAGGAAGCTCAAGAAGGAAAGAAATCCCAATTCACAGATGGTCCATATCTTTATTTGCTTATTGATTTTTATTTTATCCACTTTATATGTTTTTAGCTTGTACATTGCCTTGAAAAAACTCCACCCTTAAAGGCAGCCTATAAATAATTTAAAATAAATTAATAAATAAAATATGAATAAATAGATTTGCATAAGCCAATTTTATGCAAACCGGTAGCTTCTCTACTCCTCTTTTTTGGTGATGTGTCAGTAGCCATGCTAGTGAATAGTGATGCCTCTGATCCAGGAACTGAACAATATGACTTCTATATTTTCCATGGTGCGTGTCCAATATACTTCAGTGCTACAGTAAGGTTGCTCAGCAGTGTCCAACATCTTAGACCCTATAGCCTTCATCACTATCCATCCTCCTCATCTCCAGCAAAGCTGTACAACATGAGGGGAGTCAGAAAGGCTATAGAGAAACATGGGCAGTGGAGACCAGAGGCCAATATAGATGCAATTGGAACAGGAGTGGGTGAACATCCAAGATCCTATGTCAGTACCTCATATACCAATTTCAGAGTTGGTACACCTCAAATCTTGGGTTGATTCTAAGATGTTTCAAGAGGAAGAACAACAACAGTGTTGCAGTTATGATGACTATGTCACTGCAGCTCGGGGGACCAAAATGGTTACCCAGAGTGTTGCAGGTGATGAGGGCATCATGGAAAAAGAAACAAACTCCATCCATAATGGTGCTGTGATGCAAAATTGAACATGCACAGAGGGTTATGAAGCAGTTATGAAGCATGGAATAGGGGTAATGGGGGAGAGAAATGTTAATTGTGTGCTTCACAATTGAAGCAATAAGAACATAAGAGGAACCATCTAGTCCAGCACTCCATTCATGTAACTCCTATAGACTAGATGGTTTAGTCCATTTGGCGGAGTCCTCACTCAGAGAAGAAACAACATCAGTTTGTCCGGCTGAAAGCTGAATGCTAGAGAATTGTTGTATGATTATGGGCTCTTATCACCGTGTATAAGGTAAAATGGACTGATATTTTGTGTACAGTAGAATTTCAAAGAGACGGGGAATCATTTTTGCATTTGTCATAATTATCTTATTATTGCAGGGCTGATACCTTGGACAACAGTGTTGAATTACAAATTGAGGATTGCCCTGTGAATTAAAGTTAAGAAAATCTAGAAAAGGGACTTCTGAAATACTTAGCATCTTGAGACACTTGAGGCTGGCCTATAAGCAAGATCCAATCTTTTTCATTATTATTTGTTTTTGATTTGGATGTAGAAGTACTAATTGTTGCGTGTTTGTGTAGATTGATGCGTACTAAAGACATATTTTGTTCAAGTTATATCTTTGCAAGTTAATTAAGCCCCATGGGACCCACACGAGTAGAAGTTACGTTCACACCGTGGCCAACCAGCTGTCGACCAGGGACCCAGAAGAAGGATGTGGTGCAACAGCACCCTCCCACCCATGTTCCCCAGCAAATGGCATCTATAGGCTTACTGCCTTTATACTGGAGCATGACCATGTAAGGAGCCCCCAATAAGACCATGAAGTCCAGCATCTAAAATCACATAGTTGCGCTGCTGAGGGAGAGTTTCACTGAGAAAATAAAGCATCAACTCTGTTTGTCCTCATATCATGCATTTCCCATGTTTTAAATGGAAAAGCCTATGGCCTCTATAAAATATTCACAAAGGCCACTTCATTGTGATAAAAAGAAAATCTGGTGCTAATATACACTAGAATGCTGTTTTCATTGCATGTATCGGTTCTCTGATTATATCATTGCATATATGGAGGTTTGTCGCTGGAAGATGGACGTTTGGTTATTTATTTATATATATTTTATGGTAGGAAAGGGGGGAGCTGTAGAAACCTACCGGAGATGGCCTAGATCCAGGTTTGTCAGGCATTATTTTGTGGCTGTTACTCAGATTTTCTGCTGATTATGCTGGAGCAATATTACGAGACAAAGAATTTATGCATAATGGGCATAAATCTTTCTATATGAGCCACCAGAGAGGCAAGAAAAATGGATTCTGTCAAGGCTCTACATACAGATATGCATTAAACAACAGCCCCACTGTAGTTCCAAGGACCAGGTTTTAAATGTAGATTTGGGAGGGGATAATGAAGAATGAAATTAGCGCTTTGACAACGCATTAAACCTTTCCGGAGCTTTCCAATGACATATTTTTATAGCTTAGGAGGATAAATGGTGGGGATCATAAATTCCTCCAACTTTTCAGCTGATCTTCCAAAGTAAAATGCAAGAAAGCTTCCACTCTGCCGTGCTGCACAGCAGAAGTTGTTATTCACTTGGGATTCTGCACCACCACCGTAACTTCCAATTAGGGAAACATACATTAAAAGCTGCTGTATGCTACTATAGGAGGCCTGGCAGTGGCTTGTGATTAATGGCTGTTCATTTACTACAATCACTCACTTTTTTTGTGTGTACAGGTCTTAACAGAGTCATTTGTGAATTGTCAACACCCAAATTTAGGCAACCTCCAGTGATTCATCAAAAGGGTGTGTGTATTTTCACTTGTGGCTGTGTGCATGTTAATTACACTGCATGTCTTCTGTTTTCTCTTGCAATGAATACAATATTTATTATTATTATTATTATTATTATTATTATTATTATTATTATTATTTGCCAAGACTGAAAAAACTGCCAAGCGCAGTTGACAAAGCAGATTTAAGGAAGCAGAAGTTAGGATGGGGTGGGGGAAAGAATAATAAAAATGAAAATACACACATTTTGTTTTCAATACTGCAAAGAAAGGGTTGATATTAATGAAGTTCGCTGTCCCTCATTTCTTCCTCTTCTGCATTGTTTTATGCAGTCTCAGACAATTATTCCTCAAGACCACCAGTGATGGCACCATCATGGGGCTTTTTTTCATCAGTATGCAGTTCACTCCTTTGGGATTTAATAAGTATAAGCTGTCAAATATCAATAAATGATTATGATGATGATAATAATAATAATAATAATAATAATTGATGATGATGATGATGCCAAGAAAAAGCCTTGAAAGTACAAAGATCTAGGGTTGCTTCTTATGGTCATTTTTGAAACTTAGGAAACCCTCTTATATAACTTTCTGTGCCACTGAACCTTTTCCTGCTGTCCGTGATTAACATTATTGGGCATGTGCAGAGGCCCATATCCAAGAAAAGGTCCCCCTGCTGCCCCCAGAGCCCCCTGCCTTGCTCCTTCTCCTTCGTCTTGCTGTGGCCACTTGTTCACCTGCCTTCTCCAAGCAGTGGCCAACCAGCTATCGACCAGGAATAATAATAATAATAATAATAATAATAATAATAATAATAATAATAATAGTATTTCTTACCCACCTCTCCATTTGGATCGAGGCAGGGAAAAACAGTAAATATAAAATGTGATAAAATACATAAAACTGATTAAAAACATGAAGCACATTATTAAAACTGCATTAAAACATCCTAAAAACATCCTAAAAACATTCTAAAATTCCACTGGATATGCCTGCCGGAAGAGACTAGTCTTTATAGCTTTCTTAAATTCTAAAAGACTGTTAAGTTGATGAGTCTCCTCCGGCAGGTCATTCCACGGTCTGGGAGCGGCAGAAGAAAAGGTCCTCTGGGTAACAGTTGTCAGCCTAGTCTTGGACCCACAAGCAGGACATGGGTGCAACAATACTCTCCTGCCCATGTTCCCCATCAATGAGTATATATAAGCTTGCTGCCTCTAATACTGGAGGTGGCACATAGCCATCAAGACGAGTAGTCATTGATAGTTTTCTCCTCCAGGAATTTATCCAACTCCCTTTTAAAGGCATCCAAATTGGTATCCATCACTACCTCTTGCGAAAGTAGCAAATTCCACAGTTTAACTCTGCGCTGTGTGAAGAAGCACTTTCTTTCCTCTGTCCTGAATCTACCACCACTCAGCTTCATAAGATGACCCCGGGCTTTAATATTATGAGAGCAGATGTGAGCAGTGGCAAGAGCAAGGAGAACGGGCAGGCATCCTTCACCTGCCTTCGCTGTCCCTTTCTAGGCAATGGTATGGATGAAGAGACAGAGGAGAGAGCAAGCAAATGGGGATGACAGTAGGGTGCCCATGTTTGTATCACCAAGAGAGAGAGAGAGAGAGAGAGAATAAACTAAAAAAAAAAGAGTACACCAATTTGCATAAAATTTGCGTGTTGTGATTTATATGTAGAGAGGCATATTTAGAAATAATTATTATCACTTAATTAGAAAAAAAAATCCAGTGTAGACTGTGACTCATAGACCTATGGACCTGCCTGTCCAGTCTGCTGTTCAGGTGATAACTGTGGATGGGCAGGCAAATCTTAAGGTTATCTTTAAACCAGAATTGGACAGGACAGCCCTTTAAATAGAGGACAGTCCTCTGACATCCCAGTGGACATCCTAGATGACAGCGTCAAACAGAATAGTCTATGCCAGGTGTGTGTGCTGAGAGCATCTCGCCAACCCTGCAAAACATATCTAGAGCCCACACTGCTTTTCCTCCAGTGACAACTTCGTAAATTGCCAATGATGATGCTATAAAAAATATATCTATCATTTATTTCCTCCCTGGACATGTGAGTCTTTCTTTCTTCCTTGGTTAATTTCCTTAAAATTGTTCCCTTCTGGTTATTTTTTTTCTCAGTGTCATCCACCACAGCATTCATGTGACTTCAACAAGATGCTTTTCAATATTAAACTTATAAAGAGAATTTATAACAAAACAATCCACAAAGCAACCTCTTTTCAGCATTGTCACTTGGCCCAGTGGCAGGCAGCAGTGAACATATTTTCTAATTGGCTGGTGAGTTTTTGTGGTAACTTCTCCCCGGCCCCTTGTCTCTCAGTTTCCACCCCTTAAGCACAGACAGAACTCTCCCCTGATTCATCAAATGCCCTACTCTGGCCCTCCCACCAGCTTAGCAAGCTCCACCCCCTTGTCTGTGATATACCTCCCCATAGCTCTGAGCCTCCACTCTTCAAGCCTCAGGAGCAGAGTCAGCCCTATCATTAGGCAGAGTGAGGCAGTCACCTCAGGCAGCAGATGCTGGGAGGTGGTGGCAAGGTGTTGGAGGAGAGAGCTGTGGGCCACATAACCTTCTTTGCACCCCCTCTAAACTTGCCTGCTGACCCATTGCCAACAATGAAGAAAGATTCAGTTGCCAATCCTGTTGGTTTTTGTACATGGAATGGAAGGCAGCACCATCTTGTCTTTTCCCTCAGGCAGTAAAATGTCTTGGCTCGGCCCTGCAGAGGAAGGTCCTTAGCCAGCTCATTACTTAATGCCACCTAATTATTACTTATTAGATTAGCCAGATCACTGGTCATTCCCTTGTCTGTTTTTTCACCTCAATTTTGGGATGGGGGGAGGGGGGGCAAATATAGCAACGATTACTATTGCTATTCAGTTTCAACCTATTAATTTGTGTTTTAATCTGGTATCCTTTAATACAATTGCCAAGTCATGGGATTTCTACTGGTTCCAGAGTAACTAGTTTGGCAGACAAATATATCAACAAGCTTTCCAAACAGTCATCCACGCCCCCCTTTTTTTTAATTTCAGCATTCTTAATTAAATATTACCTTAATTATACTCAGCACAATTATTTTATATCCTCCTTGGCTTTCCCAGTCTTCAAATATTTGTCCACTAATATCATTATCCCCTGCCAAGCATTAAGTATTTAAATCTTTTAACCTTCTCTCCTGAGTTATTCTCGCCAGGCCTCTAATCATGTTTGCTTCCACCTGGTTGATATCTCCCAGGCAGTGAGGTTGCCATCGAGGGTTGCAAGCCAGAGTTTTCCCCTCTACCCTCAACTGTGCTGCTGAATTGTGAGACAAGGCACTATGGCTCCTCCCACACGTCTTTGCCCTCCACCTGCTGTAGGAAGGGCTTGGTGGAGCTACGGTTGCCTCATCTCCCATCATCCAGCAGCAGATTTAAAGGCAAATGGGAATCTCCCACTTCTTACCTTAGGATGGCCACTTATGAATTGCCAAGAAGTTGACATGTGTCCCCCCCCAAAAAAAGAGGAGACTGGTTTCAATACAATTTGCATATGCTGATTTATGCAGCTATTGCAATATTATTGTCTTTAAAATTGAAATACTCTGGTGTGGAAGATTATGACCAGGTGCCCGTGTGGTTTGGTCAGTCTGCTGTCCAGGTGCCGTTGACAGGCAACTTCAAGATCCAGCTCTTCCTTTTGATGGTTCTTTTGATGGACTTTGACTGGACAGTCCTTCATATAGAGGATGCCATCAAAATGCAGGGCATTTCCTCTGGCAGATCTTCAAATAGAGGCCCCTCTATTGCTACCTGGGAAGCCTGCAAGGATTCCAAAACTGGAGATGACTGAATCATCATCGATCACATGCATTGTAAGTAGGGCTGTGCTGAGCATTACTCCCATGAGAATTTCGACCGTACTCATTCAATCTGATAGAAAGGAAATCGCTTTCGAAAAGAAATTTCAGAGAAATTCTTATGGGTTTGGTTCAAAGTTCTTGTGCTGACATTACTTACAAGATAGTTGAGGAGCGGGCACAAGTGCCCTGTCTTTCATTGTACAATTATCTCTATGACAGCCTATAGCTTTCTTGGCTTTATGCACTTCCCACTCAGGGGAAGACATCATGAATTGATTCCTCCAGCAGAGCCTTTTCTAATCAGGAAATGCAGGCAGCCTGGGAGACTGTAGAGTGATGGTGAGATGTGTAAAATAAAGACAAAATACACCTCACAGTGATTAGGTAAGTTCAGAAACACCAACAACACACATTCAATATAAATTATAAAATGCCCTCAGAATGAGGCAGAAAAATGGAAGCCCCTTTCATAGGGAAAGAAAACTTTCAGGAAATTCCTGAGATTTTTCTTTTCTTACCTCCTAGAAATTAAAGGACACTTTTCAGAATTTTCTCCACATTTTCTTCACCATTAGATTTCGGTGGTGTCTGCATTCTGTCCCCTCAATGCCCTGGAGCGATGCTAGGTATACAGGGCATTGCTGACGATGCAAAATGGGGGCCTGGCTGCCAACAGAGTTCATGCTGTCTCCATTTGCGGGGCGCCCCCCCCCCACAAAAAAATAAAAAGCCATAGGAAAAGAAAAGAAAGAAGCTGTTCTACAACAGTTGCCTACCTGTGAGAAATTGTTGGAGAATTTCTCCTTCCTCTGGAGAACTTCGGTGAAATTTCTCTACCCACAAATAGGATGGAGAATTTTGAGAGGCCGCTTGCACACAGCTCGAATTGTAAGCATGGATGGATATTACGTATTCTCCCACACATAATGGGTATAGAGTTCCTCCTTTTAATACAGAGAGCTTTTAAGGGGGCAAACATGTTTTCTCCCCAACCCCACAGTCATCATCCGCCACATTTAGTGAGTTCTCCCCATCTCAACCAGTTTGCCCTTGATAATTGTTCTGATTTGTAATGAGAAGACATTTTTCAAGCATGACACTGATACACACACACACACACACACACACATACACACATACGCCCATCCCAATTCGATGACTGCTTCTGACAACACCCACTGTCACAGTATTATTATTATTTTAAAGTGTCACAAGTGCCCTCTCCTGGTAAAAGGATACATGAAATATTTTGTTGGCTGGGGGAGACCCCTTGTAATGAGAAATGACGAGATGGATTCCCTTTGCTGAGACATTTTCTGACTCTTCAGGGACTGTCAACTCCTCTGATGATAACAGTGACAAAGTGAGAGCATTACTAAATGATTAATATCACACATACCTCATTTACACCTGTATTATATTAAACAACAGTATGAACAGGTTAATTCCCCCCTAACCCCCACCCACACATGGGTATGCTTTGCTTCTGTCACTGAAATTTTCTCATAAAAGAAAACTCAATCAAAACATTATTATTATTATTATTATTATTATTAATTATTATTATTATTATTGTTATTATTATTTTCCCTTTTCCAGTGTTACATTCAAAAGACGTGATAAAATAGTAATTGGCATTTTCCTGTGACCATATTTAGTGCCAGTTTGTGGATAGCCACCCTGTTTGGTGGGATATAAATATTTTAAGGAATGAAATTGGCATTGTTGCAGTAGAAACTGTTGGCTCTGATTTCGGTGGGACTGCGAATCCATTCTGGGATGGAGTCAAAATCAGCCAGAACTTTGGAACTATTTGGGGTTGGGTTCAACACCTTGTATAGTTCTTTTAGAGTTCTGACTGGTTCTGTCTGAAACCAAAATGGATGCACAGCCCCGTGGAAATTAGACCCACCAGCCTCCACTAGGTTGTTGTTGTTTTTGTGGGGGGAGAGGTTGGATTTTGTAACTCAGGACTGCATGCCCTATAAACTTGGGTGGGCATATGCCACGTTTCTAGAATCTACTTTGATTTTTACTAGAACCTCGAGGTCTGCCAGCCAGAGCTTGGTACAAAACACACAAACTTATACTTAAATAATTTCTGAGCCCACAAATTTGTTTTGAGTACTCAGCTCACAGTCCTTTCATGCCCCTGCACTACAACTGCCTTCCCAAACCTAGTGCCATTCACTTGTTTTGGAATACAATTCCCATCATCCCCAGCCATCTGCATGTGATCAGAGTGGCAATGTACTATAACCAGATCTTTTGTGAGATCAAACCTGTACTCCAATCTTTACTTAAGTAGGATTAACCCTCTTATTTAACTCGGTGGAACTTACTTCTGAGTAGACCCGTATAAGATTGCAATATAAGGGTGCAATCCTGTCCCTGTTTACAGCACACACAAAATCACCTCCTGCAACTGTCAGCTTTCCATAGCCAAGAATGCAGGGAGTTGTAAGACTTTTTAATGTCTAAAGTAGGGATGTGCACTGGATCGGACCCGATCCACGATCCGAGTCCGGTCCAGTGGGAAATCGGATAAATTATCCGATTTCCGATCCCGCAGCTGGATCGGCCGATCCAATCCGAACCGGTCCGAAAAGGCTCCGAACCGGTTCGGCGGATCGGCGGATCGGCGGGCGCCCACTGGCGCCCACCGCCGCTTCCATTGGCGGGCGCCAGCGGGCGCCCACCGATGAAAGTGGACAGCGGGGGGGGGAGGAGGGGGGCGCTTACCTTCTCGGCCCGTCCGCTCCCGTCCGGCACTAGCAGCTACTACCAGCGGGCTCCGCGGCCTGCTCTAGGGTGGCGCGCCGGGTGATGTCATCACCCGGCGCGCTACTCTAGAGCAGGCTGCGGAGCCTGCTGGTGGTAGCCGCCGGCCCCGGACGGGAGCGGACGGGCCGAGAAGGTAAGCAGGGAGTGCGTGGAGGGGAAGAGGGGGCGCGCGGAGGGGGCGCGCGGAGGGGGGAGGGGGGCCCTTACCTTCCCGTCCCGGCGGCTCCCGTCCCGGCGCCTACTACTACCAGCAGGCTCCGCGGCCTGCTCTAGGGTGGCGCGCCGGGTGATGTCATCACCCGGCGTGCTACTCTAGAGTAGGCCGCGGAGCCTGCTGGTAGTAGTAGGTGCCGGCGCCGGACGGGAGCCGCCGGGCCGGGAAGGTAAGCAGGGGGTGCGTGGAGGGGAGGAGGGGGCGCGCGGAGGGGGGAGGGGGGCCCTTACCTTCCCGTCCCGGCGGCTCCCGTCCCGGCGCCGGCGCCTACTACTACCAGCAGGCTCCGCGGCCTGCTCTAGGGTGGCGCGCCGGGTGATGTCATCACCCGGCGCGCTACTCTAGAGCAGGCCGCGGAGCCTGCTGGTAGTAGTAGGCGCCGGCGCCGGACGGGAGCCGCCGGGACGGGAAGGTAAGCAGGGGGTGCGTGGAGGGGAGGAGGGGGCGCGCGGAGGGGGGAGGGGGGCCCTTACCTTCCCATCCCGGCGGCTCCCGTCCCGGCGCCGGCGCCTACTACTACCAGCAGGCTCCGCGGCCTACTCCAGGGTGTCGCGCCGGGTGATGTCATCACCCGGCGCGCTACTCGAGAGTAGGCCGCGGAGCCCGCTGGTAGTAGCCGCCGGCGCCGGACGGGAGCGGACGGGCCGAGAAGGTAAGCAGTGGCGGGGAAGGGGGCTTACCCCCCCCGGAGCCGTCCGCTTCTATCCGCTGGCGCCCGCGGGCGCCAGCGGATGGAAGCGGGCGGCCCCAGGGGGGGTAGGGAGCGCGGGGGAGGGGGCTTACCTGCCGGGGCCGTCCACAGCGGACGGCCCTGGGGGGGGGAGGGAGTTAGGCCCCCCCTCAGCCACCCGCCGCCATTTTTTCCTCATAGACTTGCATTGCAATGCAAGTCTATGGGGAAAAAAATGGCGGCCGATCCAAAAATTTACGATTTTTGGGTCGGGATCGGACTCGATCCGGTCCGGGGGGCCTCCGATTTTGTCCGAACCGGTCCGGGACAAAATTGGAGGTCCCGATCCGGGTCCCGATCCGATCCGGGGGGTCCGTGCACACCCCTAGTCTAAAGAGGCATAGGATTGTGCTCTAAGACTGCAATTTATGGCACATGTAACTGAGAGTAATCTGCATGAACTGCAAATTTAAATACATATTTTATATGTATTTTCTAATAAATCTGCGTTTCTAAATCTATATTTCCCCTCAAAAATACACAATTTTGAAAGAATACTGATTTTGGAAGCAAGAACTGTTTTAGATCATCAGAAAAGCACAAGTTTTGGTGGATAACTATTTTTTGATCTGTGCACTAGTCCGGGAGGTTCTGATCAGGCCAGTTCATCTCAGAATTAATTCCTCGAGTGTCCCCAGCATTGGCTTAAAGCAACAAGTCAACATGTTACACCAGCAAAACATTAGCAGGAGATGATGGTGATGTTAAACTAGGGCTGTACACTGCCTCGGGGCTGAACCCCAAATCCAAGCCAAAGTGGGCCAATTAAGCTCCAAATGCAAGCAAGCACTCATGTCTGCTGCAAATATTCATCAGTTGCCAAACATTTGCTAATATTGGCCTACTTCATGATTCCCAGTTCATTTTGTACACATTTTCTAATTTTGCACAAATTTCTTCTGTAGACTGAAGTAGTCCTGCTTTATTCTACAGAGGAAAGTTACACGAATTAAGAGATCTGTGCAAATTCAGGAAACTTGAGTGAATCTCTCATCCAATTGCTGGTTGATTTGCATGAATTTCCCATTCAAATAGAGTGAACAGTGTTTGCAAATGTGGATAGGAATCAGACAAGTGACGGGATGAATCCTACCAGGGAGGAAGATGTAAACTTGGAGGCAACAATGAATGAAGGCTTATGCACTATAACAGAGTGAACAGCTCTCATATTGCCCCCAAATATTCTTCACAATAATGTAGGAAAGAAGCCAGACTATAAAGCACATGGGCTTTGATGTCTATATACTAATGACCTGAGTAGGGGAAACAAACAGAACGAACTTGAACTCTTAATACATGAAGTCAAATATGACTTGATGGGTGTAACTGAAACTTGGTGTGATTACTCCCATGAGTGGAATACAGCAATTGAAAGGTATAAATTGTTCAAAAAGAACAGAAGAAAGAGAAAGGGAGGCTGAGTCGCATTATATGTTAAAAATACTTATCCCTGCACAGAAATACAGGTGGACGACCTGGTAGCCCCTTCGAGCAAGGGGCAAGGAATAAAAGGAGCATGATAGTCAGAGTCTAATACTGGCCACCAAATCAAGGAGAAGGCGAGGATGAAACTTTTGAAAAGCTAAATTGCCAGTGTTTCAAGGAAGTGAGATGTAGTAGTAATGGGGGACTTCAATTACCCTGATATCTGTTGGGAGACAAATTCTGCCAAAAGTGGCCCTTCCAAGAAATTCCTGACATGTGTGGCTGATAACTTTCTCCTACAAGAAAGTAGAGGAAGGAACTAGAGGATCGGCTATCCTTGACTTGATATTGACCACTAGGGATGACTTAGTGGATAGAGTGGCAGTTACAGGAACTCTGGGAGAAAGCGACCATGTCATACTTGAGTTCTTGATTTTAAAGGAAGTAAAAGCCTAGTGAAGCCATACATGTACTCTGGATTTTAGGAAAGCTGATTTTGATAAACTCAGGACTATGATAAGTAACATCCCACAGCAAGTGGCCCTAATGAGAAAAGGACACATATAGGAAGTGGAAGGAAGGTTGAGCTACAGAAGAAGAGTAAAGACAGGTAGCACAAGTGCAGGAATGGCATCAGGAAGTCTAAAGCTGAGAATGAGCTAAGGCTAGCGAAGAATGCTAAAAGCAACAAAAAAACTTTCTTCGGATACATGCATAGTAAAAGACATAGGGGGAAATGGTGGTTCAACCACTTAATGAGGATGGCAAATTGATAACAGATGACAAAGAAAAGGACGAAGTGCTCAATTCCTACTTTGGCTCAGTCTTCTCCTAATAGCAGGTCTATGACACACACACACACAGCAAAAGTGAAGTACAAGTTGAAGGGGAAGGATTGCAGTTCGAGATTGATAAATAAATGGTCAAGGAACACCAATTTCTTTGAATGAGTTCAAATCTCCAGGGCCCGATGAACTGCATCCTAGAGTGATAAAGGAGCTGGCAGAAGAACTCTCAGAACTATTGTCTATTAGCTTTGTGAAATCATGGAAGACGGATGAAGTGCCGGATGACTGGAGGAGGGCTAATGTTGTCCCTATCTTCAAAAAGGGCGAAATAGAGGAATCTTGGAACTAAAGACCAGTTAGTCTGACATCCATCCCTGGGGAAATTTTGGAGCAGATAATACATAAGTCAATCTGTAAGCACCTTGAAAACAATTACCAAACGCCAGCATGGATTTGTCAAGAACAAATCCTGTCAGATTAATCTGATCTCATTCTTTGATCAGGTAACCTCCCTTATGGACTGTGGGAATGCTGTGGACATAATATATCTTGACTTCAGCAAAGCTTTTGACAAAGTACCCCATGACATTCTGATCAGCAAGCTAGCTAAAGATGGGCTAGATGGAACAACTATTAGGTGGATCCACAGTTGGCTACAGAATCAGACTCAAAGAGTGTTTATCAATGGTACCTTCTCAAACTGGGGGGAAGTAATGAACAGGATACCTAGATCCAGTGCTCTTCAACATTTTTATTACTGATTTGGAAGAGGAGGTGCAGTGAAGGCTTATCAAATTTGCAGATGACACAACTTTGGGTGGGATAGCTAATGCCCTGGAAGACAGAAACAAACTTCAAAGTGATCTTGATAGGCTGGAGTGCTGGGCAGAAAACAACAGAATTAAATTTAATAGGGATAAATGTCAAGTTCTACACCTAGGAAAAATAAACCAAAATGCACAATTTCAAGGTGGGGGATACTTGGCTCAGCAATACTACAAGTGAGATGG
Source organism: Anniella stebbinsi (assembly GCA_029215795.1). Lineage (NCBI taxonomy): Eukaryota > Metazoa > Chordata > Lepidosauria > Squamata > Anniellidae > Anniella > Anniella stebbinsi. The sequence continues at coordinate 20,004,165 of JARDYH010000001.1, forward strand.
ATCTTGGACTTGTTGTAGACCACAAGCTGAATATGAGCCAACAGTGTGATGTGGCTATTTGGGGCTGCATTAATAGAAGTATAGCTTCCAAATTGTGCGAGGTACTGATTCCCCTCTATTTAGCACTGGTTAGGCCTCATCTTGAGTATTGTTGCAAGTTCCGGGGTTCCACACTTCAAGAAGGATGCAGACAAGCTTGAGGGGGTTCAGAGGAGGGCAATGAGGATGATCAGGGGTCTGGAAACAAAGCTCTATGAAGAGAGACTGAAAGAAAAGGGCATGTTTAGCCTGGAGAAGAGAAGACTGAGGGTAGACATGAGGCCACTCTTCAAATACTTGAAAGCCCCCCCTCCCAGTTCTTACCTGCCTGGGCCGTCCACTGGCAGCAAATGGCCTGGGCAGGTTAGAACCGTGAGGGGGGGAGGGGGTCCGATCCTCTGATCCAATCTGATCCCGATCGGGTCCTTTTCGGATCGGATCAGATTGGATCGGCCGAACCAGGGGCAGGGGATCAGATTGGATAATTTTATCTGATTCCCCTGGATCGGGTCTGGATCGTGGATCGGACCAAATCCGTTGCACACCCCTACCAATTACCTAGTGGGTTCTCCCACTCTAAGGGCATTCAAGAGGCAGCTGGACAGGCAGCTGTCAGGTATGCTTTAAGTTAGATTCTTTCATTGAGCAGAGGGTTGGACTCAGTGGCCTTATAGGCCCCTTCCAACTCTACTATTCTATGATTCTATGAATCCTGGTGATCTTGAACATCAGTGGTTTGCCCACCCTGACATGACCATTCTGCATGTGGCTGGAAAAGCTGCTTCGTGGGGTGATATTGCATGGGCAAATGACTAGTGGGCTAGGGTAAAGCAGATGAATGAGTTGTAGGTGAAGATAAAGTCTGCAGCCTCTAAACAGATGGGTTAAAAAAAAATCAAGGGAAACAGGACACACAACTGCTCATGACATTATATTTTTAGCCAGAACAGAGGCATTCGTGTACTTTTGTCCCATTCTTGCTTCTGTTCAGACAAGGCCCTACAAAAACTTCAAAACTGCATCCTGGAGATGATAGCAGGATGAGTGTCTACGCCACAAGCAATGATGATGTCTTCATACCACCTTCAGCTCCCTGGGAGTGGGGGTGGGGGAGTTTCAGGTGCTCAAACCCAAAGCTCAAATTGGTCCAAATCATCCTGATTCAAGAAAAGTTGACAACTTTGTATTTCTCCCATGTCCTGACAAGGCCACTGCCCTTTCAACAGCTACAAAACTGTGATCATGATTAGCTTTCATCAGAAATTAAGGCAATGTCCCTGCATCCATTTGCCATCTAGTGGGTGAGATGCCGTGGTGTAATCTGAAATTATTTTAAGAGCAGTTTGGAGCAACACACATATTTTCCTGATTAGGATAGAATAAAAGTATCTCCTTAAATTCCCAGCGAAAAGAAAGAAAGACTCCTGCTTCTCCCCAAATTGAGATAAAGATCATGAAGCTTCAACTTCAGAACATGGAGCCATCTATTTGCAACCTCTCCTTCCTAGACTCTAAATGAAGCAAAGCTATAATTTGCTCACTCAGCTTTCTTAACAGCATTAGCTAATTAATTTTGGATTGATGAGATGGACCACAATCTAGAAGGATTTGTGAGTAGCTCTACATACCCTGCAGGGATTTGGGATTATGTTTCTCAAATAGCATTATCTCCCGCCTCTCGAATAACATCAGTTATATGACGCAGCCACAGATCTAAAGCCACCCTGGGGCAAAAAGGTGAAGATGCTTGGCTGAAAAGTTCGGGACTTACCCCAACTTTTCCAGCCGGAGCACGGTCAGCCTGGCTCTTCTGCCAGCCTGTCCTTGTTCATAGCCACTCCGGGGGCACTCCCGGGTAGAAAGTGATCTCCTATTGGTTGCTGGAAGCTGTAAGAGGGGGCGGGGGTGGGCCCAGCAAGCCTATTAGCTGCTGGAAAGCCCACCCTGCCTTCCCTCATAAGGACAACTTGCTGCCACTGCGCACCAGCAAGAGTTTGGCAGTGGAGCAGCATCAAACTAACACTATGAAGACCGCTCCCCTGCCAGGTTGCTTCTGCTGGAGATACATGTGCAGGATTGCACTGTAACACATCGAGCTCATCAACCACAAGGGGTGTTGCATTCTAGTGGACTTCTCTGCCTCTCATGTGAATAGGTCCCACAAAGAAACTTTGCCCATGCACATCTGCTACTTTTAATGGGTGTGAATTTTGTTTGCTTCACAAATCGATGCAAACGTATCTCATTCACCACCCTTGCACTTTTACACAAATCAGACTGCAGTCACACTCCAAAATCCACACTTTTCCAAACGGCCCAAGCAAGTTCATCAGTTAAAAGAATGCACATGAACACGTACATATTATGGGAAAGTGTGCGCAAAATGTCCATATAAGGGGAAAATGTGTACATAATCACTGTCTACCATGGAGGGGAATGCATATATTTGAAAAAGTGTGCACATAAATGCATTTAGTAGGAGAAATGCACACCACAAAGTATGCACCAAATTTATACATAACAGCTAATCGTAGACAGAGTTCTCCTCCATGAATTTGTTGAATCCTTTTCAAAAGGCATCTAAGTGAGTGGTAATCACCATGTCTCAAAGCAGTGTCTTCTATAAGGGAATTCTTTTTTCTTTCTTTTATGCCCTGCGGTGGTGTTGGTGTACGTTGTACTTCCCCAACACCACCGCAACAACCCAGTGGGTCTGGTTGGGTGGAGAGATAGTGATTGGCCCCAGGTCGTCCAGTGAGCTTGATTGGGGAGAGGGGGGTCTGAACTCAGGACTCCCGAGCCACAGACCAACATTCTAACTACAATACCACATTGGCTCCCGATGATGTACATCTTGCAGCAATCAATTTCATACTGGTCAAGCGTTTCATTAACAAAACGTTAATAAATGGCATAGAACATTGTTCTTCGATTGCCCTTGCAAAAGGCGGAATGGAACCCACATTGCTTCTCGTGAAATTTCCCTGAGTAATTTGTATTTCAGGATTAGCAGATAAGACTCTCTCCGTCTTTCGACACTCCTTTTACCAAGAGGATATTCAAGCTCCCCTCCCCCAGCATTTTCTTTCCTTCATTGGAGTCATCTTACAGCAAAACGGTCTGATATCCCCCCTCTTCAAGCAGCTCCTGTATGCATTTTTGTTGGTTCTGTGGACTAGAATGGCTGTTATGAATTTGACAATCGTTATCAAAACTCCCCTGCAGAGAGGGGTTGACTGTCAAAGATAGGATGGTCAAATGTTTCACATATCACAATCAACCCATTTGTATTTCGTTTGAGAGAAATTCCAAAAGAAATCTGCCAGCTAAGAAATGAAGTCGAAGTAGCCTGGAGCTTTTGGAGCATGTTGATCCAATTACAATGATCCACTCATATCCTTCAGCCTTGCCCGCCCCCACAATCAATTTTCATTTTGGCTCAGGGGACTTCCCTCTCTCCCCACCACCATCACTGCTGCCTGTTTTGGGTAATGCAGTGAAACATCTGTATGTGCATTTCAGATGCTTTGTCTCAGGAAATTCCATTGCTGTTTTCCCCCATCAAAGAATATTGAATCCTGCACCAGTTTATTTATTTATTTTTGCAAGTTGCTTTTTTGTTGTCATTGTTGTTGTCTGCAATATTTGTGGCTATGTAGCTCAGTAGTGAATAATATCCAAAATCTAAGGGCCAAATGAGATGTCTGTACAATCTGTAGCTAGCAGCTATGTCTCCTCCTCCTCCTCCTCCTCCTCCTCCTCCTCCTCCTCCTCCTCCTTCGTTTTATACTAAACTACTACTACTAATTACTATTCTTCTAGCTGTAATTCTAAGTCTACTTCTTCTGCTTCTCCTTTTCCATTTTTGCTCTAGAATAGACACTAAGGGCCCCACTCCACTTTAAAGGTCGAGATCATGGCCCATCTGCCTATTCCAAAGTAAAAAAAGAAACACAACGTAGCTCCTCAATATGGATTTAAAGTGATGTCTGTTTTGGTCCTAAATCCCTCTCAATGTTTATATGGGCCCAGCTGAACTATAGTGAGAAAGGGGAGATGGAGAGAATGAAATGCACTGGGTTGACAGAAGTGTAATAATAATAATAATAATAATAATAATAATAATAATAATACATTTATTTCTTACCCTTCTCTTTCTCCGGATCGAGGTGGGGAACAACATCAATACAAACAATATAAAATACATAAAACTAATTAAAACCATATAAAATTAATACATTATTAAAATCAATAAAACTCTTAAAATTCAACTGGGTAGGCCTGCCGGAAGAGATCTGTCTTCATAGCTCTCTTAAGTTCTAGAAGACTGTAAGTTGGCGGATCTCTCCTGGCAGGTCATTCCACAGTCTGGGAGAGTTATGAGAGAAAGGCTACCACATATAGCTGCAAACCTAAAACATGTCACTTCTGAAGTTGTCATGAGTTGCGCCAAGGGTGGAACTTGGATACGGGATACGGGATCAAGCCCCCTAGTGGTAGCCCAATTAGAGCCCAGAACACAGATAGCTCATGGGCAGCTTTCCCCCAACCTGGTGCCCTCCAGATGTGTTGAGCTTCAACTCCCATCATCACCAGCCAGCACAGGCACCATGTTGCTCTAGAGTGAATTACTACAATGCAACCTACATGGGGCAACTCTTGTTGCATGTTTTTGAAGCTTCAACTGGTCCAGAATGCAGTAGCTAGGTCAGTGAAACAGATCAAGAGTGTAGTACAACCTTCCTTAGATAAGTCTGTTGATTCCCAATGCAGCCAGTCCACAGCGATGCAGGTTTATTGAAAACAGCTGAGCTCTCCATTCCTTCCTGGTCTATTAAAGGGTCAGCATCAGCATCCGGCATCATTGGGCAGATGCCAACATCCCTCAAGGGTCCACTGCTAATATCTTCTCCGGACCTCTCTTATTTTTTCCCTATCCCAGCACTCCAGGTGCTGCCAAATTCCCACAATGCCCACAATGCTTCACTGAATAATTGTGGGAAATGCAAATGGTAGCTAAGCTCAGCCACACTGCCAAGTGCTGCTTGGACCACTGCCTCCAGAGCCAGATGCACCCACGACCATTCTTCTGCCAAAAAATGAGAAAATTTAAATCAAAATCCAACTTTAAAATCAAACCACAATCCTTCAGCTGGGCTACACTAGTAATGAACCCGGGTTTGGTGTCTGTTCCCAGGTGAACAATGGAAGCAAGATTGGAGCAGATCTTGTTTTAGCTCTGCATTTTCCAATTTAGGATTCCTGAGTTTATTAGATTTATTTTCTATATTGCTGCCACTAGTTTAATGTTGTTAATTTAATCATCTTACCATGCTCATTTGCTTCTTCAATGTTGTTTTTGTGATAGGTTTCTCTTGTTTCATTGAGAGCTACACTGAGTGCTTCTTTCGGACAAAAAAAAAGAATGAGGCATGAATGTAAATCTGTTGGGGAACTCAGTAGTACTCCTATTAGTGGTTGGCAAATAGAAGTGATAATGGTGGGTTGTATCCAGAGGTTCCCTTCCTCTACTGGAAGGGATCTCCCTCTGTCAGAAGGACTCCTTTCACTGATGGAAGGACTCCTTCTGTCATAGGAAGCTCCTTTCATCAGATGAAAGTGACCTTTGGATACCACCACAGTGTATGATGAGACACAAGGATGAAGAATGAGATATAAGACATATCCATTCAATGGGTTGCCAAGAACAGAATTGCCAACATCTTTATCTGTGGAGGGTAGGTGGGTGTCATCTCAGGAAACTGCACTTAATCTAAACCCAAAACACCAGCACCAGGACTGAGGTGCCTATTTTCACTCTTCCAATCGTCAAGCATCCCTACATCCTGGTACTTGTTCTCCTGTCTTTAAGTAAAGATGCCAGGGACTGAACATGGAGCTTTGTGCATGATAAACACACTCCATGTAGGGATGTAGGAGGAAATAGTTTGTCTTTGAGAAGAATTCACCCAGTTTGCATCTCCTGCGGGGCAAGGACACATTTTTTCCAGGTTTACAATGAAATTCACAGGAAAAAAAAATCTGCTTTTGAAAAATATGCATACTTTTGGAAAATGCTCATGGGGGGAACCCATAGTTTTGAAAAATGCAAACATATGCATTTTAATCAATGGGAGGAAAAGGTGCACACCTGATGGGTACATTTAAGGACACGTGCATGAAAACATGCATGGATTTTCATGCAAAAAGAAAAAAAGACTTGCAATTTGATGAGCTTGAGGGTGGGATTCAGAGAACTTCGATTTCAGTTTTTGCTGATGTGAACATCCCTGGTTCTACCACAGAGCAATGCTGCTCCCCCAAAGCAACATTAGAGTTACAAACTCCCTATTCCCCCTGGGCAGGACAGTGTTAGAAAATATACAAAGGGCATTTTCTGTGCATCAAAGAGAGCCACCAAACACCAGGGTTGAAGGTATAGGTCCTCTTGTTCAGAAAATGCCATATTGGGGTTGGGGGTGGCAATAAGCTATTGTGATTTTCCTGCCATTTTATTAAGATGTTCACTACCTTGAACATTATTTTTGAAGGGTTGGAAGGATGGTAACGGTTCGTTGTAATACAGTCCTTTAACTGCAAAGATCAACTTTGCTCGCAAGGGTTAAATATAATTAAGCAGTGCTGTTAGATAGTGAAAGGAAGGGAACATTACATGAAGTTTATTTAAAACATACCATAGAATATCAGCGAGATGGACATCTGGGAGACGACACCTGCCCAGATTCAGCAGAGGTCATAAAACAGATCCACCCGCGAGCACCTTAGCTGCTCATCCACATGTGCATAAATGAGCAATTGATAGTACAAGCCTACATTTGTCTACTCAGAAGCAAGCCCCACTGAATCCAATTATGCTTAGTCCCAGGTAAATGAGTGTAGGATTGCAGCCTTGATGTTTCAGGGATGTCACATGTGGATTCTGCTCCTATCAATTTTCTGTGGCTCCAGGTTTCTTTTCAGGGATAGTAATGTAAATTATGAGATGCTGAAGGTGAATGTTGTAAATTACCAAGCGCTGTCAACTTCAATATACTCTGCCTCGTGGGTACCTGATTTGACACGCAGCTGCTTGTCAGTCACCCTTGCAATGTGTTAGCATCCTCTGCTATTCAAACATTGATAGCAACTGCTAAAACCTCATTTCCGAATTGTATGAAGGAGTCATAGATTCAATAGAGATATCAGTCCATTCACCAAATAAAATATTTGATTTTTTTACGGGTAGTCTTCTTCTGGGAAATATATTTAGGGCAACTAAAATGATCAAGGGGCTGGAGCATCTCCCCTATGACATTAGGTTACAACAGCTGGGATAGTTTAGTTTGAAAAAAAAGGAGGTTATGGGAAGACCTGATAGAGGTGTAAAAAATCATGCATGGATAGGGAGACATTTTTCACCCAATCCCATAATGCTAGAACCCAATGGGGTCATCCCATGAAGCTGATTGGTGAGAGATTGTGGACAGAAAAAATGAAGTACTTCTTCACACTGCACATAGTTAAAGTATTGCATTAACTATCACAAGATGTAGTGATGGCCACCAATTTGGATGGCTCTAAAAGGGGATTCGATAAATTCTTGGAGGAGAAGGCTCTCAATTGCTACTAGTCCTGATGGCTATGTGCTACCTCCAGTGTCAGAGGCAGTGAGCCTATATACACCTGTTGCTGGTGGGTTATGGATGGGAGAGTGCTGTTGCACCATGTCCTGCTAGTGGGTCCCTTGCTGACAGCTGGTTGGCCACTGTGTAAACAGAGTGCTGGATTAGATGGATCCTTGGTCTGATCCAGAAGTGCTCTTCTTATGTTCTTATGTACTTATGTCCACTATTGGCTGTGTTGGCAAATAGCAGGCATTTCAACATCTTAGAGTCCTTTCCCACATCCTGGGGTCCATTGACTATTGGTGGGTTGAAAACTCCATTCAGGTAGTTTGCAGAAAGGCTGCAGAACAATCAAGAATGTCTGTAGCTGGCCCTGCAAATGATTTTGTTTTCTGATGATGGAGATCAAGGCCGTTTTCAGCAGGATTCAATTACTGCAGGAGCTAACAAGCCCCAGACCGAAATTCCATGATTTTCATAACATGCAACTGGTGAAGTCTCCTAATTTTTCTCTAAAACTTTACAGGCACCCTCAAGTCCAAACGCAGAAGTGGGATGAATGCTGAACCTGACCTGAGGCTCAGCCTTACAAACATCACACCTAACTGCATAGAACTTTGCTCACACACAAAAAACAGGCATATCCATCTTCTCATTGGAAAGGCAAGTCTGTGGTCATTATAATAAGAATTATGCTTTGATTTGTAGCATATATGTATAGTCCACCAGGACTGCAAGCAATTTCTAAGTGGTCCATGAATTATTATTTTTTTAAAAAAGGTTTAAGAACTGATGGACTAAGGCAGCCTTCATCAACCTGGGGACCTCCAGATGTGTTGGACTATAATTCCCATAATTCTTGTATTATGTAATTCTTTTGGAATTATGGAAGTTTTAGTCAAACACATTAGAGGGTGTCAAGCTGGGGAGAGTTGGAATAAGGCAATTAACAGTAGCTGGAAGGAAATAGTAAAGAGCCGGTCAGAATAGGGAAGTGCAGGACCCTGGACAGTTCCTATGAACAATAGGAAAATGGTGCAATTCCAGGTCTAACTATCGACTCCACACTTACAGGCATAATGAATTCCCTACACTGCTTCTTTAAAGCAAAGCAGCTCCAGCACAAGGAATTGGGGAGAGAGGTAGCATTTGACTATTTCCATGCTCTGCTTCAAATCACATCTATATCCATGTGTCGCCCTACCCTGGCCCATTCTGCAGGGTCTCTAAGTGACCGATATTTAGGGATGGGTCTATGAACGATGTTCAAGATCATCACGATTCTCCAAACCTTGTCTTGTCATTCATCATCATGCCCAATTCCCATTCACATTTGCCAAATCAAAAAGTGATTCAATGGGAGATGTGTGCAAATTTCCCCACATTTGCACAAATTTTCAAATTTGCACAGCTTTCCTCCATAGACTAAAGTGGGGCTCATTCAATCTTGGGAAGAAATCTACACAAATTAGGAAATCCATACAAATTAAGAAATTTGCGCAAATTGAACTGGGAATTGAGACTGAGACAAACCCAAGCATGTGTTTGACAATTCATGGATATTTTAGACAGGCACGTGCCCACACTCTCGTTCAGAGCTTCGAACAGGACATGCTCAAATGTTCTATGAGCAAAAAACAAATTCTCATGCATCCTTACCCATGTTTTCATGTAACATATAGTCAGCCTCTAAGACCAAAGCTCAGCTGAGCCCACACACAAAGTCCGACTCTGGTAACTTATTCTCATGCATTTTAGAGGGTTTGTGTGGAATTCCCCTCCAGACCACCTAATAGCAGTGCTTACCTAATTATCTAATAATTTATAACAACATTTCTACCCCATCAAGTCACCCCGTCATGGGATCCTTTGTCAGCGAACAACAATTAAAATGATAATAAAATTATAGTCATTAAAAACTAGACATTAATACAAAACAGTTAAGCAACAAGTCTTAATAGCCAGATAAATGTTTTTTAAAAATCAGTGACTTTACCAACTTCAAAGCAATAAAAACTCTCTTCCAAAGAGAATACGACTTTTAACAGCTATCTAAAGGAGCCAAAATAATTGGCTAGTGAACCTTTGTCATGGCTAGTTCAATAGAAAGCCAACTCCCTTGCCATTCCACACACCCCTCTCAGACATCTTGGTTATTTTTTAAAAAAACTGAAAAGTCTTAACTGCTTAAAGTCTGTCCACATTAAATGGCAGTTCGTCCCCTGATAATTTCAGTTTCCCCTTTCATAGCTTCACCATATACTTTATCCCTGTATTTCACATGCTATCTCTCTCTCTCTGCTTTCCTTTTGTTTGACATGTCTCTGATTTATTGAATTTGTTAAGGTGACCTTAAATATCTCAATGGTAATAATTCCTTCAAGTGTTTGAATCAGCAAATATGTTATGTTCATGTTTGTATTATATACTGTAGGCTGTTTTAATCTGTGTAAGCCATTTCAGCGATATTAACACTGTAGGCAAACTGGTACTAAAAGTTTAAATGTCAGAGAGAGGATTTTTTTTTTTTTCACATTAGATCTAGTGCAAACAAAGCATTTTCCTCTTCCTGGAGTACTGAGGCATAAAATACCAGCCAACAGTAAAGGTGCTGAGTGCCAATGAATCCGAAATAAACAAGAGGTGAATTTATTAGCGTTATTTCCAAACATGTGCCCTGGTATGGACTTCTTCAACTGCAGTGCACTATAAAATTAGAGATAAGAGAGGGGGTATTTCAGCTGTGTTATCAAATGGGGTCTCTGCTAATTCCTGGAGATTTACTATGTTTTTATTGTATGCATTGAGGGCAGCCATTTAGTATTTCCTCCATAAACACACTGATCAGTTAACAGTATGTCCTAGCCACAGTCACAGAAATTATCCGCAAGGCAATACCAGTTCCTGCTATAAAAAAAAAAGGGCTAGAAACGGGGATACAACAGGTGTTTGATCTACATGTGCAGCAGAATCCTGAAATGATAGAATGCACTGTACCCCTTCAGAACATAAGTAGAGGGATCACTTTTTAATGTTCCGTTGTGTTTAAACAATAAAACAAATGCTTCAACCTAGGGGAAAACAGCTTTCTGCAGAATTTTCTCTGAATATTCTTCACCACCTGCTTGTGCAGCGGCTATTCCCCTCTGACACCCCCCACCCCCACCCCCACACAATTCCAGAGCATGATGAGAAGTCTAGGGCATTGTGGAGGATACAAAATGGTGGCCAGGCTGCCAACACAGTGGCAGTGGTTGCTGCCACATGCAGCAGCAACAAGAAACCTTAGAAAAGAAAGAAAGAAAGAAAGAAAGAAAGGACCCCCCCTAATTTCCTAGCTGTACCATGACTCTGCTCCATTTTCTCGATGTGTTAAACCTTGAAAAGAATGAGAGAAAATTCCAGTATGACAGCCTTCGACCTGGTACAAATGATAACATTTCACTGGCCACAATGGTGCTGTGTGTCAGGTAGAAGAGCAGGATACACAAAACAATGGCTATATTCAGACAACACAATAATCAACTGTGGGGAGGAACAATCGTCAGTTGTATTGCCTATCGTGTCGTCCGAATGCTGCCATAGTCAACTCAGCGCTGATCCTAATCCACACCACGGTTGATTATTTATTACCATGTTGTGTGGGGAGTACCCCCTAGATAAACAACTGTAAAGTTGATTATTACCCCACCATTGCCTATCGTGCTGTCTGAATACAGCCACTATGTTGTGAGAGTGGGTGTGGGTATTGCAAGATGCTGGCTGGCTGGTGTTAAAGTGATTGGCATTGCTCAACAAATTATTCAGTAGGCATCTCGTTTTGCTGCAAAGGAGCATGGCTAAGAAGTTGCTTAGGGTAACTGATTCCAGGATGGAATCGCTGCAGGTTTTAGGTTTTTGAGGGCCCTTGGGCAAGGCTGCTCCCATAGACCCCTCCCTCAGTGAGTCTACCTTCTCACTGCCTCCTCCTTTTGTTTCACCCATCATTGCTACTGCTTGCTTGTTTGATAGGCAGAGAGCCAGGCATCTCCTGCTCCTCCTTCTCCTCACCTTGGTTCTCTAGACCACAGCAAGAGGTAGGTGAACAAACAGGTTGTGATGGTGAACAGAAGGAGCAGATCTAGGAGGCTCTGGTCAGCTGTCAACTGTCCCTGGCAAAGAGGATCAGCCCAATTCTTGGCAGGGCTGAATGGAATAGCCATCCCTATGCTTTATTGAACAACAACAACAAAAATCAAGTCCAAAGCAGAAGATGGCATGATGATGACTTTCTGCTTGAGACGTACAAATGTCTACAAGATCCAGTCCAACCAATCACTGTTTTCCCATATGGTAAAGGAACACAAACCCTTCACCCGCAAACTTACTAATGGCTGGCTAATGAAGTTTGGACTGCTAGGATAAACGCAGCTTCCCAATCAGCCACTATTGTGTGGTGTTGCCTCTTTGGACAGCACTCAGCCAATCAACACAATGCCATTCCAGGCAGATTGTTCATCAGAATTTTTCTTTAACCCCCTAAAGGACACTTCAAAGCTCAAAGGCCAGTTCACTCAGGAATACATCTATAAGGGGAAACCACAGAGAACAAATGGCAGGATTAGGGAAGAGCTACTCGAGGGCTCCTGAACGTTTTCAAATGAGTCCCTTAAATTGGGGGTGGGGGGATGAGATGCATACATGGAAGGCAAAAGAGGGATAACCATCGAGTAGATTGTTCATGAGTCATAATGAAAAAGTGTTAACCATAAGGATAAAAACAAGGCAAAGGGAGACCTGTGCCTGTGTGTAGCCATTAGGGGTGGACATATCTATTTTGTTTCCATGTCACATGTTGTTACCCATAATTCTGATCCATTTCTGCAATTACATTTTCTTAATCCTCTCAAACACTACTAAAACGTGTTTCTATGTATTTTAAGATTAGAATTTGTATCAAAGTATGCCTTTAAAAGCATATCTTCATACACCTGAACCCTAGAGAACTGTGCTGCAACATTCAGAGGAGTGTAAAATCTGATGTATACAGTTAATTTCCAGTCCTCACATGCAATTCAGGTCATTTAATATAGGAATTTGCAAAGATCGAATTCCTCAAGCATTCCGTGTGTGTGTGTGCGTGCGGGCGTGCTAGGGTTAATGGTGGAAGCATTCAAACATCTAAGCCCTCCCCATCCTCCAGTCTGAATGACAGAGAACAAGAAAAACAACACAATTGGATCTTTCAAGATGGGAAAAGTGACTTATATCTCTCATCAGGTTATTATTATTTTATTATTATTTATTTACAATATTGATATACCACTCCCCATTCAAGAATTCCAGAGCAGTGAACAAATAAAATAAAAGAATAAAAACAGTATAAAAACACTTCAAAATACATTTTTAAAAGAAACAAAGTGCAAATAAACTGTGGCTGGTCATTCAGGAAAAGTTTCCTGCAACAACATTTTCAGGAGGTGCCAGAAGGAATACAAGGTTGTCACCTGGCTGACCTCCAAAGGCAGGGAATTCCACAGGAATGGGGCCACCACACTGAAGGCTCTTCTCCTGATGGGCTCTAATCAGACCATAGGTCCATGTGGAACAACCAGGAGCATGCCCTCAGATAACCTCAGTGACCAGGCAGGTTAATAGGTTAAGACTTTCCTCTACCGCTAGGCATTTGATGGCATATGATGGGACTCCAGTTGTTTGATCGGGTCCTAGTATCTTATTGAAACTTTTTAGCTGTATTATTATTATTATTATTATTATTATTATTATTAAAATTGTACATTAAAGTTTCTATATTATGTTTTCATTATGACATTTTTTGGGGTTATTTTGGTGAGGAGAACTGCCCAGAGAGAGTTGGCTATTGGGCAGTATAGAAATGAATATATATATATATATATATATACACACACACACACATATATATATTCCTGCACGTGTATATGCCATATTGTGAGATGTTGACTGGATCAATAAATGCATTGACTTCCCATACCACTTACAGGATGGACACATGCAATAGAATCTGCTCCCATGGCATTCTAGGCTTTCAAACTTTACCACCTTAATGCAGAAAGTCCCCAGGGGGAAAAGGGATCCTGCTGCAATGTGTTAGCATGCAAAGGGGCCCACACGCTCTTACGCAAGCAAATTGGGTGTGATGCTTGCATGCAGAAAGGCCAAGTCTGACCTTGTGAGAGGAGAGAAGAATTATTTCCATTTCTGCTGAATGTGCAAATCTCTCCATCCCTCTGGGGAAATGAAAACCCGTTTGTGGCAATAGATTGCCTTCTGTTTGGCTATGGCCACGTTCCACCTTCTCTCTCTCTCTCTCTCTCTCTCTGTACATGAGAGAAAGAGGGGGCTGCAGGCACCCCCTTTCTTTAATTTTCAATTGGACAGACACTCTGAAGATCCAATTTAAATTGCATCATGGTGCAATCCCTTGAAGTCAAAACCAATGTAGCTGTGTTGCTGGGCAAGGATTACCTACGCTGTCAAGCTCCGTGGACGAATAAACAATGCTGCACCTATCAGGCTGTGCAAGAAGAGAAACAGCAAATAGAACACAATTTGGGGATTGTTTCCTTGATGGAAAAGTATCACAGTCTTGGTTAAAACATACACAAAATAATTTGCAATAATTGCCCTTACATAAATAGATGGCAAAGCAATAAATGAAGATAGCCGTGTATAAAATGATGGATTAAGATAGACTTTAGGGCAATATAAAATAATTGGAGGACTTTATTGCTGCTGCTACCACTGTGTTTTAATGGGGAAGGTACCACAGTACATCGTCGCTACAGTGACAGAAAGGTAAATTAATCTTTATGTTTCATCATCAAGCAGTGTAAACATGGCCAGGCTTAATTACAATATAATAGATTGTTAAATGCCTGCCCCAAAAGAGGTGTGCTCTGTTTCAGACAAGTGATTACAACCCAGGTTATCAGCACGCCAAGGAATCTTTGGTAGGGTGTTTGGCTACAACTAAAATGATAGGATCCCGGTGTCATATGAATTGGGGTGTAACTGGGAGATGGACTCAAGGTGAAAAACAAACAGCAACAACAAGTATCCAATGCATTATAGCAGAGGTGCAGAACCTCAGCCCTGTAAGACAAATGCACTCTTCTCAGGTTCCCCAAATTGCCACGCCCCCTTCTCCTGGCTCCACCCCTTCCCCTCAACCATCAACCATTTGGGGCTTTCCCAGCCTTTGTGCAAGTTTTTCCTCCATTCTAAAAAGTTGAAATGCCTCTCCTAAGGGTTGGTTAAAGGCAGTGAGAGCTTTGAGATAAAATAAGCTGGGACATTTTGTAACTTTGGCTCGACCCCTTTTGCCTTTGGCCCTGCCCACCACTGGAATACAATCCCCAAGAGATTCTCCAAAATTTGGTTCATGTGCTGAAAGAGGTTCAATACCCCCATTTTACAATCATTTCTTGGGTGTAATATTACATTCAGGGCTGGGAGCTGAAATGACTACTCTGGGATTATTCCTGACTGGTGACTGATGTGCAGTAAGGGTATTCCAAAAGAGGTAAGAGTAAGGATGCTGGAGACATTTGATATGGATTTAAATGAGTTTGGATTTCTAAGAATCTGACCTGTGGAATCTGCTGCTGACCATACTCCCCAGGCTGCATGGAGTTTGCAGAATTTTGGATATATTTTTACTCTCCTGAAATTTACATAAATTTATTCACAGGAAATTACACATGCCATGCTGGAAAATATATGCAGGGAAAAGTTGAATGGAATGAGGGACAGTACACTAAATGTTATGTACTATCAGAAATTATATAAATTGTTGCAAACTTTTTTACAGATTTATTTACCCATTTTTCTGCATATCGGGTGAAATAAAATTGAATCCGTTTGCTAACAAATGCCAGAACAACACTGCACAATCCACAAAACATACACAGGCTGGACTTCACAAAATCCTGACATCCCTAGGCAGGAGATTACTTTTGCTGATGGCGCAGCAGAAGTTCGAGCAGCCTACTACTGAATATGGGCCAGTATCTATTTTATTGACTACATTTGTATTCTGTCTTTCTGCCAAAACACTTAAGGTGGTTGACAATTTTCAAGAATAGCTTACAAATCTATGGGAACTCATAAAACAAAAGGGATGGGGAGAGAAGATGACTCACTAGGGATAGTATCCAGCAGGGATGCAGGCTAATAACATCATCAGTCTGCATCAGACACTATGAGTCACTCTCCAGGCAAAGGGACTGCATTGTTGAAGAAGAGATTAAGAAGCAAATTAAAATTCTGGGGATTGACAAAATTTTGTCATTGTTCCAAAGGCTTATGCTTAAAGCCACTAATTCAAATGAAGTAGTTAGAAATGCAGTCCAAACTCCAGAGTCAAACAGGAGCCCAAGGCATGGTCAGGGAACTTGGATACAAGGCATTAGGAGCCAAGACATTGTTTCAAAAATGATTAGACTGAAACTGAAGGCTTATATAGTCAGAGCTTCCAAAGACCCACCCAGGGCTCAGCTGCAGTTCATTAGTGGGAGTGCTCCTAGATCCAAAACTATCAGTTGAGGCACAGGTGAACTCAGTGGCAAGGAGCACCTTTTATCAGTTTAGGCTGATATACCAACTGATTCCTTATCTGGACAGAGATAACCTAGCTACAGTTATCCATATTCTGGTAACCTCTCGTTTGGATTACAGCAATGTGTTATATGTGGGGCTGCCTTTGAAAATGCCCGGAAACTTCAACTGGTTGAAAACAGGGCTGGCCAATAAGACCACATTATGCCAGTTCTTTTCCAGCTTCACTAGCTGCCGGTCTGGGCCTGATTCAAAGTGCTGGTATTAACATTCAAAGCCCTAAATAGCTTGGGGCCAGGTTATCTGAAGGAACGCCTCCTCCCATATGTACCTGCCTGGACCCTAAGATCATCCTTGGGGGTCCTTCTCCGTGAGCCCCTGCCAAAAGAAGTGAGGCAGGTGGCTACCAGGAGGTGGGCCTTCTCTGCTGTGGCACCCTGGCTATGGAATGAGTTCCCCAGACATCTACATTATACTCACTTAGACACCAGGTGAATACCTTTCTATTCTCACAGTATTTTAACAGTTCTTCAGTTTGATTTTTAACCTTGCTGTTTAAATTTGTATTTTAAATCTGTATTAATTTCTGCATGGCTGCTCGGTTTTATCCCGGTTGTGCTTTTATACTGTCTTTTAAATTATGTTTTTATACTGTTTTTTTATATATATTTTGAATGGTTTTTATGGTTTTATTTTTTGTAAACCTCCCAGAGAGCTCCAGCTATTGGGCGGTATAGAAATGCAGTAAATAAGTATAAATAAATAAATAATAAACCTGAGTGAGGTGGTGCTATTGTTCTGCTCTAGCATGGCACTTCTTATGGTCAAAAAATATTTCATGGGGCTTGGTGAAGATAAGGGTGAGGTTTGCTTGATTTGATTTAAACAAACCAAAGTTAACCTATGATTAGTTTTTAATTAACCCACAATTTGCTGCTGTTACATGCAAACAAGGCCACTGTATCCTCCACTCTTTGCTCTAAATTATAACTCTGAAATGAAGACACCTTGAGATAACCTGCAATTGACTTTTTGTATGGAAGGTTTGTGAGTTGTGCTCAGTTCTGGTAGTCAAAAGAAATGCTCAGAATGTTTCAATATGAAGGGTCTGTTTGGTGACTCTCGGGCTTCTAGTAAAAAAAACAAAGTAGACCCTGCAAGCCTGGAGCCTGTCCACCATTGTGGTAACCTACCTTGGATCCTCTAGCATTGGAAGAAAGTGGTATATAAAAGTGAATGAATGTAATGAAATTCTACAGACCACAAGGACTCTGATGCAAACATATCCCAATCTGCATGTTCAGTGTATACACTTTACCTCCCTACTTTAACTTTTTAATTATCTTTAATTCCTGTAAATAGTATAATGATCCATCAACTACAAAGGAAATGAGGTAGAACTGAACAATCCATATGTTGAAATAACATATTCTTATCGTTTCAACAATATACATCATCTCATTAGATTGCTGCATATTTACACAGATAGTCTTCCATTGATCTCTTTGGCCAGAGGCAGATGCATTGCTTTAATTTATTTGAAGTCCCCAGCCCATTTGAAGAAGCTCACTTTGCACCCAACAGCTGTTCAGTAAAATAGTAAGTCTTAGACATGCATGTACCATGATCTGTTTTTTTAAAAAAAAATGCAAGGAAATGACAGGAAAGCAGGGGAGAAATTTCTGGTTCAGCCTTTGATATTACTGCATTTATAACCAACAGCATTTTTATAGGTGTGCTCCCTGTATTCCTTAACATGAGTACCATTTATAATCTTTGAAGAAAATAACACATGAACAATTATGCTAAATAAATACAGAACAGTGTGTTGCTGTTAATATGACAAAATCATGGGGAACAGGGAATGTCACAGGGTTGTTTTTTCTCTTGTTATTTAGAAAGGATGGAAGGAGAGGTTTGGCTCAAGTTAGTCATATTATTACGAAGTCTTCATTTTCCTCTTCATTTAGAACAGCCCACTCCAACCTGATGCTGTCCAGATATTTTGGACTTCAACTCCCATCATTCCCAGCCATCATGGCCAATAGTCAGGAATGCTGGGAGTTCTAGTCCAAAACATCTGGAGGGTTGAGGAAGGCTGATCTACATGATACTTTTATTTGGTTTAAGTTGCTCTTTTGTTCATTTGAGATCGTTACACTTTTATTTCCTGCACATATCAAGTGATAATTAGGTCATCAAATGAACTCACTTTGAATAAGAATGGGTGAGCACCCACTTGTTCCACCCAACAATCAACTGGGATCATTGTGCTTTCAAATCAAACAACCCAAACTAGGGATTATGAGAATTTTGTTTTGTTTCACAAATCACTCAAAAACACCCCATTTGCAATCCTGAATGTGAAGGTGAATGTGAGCACATTCCCCCCCCCCCAAAAAATGTTCACAGATTCCTGAAGTTGCATTTGTATTTGCAAAATGTGTACTTGAAAAATGCACAAATTTCGCATAATGAACAACTTTCTCAAAATGCACAACTTTCAAATCATCCACACCAGTCTACGGGGGGAAATTTGCACAATTGTGGGGATTTCTTCCACAACTTCCACACTCTGTAGCTGTTCATTTTTTTACAATTTTCCCATTCGTGCAAAACTAACAGTGATTGCAAGCATGAAGCCAAATTGAGGAGTGATGACCAGCAAGCTGAAATTCAGAGAAGGTTGGCGAGGTCCAACATCGCTCATTCGCCCATCCTTTCTCAAAACCTTGATCGATTTCAATATCTCCCTGTTTCTTCTTCTCCTTTACTTTTCCTGCCAGTTCCCCCATGGTAGCTCTTCAGCTATATAATTACTGTGGTCCCACCTATCAGCCAGAGGCTCTAGGGCCGCTGGGAAGCTGCAAGCCCTGTTTCCCAGGAATAGCAGCAAGCCAAGGGGGGGGGGGGGATCAACTTGCGCCACCTATTGGCCAGAAGAGCAGTTACAGGAGCTCCCCTCTCTGCCAGAAAGAACACTCAGTTCCAATTGATAGTTGCCCTGCTGAGATTGTAGACCAAAGGGGAAAGAATACTCTGGCCCTATCCATCGATCAAAGGAACAAGAACACTAACAGAGGAAGATCAGCCTATCTCAAATGACACTGGCTGAAATGCCCTTTTCCCTACGACTGTTAAAGTTACATGAGCCCTGACCTGGGTTTTATCTGGTCAGCCTAATCTGAGCCATTTTGGGAAGCAATAATTGTCCCAAAAGCAGAATAGAAATGTAGTAAATAAATACAAATAATAAAACAATACATGGATAGGGCTCATAAGAGAAGGAGCCCAACAAACACACTGCCCTGATTTGCAGCCATGACAAATCAGGCTGTGGCATTCTGCAGCGATTGAGGTCTCATGGGCAGCCACAGCAAAGCGCACCATGTTGGCTACGCTGACCATCTGAAAAGGAGGACAGGGCTCCTGTAACTTTAACAGTTGTAGAGAAAAGGGAATTTCAGCCAGTGTTATTTGTATGCAATTAGTCCCTGGTGAAATTCCCTCTTCATCACAACAGTTAAAGGTGCAGGCACTATACTAGAGTGACCATATACAAAAGAAGGCAGGGCCCCTGCAACTTTAACTGTTGTGATGAAGAGGGAATTTCATCAGGAACTAATTGCATACAAATGACACTGGCTGAAATTCCCTTTTCTCTACAACGGTTAAAGTTACAGGAGCCCTGTCCTCCTTTTCATATGGTCAGCCTAATGTTGACCAACAGTCCACATCTTAAAGTCTCATTTGCTCTCCCAGCTATATATTATTTAGTGCTGTGCTGAAAATTTTGATTATTCCATTTTCAGCATTTTGTAAAGTGGGGGGGATGAAAACACTGGGGAAAGAAGCTGGTAGAGGTGAGAATTTTGGCGAATTTCCTCCTTGGTGTAGGAAGGTGTAGGGTGTAGGACGTTTTGAGGGGTACTAAGTGTAGGAACATTTTAAGTGTAGGAAGTTTTGAGGGGTCTTCTTTCTATTTTTATTTTTTTATAAAAAATAGCCCTGGCAATTGCAAGGACCCAGGAGTTCTTCCTGAATGCCTATTGGAGAGGGGGAGATGTCACATGGTCTCCAATTGGCATTCATAAAGAACTGCTGGGCTCTTCCAAGTGTCAGGGGCGAGTTTTTTTAAAAAAAATTGAAAGAACACCCCTAAACAACTGTCTACACTTTTAAAGGAACATATGAACCTAAGAAGAGCCCTGCTGGATCAGACCGAGGGTCCATCTAGTCCAGCCCTCTGCTCAAACAGCAGCCAAACCACTGTCGAGCAGGGACCCTCAAGCAGGAGGACACGATGCAACAGCACCCTCCTACCCATGTTCCCCAGCAATTGGTGTGTGGAAATACTGTTTCCCTCCCCAAGAAGAAAATTCTCTGAAGTTCTTCCCCTCCCTGTAAAAGAGGCAGAAAAAAGCAATGCCTCTTTTGCAAGAAGAGAAAAGTCCCCCAAAATGGGGGGCCAGGATTTGGCACAGCAGTAGTATTATGGCATCCATGGCTGGACTTAAAAAAAAATCAGAAGAAGCAAAGAAACTGAAACAGTTTAATCAAAAAGATTTGATTAAACTGTTTCAGATCCTTGATAATATCAAAAGCCAGAGCTTGAAAGGCTAACATAGAAGAAACAGGTATGAATTGTAGGAGAGGTCCAATTGAAAAGGAAATGTATATATATAATTAAAGTAATTAAGATAAAAAGGGTCATTGGGGCATCCCCTCTTTGCCCCAGTGACCCTTTTTTATCGTAATTACTTTAAAGGAACAAAACTTTTCTTCGATGATAAAACTGATTATTTCAATCAGGAACCGAAATGTTACACTATGAGCAAAAAGATTCTAAAAGGCCGATTAGGAAGAAGCCACTGCATACATCTTAATCAATATGATTATCGTGTGTATATATGGGAGTTTGATTATTACGATCCTAATATCATTCCAGGCTTGTTATTTTTCATAATGTGAAATCATTTGTTGGCCCAGCATCTGTTTGTACAATTGTCAAGCTTGACTGGAGGTCTTCTCCTGGTTGAAGAAGAAATCAAAATGTATTGTTGGGCTTGTCTCAAATATAATGTGTAAAAACATGTTATGTATATGTCGCGATTAGGCCTGTTCCCCTTAGTGTGGAGGATGGAGTTTCAGGCTATCAGTTGGAATCAGATTCTGAAGCAGAAGAAACAGGACTAGAAATGTACCAGCGAGGAATGAATCTTCACCCGACCTTATCAGTGAAACCATTAACAATTCAGAGTCTGTGGAAACTCAGCAATCCTCAGAGGGGGAAGGGACTTCAGAGTTGACCAATCCCAGAGTCTGCCTCAGATTCAAATGGGCGGAGCTAAAAGTAGGCTAGCTTCTTGCCAAAGGCTTCTTCAGAGGAATCCTCCCTGAAGTCAAGGGACTCAGGGAAGAGACCTTCCCTTGGGTTGAAAGGACAATTGTCTCGTTTAGTTAGCCGAGTTTTAGCCTAGAGGAAAGTTCCTGGTGTTTAAACTCTCTTCAGGGGTGAAGAGATGTTTATTTGCTGAATAAAGCTTTGTTACTTGTCCGACCTCTTTATTGTCTCGCACTGCAGTGAGAAGGCTTGGAAACATGGCAGCATATATATAATTTTTAGGCATCGGCTGTAACAACTGGGTATTTGGTGTGTTCATTTGGCCCCATACCATTTGCCACAGCCCCTTTTCATTTGGCCACACCCACCAATTTCAGATATGCCCCTGAGTGTGTATCTGAAATTGAATTCTTCCTTCAGGCTGAAGGAGCTTCTCCTCCCCTGGACTATTAAAAACCATTAAAATTCATCACACAAAGTACAAGAAAGTATTTGCAAAAAACACATAGATAGGTAACAAAAACATGGACAACATATATCAAAAACAAGTTTTTAAACAGTTTTTAAAACTTTTTTAAAACAGCATTGAAAAAAATGACAGTGTTGGTGCCAGGCAGGCCTTGTTGGAAAGATCGTCCCATGGGTGGGGGGCCACAACCGAGAAGGCCTTATGAGCGATGGTTGAACTACCTGGGTACATTTAGTGTGGAGAAGAGAAGATTATGTGGTGATATGGTAACAGGTTTCACATATCTGTCATGCAGAAGATGGAGCAGAGGTGCTGTATTGCTCAATAGAAGTTCTCTGTTGCTCCAGAGGACGGGACTAGAATGGGTGGAAATTGCAGAGAAGCATGTTATGGCTAAACATTAGAAGAAACTTCCTAATGGTAAGAACTGTTGGGCACTGGAACAGTTTTGTCTCAGGAGGTGGTGGGATCTCCTTCACTGGAGCAGGAAATGATGGAAGTGAGGAGCACATGTTTGGCACATAGACAGTCCCTGGTTCAAACCCCAGTTTCTCCAGGTAGGGCTGGGAAAGAATCCTGCCAGTCCGTGTCAACAATACTGGGCTAGATGGACCAATGGTTTGACTCAGTATAACGCAGCTCTCTGTGTTTGTATATCCCCATTCCAGAATTAGTTTCAAACCTTCTCCAAATTGAGCTGGAATTCAGGATGACTAGAATGCAGAACAGAGTGAACCCAAGCTAGAATGGAAAAAAAATGAAGTGGAGGAAAATCCTCTCATTGCTCTGTCTGGTGCGCATGTGTCCTACTTTACAGGGAACAGTCCACTGTCTGAAGGCAGTCTTCTAGTGGGTGTTCTCCATTTGAACGTATCCTGTCTTTGAAGAGCTGCCCTGTAAAAGTCCAATTTAAAGGCAGGAAACTATAAGAAGGGAGAGGAGCAGGGGCATTGAAGTTGCCCACCAAAAGTTAGCACCTGCACTGAGGAGGCACCCAGGCCATCTAGTCAGAGTTGCCCCAAGGTGTTTTGCTTTCTGAGGTAACGGACAAGGTGGTGTGCCCCCCTCCCTTATTCCACAGACAGAAACAAACTGGACTGGCCATTGAATTTTAGTTCAGCCCTGGCGATGGGACAATTTCCTCCACCACACCTGTGGGCAGTGAACTAGTTTAAGTAGGGAGCACAGGGGAGGCTGTGTGGAAATACAGCTCTATCCTCCAACAGAAGGGATTGTGGTCATGGTGCTCAGAGGGAATGCTTAGGAGATTCAAAACAAATGGCCAGGGGTCAGTTGCCTCACTCTACCTAATGGTAGGGCCGGGCCAGCACCTGACCATGGTCCTTTCCAATATGGGGAGATGTATTGTGTTTCATTGCCAGCCGTTATTTCCCCCTAATTTTGCATCTATGCAAATGAAGTAGCATATGCAGATCTGTTTCCTGGGGTGGGGTCCATTTCCTCTTTTTTAGCAATGTGTAAGTGGCTACCCTATGTTTGATCTGGCTTCCTCAAACACTTCAGTGTAAGGTCAGCTCTGTATGGAGCTATTCCGGCTGGCAAAGTCAATGTATAATGCTTGGTGGGTTTTAGCATTGGGCCAGATCTAGACATTGTGTCATATCAATACGATCCCGTCATGGTGACGCTATATCCCTCTGGTGCATTTATAGACAAACAATTACATCTGTTGCGGTATTTTGGATAATACTGAATAAAAAGCTGGAAATAATGCTAGAAAAGTGGTATGCAGAATACATAAAGTATGAAATGATAATAAGGTATCAGTTATCGGTGTACTTCAGTACCAATTAAAAAAGCACCTGTGTAGATCTCTCTCTCATACCCTGCCAGGAATTGCTGAATCATCGTGATCCAATAGAGAATGTGACTCGGCAGATTGTTTAAGGGTCAAATATCATCCGCTACCATTCCTTCCACTTCTTATGTCTGTTGCAATGTTCAATCCTCAAAAGGAGAAAGAAGAAGGAGAAAATGCAACACATGCCTACACTGAAGGGTCTAGAATGTCCCACTCATTGACGTAAAATTACGGTTATTTCTCCCCCTTCCTGCTTTATACGATGTGCACCACCGAGGTATGTGTGCAGGGTGGGGGTGAGGTGGGAACTCAAGCAACCAACTGACACATTAGTTAAGAGACCTTCCATTTTACGTTGACACTTCACGATAATGGAATTTAATTGTGGGGAAAAAAAGCTGAATAATTTCAGCTGAATGTCATTCAGTTCATTCAAACTGGGAATCAGGGACGTTTCTCACAAAGGTTTTTCAAACTTCTTTTGAAATCAGGAAGCTGCTGCACACAGATAAGAGGAGAGGTTTGAGGATTCTCTATCGGAAATTTCAAGGTTTTCCTCCCCACCCCCATCTGCTTTTTCACATTAACTGGTAATTACCCAGAAAGGCACATAATAGTACCAAAATGACAGAAGCTGACAAAGGTTTTCCTAAGATATGTAAATTGTCAGTGATAGGCAAGGTGCAACAGCGTGCCTTTTCTACAGCACAATTATTTATGCCAATTTCATTTGCTTTTAGGTAGCAATGGTGGCATGCGCCTCGGCAGCTTCTTATCACATGTGCTGCACATTAGCTTCACAACCATGCGCTCAGGAGAAATGGCAAAAGAAAAAACTACCCAACTTAGCTTTAATTTGGGGTTTCTCCCTCCTTAGCGATTCAATGCATTCAATGCATATGCAAGATACTAGGTGTCTGTGTATGGGAAAGATTACTCACCTTAATTTCTCATTGTATTGTCTTTTTTTTTTTAACAGTGGCCAAGTGGTGTGTGTGTGTGTGTCTTACCCTGTGTATTGCATTCAGCATATGAACCTGCACTTCTCAAAGGTGGGTTATTCCACAATGGCTGATTTCATGACGGCTTTCAGAGAGCCAATTGTCGGTGCTCAGCTGCTCATAGACAATTTTTCACCAGCCTCTTCCTCAGATCTTAAAATTCCCTACAAATAGCAGGGACCGTTTCAGCTGCTAAGCTAGGCAATGGTGCACAGCCTCTGAAGAGCAGCATACCGAGTGCACCACTTTAATCAGCATGGTTTTCTTTATGCATCATGAACTATTAGATACAACGATTCTGTTGCACCAGTTCTTAATATGAAATATGTATTTTATATACGTGTACAGTGACTTTTGCAGGCACCACCCAGTGGGATCCATGATGGACTTTGGCGGGCAACATAACTCCATAGTAGAGCACACACCTTGCATACCGAAAGACTCAGGTTCAATCCCCAACATCACATGTTAAAGAGTTTTAACAGACAAGGAGAAAGATCTTACTGAAATCCAAGCTGTGAGACAAGAGTTCATAGTGTTATGCTAGTGATATCATTGTTCTGACTCAGTAAAAGGTAGCTCCTTATGACCAAAGTATTATATATACCTTACTATTATTTCATTTACTACATTAATATCCTGCTTCTTAAAATAGAAGTGCAATACAAAAGCGGGGGGGGAGCCACATCAAACCAGAACAAATTGAAATAAATACTAACTAATAGAACAAAGACACAACAGCACAACAATAAAGCACGGCCATGAGCTAGGATTAAAATTACAAATTGACTGCAAATTAGAAACCTGCTGGAACAAGAACGGCTTGGTTGCTGTTAAGAACTGCCAGCCTCTGCCCCCTGTGGCAAACTGTGTAACTTCAGCTTCCCTGGAAAGAATTCCAGCTCTGGTCTGCTCTGCCTGCCCAGGTTGACTCCTTCAAGAGCAGGAAGGCGAAAGAGGAGACACCCTGTCTCATTAGATCCTTGCTTGAATAACAAGGTCTACCTGAGCTCCAATTCAAGATGGGGAAACTATCAGTGTTGGTTTCTCTCAGTTTCCCAATCTTAAATTCGGTCATTTATTTATTATATTTCTATACTGCCCAATAGCTGGGCAGTTCACAAAAATTAAAACCACAAGTAAAGCATAAAATAATATAAAATATATAAGTTTAAAACTGCAATATAAAAGTTCGACCAGAATCAAATCTAGCAGCAATGCATAGATTTAAAATGAAGAGTTAGAACAGCAGAGCTAAAACACGGAATGCTAAAATACTGGGAAAACAATATTAAGTCAGTGCAGCTGGAATAGAAGTGGCATAATATGATTTCATTGGCCAGTTCCTCTTAGCAAACTTGCTGCCCTGTTTTGGACCAGCTGACGTTTCTGGGCTGTTTTCAAAGGCAGCCCCACATATAGGGTGACCATATTTGGGAAACCAAAAAGGAGCACACCCAGAGGGGCAGGGGGCGGGAAAGTGCACTTTCCAGGGCCTCAAGAAAGCGTGTCATTCCCCCCGCCATGCTACTGACAGCTGCCATTAGTGTGGCAGTTGTGAATGACATGCTTTCCAGAGGCCCCAGAAAGCAACCTTTCCCCAGAAAGCGTGTCATTCCTGCCCCCCCCCCACTGATCCAATAGGGGCCTCCAGAATGACTCTGGCTGAAATTCCCTTTTCTCTACAACTGTTAAAGTTACATGAGCCCTGACCTGGATTTTATCTGGTCACCCTAAATTAGAACCCCGTGAAATAGGCCCTTGTTACGACAGGACCGGCACTACCATAAGGGAAAGTGAGGCAGCTGCCAAGAGCAGCTCAACTTGGTTTTCATGAAAGGGAAGGTGGTTGTTATTTCATGTACTATGGTTGCATTTTTACCACCAAGCAGGGAGAGAATACCTGTTGGATTTTCTGCCGCCATTGCTATTTAACTTATCTTGGGTGCTGTGCATCTTGGCTTAGCACATTTGCTGCTGCACCCCAGGCAGTAAACTATCTCGTCATGGCAAGGGTGTTGTCTGGACTGCACAAGAGCATGGGAAATCATGAGTGGGAGCCAGTGGAGGCTGGTGGCCCCAATTTCGGTGGGGTTGTGAATCCACAATGGGTTTCAGTCAGAACCAGCCAGAACTCTAAAGGAGCTTGATCCAAGGTGGAGAACTCATTTTGGGTACAGGGTTCAACACTTTGGATAACTCCTTTAAAGTCCTGCCTGGTTCTGAATGAAACCCAGAAGGGAGCCATAATGGCCTTCCTAAAATCAGAGCCACCAGCCTCCACTGGTGGGAGCAGTGGAAGAGTTCGCTTGCACTTTTTGTATATGTCATCAGCTTAACTTTCCTGTGGTCACCTGGTTTGGAAAACCCCAGCCCTTCAGACTTCACATGGCAAAGAATACTTCAAATTGTGCATAAGAACATGTGCTAAAATGTTGAACATTTTTGTAACGACTATAGGGTTTTCTCTTTGATGCAATCCACCTGCATTTAATTACATCAGCGGCCCAAAATGTGTGAGCGGCTGCCATCTGAAATGCTATCTAATATCCTCAGGACACGCAATGAAACACATGAGCTTCGTTTTCTCAGATTGAAGAAAAACTGCGCCTTTGGTCAGAGACATTTTCGGGAAAATTTGCCAATCTGAGAACTTCATTTGAACCGCCAAAGAAATCCATCATCTCTTCCCTTCACCCATCCGAGTGCAAAAGCATCCAATAGCTTTGAGGTCTCTAGGAAAAGTCACTGAAATAACAGGCTGGGACTCTAATGGTAAAACTTTCAAGGCTCAAATTTATTTATTTACTCCCATTTTAAAATTGTGTCCCCAGCCTTATTTGCAGCATGTCTAGATAGCTTACCAAAAAGAAAAAGAAGAGAAAGTAAAAATTTAGTCCCACTCCCCTACTCCCACCCCCACCCCCCAAAATGCAATAACCATAACAATTCACATTAGGACTGAATATCTTTTAAAGAAAATTCAGCATCTCATATTAAAACAATGCCTTGTACCTCTTTCTGATGAGCTGTAGTGCTTGAAACACACGGCAGACCCATATCAACTTCTCATTGGCACTATATCATTTTATACCAACAGACTGTTGGTTCTGCATGTGCTATCATTCCTTAGCTACACATTCCCAGAGCTGCAGATCAACTATGTTCCAATCAAGAGCATCCCACTATGGGATTCAAGGGTGCATAAACTGGTCTAAGCCAACATCAGTTCAGTATGCTGGCAGTGTGATAAATTAGGAATTAAGAGGAAGGGGGCTGGAAGAAAATATTTTATGGTATTATTTGTATGCCATCTTTTACCAGGGGATCAAGGCAACCCACATTTACATTTACAGTACTGTATACAGTTTTGATAGAGAGAAAAAAGAAAAAAGAATATATTGCCATTGGAGAAGGCACAGAAATGGGCAACTCAACTTATTAGGGTTTGAGAGCACTTTACTCTCAAGGGAAAATGTTTTTGTCCATTTTTTTTAAATAGCATTTAGGGAAAGGGGTGACTGATCTTTAAAAAAAATATGGGTGCTATGGGTTAAGAGGGTTTGGCTCCTTTGTTGTCTGGTTTTAAATGGGCTCAAAACTTCTGGATGTTTTTACACGCGCTTTTAATTGATGATGCTGATTGATGTTCTTACATTGTAATTTTACCCATTGCTGCTATTTTACTGCTCATTCTAGGATGAATTGTTTTTAGGTGAGTTATCGTTGTGTATTTTGTATTAGACTTCTAACCTCTTTCAAGATTTGTTTACTTTTTGTGAATCATTAGAAAGGGGGAAGGATCTTCTAGGGTATATGTAGGGGCTGAACCTGCAAATTGCACTACGTGCCTCTTCACCAGAGTCCGTTTCTGAAGACAACCATTATTTTGACCTTAGAAATGACTAAACTGCTATGAATTCATATGTTGTAGCAAATATAATTTTTCTTTCAATTTAAAGACTCCATTAACCTTAAGTATGTAAGACAATCCCTGCTGGTTCAGACCAAGGGGCCCTCCTAGTTTACTCTCCTGTTTCCAACAGTGGCTAGCAACATGCTTCTGGGAAGTCCACATGCAAGGGAGGAAGTGTAGGGTGCCCAAGAAAATGACTTCAAGTAGGGACAGACTTTGGGGTCTCCATCCAGGGCTCAAAACCTGGAAGGCGGCCGAATGACTGCCAGAAACAGTGGCAGGTGATGGGGAGCTGGTGGCATAGTGGTAAAATGGCCCAGCATCATCACTCAGCATGAGTAAAGCAGGGGTGATGCAAGTTGCCATAACATCTCTTCCCCCCCCCCCTTCCTGGCACATGGGCTCCATAATAACTGAAGATAGTGGGCACACCTGGAGCTTCAGTTGTCACCTTGCTAAGTAGTGGTCCTTCTCATAGCCATTTTCACCAGCTGCTGTTGCTCCTCCTCCTCCTAATTCCCATCATTGTTACCATCTGTTTGTTTGACTGAGCAAACAGGCATTGGGCATCTACTGCCCCCTCATTTTCACCACCACCATTGTCTGGGCAAGAGCAAGAGGCAGGTGGACGAGTTGCCTCTTCATTCTTCCTATCTCCTTTCGTAGCTTTTCAATTTTGTTTTCAATTCTGATTTGCCGTTTTGGTTTGGTCTCTAATGTTCTGCGCATGTGTTGTTGTTGGTGGGGCGTTCCTGTTTGTTACAGATGAGGACCTCTGTGGCTGCTCCAAAGATGACTGTGTGGATTTCTTCTAGGATGCTATCATTGTTAATGTATGTCGTGAGATTGCTGTTCATTATGTTTATGAGGTTCCGTGTGTCCTTGTTAAACTTTAGTCCAAGTAGTGGGCTTCTTTTCATGGGGTCCGTTTCTCTCCATTTTGTTAGGTTTGTCTCATTTTTTTTCCCATCAGTTGCTGTTCTACATTCATGTTTCTTGTGTCATTGTGTGTTTCAGGTTGTTGAGTTGTTGTGTCTAGGGTTGTTGTTTCTTCTATGGGTGTCCATGTGCTTGCTATTGGTGAATCTGTGCTTTTTATGCTGGTATTCTGGTGCGCTATTTCATCTTTAATTTTGTGAATTTCATGTTCCATTAGCTTTTTGTTGTTGATTATAACTCTTTTTTTGATCTATTAGTCTATGTTCTGGTACAGAGTCAGTTAGGTGGGCATAGATTTCCAGAAAAAGTCTATGAAGTTCTGTTCGGTATCCTGATGCTATTGTTTCAAGGTGTGTGCTTTTATAGTAACAACGCAAAATGTTACGGTTCATTTCCTCTGAACAAGCTATGCGTTGCCTTGGGTGTCTCACCTTCGTGGTTACCTGTGGATCAGGCAAAACATGTCTGGGGGAGTTTGGGTGGTTATTCCTATCCTTGTTCATTGGCTGTTCATTTCCATTTTGGCTGACCGTTAGCTTTGTGCAGCATTCTCAGCCTTGACGCTCCCAATCAAGACTTTTCTTCTAGTTTTGGTAACCATTGTTTCACACTAACAGCATAGGTGTGCGCACAGGGTGTGCTGGGTGTGCCCAGGCATACCCTAATTTCCCAGGGCACCTCTGCTTTCTTGCCCTCCTCTGCTTGAATTGGGGCTTTTAAAATGATGGGAAAGCCTCCGGAAAGCTGCCATTAGCATCCCTGGGAGAACTACTCACTTTCCAGAGGCCCTGGAAATCACGCTTTCCCCTCTTCCACTTCAATCAGGGCCTTTAAGGTGCACACTCTAATGAAATGAGCTGCACACACCTATGACTAACAAGGTGGTTAGCCCTGACTAGTGGTGGTTGGCTAGGGTCCGCTGGTGTGCTGTGCCTGTGAAACTGCATAAACAGTTACCCCTTAAGGGGTTATTATTATTATTTTCATTTTCATTTCTATACCACCCCATAGCTGAAGCCCTCTGGGCAGTTTACAACAATTCATAACAATTCATACCAAAAAAAAAATACAACAACATTACAAAATACAACATTGTGACAAAAACAGTCTATTTTTAACCTAAAAAATACAAAACAATTTAAACAACTCAAAACAATTACAGTAAACCTTAAAAAAAAACTGTTCAAGACAGCGGACATAAACACTCCATCATATGCCATTAAATGTCTGGGAATAGAGGAAAGTCTTAACCTGGCACCAAAAAGATGACAGTATGGGCACCAGGCAGACCTTGGTGGGGAGCCCTTTCCATAGGAAGGGGGGCACCACTTAACATGTATAGAACCTCCTAGAAAGAGATTGTGTCAGAGAGCCAATGTGGTGTAGTGGTTAGAGTGTTGGATTAGGAATTGGAAGATTCAGGTTCTAGTCACCACATGGCCATGGAAGCCCACTGGGTGACTTTGGGCCAGTCACAGTCTCTCAGCCCAACCTACCTCACAGGGTTGTTGTTGTGAGGATAAAATAGAGAGGAGGAGGAGGAGGAGGAGGAGGAGGAGGAGGAGGAGGAGGTTTATGGATGCTGCCTTGGGTTCCTTGGAGGGAAAAAGGGTGGGATATAAACATAACAAATAAATAAATAATATTGCACCTGCTATAAATCATTTTCTGTACACACACACTGCCTTTACAGACAACCAAACTCTCAAATGCTAGATCATGCAAAGCTGAAATCCTGTACAGGCTGGGTTCTGGATCCTTTTGTTTCTGTTTATCTTCAGATCTGCTTCTTTCCTACAGCGCAGCCAATGACGTCAAAGGTATGTCTGCATCCCTTGTCTTCTGTGCAGTCGAGCAGGTTGTCAGCAAGGGAAAGGGGGAGAGAATTTTCAAATACACCAACCCCCTTCAACTTGCCACAATGATATATCAAGCTTCTTCTCTTTCTTTCTTTCTTTCTTTCTTTTTGAGTCCTGGCATGCTTAGGAAATACAACGTGTAGATATTTGTTGTTGCTGTTGACAAACCTGGCAGTACTCCACATTAAATGCTCCTATCTACCTAAGCACTGGTGGTGCCATCTCCTAGAGGAGGCTGGGTTTTATACACATTTCACTCATGAGAGGGATATGAGGGAATAGACACTGATGGCTTTCCCTTGCCCCGTGCCCAGCTTGTCGATACTAAATTCACATGACACGCTAAGTCATGGTTCACACAACACACTAAGCCATAAAGTTTGGGTTGTGCAATCTAGCTGCAATCTTATGCACACATCTCAGTTAGCCCTGTATAACAGATGTGGGGAACTTCAGGCCAAGAATCAAATCTTGCCCACCAGGATTCCCCTATCAACAGTAATGGATTGATAAAATGTGGTTTGCATGAAATAACACAACCCAGAGTATGAGGTGCTTGTGCGTGTGTGCATGCGTGTGTGCGTATTAGTCAAACAAAACATAGGAATGTCATCATACATGAAGGGCTTCAACATAGGAAATAAATGGAAACCATGTGCCATAATATTTTTCTCCTCAAATAGTATTTATTTAGTTAATTACATTTTATACTGCCCCATTGCTGAAGCTCTCTGGGCAGTTTACATAAGATTAAAACAATTAAAAACAATATACAAAAACTTAAACAGCAAAAACATACAATATACACATAATATACACATGCATTTAAAACTACTGTAATAACTTTAAAAAGCTATAAACTTAAAAATGAAACAAACCCAGGCTCAACAGATATTGCTAAATGCCTGAGAGAAGAGGAAAGTCTTGACCTGGCGCTGAAAAGATAACTATGTTGGCGCCAGGTGGGCCTCGTCAGGGAGATTGTTCCACAATTGGGGGGCAACCACAGAGAAGGCCTTCTCCCTTGTTGCTGACCTCCGAGCTTCCCTCGGAGTAGGCACTCGGAGGAGGGCCTTAGATGTTGAACGTAGTG
Source organism: Anniella stebbinsi (assembly GCA_029215795.1). Classification (NCBI taxonomy): domain Eukaryota; kingdom Metazoa; phylum Chordata; class Lepidosauria; order Squamata; family Anniellidae; genus Anniella; species Anniella stebbinsi. The sequence continues at coordinate 20,036,849 of JARDYH010000001.1, forward strand.
TTTGGGTAGGTTTATGTCGGGAAAGGCGTTCCGTCAGGTATTGTGGTCCCAAGCCGTGTACTTGCTTGTTGCACATGCTGAGTAAGTTTATACATAGTCATAGACCTGGTTCACATGTAATGACAACCCAGAGTACAGGTAGAGTATGGTTTAAATCATGGGTTGTTGTTGAATCATGGGTTAGCATTACTTGTCAACCCTGCACTATAGTTTAACTATGGGGGTTGTTAACCACCTCTTCAAATGTTTGATCAGATTCCAAGCAAGTGCTGTTGCCTATGTGTGTGTTATTTCTGACTAATACATGCACACCATATATATGCTGCATAACTTGTATTTTTGTTCTTTCATTAGATAGTAAGCTCCTACTTCGGCTGTTTTACTGTCGATGTTCCACAAGTATACCAGTAATAGACTTACGAGTTAGTGAATTTCATTGTTTCTTTAGTGATCTTGTTATCCTATTATGTATGTATCTTCTTCTTCTTCGTCTTCGTCTTTGTCTTTTTGTTGCCTATACCTTTTAAATTTTATTTCAAACTAAAATTGCATCACATGATAAAAGAAAGGAAGAAAGAAAACACAATGGCTCAATTCAGACAACACAATAGTCAATGGTGGGTTGACTAACCCTAACCCTCACACTTAACCTAGGGGGTACTCCCCACACCACATGGTAATAAATAATCAACTGTGGTGTGGATGAGGATCAGCGCTGAGTTGACTATGGCAGCATTCAGATGACACGATAGTCAAAACAACTGACAATTGTTTTCCCCACACCAGTTGTTTATTGTGTCTTCCGAATTGAGCCATTCAGTACTCCTCCCCCCCTCTCTCTCTCACACACACACACAAACACACACACATAACCCCTCTGGCTGGAAGTGTCGAGGTTTCTTCTCACCCTCCTGCATTCAGCCGGTGCATTTCCGCAAAGGAAAGTCATGATTTAATGCGCGCCTCGCTGCTATGAATCATCAGTCACATGTTTAGCACCGTGGAGCTGATAAAAGCAACACAAGCTGAATTTTTATGTATGAATTTGTTCAGTGATCTCAACGTCTGTTTATGAGCAACCTGGTTTTATCTTCCCTTTCCTATTTTCTTCTCTGCCTGTTGATATTTAATGTTTTTAAATTTATTTCGCAGTTACTTTTATTTGCAGCTGACATGCTTTGTGAACGGGGGGGGGGGAGGTGGCAGGGAGAGGATAACTGTGTAAAAGCTTCCAACTGAAATCTAGGAATCTTTTTTTTTACCACCGTGTCACCAAAGCTAAGTACATAAAAAACAGCGAAAACCATAACAATGGGGTACAATGCGGTCACTTTTAAGAGCTTTGCCTCGCTCGTTGGGATCAATGGGATTATTTTATTTATTTTATTTACTACATTTATATACCGCCCCATAGCCGAAGCTCTCTGGGCAGTTTACAAAAATTTAAAACTTGAGACATTAAAAATCGATATACAAAATTTTAAAAGCATAAAAACAGACAACATATAAAAACAGTATACATTTAAAACAGCTGTGAACTCTCGGCCAGGCCTAAATATAGTTCATGATCAGATTTGTATGGATCGTGCCCAGTCAGTGGAGGCTGGGGGCTCCAATGTCACTGGGGTGGTGAATCTGGTCTGGGTTTCAGTCAGAACCAATCAGAACTCTAAAAGAGCTCCCCAAGGGGCTTCAGCACCATCCTCCACTGTGCTCAGTTAAAATTGCTGGAGCAGCAGGGGTCTGCTTCATGGCAAACAGAGCCACATGGCAGCCTCAGGATCAGCCCCAGCATCCTCGGGCAGCTGCCAGGGCCCAAAGAGACCAGCAGGGCCCACCATAGACACCAGTCCTGAGCCCATCCGTCTCTGCAGGCCGCTGTGTCCAGGATCTGCCTGCCATTTTGAATTTCCCACAAGGCCTTGGAGCACCCAATCGCATCCAGTAATTTTCTTATTGTTTGGGCAAAGTCCAAGACCATAAAATAATGGAGACCCTCCTAGTAGGACTCCCTGTGATTGGTACGAGGAAGCTGGGAGCCCTGGTATACATTGGAGCACTGGTAGAGCTTTGGATCAAGCCCTACAGACCACCAGAGATCGTCTTCCTCGTGTACAATAGTTCTTTTCCTCTGACACACAGTGGAGGCTGATGGCTCCAACATCCTGGGGTGGTGAATCAGTTCTGGGTTTCAGTGAGAACTTTTAAGAAGTCATCAGAGGTGCTGAATTTATGTTGAGAATTGGGTTCTGCACCTTGGATAGCTCCTTTAGAGTTCTGGCTGAAACCCAGAGCGGATTCAGTGCCCCACAGCATCAGAGACACCAACCTCCACTGCGCGCGCGCACACACACACACACACACACACAGGCATATACACACATCCCAGGACTAGGAAAGCTCGTTCCTTGAAACTAATTGTGCACCTATCGTGTGCACTGGCCTTCACGTCTGCCCACTGAAGTGCACAAGGAGTGAACACACTCTGGCACAAACCAACTGTGAGCCAGCGTAGTGGTTAGAGTGATGGACTGGGACTTCCAGTCCCCACTCAGCTGTGAAGCTCATTTGGTGGCCTTGGGCCAGTCACTGACTCTCAGCCTAACCTACCTCACACGATTGTTGTTAGGATAAAATTGGAGAGAAGGAGGAGGCTCATGTGAGCTGCCTTGGGTTCTTTGCAAAAGAAAAAAATGGAATAGAAATGTAAGAATTAAATCACTTTTTACCCCTGTCATCAGGGTTTGGGGGTGGGTAGCAATGGAGAAAGAAGCCCACCAGAGAGCACCGTGTCAGGAACCATCACACATCACCGCCACTCCCCCAACCCCCCCCAACCCAGGGCTACTGCCTTGCAGCAGTGCAGCGCTTGGAGGAGGTTGCAGAACGGGTTGCCCCTCTCGCCTTGCTACAGGCAGAGCTGTCAGCCCACTGTTTCTGTTCAGACGTGTCACAGACGTCCTCCACCTAATGTAGGCTGACCAGATAAAATCCAGGTCAGGGCTCATGTAACTTTAACAGCTGTAGAGAAAAGGGCATTTCAGCCGGTGTCATTTGTATGCAATTAGTTCCTGGTGATATTCCCTCTTCATCACAACAGTTAAAGTTGCAGGCACTATACTAGAGTGACCATATACAAAAGAAAGCAGAGCCCCTGCAATCTAATGGCACAAGCACCAGTGAGCCTAAAAGCTTCATCTGGGCCGTTTCCCTGTCTTCAAAAGCCTGAAGCTCCGTGTTAGGCATTGAAAAGAATTAAACCTACTTCAAGTTCACCGAATTGCCTTCCTATTCATTGTACGTTGCAGGGGGGTGGGGGAAAGCTTTTTAATTAAACGAACATCCCTCCTTGTTTGTAGCTGGAAGGTACTTGTGTATGATAAAACTCCATTTTAATAATATCCAGACAATCTCTCTCTCACACACACACACACGCACGCACGCACGCACGCACACGCTCCATTCTAGTCCTTAGGTGACAGCGCTGTATGAAATGTAGAAGCAAATGAAGCCGACGCACGGATAGGTTTATCCTGATAAGAAACATAGATCTAGAAGCTCCCCCTGGTGTTAGAAGCAGGTGTTGCTGTAAACAGACTTTAGGGATGCACTTTATTTCTGCCCCACCTATCATTTATACCCAATGAGGAATAGTCCCTACACACACGTTCTCACACACACACACACCGTCAAACCGAAAACCACGCGACTTGAGGCACGCAAGGAATGTGAAATGATACCCGGCATTTTGCACGATTTGTGGTGAATGCAATTATAATTAACATTATGATAAAATATTAAGTCAAGATCATAAAGTGTTGATTGGTCCTGATTAGCCATATTACCCGTAATTAGAAATCACGCCATCCTTCAACAGGCGCTGGCGTGGTTTTGCTTGTGATGTCGCCGGCAGCCTGAAAAGTGGGGGGGGGGAGCGTGAGTCAGCGTTTGTGCTGGGGCTTTATTTATGCATTTAATTGTGGCAAGGGATGGCTGTAAATAAAGCAGAATAGGGCGACAGGATGCTTATGCTGTAACACTGAGAAATTTGCATACAGGATTTGCTCAGCCACAAGGTGAGCAAATTCATGAGTCTGTTAAACGAAGAATATTTTTGCTCTGCCATCCATCATCCGGTGTTCAGTTCTGAATGGACTAGTGCTGTGTTGAAAAGTTCTCCCACATTTTTGGGGGGACCATTATCATTCAACTAGTGTAAGTCCTGTTTCACTATAGGGACTAGTAGTCTGGGGTCTTTTCTACACACCTACGGGTGTAGAGGGAAGGAGGAGGGATGATCCCACACATACCTGCTTCTGGGATTATCGCTCTGGATCCACTCAGTAAGTGCAACATCCCGGGAGGAAGGAGGGACGTCATGACCACCATTTTAGTTTTTTTAAAAAAAGGCACAAGAAGCATCAAGCAGCAGAACAGGTAAGGAGAACCCCCCTGCATGCATGCCCCCCACCCACCCCCCATCCCGGGGGTGGCAGAATTGCCATCCAGTTTCCCCTCCATGGGCACAGAGCCTATCTTCACTGTACCTTGGAACATTTTAAATAGTATTTTAAAACGTTCCAAATAGGTGCGTTCCAAAACGTCCTAGGCCACATTAAGGAGTACTCACGTTACAGGAGAAAAAATCTTCAGTCTTCAAAGCGGTGTGTGCGGTCTCACACACCCTTCTGGCCATCTCTTTCTGTTTCATTTTTACAATGAGTTTAGGGCAAGGCATTGTGGGCACTGTAGTTCACTCGCCCACTTCCTCCTTAATTCCCCTTTCAATCGCTAGCGTTCAATGAGTATAGAGCTAAGCACTGTGGGTGTTGTAGTTCACTCACCCACTTCCTCCTTAGCCCCTCTTTCTTCCCCACCAATCAACAGCTAAGCATTTGGGCGCCAGTAAATGAAGCACTGCCCCCACGCATCACAAACGGTAAGGAAGCGTACATTATTTTACTTAAAATGATTTCTTAAAAGTAAAAACTGTTGTATATAGCTGAAGTGAGTTTTAAAAAACCTCGGGTATACAACTTTCAAGGGAGTGCGTCATGTGGCCCAAAGAGTTTTCGTAACCCTTATGAAACGTTACAAAGTTATAGTGGGTAGATCGGCTCACAGAGACACCCCGTGTGGCCCCGTGCCCGTTTCATGACCCAGGATGGCGGGAACATTGGGATATCCGTGGTTTCAGCTATCCCGGGCTTTCCCCTTGGTTGTCCCTGGGTCACCCCCGGTTGCTCCCGGGATGCCCTGTGCATCATTTGGATGCATAGGGATGACCCATGGGAAAGTCTGGCAAGGGCCTGTGAATGATTGGATGAAAATATGTTTGCACATTTCTCTTGTGAATGTCTGTTTTCATCTCTTGTTTTTCTCTCTCTTCTCCCTCTGGTGTCCTTTCAGCTCTTTTTCCTCTGCTACTCTTCCTCCTCATCTCACTATCACCAACTGATTTTACTTCAGCCCCCCCTGTCCCGATAGTCTGCACTTATCCTTTCATTGGCCCAGTACTCGAAGGGCTCACAGAAGTAAGCATTATGATGTGTGCATGCACACGCTGTGCCTCATGTTTCATTACCTGCGCAGTGTGGGGCGTACTAACTAGGGCATTGTCCCAACCTGCCCACAGGACTTACCTGAGCCATCCTGCAGCTGTGCATCCTCAATGAGAGCTGCCGTTTGAAAAGAAGATGGGGGCTCTGTCGGTTCGCAACCTTAGATGTAGGAAACACCGAGCCCCCATCTTCCGTTAAAATGGCAGCTCCCGTTGAGGATGTGCGGCTGCAGGATGGCTTCCAAAGTAGTGGGCTGCCAGGGGAATGATAGAGAGTTCTTGTCAAAGGTCTGAAGTGATCTCATGCAGAAGATTTTTGAAATTACACTGAGGGCCACATGAAATTAGGCTGAGGGCCACTTGGGGCTCTAGAGCCCTGGTTGCCCAGCCCTGCTTTACAACATTGCAAAAATGTGATGTTCCATCCTGAGCAAAAAGTCTGATCCACTCTCTGATCATCGGTTCCCTTGACTACTGCCGTCTTCTCCTCCATGGTGCTGAGCTGCCATGGTCAAAACACAAACAAGGATTAAAAAGGTAAAGAAACATCACACATATTTTTAAGAAGAACCCTGCTGGACCAAACCAAAGGTCCATCTAATCCCACATCTTACTTCCTGGTCAGCCAGGTGTTTCTGGGAAGCCCAAAAGCAGGGCATGAGGGCAAACATCTTCCTACACTGTTGTCCCCACCACTACCACTACCACCAACCAGAATAATACCTCTGGCCACTGAGTTTCCATTTAGCTAGCCTGGCTGATAGAACTGACCACTGTGGATTTGTCTAATCCCCCTTTAAAGCCTTCTACTCCAGAGGCCATCTGCCCTGGTATGGCTGAATCAGATTCAGTGTTAGGTGAATTACAGGGCGATTGGCAAGGCAAGACAAGCAAATGGTCAAAGCACACAATTTTCAATCCAGGATGGGATCAGAAGGGTCAATTGCAAGACAAGGTTTGGAAAACAAGATACAAGGTACAGGAGCTGGTAGAATGATGTTGTTCCAACACTGGTTAGGCTAACACGGAAGGCTTATTTAGCCAGAGTTTCCTGAGCCCCACTAAGGGTTCAGCTGCAGTGCATTTCAGGCTCCCTGGCAAAAGTCCTCCTCAGTAGGGGGGCCTTGATCCTGAGGAGTTATCCTTTGTAATCAAACACATCTTCTCAAGGGAGCCTCATTGACCTGTCTCTTGAGGTGGCAATGCTCTTGGGGGCTACGCGGTCACCCAGCCTCTATCTCAGAGGTGGAACTCCCCTCCTCCTATGGGGATGGACTAGTGGTGATCTCCCCTGAGGTTCCAGGTTCTCCCAGATCTCCTGACATGGTGGCTCCTTGATGCTGACTGTCTCTGAGAGCTCTCGCTCCTCCTCAGAGAAGGCTTCCTCTAGCAGGACCATGACATCACCACACCTTGTGGCAATGAGTTCCATAGGAACATGGGGAACTGCTTTCTACCAAGTCTGATATAGTCCACTCCTACTCTGACTGGCAGCATCTCTCCAGGGTCTGCAGCAGAGAACCTTCCCATCCCATGCTACAGATCTTTCCCATCCTTCTTCAACTGGATAGGCCAGAGATTAAACTAAGGACTTTGTGAATGCAAATCATACACTCTACCACTCAGCTATGGTTCCTCCCAATAATTTAATGATGCACTACAGGAAGAAGTACCTCTTTTTCTATCTGTCCTGCATCTCCTGTCCATCAGCTTCATTGGACCATCCAATAATTAATAAGAAAGGGGAGGTGGATAATCATTCCCTCTTAGTAATCTTTCTTCTAAACATTTTTGTTAACTGCCCCTGTCTGTGTCCCTGGCTTTTGATTTCCAGTGTCTATGTAACCCTGCTATTCTTTCCTTTGGTACACAGATCCTTTAATTGACAGGCATGTTGTAAGCTGAGTTACAAGGGAGGTGGAGAGAGAATAAGGTGAAAGTGTCAAGTCTAAGCAGAAGCTAAGGTTTAAGTGGCACTGTTTGAAACCTATAGGAGCCAACCCGAGCTTAGTTTAGCATTTTCTCTGGCAGTGCAGTAAGGCCCAGACTGCGTGTGTGGCCCATTGTTCGAGGTATAATGGATACGCTGCTGGCTTGCAGAGTTTCTGAACTACCTGGTTTTTTATTATTTTTTATTATTTTTTTGCTCTTTGCTTTGAAAAAAAAAGTGCTTTCAGATCCTCCGTGAATGAAAGTCATCCTACAATAACCCAAATATATTCCGTTCTGCACAATAAGAAGCAGGCTTACTGGGCCCTGGTGAGATAGTTCGCCACTTTGCTCTGAGCACACAGCAAATCTGAAGTGACTCCAGAAGGTGTGTCTGGAGCCCCTCCTACAAAGAGAGGGAAGAAAGATAGGTGTATTTTATTTGTTTATTTTAGCTTTTCTATCCACTCCATGGAAACATGCACCAGAAGAAATCAGTTACTGGTACAAGTACCATATTACTCATTGTAGTTTTCCTTGGAATGGAGGAAGGCATCTACTACAGGGATGGGGGGCGGGAGAGAATTGTTAAGTTTACATTTGAATGCAAACTTACAGCATTTTGCACTTTTGAACCGAAATTCAGCGATCTTTTGAAATTCACTCTTCTCTGACTTTTGCAATGGAGTTCTCCCATGAAAACACTGCGTACAAAAATATGACTCTTAGGGGAAATATTGTACCCAAAAGCATTGTATTTGGAAAGTTGCTTGAAAAAAAATGTGTCGATTAGGAGAAATACGCACAAAAAAATACTTCTGAAATTTCATGGACACTTTTCAAAATATACATATTTCAAAGTTTGGGACAAACTAAACTTAAGATTGGAGAGAATCTCAATGTTTGAAACAAACAGAATTTAAGATTGGAAAAATGAGGAACAGAGAGAAACTGAAATTGACAGATTTGTCCATCCCTAAATTCTGCCCTCTGGAACTTGCATTTCTGGCCCATTGGCACTTGGAGGCTCCATCAAGCACCTGCTGAGGGCTCAGAGCTGCCTGATCCCTGCTGTTTCCTCTCCCCTCCCCACTTACTGACCCCAAAACCCCTGCTTCTATTTCTTCCTCTGTCCATACTGCCACCTCCTCCACTTCCAATCCAAAGCAGTGCAACAGCATGGAGGGGAATCCAGCATCAAATGCCAGCAGAGCGAGTCGATTTCATCAGCCAGTACACCTTCCATGCAGGACGTCCTTGGCAAATAATAACTTCACCCAGTGCCAAAAAGACAACATGGATGGGGCCATGCAAAAAAGGTGGAAAAGGCCCTCTCTTAGTTACCTCCCAACGTTCTCCAGATAAACGAATGCACAAGTATTAAATACAACTATTAACTGACCTGATGGACCAATAGCAGCTCTTATGCTCAACCAATGGCACACCTGTTTTCCTTAGGACATCACTGCTTCATATAGTGGAAGCGAAGGACTGTAGCTCATTGGTAGAGCAAACTTGCATAGGTTCAATCCTAGACATCTCGTACTACAGGACTGGTGGTAGCTAGGAGAACACTCCTGTCTGAGTCCTTGGAGAGCTTCTGAGTAGATGCTAAGGGGAAAAGACAGATCAGTGGCCTAACTCGGTATCTAGCAGCTTTTCCTTTCAAAGGAGAAGAGCCACAGCTTGGTAGTAGAGTACATGCTTTACATGTAATAAAAGGTCACAGGTTCCATCCCTGACATCTCCAGGTAGAGACTGGAAAGACATCAAACTGAAACCCCAATCTAATACCAGTGACAGTCAGTGAAAGCCAAGGGTGAGACCAGGGGTACAGCGGCTTACTAAAGACAATTTTAGCTCATTTTCAAGCAAATTTCCTTTTTGGGTTGCCACCACTATGGCAAGAGAGTGACATGCAGGGATGTCCAGGGAGAGGAATTGGTCCCTTGACTGCTCTATGTTTCCCACCCCAATATAGACTATACTGGATGGACCTGTAGTCTGACTCAGTATAAGGCAGCTTCTGATATTCCTGTAGTTCTGGAGAAGGTCCCATGCTCAATCCCTGGTCTCTCCGGGTAGAGCTGGGAAACAACCCCTGCTGGAAAACCTAGAGCTATGCTGTCGGTCAGTCAGGACGTTACTGAATTAGAAAGCCCAATGGTCTGACTCAGTAAAAGGCAGCTTCCCACCTTCCTCAGCACAAACGGTTCACTACAAACCCAGGGAGGAAGATTGCCTCCCCACTCCAAATCAAAATGTCCAGAAAGAGTGGGTTTATCACAACCGATTACAGATGTCGTCGGCGCCCAACCAGATTCAGGAGTCTGATGGACTCCCCCACGTCAACTACCACCCCAACCCAGACAGGCAGCCACAGCACATTTGCATACCCGTGGGGGGGATTACATAATTTCCAGACCTCCATTGGAGGGTCCAGGAATTGCTCATTTCCCCCGTAGCATAAATGGTGGCTGTAAAGGTCCCATTTATGCAAGAGTAAATGTGTGAATACTCTATTTGCACCTTTACTCTTGGGTAAATGGGGCCCTTACAGCCACTATTTATGCAGCAGGGGGAATTGTGCAATTTAAACAGAGCGCAAGCTGGGGCGAACAAGCTGTGGTGGCAGGGTGGACGAGTCAGTGGATGATTCGGACCCAGGTGAGCAGTGCACTACAGTCCACCAAAGCTTATGCCAGAATAAATGGGTTAGTCTTCAAGGTGCCACAAAACTCTTTGTTGTTGCTGCTGCAATAGACTAACACAACTCTCCTCCAGTAATTTTTTTAAAAAACCTTCAATATTTTTCATCCTTTTTTTAAAAAGAGCCTATTTAAACACTTTTTTTATTTTTTAGAAAATCTCAAATTGGCATTTTCAAGAAAAAGAACTTCAAAAAGAAGAAGAAGAAGGAATCTTCAGCTATTTCTCCTTCAGTGTTTCCCCACTTTAATTAATTTAAAATGAATGAAAAGTGCTTCATGCTCTAAGATCCTGGAACCGCCAGCATCAGCTGACACCAGCGCTCTCAGCCTCATCTTTAGCCTGAGCTGCGGGTAACTCTTGCCTTTGATGTCTTTTGAAGTGTTTGTGGCATAGGCTGAGGCACTCTACGTTGCAAAGCCAATGGGTTTTTTCCCCCTTCTAAAATATATGAGCACGAATCCTTGAGAAGGGGGAGGGGACTGCTTGCTTCCTAGCTGCAAAAGATGTGCTCTCGGTTGGAGGTCTCAAATGTAGACCAAGATGGTGATAGGATCATGGATGGGTCAAACCTTCCAGCCACCTAAACCAAGGAAGGGAAAGAACTAAAATGTACACAAATGTACCCTTAGGAACTTTGCTGGTCATCAAAACTCCCTGTTTTTGCATCTCTTGAGCATGAATCACCAAATGGACTTTTGTGAATTCACTATAGGCAATGCTTGCTAACTTCTCGGGGGCTCACAAATATCACATGAGGAAAGCCATCAGTCTTACTGAAATCCTTCAAATTCTCTTTGTTCTTTCCCCAACAGAAGTCAGTGAAGTCAGCTCAACATTTTGCTCTAGGCAAAATTCAGTGGCAGTTTTACATATGCTTTTGTCTACCTCCATGCTGGCATATTTTTTTTCGTCTTCCAAGGGCTTTTGTACTCTAGGGTGGCCAACTCTTGAAATCTAAAATTGCTAACTAGGTGGGTGTGCGATACTGGGGGTGGGAGCAGAAGGAACATGTCCCAAACAGGGTTTCCCAGCAGCCATTCTCAGGCACTATCCTGATCTATCACAACCCCATCACCAAGAGAAAGTTGATGAACCAAATGTAATGGAGACAAGTGGGCTGAGGGCTCCGCAGTTCTGAGTGCTGAGTTGATGTCAGGACCCTGGATAGGGACAATAGTGGTGATTTAGAATTCAGTAGCTAGAACTCAGGAACTCAGTTAGCATCCATGCAAGTGAGACAAAGAGCCTATCTACACAGTCCCTTGGAACATTTTAAATAGTATTTTAAAACGTTCCAAATAGGTGCGTTCTAAAACGTCTTAGGCCACATTAAGGAGTACTCACGTTACAGGAGAAAAATTCTTCAGTCTTCAAAGCGGTGTGTGTGGTCACACACTCTTCTGCCCCGTCTCTTTCTGTTTCGTTTTTACCATGAGTTTAGGGCCCACTTCCTCCTTAGTTCCTCTTTCAATCCCTAGCTTTCAATGAGTATAGGGCTAAGGATTGTGGGTGTTGTAGTTCACTCGCCCACTTCCTCCTTAGCCCCTCTTTCTTCCCCATCAATCAGCTGCTAAGCATTTGGGCACCGGTAAACAAAGCACTTCCCCCATGAATCACAAACGGTAAGGAAGAGCACATTACTTTACTTAAAAAGATTTATTAAAAGTGAAACCGTTGTATATAGCTGAAGTGAGTTTGGAAAAACCTCGGGTATACATCGTTCAAGGGAGTGCGTCACGTGGCCCAAAGAGTTTTCGTAACCCTTATAAAACGTTAAAAACCTAGCGTGTAGATCGGCTCAAAATGAACAAGCAGCCTCAATGCTGGTCTGGAGCAACAACTAGAGCTTTATGCTCTGATCTTGGGAGTCAAGTCTCGAGGCCCAGCCTCTGAGTGCTGGATCTGGATAGAGAAAGGACTGGTGCTTTTTGTACGAAGTCATTGGTTTCTTCTAGGCAATAGAGCTTCAGGGCACAGAGGTGTCTGGGGAAAAGATCCCCAGGCAAGGGCACTGCTGGACACTTAGAAGATTCCAGGGCCATGCCCTTAGCACAAAAATCTGGATGAGATCTGCATATGTGAATTTACATGCAAATTTTAAAATAATGACGTTGAAGTATTTCAATTTCACAGGAGGCAAAGTCCCAGCCAATATATTTCTTGTCCAAATAATCTCAAATAAAATAAATTATTCAATCAATTTTCACCCTGATTCCAAACCAATGGGGGTGGGGAAATCCTAAACTTGATTGCCATACAGCTTTGAGGTCGGATGAAAATTGCAGCTTGGGCAACCCAGCTGCAACCCTCCTTGAAAATTTCCCCCTGCATTGCAATGAAGCAGAGAAAATGAAAAACCTTCCGTCCACACTCAGAGCTCTGTGGAATAGATTTGGGGACAGCTTTAGCAATGCCACTGTCCTCAGCTTTTTTTTTTTTTTGTCCTCCAAGTGTGGTGTAGTGGCTAAAGTGTTCAACTGGGAGTCAGGAGATCCAGGTTCTAGTCCCCACTCAGCCACTGAAACCCACCGAATGACATTGGACCAGTCACAAACTCTCAGCCCAACCTACGAGGATAAAATGGAGAGGAGGAGGATTAGGTATGCTGCCTTGGGTTCCTTGGAGGAAAAAAGCAGGATATAAATGAAAATCAATCAATCAATCATAGTCCAGCAGCCACAGAGTACTCATTTGGAGCTGACTGATGGTTCATATCGTCTGGCAGAGGGAAATTTGAGTGAATCTCCACCTCCTTGGAAAAATCATGTTTGGAAGGTAAGAGGGATACCTAAGAACAAAAGAAGAGCCATGCTGGATCAGATCACAGGTCCATCTAGTCCAGCATATATTTCACAGTTATGCATTCTGATGGAATGGAAGATTTCCTGCAGCTCCTGAGTTTGGCAGGGTGCAGGACTGGTCATAAGAATGTGAGGGGGCCAAACCTACATCCTCCAAACTCAAAGATGTAATCCACCATATCTGCTGTGGCTCCTCCTCTATGGAAACTCTGATGCTTTGCAGAGAGCCTCCTTGGGACCTTCATGGTCCCATGTCAGTCATCAGCAACTGTACACTAGTTGCTGGGGGATATGGGCAGGAAGTTGTTGTTGCAGTCATGTTCTGCTTGTGGGTTACCTGTGGGCAGCTGGTTGGCCATGGGGTGAACAGAATGCTAGACAAGATGGACCCTTGTTCTGATCCAGCATGGCTCTTCTTATGTTTCCATGATTGAGGGGTGTGTGGGGTCAAGATCCTGGGCCTTTACACGTATAGGCCCAGCTCCAAAGTGTTTTTCCATGGGGAAGTGTCTTGGAGTGTCAGCCATTGTTTGTGTGCATGTGACTTAAGTAATGGTGCAATACAGCCCTTTTCGTTACAATATTTATATACCACTCCCTCTCTAAAATATATTCTGGGGCAGTGAACATGAGAAAAAAACACAGAGTAAAAATAAAATGATTTAAACAGCATATTAAAATTGTTCATTTTAAAACAAACTACCAATAAAAATTGTGACTAGTCAGTTGAGGAATGCTTCCTGGAAAAGAGCTGTTTTGACACCTGCCAGACCTCCTGAGGCAGGGAATTCCAAAGGAAGGGGGCCACCACATTGAAGGTTTTTTTCCTTGTGGATTCCAATCCAGTCATAGGTCCATGTGGAACCACCAGGAGCATTAATAAGAAAGAGAGAGGGGGGAGGAGAGAGAGAGAGAGAGAGAGAGAGAGAGAGAGAGAGAGAGAGAGAGATGTTACTCCAGTTTGTATCCAGAAGCCACTTAAATATTTGCTCACAACCTCAAGGATTGCCTATACAAAATAGTGGATGCCAAAATCTATGATAAGTAAGGTCCCATGGCAAGTGACTATAATGAGAAAAGGGGCACAAGATGGGTGGGAGTTTATTTTTTTAAAAAAAGAAATTACGAACAATCCCCAAAAGGAAAAAAGATAGAAGACAACAGAAGAAACCAATATGGCTCCACAAAAAGCTTAGAGCTGACCTGAAAACAAAAAAGCACACATATAGGAAAAGGAAGGAAGGGCAAGCTACAAAAGAAGAGTACAGACAGGTAGCACAGAAGTGCAGGTAGAGAATCAGGAAAGCTAAAGCTGAGAATGAGCTGATGCTAGCAAGGAATGCTAAAAGCAACAAAAAAGCTTTCTTCAGGTATGTGCATAGTAAAAGACCATGGTGGTTCAACTACTCAATGAAGATGGCAAATTGATAAGAGATGACAAAGAAAAGGCTGAAGTGCTCAATTCCTACTTTGGCTCAGTCTTCTCCCAATAGCAGGTCTATGACACCCCCACCCCCAAGCAAAAGTGAAGTACAAGCTGAAGGGGAAGGATTGCAGTTTGAGGTTGATTAACAAATTGTCAAGGAACAACTAAATTCTTTGAACGACTTCAAATCTCCAAGGCAAGATGAACTGCATCCTAAAGTAATAAAGGAGATGGAAGAAGAACCCTCAGAACCACTGTCTATTAAGCATTAACTTCAAATCCAAAATCATGGAAGATGGGTGAAGTGCCAGGAGACTGGAGAGGGCTAATGTTATCCCTATCATCAAAAAGGACAAAAAGGAGGAACCTGGGAAATACAGACCAGTTAATCTGACATAAATCCCTGGCAAATTTTTGGAGCAGATTATAAAGAAGTCAATTGGTAAGCAACTTGAAAACAATGCAGTGATTACTAGAAGTCAGCATGGATTTGTCAGGAACGAATCCTGCCAGACTAATCCAATGTCATTCTTTGATTGGGTAACCTCCCTTGTGGACTGTGGGAATGCTGTGGACATAATATATCTTGACTTCAACAAAGCCTTTGACAAAGTACCCCCATGATATTCTGATCAGCAAGCTAGCTAAAGGTGGACAAGATGGAACAACTATTAGGTGGATCCACAGTTGGCTATAGAATCAGGCTGAAAGAGTGCTTATCAATGGTACCTTTTCAAACTGGGGGGATGTAATGAGTGGAGTACTGCAGGGCTCAGTCCTGGGACTAATGCTATTCAACATTTTTATGAATGACTTGGATGAGGAGGTGCAGGGAATGCTTACCAAATTTGCAGATGACACAAAATTGGGTGGGATAGCTAATACCCTGGAAGACAGAAACAAACTTCAAAATGATCTTGATAGGCTGAAGTGATGGGCTGAAAACAACAGAACAAACTTTGATGGGGATAAATGCCAAGTTGTACACCTAGGAAAAAGAAACCAAATGCACAGTTTCAAGATGGGGGATACTTGGCTCAGCAATGCTACAAGCAAGAAGGATCTTGGAATTGTTGTAGATCACAAGCTGAATATGAGCCAACAGTGTGACATGGCTGCAAAAAAGCAAATGCTATTTTGGGCTGCATTAATAGAAGTATAGCTTCCAAATTGCATGAGGTACTAGTTCCCCTCTATTCAGGACTGGTTAGGCCTCATCTTGAGTATTGTGTCCAGTTCTGGGCACCACATTTCAAGAAAGATGCAGACAAGCTGGAGGGGGTTCAGAGGAGAGCAACAAGGAAGATCAGGGGTCTGGAAGCAAAGCCCTATGAGGAGATAGTGAAAGAACTGGCCATGTTTAGCCTTGAAAAGAGAAGACTGAGGGGAGACATGATAGCACTCTTCAAATATTTGAACGGTTGTCACACAGAAGATGGGCAGGATCTCTTCTCGATCATCCCAGAGTGCAGGACACTGAATAATGGGCTCAAGTTACAGGAAGCCATATTCCGGCTGGACGTTAGGAAAAACTTCCTGACTGTTAGAGCAGTACAACAATGGAACCAATTACCTAGGGAGGTAGTGGACTCTCCTACACCACTGAGCAGCGGGTTGGACTCAATGGCCTTTTAGGCCCCTTCCAACTCTACTATTCTATGATTCTATGATCTAAAACCACAAACAGTTAAGGAGAACTTCAAACTTGATTTAAAAAAACACAGCAAAATAAACAGCATATCAGACATCAGATGGAGACTTTCAGGAAATGTGTGAGGCATGGAAGTCAATAATGGAATGTATCTCAGGACTATCCAGTGTTCCAATAAATGTATTCTAACCAGTGTAAAAGCATTGAAATATAGTATAGCCTTGCAAAAGTGATCCTTATAGCTGTTCCCATAGTATATTGTACCTTTCTTATGCATTGAATATTTTTATAGGTGCCCTTTTAATATTGGGTTTATTTGCAAATATATAAGCAGAGTATAAATGGGAGGCAGTGTAAAAAAAAAAACTTATAAGGCATATCCCGAGACAGGCTTCCTTTCCTGTTTCTGTAGAAACCTCCGCATGTTCTTATAAGTCCAGTAAACAGCATATTACATGTGAAAAAGCCCAGATCTATCAATCTTTTAAACTACTAGGCAGGATTTGGAGCTCCATAGCCTACAAATCCAAATGTTTCTTTGAATTTGAATTATGTAAGTGAACAAGAGTATGTACCAGCTTTTTATTAGCATTATTAATTCTTATTGACTTATTTAGCCCACACACACATCAAAAAGTCAGAAATTACTGGCAAATAGTTTTATAAGAAAAGTGTAAAGAAGGAACTTAGTTGATGGATAATGCCCATAGTAGTGAGGAAGAAGGGACACCATGAGCCTTTCTACACATGCAGGATAAAACTTTGAAAACGTTTTGAAAACTGTATATGGAGTGTCTGGGCCCCAACAGTTCTCAAAACTGTTATAAACCATTTTAAAGCAGTAGTGTAGATAGGCTGCATGTTAGCCTACCTTCTCAAACTAGAGCTGTACCAATTTTTCCCACATTTCTCCCTGTTTTTCAATGTGCAGTCATCTCTCTGGCATTTCATAGACTCCTCAGCTTCCCACACTAATTAAAACTCAGGGGAAGACCTCAAGAAGTCATTCCTCCCGTAGGGCTGTATCATTCAGATCAGGAAGGGCAGGGAAGAACAATGGAGAGATGTATAATAGGAAGAAAACACACACACTGCACTCTTGGCCACTGCCAAATTTTCTCCACCTTTTTTGTGGTGGCCTCTTTTCTAGGTTGACCAGATAAAATCCAGGTCAGGGCTCATGTAACTTTAATAGTTGTAGAGAAAAGGGAATTTCCTGGTGAAATTCCCTCTTCATCACACCAGTTAAAGTTGCAGGGCCCTGCCTTCTTTTGTATATGGTCACTCTAGTATAGTGCCTGCACCTTTAACTGTTGTGATGAAGAGGGGAACAAATTGCATACAAATGACACTGGCTGAAATTCCCTTTTCTCTACAACTGTTAAAGTTACATGAGCCCTGACCTGGATTTTATCTGGTCAGCCTACCCTTTTTCACCCACGGGGCAGCACAGAGACACAAGGCACTAGGTATGAGACATGGCACTGGTTGCAAAATGGCAACCAGGCTGCCAACACTGTTGCCACTTGTAGTAGCAGTAAAACAAAATAAAACAAAAACCTGAGGGGGAAAAAGAAAGAAGCTGTGTTACAACCACTGCTTATGCTGAGCTCCACCGCCAAGAAACTATTTGAGACTTTCTCCTCCCCATGGAGAAATTTGGGGAAAATCATCCCCCAATGTCTCTTCCCATGAATAGGATGGAGAATTTCGAGAGACTATTTCTATCTCAACCACATTTATTAGGAAGTGACCACGATTTACTTCAGTACAACTTCTTTTCACATAAGCCTGTTTAGAAGAATTACAACTGAAAGCCAGCACTGTTCCAGCATCCCACTCAGTCATCTTTGCCTCGCAAAAGCAGGAATGAAACCCTTCTAAGCGATACGAACCTTGGAACGGAGGTTTGCCATGAATCGCTGCAGCGTTTGTTTACATGACTGCTTTCCAGTAAAAATCATTTTCATCAGGTCACAAAACAGAGGAAACGTGTTCTCTATTAGTGTGGGTGGAGGGGAGAGCCTACAAGCAAACTAAAAGTATCGGTGTAAAAAAGCTGTAATCAGATGTGAAATTTACTGGCCGCTGAATTAGCATCTAATTGCCAATATCCCATCTGATCTACAAATCCAATTAAGTCCAAATGCTTTAATTGTATCTGATTTTGTTCCAAAGGCTTAAATCCATGTGCACCGATTCAACTGGGTTGCCTCTGGATGACAGTTTCTGTCATATTTCCCTCTCTTTCAGACCATGTTGTGAGAACTACTCTATGTATGTTTAAATATATCTCCCTACCCTCCAACATTTGACAGGCAACTTTTGGGATGCCACAGGGATTCGAAACATGGATTTGCACATAAAACTTCAACATTTGAACCTGCCACTAAACATTATTAGTAAGACTGGACCAGAACCATCCCTACCATTAGGCAAGATGAGGCAGTAAGTAACCTCAGGTGGCAGATGTTGGAAAGTGGCAGCAAGGTGTTGCAGAAGAGAGTAGTGTGATTTCTGTCCTGCCCTGTACCTCCTAAGCGAGCCTGCTGCCTTCTGGTCTGGTGGAGGTCACTGTCCCATTGTCAGTTTTGAAGACGATTCAAGCTGCCAGTCCAGTCGGGTGCCATTTTGCCTCAGGCAGCAAAATGTCTTAGGCCATTGCTGGGCTGGACCGAAACAGATTGGGTTGAACCATTTCAGCTCTAAATATGAGGGGTGGTTTTTGGGAAATGCCCCCAAAATATTTGGGGGAGGGGGGCTTGAAAATTGAACTCGAGAGTGTGGGTGTTCCTTGGGGAGCTCAGCTGATACCCACCATTTCTTCCAGAAGGCATTGGTAGGGTGACCAGATAAAATCCAGATCAGGGCTCATGTAACTTTAACAGTTGTAGAGAAAAGGGAAGTTCAGCCAGTGTCATTTGTATGCAATTAGTTCCTGGTGAAATTCCCTCTTCATCACAACAGTTAAAGTTGCAGGGGCCTTGCCTTCTTTTGTATATGGTCACTCTAGTATAGTGCCTGCACCTTTAACTGTTGTGATGAAGAGGGAATTTCACCAGGAACTAATTGCATACAAATGACACTGGCTGAACTTCCCTTTTCTCTACAACTGTTACAGTTACATGAGCCCTGACCTGGATTTTATCTGGTCAGCCTAGGCATTGGCATTTGTGCTTCAACTTGCAACAGAACATGTCACTGGCACCATTGCCTTCTGGGAGGGGACATGGCTAACCAGCAAGGAGCTCTCCACAAGAGAGACAGAGTGTTTTGTGCTTTTAAAACTGGGATTTTTTTAAGTCATAGCAGACAACAAAACAAGGTGAGTCTTCTCCCTCACATCCACTCCCCACCCCCCAAAAAAATCAATGAATTTCCCCCACCACAAAAAAATAACCAAAATAACCAGCCCATTCTTCCATCCCCTTGCAGAGCAGTGAAACAGCCAGGACCATGTTGGTTCAGCACCAAAAATATGATAATTAGGAATGTCGGAGAAATCCACAACAGAACCAAAGGAGTTCAGATTTTATGAATATACATTTCCCCCATAGGCTAACATATGAAACATCACATTTTGGTGGAATTTGCGCATTTTTGCAAAATGTGCGCATTTTGTACAAATTTGGAAATTTTTAAAAGATCTGATCCTGCTGGGCAGATAATGGAATGAAAGGCATCTGGCAATCCATAAAAAACATGGAACAAATTTTGCACAATTCGTACATCCTAAGGCAATGCATATCTCTGTAAACTAAAAAGGCAGGACAGTCAGTCAGTATTGTTAGTCAGGGCTATGTATATTTCACAGTTCCTAGTTCAAAAAAGTAATACAGAGAGTTTCCTAAGCAACTCAGGTTTGGCTTTAAAAAGAAAGTGCATGTTGCTAGACCTAAAGGCTGGGATAATAAGTTTAAAGGTGTCCAGGTCATTTCCTGTGGGGGTAGGGACAGTTTTGCTCTCTCTCTCTCTCTCTCTCTCTCTATGCTATAGCCACTGGCAATGGTGACTCCACCTCTGAGAAGGCTGCTGGACAATTTCTCCTCCCCTTGGAAAAAAATGATGAAATGGTCTCCACAATTTCTCAAGAACTGAGAATTTTGAGAGGCCATTTGTGCAGAGCTATAGGTTGGAAGACCTGGTTCAATTTAACCTTCACCTGAGCCAGGTAAAGCCATTAGAAGGGCAGTTAGAGGGGTAGAAAAATTATCCCCTTCTGTTCATTTATTATTCCTGTATTCCACTCTGCTCCCCATGAATTCCAGTTTAACTAGAAAAAAAAATCTTCAATTATACCTGGAGTTGGAATAGGCAGACTTTGCTGCAGTGAGGCCATTAATTCAGAACTCCCCAAACCAGTGAAAAATTTAAATAATAATTTAGTGGTCATCCCTTAGGGATGGCATGGGGCTGTTTATTAACCCCAAATACTCCGGCTTTAACTGTTTTGTGATCTGCAAAAGTAGCCTTGTTTCTTCTTTAGTGTTGTTCCTCTAAAGCTTTCTAAGACGCCTTTACTCTAATGTCCTCATTTGAAATATATATACGCTCTCAAGTGTGTGTTTTGTTTTGTTTTTACCTTGGCTCCTGCCTGCGATCAAGTAGGTGTGTATTTTTATTATTATTATTTTACACTCAGGGCTCATTAACATTTCTTTCAGACTGTTGAGTAGCAAATAAAGCAGGAAGTGTCCCAGATGTTGGCAAGAAAAAATGGAATTATTCATTGCTTACTAATGTCAAATGCTAATGGGAGAAAAGTATCCTTGAAGAGAACCTTGACTAAAATTCATTAGAGGGAGATCAAATCACCATTTTAATTATGCATTTTTGAAAAAGTGTACTTATTAGAACCAATTCTGACCTGCCTTGCACCAGCTTTTGATATTATTGAGACTCCAATGACTTTGACAAAGTTGATTCCAGGGTGCAAAAAGTGAACCCCGAATCCAGAATAATCATAATCCATTTTACCAATTTCCTTTCTTTTAAGACTTGCTACTCTTCAATACAGAAAAGCCTAATTTTCCAACACATCACTTCATGCCAGATTCCCCATCCACAAGAAGCTAGAAATTAATTCACCTAGGGTTGGTTGGTGAATCAGGTCACATGATTCCTCCAAGGATTAGACAATGGTCATGGTCAGCTTGGTAGGTGGGCAAAAGAAATCCAGTCCCTTGAAACCTGGGCAGAGAACAGCAAGGGTTTTCTGACATATGGGCAGAACGTCACCTCCTGAATGTCTAGAAACAGAGACACTTATATACAACTTCCAGGCAATCAGCAAACCAATGTACAGTTTCCAGACAATCAGGATGCCAATGTACAACTCCCAGACAATCAGAACCTGAGACATAAAGGAAGGTTGTGTGAAAGATGATTGAATGAGGAAAGGCTTTAGCCTTTAGTCTGAAGGCTAGGGTGACCAAATAAAATCCATGTCAGGGCTCAGGTAACTTTAACAGTTGTAAAGAAAAGGGAATTCCAACCAGTGTCATTTGTATGCAATTAGTTCCTGGTGATATTCCCTCTTCATCACAACTGTTAAAGTTGCAGGGGCCCTGCCTTCTTTTGTGTATGGTCACTCTAATATAGTGCCTGCAACTTTAACTGTTGTGATGAAGAGGGGAAAAGTCGCTGTAAGTCTGAACCTCAGCAGGTGGTGATCACTGCATACCCCATAAGCACTGTGACCAAGTTTCAAGCCTCTAACTTTTAAAATACAGAAGTTATAGGCATTTTTCTTTTAAAATAGGGCTGCAAAAATATTGTTTTTTCACGATAATTATCATGAAGACAATACGGTTCACCTACAATATGAATGAAGACGATAATTTTTTTAGGTCGAAATGACGATAACGATAAACGACGATGTTTTTTGGCGTGCATACCCCTATTTTAAGTATGTCTGCTTTCTGGATGTTGGTGTGGATGTATTTTGGTAGGCCCAGTTTCTGAAGGTTTTCTGTATAGTTTTTTGATGTGATGCCGGTGACTAACGGAATAATTGTGACCTTTTCCTGATGCCATAGTTCTTTGACTTCCATGGCCAGTGGTGTATATTTGTCTCTCTTTTCTTCTTCCTTTCAACAACGTTTTTGTCATTCTGTATTGCTATGTCAATGAGGTATGTGTGTTTTTCTTTTTTTATCTATGACCATTATGTCTGGTCGGTTGCAGGGTATTGTCTTGTCTGTATGAATTGTTCTGTCCCAGTATATTTTATTATCTGCATTATCCAAGATTGTTTCAGGTGAGTATGTATAGTATGGTGTAGATTGTTTGATAAGGTTGAATTTGATGGCCTGTTGTTGGTGAATTATTTTTGCAGCTGTATTGTGTCTGTCTATATAGTCCATTCCTGCCAGAATTTTGCATCCTCCTGTTATGTGGTCTATTGTTTCTTGGAACTGATGGCATTTCATTATTGTTATTATTATTTATTCTGCCAAGCTTTAAACAGTTCTGTCTCCCTATTTTTTGCTGGATTGTTTCATCCTTATCTTTCTTTTGCTTATATGAAATAAATTTTAGTCATTTGAACTGTTCTTATTGTGCTTTATATATTTCATGATTGCATTTTGATAAGCCATTTTGAGTTCCTTTTATAAAGAAAAGTTGTTTTTTTAAATAATTAATTAATTAATCAATCAAATAATAACCAATACACATTCCTGCAAGGTAATTTGCCCCCAAATCACCAATCTTTCCTCCGACATCATGCAGTCTTGTGGAAGCACTGAGTGTTTTACAGTACACACCAAAGCTTCCATTTTCATAGCAAGGTGATATGCTGAATAGTGTGTGTGGGGACATTTTAAAATCAGGAGTTTTAAACCACTGCTAGCTAGTTCTAGAACAGATCCAGGGAGTCTCAAAGGGACACCTTTTCCCCAAGGCATGAATGCGTGATTAAATTAAATGTATTCCATAAATGATTTGATGACATGAAACTATTTTTTTAAAGAACAGATGGAGAAAGTTAATAAATATTTCATTTTCTAATATAAAATTCCCTTCCATATTCACCACAATTTCAGGAATACTTCGCTTTTGTAGATATCAATAAAGCCTGATGGATTTCATGTTTCTTCCTCATGGGTCTGCCCAGGCACCTCTCATGAGAATTATCTTTTGTACATGCTTGGGTTGTTTTATTGGATTGATGAAATGCAAAGGACTGTAAATCTTGCTCTGCTCCCAGATTCTTATCTTTTATTCTGCATGGCCCATAAGTGTCCATCTTGACATCAAACAGATTATGAAATGACAGAAGTTGTCCAAAGGCAGAATTCTAAAGCAAAATTGTCATTTGAGGATTGGAGGATGTACCAGTGTGAGCTTCGGAGATTATAATCATGTTATACCAGTGTTTTGTTATCTGCATTGGCTTCTGGAGCCTTCCCAAACCCAATTGAAAATTTTGGTTTTGACCTATAAAGCCCTAAGCAGCTTGATACTAGACAATCTGAAGGATCACCGCCTCCGAAATCTGAGGAGGTGATCCTTCAGATCCACAACTCTGAGATAATCCTCAGAGGTCCTTCTCAGGATATCCTTGCCCTGTAAAGTGTTGCAGATGGGTACCAAGAACAGGGCCTTCTCAGTGATGGTCCCCAAGCAGTGGAATGTGCTTCCCAGAGAGACTCACTTGACATCTATTTTGTGATCTTTTGGGCACCAGGCAAAGAACATTTCATTTCCCCAGGCCTTTTACACTCTTATTTATTTATTTATTTATTTATTTTTAAAAAACTAACATTTGTTCAAATTTGCCCTTGGTCTTGAGAGCTTTAGGGGTTATGCTGATTTTATTCCCTACTGTTGGAGGGGATTTATTGCTGCTTTGTATTTTATTGGTTATAGATGTGTCTTGTCGTTATCAGAACTTTATTATTGGACTGAAAATATTTTAAATAAATATGATACTCCAGGTTAGGAAATGAAAATATTTTTGTAATTTCAAATGTTAGATTACATCTATTCAGGGGGTGAGGAGGGGAGGAAACATAAGATGCTGCTTTTCTAAGAGCTTTTATTTCAACGCATGTCTCTCCCATATGCGAAAGCTTCAGAATGTTGAACTGCCAGAGCTTGGCTCGGCTATGCCCACCTTTTATGCAATAAATGTAATACATAGTGAGGCTTTTCATTTCCATGTTCAGGACCTAGAAATCCCAGTTCATGACTTGGAGCCTCTACCAATTTTTTTTTATATGATGCCACTCTTGGGCATTGCGCTTCCCACGCACCTTTCCCATAAAAGACACAACCATTATTTGCTCGTCACAGGGTGGCCAGGTGTCTTCTTTTGCAGACGCAGTCCTCTGTTTGAATGGCTGCCAGAGGACCACCCTGTATTTGAAGGCTTCCTCTATTTGAAGGACAGTCCGGTTCAATTCCAGTTTAAAGATGAAAAACCATAAGAACTATTGTCCATCAACAGACACACAGGTCACCTGGTCACAGTCTTTTTCATGTTGGGGAGATGTACGGTATTCCAATTTAAATTATAATAACTACTGCTACATTTGAAATATATATATATATATATCTTCATATGTAAATTGTATACAAATCACTGTCCTTTTTCATCCCCCTTTTTGGTGACTCAAATGTGGCCACCCTATGTATCTCTGGTTTGCCTCCATAACCCACGTGGAAGCCACAGGTTGTGTGCCCACAGAAAATGGTAGCCGTGAGAAATATCAATTTTTATCTTAGGACGAAAGCAGGGCCAGCTCTACCATTAGGCAGAGTGAGGCGGTCACCTCAAGCACCAGATGCTGGGAGGTTTTAGGCAACAGAGCTATGGGCATTGTGGCTTCTATTCGGTTGCTACCATCAGGCATGGTGGAAAATACTGTCCCATCATGAGTGTTGAAGAAAGGTTCAACTGCCAGTCCAGGCATCTTTTATACATGGAATGGGAAGGCCAACCTTTGAACAAACTATATGCTACAGCATAATGTTACATCAGTCTTTTGAACCGTGCTAGGGACAATTAGCATTGAAAACTGACCAGTACACCCTGCCTTGTGTGCATCAGAGGTGGACATACGGCAGGTGGAGATGTGCCGGTAGATTTCTGAGTGATTGGCAGTAGATCAGCAAGGATCTCAGACTCCCGATTGCTTAGCAAGCTCAACAACAAAGACTGTTTAACAAAATCAACCTTTCCCCATTATGACCAGGAGTTGATTTTTATGTGTAAGCACAGAAACCTCCATTCAGTTCTGGGACGAGAGAGAGAGAGACTTTATATACATTTTCCTGGGCTCAGAATGTTTTTATTCTCAAGTATATGTCTCTAGCACCTAGCTTTGGTTGTGACTCTCAGGGTAAAAGAAGAACCCAGCTAGATCCTGTAAGCTTTGAGTTTTCTCACATCTAGTGTGCAGTGTTTAGATTAGTAGCTGTTGACAGAACTGAAGGTGCTACCCAACAGGAAACACAGGTAACTTTATTGCACAAGACAAGCCTTGTCTGAACTGTACTCCGCCAACTAAGCCTCCTCATTTTGTTTCATCTGAAATCAGTGGGTCTACTCAAGTTCAAGAGTCAATACTGGCATCTGGATTTGCAAAAATGAAAGCATTATTTTGCCACCCCCACCCCCAAAACAGTACAAACAAACACATGTTTAAAAAATGCAAAGGATTTCTTCTTTTTTCATCTTCCCTGCATAACAGAATGCGTAAAATATTTAAAACGTGTGTTTAACAGTCTCCCTTTTATGTTAGTTACAGAAAGTTTTTTTTAAAAAATGTCTTTAATTAGCATCTACAAATAGAGCTAATAGTCTACATCATCCCAGCCAAATTTGATTGCGTTTAACAAGAAACAAGGTCAATTGGGACTTAATGCTGAATATTTATAACTTATGTTTAATATAAATATTGAAGACACAACCAGCTTTTCACCAGGCTCTGCCTTTAGGTACAACCTATATCCCATTGACGTCAACTGTACATGCACGCACATTTCATCTCAGTTTAAACTTCGGGCCAAGGATTATAAAAGTTGATTTGTAACAGCCTTCGCCAACCTTGTGCCCTCCTGAAATGTTGTGGCTACAAGTCCTGTCAGCTCCAGTCAGTGTGGCCATTGGGGTGTCTGGGGATGATGGGAGTCCATATTGAAGATGGCTGATCTGTAACTTCTTAATTTGTTCCTTTGCCATTTGATTAATGAGTAACTTCAGAAGCCTACTGGGACCAAATGCCCCATTTTCATGGTGGAGGGCAGGGCAGATACAACCCTCTTCATTATGCTCATAATGTATCCTGAGATACAGTTTATCCCCACAGAAACACCTATAGGAATGGAGGGCATAGTCGGCACCAGGGGTCGGCATAGTTGGGAATATGGCAACGTCCACATCCCAGCAGTTCTGCTCCATCTCTTCCTTGCTGTTGCGACCTGTTCACCTCCCCACTTGCCAGCAGCAAGAGGAGCCATCATTCCTATTTAGTTTGCCCTCTCCTTCTGGGCAGTGGTGCACATCGGGCCCAGAGGGAGAGGGCACATGAATGAGCAGTGCTGCCAAGAAGTGGGCCAAGAGATGAGCCCACTCAAGAAGGAAAGCCAAGCGTGGACATCTTGCTCGAGGGAGCTCACATTGCCCAAGCCCACATTGCCAGAGACCTTGGTCATTTGATTTACACCCGTTTTGAGAGTTGATAACCCAGTTTAAGTGCCTTTTGCACATAAACAGCCACATGGATTGTTCATATTAGATATGACTGCTATGGAGAGAGGGGTCCATCCACCACCGGAGCAGGCCCTGCAGCCCAGGTAGGTATTTGAACCAGGCCATTATACATTCCACCTCTCCACTCCAGAGTTCTAGGTGTTCTCTAATGCTCATATATAAAGAGCTTTACACATGTGAAGTCCCTATTTATTTCAGTGGATGGAAGGAACCAATCCATATAGTCATATATATATATATATATACTGTATCACAAGCATAGACCCACAGCCTCTGGTGAAATGAATAGGGATGCTGTGCTGAGGAGGAGAGTTCCCTGGCCACAATGGATTGAGATATAACACATGACAGGGTTTGTTGAGCAAGCCCATGATCTGGTAGATGGTTCAGAATTACATAATTCCATCTATGGTCGCCATATGTCTTACTATACAGAGGACAGTCCTAGGGTGGCTATATGGCCCGTTTTACAGAGAAGACCTACCAGAGAACTATCCTATATTTTGAAGGTGTCCTTTATTTGAAGGGCTGTGCAGTCCAGCTCTTATATCATATAGATTGACATTTTCTTAATAATAAAATGAGTATGAACCTGGAGCCAGTGGAGGCTGGTGGCTCCAATTTCAGTGAGTTGACTGGTTCTAGCTGAAACCCAGAATGGATTCACAGCCCCACTGAAATAAAAGACTCCAGCCTCCACTGGCTGATGCCATATTTCCCACCATGATTTTAGAGCACTTAAACATACCAATATTGATACAGATCCTGTCCACACTACTGAGATGTCAGGCCTCATTTCCAGATGACACCACAGCATTTTTGTAGGGCTTTTTACAGAGGTCCACTTCTTTTACTCCAGCTCCTTCAGGATAGTATGACCAACAAGGTAAAAGAGAAGTCCAGAAAGTGACACTAAGGGGACCCCAGCAACGGCGAACATGAAGGACCAGCCATAATAAACATTTACAGGAGTGTCATCTGGGCATCTTTCACTTCTTTCTAGGAGTATATATTTACGGAGATCAGCAGCAAATTCCTTCCACATCACAAACATAAATATGAGCAGGGCAAATAAACTTCCTGTTTGAGAAAAACAAAGAAAGAGATTATTTGTGATACTGCTTGTATAAAGTATCCTTGTGAGGCAGAAAAGTTCAATCCCCAAATGAAACTTGACATAAAATTATTTGTAATTGGCTTCGGTTTGCTGGGATGGTTTTGTCCAAATGCTCCCATTTCATTAAAGAGGCCATTCACTGACAAGATGGCTGCTTGGACTTCTTTACAAAAAAAGAAAAATGTTCCTCAAGGCTTTGGGGAGTTTTCATTGGCTTTTAAATATGTACGGAATTTGAGAGCTCGTGTACTGTAGTGGATAAGTTAAAGCTTCTGAGCCAGTTCCTAATTCAAATCTTGCTTCTGACATGAACTCACTTGGCGGCCTTCGCTATCTGTCCTTGACCCCACTATGTACAATTTGGGTTAATGATATTGACCTACATTACAGGGCTGTTAGAAGGATTATTGAGATGACATATATGGTGCTTTGTATATTGAAAACACGTTCATAAAAAATTGAAGGCTATACCCTGTCATGAGATTATATTTTCTTTCCATTACAGATAGGGTGACCAGATAAAATCCAGGTCAGGGCTCATGTAACTAACAGTTGTAGAGAAAAGGGGATTTCAGCTAGTGTCATTTGTATGCAATTAGTTCCTGGTGAAATTCCCTCTTCTTCACAACAGTTAAAGTTGCAGGGGCCCTGCCTTCTTTTGTATATGGTCACTCTAGTATAGTGCCTGCACCTTTAACTGTTGTGATGAAGAGGGAATTTCACCAGGAACTGATTGCATACAATGACACTGGCTGAAATTCCCTTTTCTCTACAACTGTTAAAGTTACATGAGCCCTGACCTGGATTTTATCTGGTCACCCTAAGTACAGATATCAAGTTATTTTCGTAGTTTCCCATACATACTCCCCATGCCTACTGTGGCATTCCTGCCTATTTGACATTAAGAATACCTTTTCAATAAGGCTTGCCCACAGCAGGTAACACTTTTCCCCACACACAGTAACTATACCACCAGGACTTTTACCTCTGGTCCAACTCCTTTACGTTGTGAAATGTGAGGACACATGGCTTTTATTCTGACCTGTATTATTCTCTCTATTACTTTACCCTGTTTGTATCCATGAGCAGAAGGTGTACGATTTTATAAAATAAAGAAAGTTCCCATGCGGGATGCATTTACTCCTACTGCCATGGCACTGAACAAATTGTGTGTGTGTATATATATATATATATATATACACACACACACACACACATCTAGCTATCTAGCTATACACACACACACACACACACACACACACACATATATATATATACACACACACACACCTATAAAGCTGATGAGTTAGGAACTTGAAATTTGGCATGCTGATAGGTCTGGCTGTACAATGTACCAGAAAATCTAAAAACACAAAATTTGGGGTTTAAAGTATTTTTAAAGAATTTAATAAAAAAAAGTAAGCTTATGCCTACAACCCCCAGCATGCCTTGGGTGAGAGGCCAGACTTAGCAGTCTTTGGCAGCCATTGTTAGTGCTTGGGCGAGTGACCACTGCATGCCTTTCACAACCCAGATTCCTAAGGTCAGTCTCAAATAGTCAACGCAATTCAACATAAAAGGAAACAACCCGCATAAATGGGCTGCGTCCATTTGCGGTGCATCCTCCCACCTATTGTGTGTGGTTTTAGAATCATAACTAGATACAACAGTGTGACTTTGAGAAGCCTAACTCTAAACATGCTCAAAGGCACCCCATCCTGATATTGTTGTTTTCTCAGAATCTGGGGGAAGTGTACACATGGCCTTCACCATTAAGAGGGAGGGAGGGGAGGCACTCTGCACATGCCCAGAAACAGGCCCAACAAAGGGGGCAAATGCCTGTGCCAGCCCGGGCCCTTCAGTACAGGCTTCCGATGTAGCACTTGATGAGCAAGAAATGCAGGCTGAGGCACTCCCAGCAGGAGTTGGCCAGAGCTCTGTGCATCCACTGATAGCTGCTTACCTCCTTGGCGATGCTACTCCTCGATGCTCTATCAAGGAGCAGCCTCAGCAAGGAGAGGAGGGAAATGCCTCTCAGAGGATGCGGGCAACTGCTGGAAACCAAAGGCATGCTGGGGGGTGTAGTACTGGCATATAGAGTGGCTGATTTTAAATAAAGCATGGTTTAGCAAACCAGGTCAGTATGTGCAAACCGGGTCTCTAGCTCTCAATCCTGTCTCAGCTCCCCCTGTCCTGATCTCTCACGAACTGTCTTTCAGGCTATCCACATTGCCCTTAAAACGGCTTATATTCTGTTTAAAAACGTGTTTTTTAAAGTCGTTTCATTACGTGGTAGGACACACTGAGCAGTACTTACGTTTCATAGCGACTGCTACCTCTGTCCTGAAAGCGTTCAGCGGTGTCACACAGGGTTATTTCTGTGTTTTGCAGGCTGCTTGAGTTACGGAGAGTGGGTGGGTCAAGCAGCCTGCAAAACAAAAACAACAGTAGAAGAGACCCAGAATTAACCCTGTGTAACATCAGTGAACAGGGAGGAAGCAGTCACTATGAAACGTAAGTACTGCTCAGTGTGTCCTATCACGTAATGAAACGACTTAAAAACCATGTTTTTAAACAGAATATAAGTTGTTTTAAAGGCAAAGTGGGTAGGCACTTTGTTCTCTCTCTACACAACTTTCTCCAACTGCCACTCACCCCACCCACCATTCCATTCTAGCCTCAGCTATCAGTCCTTCCTCCATTCATTCATCTGTTTCAATGGTGTACATAAAAATCATGAATTTTATTCAGTGATTCATGCATCTGTCTTGAAATGTTGTGGTTTGGTTATAACGGGATGGGGGGGGGGAACAGCATAAAAAATTCTCATCAAGTTAAAAGGTCTTGGAAAATAAGATAAAATTCCCTTGGCACTGGAAAGCCATTAATGCAGTCACTAGGCAAGCCTGCCTGGCAAAAAGAAATCCACAAGCAGGGTGCCACAACTAAGAAGGCCCGCTCTCCAGTTGTCTCCCACCACACCTCAGATGGTGTTCTGGGTTTGAAGGGAGAATGCCCGGGGCTGGCTGCCTTGGTCACTAGGTACCATCAGGAGTGGGAGGGAAAGAGGGTGCAGATCCGGCTCCGTCGCCGCTGGCAATGACCAAGCTAACCATCAGTCAGCCAGCAGTCGGCTCCTTCACAGCCAACTGCTACAGGCAGCAATTGCACAGTGCAGTCTGGACCAGCTGGCCAGACTTCACTTCCCGTGAGCCTTGGCGGCAGGACTCCCATTGGGCAAGTCGGGCACCGCTGTGAAAGGCATGCTGGGAGTTGTAGTTTTCATTTTCTGCAGGAACAAGGGAAATCATGGTGGAGGCTTCTTCCTCAGGCCCGAATAGGCCTGACAAAGAAGGGCAAGTGCCCAGGCCGGCCCAGGCGCTTCACTATAACCTCCTGCTGGAGCCCTTGGTGAATGAGCAGCACAGGCCAAGGCAGGCAGAGGTCTTTGACCCAGCTCCCCACGGAGGCTTCCTGACACCCGCCAAGAGCCCCAAGCAGAAGATGGTCAAGCCGGCCATGGAGAGCTGTGGCTTCAAGGTGGCACTGGCCTGTATCGTTTCAGAGAGAGAGAGACAGAGAGAGAGAGAGAGAATGAACTTACTTCAATTTAAAGTTACCTCTCAGACCCAGCACTGGCCTACCTTGCAGGGTTGTCGTGAGGGTAAGAGAGGGGAAAAAACAAATGAATTTAATTCATTTAAAAGTTAATTCACAGGCCTAGCACTGGCCTACTACTTTAAGATGATTACCTCGCAGACACATATCTTAGGGGGCCTGAGCAATGCCAGGTATATCAGCTAGCATATATATATATATATATATATATATATATATATATATATAATGGCAGATATGGAGCACCTAAAGAGTCAATATTAGCTTATTTTGAAGTCGCCCACTGGTTCCCAGGCCAGACGATGGGTCCCGCAATCCTGTGTATGGACCAATCTATACAGTTTACTTGTAGCACTGCTCTACAGAAATGCTTCGCATTAATTCAGCTTTGCTCAGCGGTATTAACCAAATTGCCCCATTTCTTTCTTTTTTTAAAATCGTCTCTGCCTCCATTCATTAAGGCCCAAGATTAACTCCAAGCTTTAGTCTCAATGTTGATTCTGGGGGGGGGGGGGGTAATTGCATGAGAACTGAACTATGCTGTGACACCTTTCTCCTTTAGATTCTCGCGACAATTGTCAAGGGGCTGCCTGCAAGACTCTCTGACTTCCGTCGTCTCACTCAAAGGGGGATTGCACCTTAATTTGGAGCAAATTGTTCACTAAACTCTGTGCCTTTTTTTCCTCGCTTCATAGCCTCGTGAAACCTCATTGGCTAATTGTAGAGACAAGTAGGTGAACTCCAGACTCTCTTTAGGATTACGGAACTCATCTATAATTTGCTAATTACAGGAAAAGTGAACTCTCAATCCCCTTCTCTCTCACCTTCTCACCTAGCAGAAGCTTCAAGATGCTAATAAAAAATAATGAGATGTTGAGATCTTCCCTGGCATTTCATAAGTGCAAATACGTTTGATATATGAGCACCTTATAACTGTCGCAGTATAGAAATCTCAACTTTTGGAGAATAATTTTGAATATAAAATGGGTGTTCTCTCTATAGATAATTTATTTTATTACCATTAAAAGGCATTGTGGAACTCCATGCTAGGAATGAAAGAATCCCTGAAAGCCGTGCTACTTGTTACATTCACCACATGAGAAGGTCTACCAAGGGTGGGTCAAGCATGATCGTAAAGCATCCTTGGGCAGCTGCCATGGCTCTACTACCCCAGAAGGACAGTCCTGACACCTACTCTGGGACTTCCAATCAGTGCCAGGCAGCTGGGTCTGGGAGCTGCCATCTTAATTTCTAATAACATCCCCCAATGTGGTGTTGCTCAAGGACATTGTGGGCTCACTGCCTGGTGCTAGCTGGAGCGCTCGGGGGGGGAGCACTAAAAGCCCCCCTCGATCTTAAAGCTGGTCTAGGCCAAGTGAGAGTTTGACCTGCTGAGAATCATAGGGTGCCTCTAAACGAGAGGTTTCTGCCTCCTTGACTGTGCGCTGAGGGGGAACCCTCTAAATGAGCAGTCGATAGGACTTCGCACTGGACTCACCTTTGTTTACATGCCAAAGCCACCAATGCGAAGACATGTCGAAGCAAATGCCTTTGCTGCGACTCTTAAAAGTCGCCATTTAGTGCGACCTTTTTAAAGTCAGAGCGGGCAGCCCAGGGAAAGGGGTTGGAGCAGCGAGCCATAAGCTCGCTGCACCGCCTCCGCTGTCCTTCCCCCATTCTTTATTTTTTTTTTAAGCACTTACCGGACAATAGGGGAACCGATGCTCCCAGCCGCCCCTCCAGCTGGCGCCGCGCCTAACCATGAGCGGCAGCATGGTCAGCACCAGGAAAAGCCCCCGTTGTGCCTCTTACAAGTAAGAGGCATCAATTTGCCCGCGTGACTCGGGAGCCGCTGGAAGCCACCAGGGCACAGCGCTCCTGACGTCGTCAAGATGAGCCCATAGAAACATAGAATAGTAGAGTTGGAAGGGGCCTATAAGGCCATCGAGTCCAACCCCCTGCTCAATGCAGGAATCCACCTTAAAGCACACCTGACAGATGGCTGTCCAGCTGCCCCTTGAATGCCTCTAGTGTTGGAGAGCCCATGACCTCCCTAGGTCATTGGTTCTATTGACTTATTGCTCTAACAGTCAGGAAGTTTTTCCTGATGTCCCGCCGGAATCTGGCTTCCTGTAACTTGAGCCCATTATTTCGTGTCCTGCATTCTGGATTGATCAAGAAGAGATCCTGGCCCTCCTCTGTGTGACAACCTTTCAAGTATTTGAAGAGTGCTATCATGTCTCCCCTCAATCTTCTATTGAAGGCTGCTCCACTAACAAGGAAAGCCAGACAGAGTAGACATCACAGGCACCACGGAGGAGGAGGCATTGCCTGTGTTTCTTCATCCCATATCTCCTTGCAGCTAATTTTCCTTCAGTGCTGGGAGGGGGAGCAAAGAAAATTAGCCACCTAACTGGCAATCTGCAGCCCTTAAACAATGGTGCAGTGGAGCCAGGTTCCCAGGGTTTCAGCCAGTAACTCTGCCACCTGCCTCAGAATTCATTGTTCCCTCTGGGCATAGCTGAAATGAACTATCCTAACAACAGTATCTAAACAGTATTTTCCTGTTGTATTGCAAAGACCCATTAGCTTTGCAAAAGATCTTAGCTCAGTGGAGGCAGGTGACTCTGTTTTAGATGGGGCTGTGATTCCATTCGGGGTTTCAGTCAGAACAGCCAGGACTCTAAAGGAGCTATCATTCAGTGCCTTAGATAGCACCTTTAGAGTATGGGCTGGTACTGGCTGAAATCCAGATTGGATCCACAACACCACTGAAATAGGAGCCACCATCTTCCACTGGTTGTAGCTCTATTTTATGCTAGCCTGGGGAATGCTGGGAATGATATTTATTTTCCCCATCTAAACATGAAAAAGCAAGGTCCTGCTATAGATCCAGCCCCTTGGCAGGTGGAAATTAGCCTTCGATGAACGGGTTCCCTTCTGGACAAAAGAAACAAACTAAATAATACAAGCAGCCCTTTCTGGCTAACCACCACATGTCAAACATGGTTAACACCTGGCAGCAAAACCGCTCCCTGTGTTCTTGCGTTTCATTCCATTGGAAGGCAGGTTGGCGAGCGACACAGCCCGTAACACAGCAGGGAGAAAAGTCTCTCACTGAAACAACTAGCGTTAAATATCAAACAGCTCCTATCTCCCGATATAACCTCCTCAGACGACATCAAGCGAGATGAGCTGGTTTTTCCTGAAAGGGTTCTCCGGAAGATCACCCGGCAAGATACGTTAAGGGAGCTGGCAGGCTACCAGGCTGATACTCTGAAAATCCAGTAAATAATTGCCAGCAGTTCTTCGAAAGAAAGAGCCTAATGAGATGATAAAATCTCCCCCCGCCGAAACCCTGCCAGTAATTGAAAAAGACGCTTTCCGCTGGCAGTGATGAAGTCAGCGTGCAGGCCTACCAACTTCTGTCACTTTGAACAAGAGTCCCCTGCCAAAGTTTGAGGCTCATCTCGCTATCCTCCTGCTTTGAAATCTCATCTCTCTGTTTTCTGGATATGTTCTGGACATCGGAGGCCACTTAGGCAATGACTTTTTTCCACACTTCAAGTTTAAGTTGCTTGATGAAAACCTTAAACATTCAAACCCAACTCTCCCCCCGCACCCACCCACAAACTTTGAAAACCCATGAAGATAACATCTGCTCTACCTGTGGGGTATATCTCAGACATGAGGTCTCATAAACCGGACTTGCAAAACCTTAAGCTACACTGCACACTATATTAAATATGCAACGTGTAGCAGATTGTCACCATTTTGTTTACCTTAGTGTAAGCACATGAGGGGCCGATCTGGATCAGGCCCACCATACACAGATAAGGGACGTTTAAACCTTCCCATTTATGTTTTCCCCCTCAAATTCCCCCTGCCCTTTGGTGGTGACTGAAAAACCTGAAGAAAACTCAACTGATGCCAAATAAATGTATTTTCCCCTTTTTTTTAGCCTAGGGAGGGGGGCTTGGGCATGTGGGTGGAAGTTTAAACCAGTCCAGATCCCCATATGCTTAAACGAAGGTAAGCAAAATAGAGAGGGCCAACTGCACACTTTGTACTTAACGCTGTGTGTAATTTAGACCCGAGAAACTTGCTATCTAGTTGATCCAGTTTTGCAAAGAATCTGAATTGATTGCTAAGTTGTCCTTTTGCCCACAAGTGAAGCGAAATCCAGAGAACAGACTGAAGTAGAGCCAAAATTTCTCAGAAATTTCTGAGGTTTTACTTTTTTCTCACCCCCTCCTCGCCCACCCCCCAGAAAAAGACGGCTGCTTTTGCAGAACTTTCTCCAAATGTTCTCTACCAATTTTTTTTGTGGCTGACGCTATCTTCCCCTCATGTTGTCCCAGAATGATGCTAAATCCAGGGCATTGTGAGGGATACAAAATGGTGGCCAGGGTGCCAACACAGTTGCTACTTGCCGTGGCAGCAACAACAACACAACCTGAAAAAAACAGTGCTATTGCCTCTCCTAATGGTGAATTCTACCCTTGAGAAACTATGGGAGAATTTCTCCTCCCTGTGAAAAACAATCCAGTGACATTATCTGCACTCAAATATGATGAAGAAATTTGAGATGCCATTTGCACATAGCTCTGATCTGAAAGCACCTGATGTAGTTCCAATGCTGCATGTAAACAACTGTTCTAGCCCTGTAATCTGTTTTAGGATAATGAAAATGCCTAAAGAGAGAGAGAGAGAGCTTGAGGGACCTTCCATCAATCTTCCAGAGTCAACTGTCACACAGCCCTTTAGTAAAGAAGCTAATAGGAAGCAATAATTGGGGCAAAAATAGTAAAGGGGAAGCTACTAACTAAAGGCACAGTAGCTCCCAAAACCCTCAACAGCTTTTAGCAAGCCAAACTGGACAGACCAGCACTGAAATAGCATTGCATTTTTAATGTCTCAAAGCAGGTTTGAAAAAAGGCAGAAAACACAGAAAATACAACAGGGTGGCAATGATATTCTCTGGATTCTGTTTTTAAAAAGTGAGTGAAGAAAGATGACAATACCAGACTAAGCTTCTAGTATGGGAGAATTTTTTGTTTTATAAGTTGTAAATTGCATCTCACTTTCTTCAGTGTTCCTTCCCTGCCTCCATAAATGCACCTATATAGTTTTTGGTATCATGAAGATTAAGTATTCACCATTTGGTTAAAAAAAAACAGGTGATAAGCCTTACTTTCCATTGCTCCTCAATGAAGTCAAAATTCTTGATAAATTCTTAGTGGCTACCAGTGACAGGCGTAAAACACCCATTATTTTCCAGAGGTGAAACAGCAAAGGTGTTGACCACATTTTTTCCCCTTTTTATGCAAAAGATACCTAGAATAATGCTAGGTGATCATGTACTTTTATTCTATAGTGGACTGCTTTTTTGTTATTTAACCCAGAAGACCTCTAAAGCTGGGTCTCCAAAGTGCTCAGAGCACTCTCTTCATGCCCGACAGCTCCCTGCCCCTCCTGCTTTTGATTTTATTTCTTAAGAACTTTTCATTATTGGTATTATTATTTAAATGACAGGCTGCCATGCTGCAAAGCCATCTTTATTTGGGTTTTTAAAAAAAGTGGTTCAGCATTTTGGAGCTCAGAACCCATCTCTGCCTGGTTACTCTTCCTTTTCATCTCACCAGTTTGCCTTTTTTTTTATGACTGGACACGCCCACCATGGCAGCCATTTTGTGAGAGCACCCTTGGCACTCTCAAAGGTGCCCTCTGACCCAAGAAGGTGACAGTGTAGTGTCACTCTGAAAGGGTCCTCTGGGTTAAACAAAGAAAAGAATTTAAAAAAGATGGCCACAGTTGCCATTGATATCAACAGGAGGGAAACTGATTAAGAAAGGAAAATACAAACCACAACAGGAAAGGAGGAGGAAAATGCCTCTCCTCTCTACCTTCCACCCTGCTGCTGTGAGCCCAGAAGGGCTTTGAATTTTTTGGATGGTCAGGCATCAGACCTACACATCCCAACCAGTTAGTGAGTTTTGCTCCTGAACTTCAATTCAAACCCCTTATCTCCCAAAATCCTGTAAATGGGGCAGTAAAATTGGAGGGGGGTATTTCAGACCATCCCTAGATAAGTTATTTTTAAGCATCAGGATATCATCTTAGAGCAGGGAGCTCTACCTCAGGGCATAGATGGTCAGCCTCCTGATTTCTTATCTTAGAACTTAATCCCTAGACAAATTCCCCTCTCTATAAATTACAAAATGTTGTCACCTTTCTAGAAGGAAAGATCACCAGGACAGAAAAGTTAATTAAGCGTGACCTGCCATCCATATTGGATGACAATGCTAGTTTTCCCTTCCGTTTGTCATTCCAGATCCTACGGCTGAGAGGGAAATAATTGCAGGAGCAAGGAGAAACGCATGCAGTTTCTGTTGACTCTTCTGAATGCTATAACCTGACATTTTTAATTTTTTTTATTTAGAATGAATGTCTTTTAAAAAGTGGGAATAAAAATAACCAGTGATGATCAATGTTACAGAATCTCTATTTAGAGATTGAGATGATGGTCCAGAATGATCTCATACAAAAATCTTTGAATAAATATTACTTGAGTGATAATAAGAACAGGTCTGAATTACAGGTAAACCTGGACGGGCTTATGACCTACCCCTTACCTTGTTTTATCTGAAGGTGTTACAACAGGGATAGGCAACCTGGTGCCTTCCAGAAGTTGCTGAACTCCCACTCCTATCAGCCCCAGCTAGCATAGCCAATTCTCAGGGATTATGGGAGTTGTAGTCCAAAACATCTGGGGGGCACCAGGTTGCCTGCCCCTATGATAGAGGGTTGGTTCACACCTGTTTATACGTTCATGATCACTGTACACTTCAATGTCTTCTAGGCCTTCAAATGAACATAAATAAGGAGTTGCACAGCAATGCAAGATCACAGCAGCAGGCCCTATTCCCAACTTATGCATCCATATTGAACTCTATCCCCCAAAGAGGTTCAGCACCTTGGATAGCTGCTAGAGGACTACCCTCTATTTTGAAGGTGTCCTCCATTTGCAGAGTTTCAAGATCAAGAACCTTCAGAAGGAGAGGTGAGCCTTGAAGTTTCCCATCAACAACACTTAGACAGCAGACCAAGCAAGGCACACAGGCCACCTGGGCACCATCTTCCACACTACAATGAGATGTACTGTATTTCTATTTAAATTATCATAATTATTAGAGATGGGCTCTCCTCCCCAGAAATATCTGGTAACTGCAAACATTCATGGAGCATTCAATCTTCCAGAGCAGAGATTGGTTGCTTCTAAACCCATCAAATAAAATCAGAGCAGAGCTTCTAACGTCTCCAAAATTATCCTTCTGTTTTGTGTGTGTGGCGTGTCTCATTGAAAACCTCCCAATAAGGAACATGGGATGATGGGGCCAAATAGTTTTGATAAGTGATAGTGACATCTGTGGCTAACCAATTAGGAATTGCCACAGCGCTCTCCCTCCCCGTTCTGTTCTCCTCCAATTGCAGTGTTTGGGGGAGGGAATGCCAATTAGTGAGATGGGGGGGTTGTTCGCAAAGTGAGATTTAGAGAGGGGAAAGAGAGAGAGAGAGAGAGAGAGAGATCTATGAGATCTGGTTATGCTGGCTGGGCTTCCAGTGCAGGGGAGTCCTCCTCCTCCTCCTCCAAGCTTGCATGTGGACTTGACTCGATTCGCTTCAATGCCCAACCCACGGGCCCCCCTCCCCCCTGCTTACCTTCCGTGGCCATCCGCTCCCGTCCACCGCTGGCCGCTACTGAGAGCAGGCTTCGCAGCCTGCCCCTAGGTAGCGCGCCAGGTCATCACCTGGCGCGCTACCTAGGGGCAGGCCGCGAAGCCTGTTCGCAGTAGTGGTCAGTGGCGGACGGGAGCAGACGTCCACAGAAAGTAAGCGGGCCGTGGGCCCCCCTCGCCCCTCCCCCCTCCCCCCTGCTTACCTTCGGGGGACATCCGCTCCCATCCGCCACTGACCGCTGTTGCAGGCTTCGCGGCCTGCTCCTGAGTAGCGCACCAGGTGATGTCCGCCAGCGGCGGAAGGGAGCGGACATCCCCGGAAAGTAAGCCCCCTGCCCCTGATGGAAGTGGACAGCCCCGCCAGCGAAGCCCCCCCCCCCCGCTGTCTGCTTCCATCGGCAGGCGCCCACTGGCGCCCACCAATGGAAGCAGTGGCGGACGCCAGCAGGCACCCGCCAATCCTCTGATCTATCCAATCTGGATCGGGACCTTTCCAGATCAGATCGGGTTGGATCGAACGATCCAGCGGTGAGATCGGAAATCAGATAATTGTATCTGAATTCCCCTGAATCGGATCCGGATCGTGGATCGGACCTGATCCAGTGCACACCCCTAGTTGTATCATTTTATTACTATATATTAAGTGTTATTGTGCTAAGCGCTTTTCCCGCTGCTTCATTTCCCTCTCCCTCGCCATACAGATCAAGGCACAAGAAGTGCTTGAGAGGACATTTGAGTTCAGACTTTAAAAATTCCCTATACATCACTGCATGCAGTGATCTTCTCCACAGTTGGCACATATAAAGCCCTCTTTAAATACTGTCACAGTGCCAATTTTCATGTGTTTGTCTTTAAAAGTGAGGGAGCTGTGCATTTCTGTTAATTTTCATTGATGAGAATGTACTGGTTAGCCGAAAATGGAGTCTTTTTTTCATTGAACTATCTGGCAGAGAGGAGAGAGGGACCCTCTCCAGAAATCGGGGTGGAGAAACGCCTCTACAAAGCTCTGGCTCAAATTTCAAGGCAGAGAAGTCCCACTTTGCACACCCCTAATAATTATGTCTAAATGGGTATCTATACCCATTGCCACAAGATGTAGTGATGGCCACCAATTTGGATGGCTTTAAAAGGAGAATAGACAAATTCATGGAGGAGAAGGCAATCAATGTCTTCTAGTCCTGATGGCTATATGCTAACTCGAGCATCCAAGGGAGTAAGCCTATATACACCAGTTGCTGGGGAACATGGGTACTTGAATGCTGCTTCTGGGTTCCTAGTCAGCAGCTGGTTGGCCACTGTGTAAACAGAATGCTAGACTAAATGGACCATTGGTCTGATCCAACATGGTTCTGCTTACATCCTTATACATATAAATTAGCATGTGTAATTTTTATGCAAATAGGTACCCTGTTGTTGTTTTGAGGGGTGCATGTCCCCTTTGGGGCAAATCACAAGTCTCCACCCTAGTCAAACTACATACCTTTCTTGATGATTAAATACCATCATTCATTATGGGAAGTCACTTTTTCTTTTCTTGCACATATTTGCATGCTCTTTCTCTTTCACACACTACACTACACTATACTTCACGGGACTTAGCTTCTGCTTTCCAGGTACCTATATGCCCAATTATCATGAATTGGCAGCTTACCAGCAGTCACAAGGAATCCGCCCCCCACTTTGTAGAATCGCGCGTTGACAAAGGGTATGCCACACACCAACACGAATCCTCCTACGAGGCCAATGGTGACAGCCAGCACAATGAAGGCCGTCCAGAAGCCCCTGTACACTGCACAATCAGAAAAGAAGAAAAGTGAGGGACAGACTGAATCAACCCACATCATCAGATCTGCTTTCAGAGGGTGTGAGAAAACCGGTTTGCATGTCATTCCAGATTTCACTGCCAACAGTTTGAAAATAATTATATATTTTTTAAAAAATGAGAGAGAAAGATAGAGAGGTGAATGAAATGAAGAAAACCCCACTGAGTTCAATGAGATTTACTCCCTGGTAAGTGAGCAGCCTTTCCCAACATGGCATCCCCCAGATGTGTTGCACTGGCTGGGAATTATGGGAGTTGTGGTCCAACACATCTGGAGGGCAGCAGGTCAGGAAGGCTAGGCTAGATCCTTGTCGCCCAGTGCAAGGCAATGTTTGTTTCCTCAGACATAAGGCTGGAGATGCCCATGCAATGGAGTAAGGTGATAGGAGTAGAATGAGCTGGATTACTTCATACAGTGTCAGTTCCAAGTTCTGGAAGGCTCTTGGGCAAGACATCTTCAGTGGGCCTCTTCCATCAGTGAGTCTGCCTTGCCACCACCATTGTCACCAGCTGCCATTGTTCTTTGTCCTGTTTCTCATCACAGAGATCCCGGGAGCAAACAGGCAGGGACATCCACTGCTTCTACTCACCGCCACTGTTGTCTGGGCCAGAGTGAGCAGCAGGTGAACAAGCAGGTTGCAATGGAGAAGAGGAGGAGCAAGTCCAGGGTGTTCTTGTCAGTGGGTCCCTGCTGGGGTGTTGGACCTTAGCACATGCCCACCCATGCTTACC
This sequence comes from Anniella stebbinsi, assembly GCA_029215795.1. Classification (NCBI taxonomy): domain Eukaryota; kingdom Metazoa; phylum Chordata; class Lepidosauria; order Squamata; family Anniellidae; genus Anniella; species Anniella stebbinsi. Next base: position 20,078,676 of record JARDYH010000001.1, read on the forward strand.
CTTGATGCTGGCCCCACTGTAGGCGGTGCAATTCTATTTCTAGCAGCAGTCCAGACATGGAGGGCGTTTGCTTAACCAAACTGCTGGCCACCACAGTGTGTCAATAGAGGAGCAGGGGCCTTCTCACTGTCCCCATCAGGCAGAGAGAGTTGTGGCCTGTTGCTACGATTCTGCTGTACACCAAACCCATTGACAGTGATCCTGGTATTAAGCATGCATTGCCGGTTCATCTCTTAACCTGGACATACCTGCAGTTGCATCATAGGAAGGATGCGGGTAAGGTCCAAGCGCAATAGGCATAGGGAAAAGGTAGCCATCCATGCAATGTTTTGGATGCCCTTGGCTGGCTGGGGAGAGAAAAAACAGAGAACTAGATTTTAGTCTGTTGTCTCTGTAGTAGGACAGCCGTAGGGAAAGTTGATCTATAAGGATGAGTGGGATACTGCCCCACCAGGCTACGGCTTCCTCCATCCATCCAACCATTCATCCATTTCATCCACATCAGTTCTTTGCCATCTTGGATAATAATATGATATTACGTGGGACTCCACGCATGCGCATTCAGCCCAAGGCCACCTACTTTGTAAAGTGCATGCCCAGACATTTGTTAAACACTTTCTGAAACTTTCTTTGATTGCTATGAAACTGTGGGCAGTATTCAACGGTGTCATTCCATTAGCACAGATGACACCACTCTTTCAGGAACTAGGTTCTGAACTATGCACAAGAAAAGAATCCAACTAAAGTTGCACAGTTGTGCAAGTGGCTGTGCATTCTGCTTGTGCAACCGGTTGTGCATTCCACTTGTGCAACCTGTTGCACAATGGCTTGAACAGCCAATTGCACAAGCGTAAATGGGCACAAGCGCTTGCGCGATGGAAAGATCCAACTAAGCTCCACTAGCGCTATTCAAGTATGTGGAACGACACCATTGGATGCTGCCCTATGTGAACTATAGAGCAGGCAGCACTATAAAGCCAAAAAGTTCTTTAATGTTTAGACTTGAATCTCTCATCAATAGCTATGGAAACGATGTGACTAACATACTGATTAAAGTAGTCTTTTAGCCCTCTTCACATATTGTATCACATACTCTGTCTCTCTGGACATTTCAATTTCTAAGTGGCTCTTACTCATGCCTGGTGCTAGGAACTATAATTCCCAGGAGGCAATATGATATAGCACATGGCCACAGCACCATCGGCACATCAGTTGTAAGTAACATTACGGTAGGGTGACCATATTTTGGAAACCAAAAAGGAGGACATCGTGGCCAGCACCCAAAGTGGCGTGCCCACCAACATGTCCACTCCTCTAGGGGGGCATGTCCAGCCCCAAGGGGGTGTGCCCATCCGAATATAGCCTTGGTCACATATCTGATTTTACAGCGCACAATTCAGACAAACCTGTTCTACACAACAGCTTAATGTTAAGAACACGTGAGACATTTAATTTATCTGAAATTAACTTTACTCACTCCTACTTTTGTAGCTTTTGCTGTACTTTGAAGCTTTTGCTATACCCTTTGTGATACAGTCTCCTTTCCCTCAAATATATTTTCTGACTGCAAATCCTTCACTGGATGACATAGTCTCACCTTTCCTAACATTTAACACTTTTTCTCCATCACCTTTCTCGTATCCATACTCACAGATTCAGCATACTGCTACCACTGAACAAATGAAGCAGTTGACAAGCGCAGAAAAATCTAGTACAACAAACTAGCAACCTAGCATTAAAAAGAGTATAAAATACTATTACCCTGAAAACATTAGCCATGGAACAAAATGGACTAAAGGCTTGTTGCAGTCACTTCTCACTAGCACCTCATTGATAAACTTCTGGTTTATCAATGAGAAACAAATCTAAAAATTTATCATACCTCTGGTTCATTAGCCGTGTAGCTGTTCATTAGCTGTTTTTACATTTTATGTTATGTTTTATGGTTTTAAATTTTGCATATTGACTTTTTAATGTTCAACCTTTTAATTTTTGTAAACCGCCCAGAGAGCTTCGGCTATGGGGCAGTATATAAATGTAATAAATCATCATCATTATCATCAGCATCAAGACCATGGTCAGTTACAATACAAAGAAAGGCCAAAATGGATGCCCATTATCACCATGCTAGACAAGGATCTTTCCCTCACTTTATTCAGGTATCTCCTGTATTATCCAAGTATCTCAGTGTGCAGAGAACAGAAATTCCAATCAGGGACCCAAAGTAAACTGCCCAAAGAAACCTCAGAAATAAGTCTCACTGATTTCAATAAAGCTTTCTCCGGGATAAATGAATGTAGGATTGCAGCCTCTTCACATTTGCTCACCTTAGTCTAGCAAATGCAAGCCCCTCCTGTCAAGGTCAACTATGCACTCACCAGAACCTGGTCTCGTGGATCATGCAACCAGCAGATACTCTCCAAAAAGATGCTTTCAGAGCCTAGGAAATCCAGACACACTCAAACAAATCAAGCCAAGCCACGCTATGCACTCATATTATTTTGCTGGGAGAGAACAATTCTGGGACAAGACAATACTTTGCAACCAACCAGATATAACAGTCATAAATAAAAAAAGAAAAGCACACCTACCTCATTGACATATCAATACCTAGTGATAAAAATGTTGCAGAAAAGGAAGAGGAAAAGAGCGGGAAATATACACCCCTGGCTATGGAAGTTAAAGAACTATGGCAACAGGAAAAAGTTACAATTATTCCGTTAGTCACATCAGTTACATCAAAAAAAATTTTGTTACAAAAAATACAGAAAACCTTCAGAAACTAGGCCTACCAAAATATATCCACACCAACATCCAGAAAACAGTCATGCTTAAAACATGTTCAATAGTCAGGAAATTTCTGAATCAGTAAAAGACAGAATGACTTCGCAAAGCCTGTCATGTTCATCTAGAAAAATGACCACAAGCAAGAAAAGAGAGATAATAATAATAACCTTGTTAATTTTTTAAAAGTTTTTTTGAAGGATAAAAAATTATCAGCAATTGTTACAAAATATACATCATGCCAATTATATCAAACAAATTGGAGAGGAAGATGAACTACTATCTTCTAGCACCAGCTAGAGACCCACTTCTTCTTTTGAGCTACGGAGCCAGTAGGTACATAAATAGCTCAAGCAAGTGAGCCAAACCACATACCACAGAGGATGGCTAAAAACAACTATCTATGTTGGGAAAGAATTTCCTTCATGACTCAAAATTCCTGATGACCCAGCAAAGGTTTTAGGAAATCTTGCTCGTATTGGCATAGGTCGAGATATTTTGCTGGTCAGAATTTTCATCAGTAGAACTCCAATGGAAACACCTTCTTGGGAGACTTGCCAGTGAGATACTATGGCAAAGCTAGAGTGACCAGATACAGTGCAATCCAAAACATGTCTACTCAGAAACAACTGCATTGAGCTCAACTGGACATACTTCAATTGGCTAACAAACTTTGGAAACAATTCTATGCATGTTTAGACAGAAAGAAGTCCTACAACTTCCGGAATTGCCCAGCCAGACAAGGGAGTTCCCCCCAAAAGATCTGACACATAAGGAAATGCTCCAATGCCTAGATAAAACAATTGTTCTGATGAAGAATATTATTTCTTTGATTTTAGGTAGTGCACACAGTTGTTGCAACAGTGTGCCTTATTAAAAGATGCATTCCCTCTACCATGAGGAAGGTGGAAGAGTATTCCATTAAAATGGTTCCGGCCATCCATGGGTTTTGTAAGTAGCAGTATTTTTTCAAAAAAGAAAAAGTTCACAGCTGGTGCAGTGTAATGCCTGTGAAACTGAGCAGCAAACCAGAATGCCCCTAGATTAGCTCTCACAACTTGTATGAACTCATGGCATGGCCTTAGGCAAACCACTATTTTTTCAGCCTCCACTCTGCAATACTGGCCTGCCATACAGGGTTGTTGTAATGATTATATTCTAATAATGTCATGCATATGATGCACTATGAACTATAAGTTTTTTATTTAAAAAATCAGCTGCCTGCTTAAGCTAAGCACCTTGGCTTAAGTTTTTGATAGATTTAAAAAGTTTTAGATCTATTGAAAGCCTAAACACTGCATCCCTACTTTTTTAAAAAAAAAAAATCAACCAATATAGATTTCATGACAATGACAAATAGCAGTTTGATTTAAACTCCTGGTAAGCATATAAAAACACAACCCACAGTCCAGTACTTCATGTATGCTCAGATGCTTACATGAAGCAACTATGCACATGGGGTCATTTTTAATTTCAATGAAGGGATCCAATTGGGGTGTTCAAAGGAAGGTGTATGTGGATCTAGTCCCTCCTTTGAAATGAATCAGTATGTTCTTGTAGGTAAGAATATTCCATGCCTATACTGGAGCATTTGGATGCATAAGCAAGCTTGAGACTCAGGCCTCCTCTATTCCTTCTCATGAAATTAATTTACCTTTAATACTAAAAGCTGTGCATTTTTTTTCTTGTTGCCTCTATTTTGAACACAAAAGGAAAAAGCTTTGATATAAGCAGCACAAACCTATGCATATTTATTCAGAAGTAAGTTGCATAACAGGAAGGACAGGGCTCCTGTATCTTTAACAGTGGTGAAGAAAAGGGAATTTCAGCAGGTGTCATTTGCATGCAACTAAACAAACAGGAGGCAGTGGTTGACAATATTATACAAGAACACAGGTGAATACACTTAACCACCTGAATAAACAATAGGACCAGCAATACTACGTTTAACAATATTTATATTTGTGTATTAGTGCAGTTTATACCCACTTCAAATATTTCAAATCCAGGGACATTGCCATGGCCTTGTATGTGGGGACAAAGCCTCCACCTGAAACCATTTGAAAGTACAGCGTTCATTTCCAAACTCGTGGTCGCAGCTGGATTAAGCAATTTCTGAAGAAGCACAGAGAAACAGATGTATGATACCAGATTTCTGTTAAAAAGTTTGCTGATAGAACTTGGAAAGAATTATACACTAATGGAAGAAAACATTACAGATTCATTGTAATATTATTGAAAAAAATATTTGTGTACTGTATTTATGACTAGTATACTATGCTGTTTTAATTGTGGAGTTTGTTAATTTTGTGTGGCATTCTGAAGCATGAATTGTGAAAAAAGTTTGATTAATAATATAATGTGCTTGAAATATTTGAAGTGGGTATAAACTGCACTAATACACAAATATAAATATTGTTAAATGTAGTATTGCTGGTCCTATTGTTTATTCAGGTGGTTGAGTGTATTCACCTGTGTCATTTGAATGCATGCAGTACCTGGAGAAATACCCTCTTCATCACAACACTGAAAAGCTGAAGGAGCCCTGCTTTCTTTTGCATCTGGTCACACTAGCTAAAGAGGGCAGGGCTCTTGCAGTAACACACTGGTAATGCTTATACCTAACAATCATCAGATTCTTACATCCTCTGTGACTATAAACCTGTACAAAAAGCACTTAAATTGGAAATAACACCTACATTCAATTCAAATTATTCATTTCAAACTCTATATTTCAGACTATATATAAGTGAGAAAGGGGGGGGGGAGGATTTTGTGCAGCAAAAACAGCCTACAACTTCCAGCATGCACTGCCTGGAAGGCTGCACTTACCGGAGCCAAGGAACAGCCAGCACTTGTGGCCAGCACAGACAGCAGCATGAATGCCTGCTGGCATGATGCAGGAGGGGCAGTCCATGGAGGTGTCGCTGGCACCACACATTTCCCAAAAGCCCCGCAGATGCCTGATTCCCCAGAGAACTCTCCGAGTCCTAGACTTCTGTAAATACAGCCCCTCCAGGCACTGCATGCTGGGAGTTGTAGGCTGTTCACTGCCTGCTTCCCCAGAAAGCTCTGTATGATGAACAGCCTACAACTCCCTGCATGCTGCACGTTAGGAGCAGGTGAGAGATGGCGTGGGGGGGGGGGGCTTCTCCTGGCCTCCGGAACCCCCCCCACCGCTCCTGCCCCTGCATCGCTGGACTTTAGAAAGGGCCTCACAAAGTGCTTGTTTGGTCGGATGTCATAGGGAAGGGTTTTTTTTCTTCCACTCAAATGGCGGCTGCCATTTGAGTGGAAGAAAAAAACTCTTCCCTATGGCATCTGACCAAACAAGCACTTTGTGAGGGCCCATTTTGGGGGTGCGCTAGGGATGGTGCTGGGAGCTTGTGAGAGAGGGAGGGGGCTTCTCCGGACCTCCAAAAAAGCACCCCCCCCGCCCCTGCATCGCGGGGCTTAGAAAGGCCTCAGAAAGGGCCTGTTTGGGTGGATGTGAGGGAAGCCTTTTTTCTCTTCCTCTGGGGGGGGCGTGAGGGGGTGCAAGGACGCGCAAGGGGGGGCAGGAGGTACAAGGGAAGGCCTCCGGAAAACTCCCACCGGCGCATCGCAGGGCCTGTTGGGCAGATGCCACCGGTAGCCCCTTGCCTTGCCTTGTCTCATGCTGCTGCTGTCTGCCGGATTGGCCGGGGGAGGGGCTGGAAGTCGCATTTTGGACGCGCCAAAATGCAATTTCCTGCCCTTCCCCCAGGCTGATCCGGGGCTTCTCCTTGGTGTCCGTCCACCGAGGGTAGTGGACGGACGCCCCAGCAGGTAAGTCCCTCGCGCGGCCCCCCCACACCCGCGCGGCCCCCCACCCATGCGGCCCCCCCGCACAGCCCCCCCACACGGCCCCCCTGCGCCCCCCCGCGCCGCACCGCCCCCACGCCGCGCCGCCCCCTCGTCGCCCGCCCCCGCGCTCCTTACCGGCTGGGGCGTCCATCTGCTTCTCTCTGTGCTCGGAAACTACTGAGAAACAGGCTTCCTGGCCTGTCTCTCAGTAGCGTGCCGAGTGATGACGTCATCACCCAGCGCGCTACTGAGGGACAGGCCGCGAAGCCTGTTTCTCAGTAGATTCCGAGCACCAGAGGGAAGCGGACACCCCAGCCGGTAAGTGCCTCGCGCCGCCAGCCTCCCGCCACCACCGTGTGACCCCCTGCCGCCCCGGTTTGCCCCCGCCGCCCCTCGGCTCGCCCCAGGGCCATCTGGTCACCGTTTTGGGGGGCTAAATTTCCGGATTTGGCCCCCCAAAACGGTTTTTCCGCCCGGATGCGGATTTGCTCCCCATTTCCTGGACATGTCCGGGCAGATCCGGGCGTCTGGTCACCCTACTACGGGCCAGGAAAGAACTCCCGGAAGAGTTTTCCGCACACTCGCCAAGAAAACTTGTAATCACTGAGCACATTCTGAATGGAGCTGAGGGGAGTTCACCCATCGCTAGGTATTACTTGCCTGTGTGAAACATCAAGCACCACAGGCAGAACTTGCTCCTTAGTAGCGCAAGATAATAAATTATGCTGCACAAGCAAAGATGAGCAATAGTTGCTTAATTGCACAATTTAAAGGGGTTAGAAAATCTAGCTGTTCCCAATAGAAAACGTAAGTTGCTGTGGCACAGAAGGATGACTTTTAAGCACAAAGTGCCTAGGAAATCACAATCCCCCCTATTTCTGATGTTCCAGCTAAGAGTCCTATTGCTTACATAGCAAAAATGACAACAATCTCTCTCTCTCTCTCTCTCTCTCTCACACACACACACACACACACACATAGAATCAAAGAATAGTAGAGTTGGAAGGGGCCTATAAGGCCATTGAGTCCAACCCCCTGCTCAATGAAGGAAGCCACCTTAAAGCACCCCTGACAGACGGCTGTCCAGCTTCCTCTTGAAGACCTCTAGTGTTGGAGAGCCCACAACCTCCCTAAGTCATTGGTTCCATTGTTGTACTGCTCTAACAGTCAGGAAGTTTTTCCTGATGTCCCGCCGGAATCTGGCTTCCTGTAACTTGTGCCCATTATTCCATGTCCTGCACTCTGGGAAGCTTAAGGTTTGCTGAACAACAACAGTAACAAAGTCTTCAAAACCACCCAATGAGGACTGTGCTTGCTCAGGGGCCACTGAATGTTAATGACTGTTGGGGTCGGGGGGGAATGGAATGGAATAGAATGGAATGGAATGACCAAAATGCTAAACAGAAGCATTTCATACTGCAACTTTTTGTTGCAGGTCCCACTTGTTTGTTCTAAAGCTGATGTAGTAGAAGTTATTGTACTCCACTGTGTTCCTTCCTTCCTCCCTCCCTCCCTCCTTCTCTATCAGCTATCATGTCAGCTGTTGACTAGATTTACCCTATTTTGGCTCCTACTTGCCTTTTTGTATTTTTTATTATCGTTATTTCTGCAGTGGTTACCAATGACATGATTCCTAGGAAGTGGAGGGACCGTTACTGAAGAGGTGTGCCATCAATATTAATGCCACCAAGGCTTATCATGATGAACAGTAATAGGATGAATGTTAAACAAATTAATTAATGATTATCCACTTTACTTTAAAATGTTTCCCACAGAATGGGGGCACTTTATAATAAATGGACATTCGTCCATGCTAAGTGACTAATGAAATTTCTACTGCATTAATTATTGCATCCGCAAAAAGCAGCAAAATGAATTTGCTGCGATCGGTCTCATTAATGCAGACACCAAAAGTAATAAAAGATCTGCTGGTTATCAAGTCTATCTTGTGTTATGGGAACGCATTTCAGGCGATGTTTAATTTGATCATTTAACTTAAGGTAATATCCTGTTATACAATGTATTACAATAATTAGGGCTGGATGGCTTCCATTATTATATTAATGCTGCAATCCCGAATTATCGGTACTTTATCAACTCATGCTGGAAATACACGATAAGGAAAACCATTAGAAGACTTAAGCTGAAATTGTAGGCACATATGCTTGGAAGTAAGGCTCATATAGGATCAGAAGTCAGAATAGAACCATGATATCTGTGAAATTTTTAGAACCAGAAACATCTTATTGTTTTCATTATGCTTTAATATGCAGGCAGTACAGCCTAAATTGGAATCAGTTTAGTATCGATTGTGGGACGTTCAGGACTCACAGACGAAGGGTCAAAACGATCATTACTTTAAAAGTGTGTGTAGCAGGTATGTCTTTTTTCCCCCATTTTTACTCCAGAGTAGGCACCAGGCCTCTCTCTCTCTCTCTCTCTCTCTCTGTGTGTGTGTGTGTGTGTGTGTGTGTGTGTGAAGTGCAAGCTATAAAAAAGGTCAGAAGTCTTCTGCATTGGTCTGTGGACCACAGGTTATTTCAGAACTGCATTCAGAAAGGTTATGTAGAAAGGTTGCAGCAGAGCAGTTAAGAATCTCTGCACTTGAGTTCTGCATGTGCTTTGATTTAGAACAAACAAAACAAAAGTGTATGAAGTGGCGCATCGAGACTGAAGTGGTCAAGGGGGCGGGAGCTTGACAATGTCTAAAACGGCTCATTCATCATTTCCTCTACCAGCGAACTTGGGTGGTGAGTACCCGTAGGGCTACAGCCTTAGTGGGGCCAATGAGAAACACAAGGGCCCTGCCTTCTTTTGTATATGGTCACTCTAGTATAGTGCCTGCAACTTTAACTGTTGTGATGAAGAGGGAATATCACCAGGAACTAATTGCTTACAAATGACACTGGCTGAAATTCCCTTATCTCTACAACTGTTAAAGTTACATGAGCCCTGTCCTCCTTTTCATATGGTCAGCCTAAAGGCTTCTACCCTACCTTCTCCCCCACCCCTCTTTCTCTCTCTCTTTTTCTGACTTGTGTGTACCTGCATTGTATATGCAAGAAAATTTGTGTATAAAACTGTTTGCTTTCTTCACTGAAGAAGGGCATGGTCTCATTTATTGTATCAAGATAGCCTGTGTGCATGTGGGACTGGTAAATGCTCATTCTATCTTGCCATTTTGTTTTCGTTTCCACAGCTAATTGCTGTTCTTCTAAAAGGAGTCATTTGGTCTTCGATACTGGTCATACTTCTTCCCCTGATCCACTGGACTGCAAAGGCACAGATTCAAACTCATTTTAGCCCACCAGGTTAACACTCACTAAACCAGAAGTTCCAAATGGTCTCCTTGTAATCTTCACCAAAGAACCAGCACCGCCAAAAGAAACCTTCATGGTGAAATGTAAGAATCTCTTTGTTGTCATCTTTCCAGTCTCCCCTTCCATACTATAAAAAAGAGAAATCCAGACGTGTCTCATTATCATTCAGTCTAGCACAGCAGTTACATTAGATCTATTATATAATATATTACATTTATAAGTGGATGGTGTTAAAACTGAGTTTGTGGCACAGGGATCTCTGTTTTTTCTTCTCCTGTTGGAAAAGTCAATAAGATGCCAAAGAAACTGGAGACGGAAAGGGTTGAGAAGGTTCTCAAAGAAACCCACATTTACTCAGCCAATTTTGTCTGCAGTTGCTACCCAGGTGGAATTTTACAGGCCAGGTCAATATTTGCCCTCTTATAGGGTGACCAGACAAAATCCAGGTCAGGGCTCATGTAACTTTAACAGTTGTAGAGAAAAGGGGATTTCAGCCAATGTCATTTGTATGCAATTAGTTCCTGGTGAAATTCCCTCTTCATCAGAACAGTTAAAGTCGCAGGGGCCTGCCTTCTTTTGTATATGGTCACTCTAGTATAGTGCCTGCAAGTTTAACTGTTGTGATGAAGAGGGAATTTCACCAGGAACTAATTGCATACAAATGACACTGGCTGAAATTCCCTTTTCTCTACAACTGTTAAAGTTACATGAGCCCTGACCTGGATTTTATCTGGTCACCCTACCCTCTTACAACCCAATTCTATACATGCTTACTTTGTAAGTAATGCCCAGTGTGTGCCTTACTTCCCAGGTAAATGTGGACAGGATTGCAGCCTTAACCAATTGCCAGAATTGGATTATTCAAAGTCAGAAGAGGGAAGAAAAGACATTTTTTTTAGTAAGGCTGTCATCCATTTAAAGAAATTTGAATTTTAGTTTATCAGTCCATTAAATCTGCATGTGAGAAAAGAAAGAAAAAGGAAAGCATACTGCCTTGTTTCTGTTTTTTAGATAGCAGCCACTGATTATAGTCTGTTTAAGAATTAACTGAATCTGAATATATCACAGGGGCATACACAATTACTTCTTATTTGACATGAACACTCACAACCTCCTAATTTTCCTCTGATTCCCAAGGGTTGTTAGAGGTGGTTACCTCCTCCGCGTAATGGGTGCTGTTCTCAGGTTCAAATCCTCCGCATTTCTCTGTCGCAAGCAGCCAATAATCTGTCCCAAATGCAATCAGGAAGAGAAGGACACCCAGGACTCCAAGAATCCCTGCTAAAAAGGCAGCTATTTTGATCTTCATGGTGGAAAGACAAGGAAGGGGGGAAAAGGAAGGAGGGGGGTTGAAACTGAGGAAAGGAGTCAAGAAGGAAACACTCTGGTTTCTGGAGAGAGACAGAGAGACACGGGAGGGGCACATGAAGAGAAGCATCTCTATTTTAAGAAAACAGATTGGCATCATTTCAGGACTGGTGTTCATTTCATAGGGCGGTAAGGAGAGGGCTATGAAAAGCAGATGACCTGTGGCCGCCAAGCAGCTGAGGCATTAAAGCAGGGCTATGTATGTCTCCTGCTTTCTGCAGCAAGATAATGGAATTCCTCTGTCAAGGGCAGCCTCATTCTGAGACCTGCATCTATTATGCAAATGATGCTGCTGTGTGTGTGTGTGTAGATCAGCCCAACCCGGTGCCCTTCAGATGTGTTAGATTGCAACTCCCAGCATCCGCAGCCAGATACAGGAGTCGTACTCCAACATATCTGGAGGACACAAAGTTGGGGAAGGCTGGCATAGATTCAGAGGAGTGATTCAACCTGTAATCAAGGGTCCCAACTGCGTAAAACAGGAGCAGGCAAAAGGTAGATCAGGAGCATCCTCAAGCAATCCTTTGATCACACGCTAGCTCCTGCCCACGTACAGACGTTTGCACGTCATTAGACGATGACGTCCACCTCCCTCTCCTTCAGCTCGGTTTCTGTCACAAAATAGAGCCCTTTTAATCCGACTATTTTTTAAAAAAAATGGAATGTGGCGTGATCTCCTGATGCGTGCAGGAAAAGCGACGTGATAAAAACAGCCCCTGAATGGGCCGTGTGGGCATTGTTTACTTCCTCTTTCCTCTCCAGGAGAAAAGAGGAAGTAATGAAGGACAGAAGCGGGGATGGAGAAGTGAGAGTAAGAAAACATGATTTCCCCCCATTTGATGACACTCTAGGTTCTGCAGGCAGATCTCTGGACAATGTGCAATAGATCCTAGCGGATTTCTGACCAGCAATGGTTTAACAACAGCAGAAACAAAAGGCCTCCCCCCCACAACCTCTCTTAAATTAGGCAGCTAAAACTAAGGAAGCTGGATGGAAAACAGGTAGGTTTGATGGTATCTGGGAAAGGATTTGAGTGTGAGCTCCAGTTCTGGTACAGAAAATTAATTCCTACGTCCACATTCTGGAGCCGCCATTTTGTACCTGACTCCAGTTGGTGATCCTCAGAGTTGGAGTGAAAAACAAACTAGGTCCTGCAAGGTTAAAGCCTGCTCACCCTCTGGCCTAGAACACCTATGCCCAAGCAGCAGCTAATGTGCAGGTTTTTGTCTTTAGATGTCTCTCTCAATGCACAGATATCAGGAACAGAGGTAGCCTAGCTGTCCTATGTTGGTCTGGGTGGAGATGTAAAATTACCAGAAATATTGAAGCCAGGGGAAAAAATTGAAATGTTTAGGGGGGAAAAAATTAAAAATGCAATATTAGCACTTTTTACAGATTGGCAGTCACTTTGTTTCTTTAGGAACATAAAATGTAATTATGTACAAGTTGGTTTGACATAAAATTATCACATTTGCTATACTAAAAGTACAGTGTATTCAAACAATTATTAGAAATTGTATTTACTTTTTGTAACAAATGGAGCTACAAGCTCCTGAACTGTAAGGAACCTCTTTGGTTTTGCCAGTTTATGAGGAGCAGGCAAAAACTATTTTAAAAAAACCAGAAGAAACCATCAATATTAGTAATAAAGAAAATTATTTATGTCTCCTCTAGACCTCCACAGTGTCAAGCAGACATAAATCACCCATCCGCAGAAAAAGTTTTTAGAAATTATTTGGAGAAGTGAATATACGAACACCTTGTCTTAAACATTTTATTCATCATGCTAAAAATTAACATTCCATAATCCATTTTTTTTTTTCAATTTTTTGGGAAAAAAACAAAAAAGGCTTCGGGGAAAAAATGTTTTTTTCCTGATTTTTTCCAGTTTTTTTGTGGGGGGCCTTCACATCTCTAGGTCTGGAGCCAACGGAACTGACACACCTAGGGTGGCCATATGTCCTCCTTTACAAAGGACACCCCTCTATTAAAAAGCCTGCCAGGAGATACTCTTTTAGGGTAACCATATGACAGGAAAAAGGCAGATTTGTCAGGATTTTTGGTAATAAATCTGGGAAGGGAGGGAATTATGAAATTTGATTTTAAAATTCAGATTTTTCCCATCCTCCCCAGCCAAAGGACAGCTCTACTTTAATGAGAATTAACAAAAACACTTACAGCTCCACCATTTTTAAGAATAAAAAGATGAAACTTGGCTGCATGATAGCTTTAAGGAAGGGCTTTAGCCATGCCGAATTTGAAGCAGATCTGTTCATCCATTGATTTTTTTTTGGGGGGGGGGTTAAGTTTGAGGTTTTAAAATATTTGTTTTTTAAAAAATGGTCATTTTTAAAGGTAAAGAGATGAAATTTAGCACCATGATAGCTCTCGGATGGAGCTTTAGCCTTGCCAAGTTTGAAGCAAATCTGTTCATCCGCTGATTTTTAGGGATTTTTTTAAAGTTTGAGGTTTTAAAATATTTTTTTGTTTTAAAAAACTGTCGTTTTTAAAGATAAAGAAATGAATCCTGGCACCGTGATAGATCCCAGGTAGGTTTGTAAAGTTTGAGATTTTTAAATTATTATTTTTTAAAAAACCGTTGGAGCCATATCCTTCAAACTCAGGTTGTGAAATCTCCTCTTTAGGGTATTGCACCTTTAGAATTTTCAGCCCTTGGCATCAAGGGAATCTTACGTTTTTAGCTAAGAAGTGCTGGGCAAGCAGGGCACCTTTCCTGTTGCAGATTTAGTGGGCAGTTGGGCACCTAGAGCTTAGCAGCGGCTGGACCATCAGGAGACTTTGGCAAGGAGAGAGAGAGGGAGATTGTTTGAGGCTGGAGGCTTTGGTTTGGCTGCAATGACTTAGAGAGAGAGAGACGACAGAGGCTGCATAGACAACCCAGAGACACCTGTTGTAACTTATTCCTACAGTGCTGGCAGGCAACGCAGGGTATTACAAAGAGGGTCTCAGAGTCGCGTGTTTGTGCAGGAAGTAGACAGGAGTTCAAAATCCGTACATGAGAAGTGGTGTCAACACGCAAGCCTTGAGAAGCTAATGTATATAAGTGACAAGTGTGAATGGGCGATTTGCATGTATACATATAAATTAGCACATGACATTTTATTTTTTGGTGATTCACAAGTCGCGACCTTAGCCCCATTCCTTCTATACATGAGTGTCTTTTGCATGAGTAACATGTGAAGAGGGCTGAACTTTCAGGAGAATAAGATGTGGCCAAAGCCCATTTCAGAATAAGACATGGCAAACACACCAGGCAAACATCCATTTCATCTTTTAATAACTGTGTTCTCTATCAGTATCAGGGCCATTTAGCACATTGCCCATAGCCAAATCCAGGTATGTCATGGAGTTTACACTCAGCAGGGGGACTATAGCCAATCCCAACTCTTTGATGCATGGACCTGAGGATCTGTGTAAACAAACAAACATACGAATACAACCAAGGTGTTTGTTTTCATTCATACATCAGATTTTTCGGTGCACCTGTAAAACCTCATAGGTGTACACCTGGAAGAGGTCATCTCTAGTTGGGTGAATTGAGAAGAAGGAGAGAGAATTTCTGAGCCACAGCCACTAGTGGAGTTTGGGGGTGGATCAAATGGCTGCAATTTCTTTTCATATAACCATGCAATATTCAATGACACAGCGAATTTGAACACTTTTTATAAGCCTGAAACAATGCAAAGAATTAATTTGCCATGCACTGAGATCCCGGCCTTTAACTTTTTTTCCACTTAACTGTAGGATTTTGAAATCTCCTACAACTCCCAGCATTTGCCAGCCAGCCAGGCCAGCTGGGGAATATTGAGAACTGTAGGCTCTTTTTTTCTGTCTAAGCATGCATAGGATTGCACCTTAATCCTTCTTTCTACACAGTTTCCTTCCCTTTTGCTTAGGTAAGGGATGAGTGTGTGGATTGCCTTGCGCAGAGCAGGGAGTAGATTGTAGCTTACACAATAAAATCTTTTGCATCGCATCATATATAGTCACAGCGGCAAATATCGTATATGCAAAAAAAAAAAATGGAGATCATTAATCATACCCACAATGAATGAATGGATACAAATAAATGTGGGAATTTGTTCTTACGGCTAAATTAAAGCATTATATCAGAATGAAAGAAAAAAGGCAGTGGCAGGACAATTTTATAATAAATTAGATCTCATTTATCAATTATTGTAAGAAGTATTCCTTGCTTCAAAAAACACAATGTCTTTTTTTTCTGTGTTCTGAATTACTTGATTTGTTTTCAACTTTAACTTTTTCTGATTCTTTGCTTACTAACGGAAAGCAAGTTTAAACTTGGTATATTGTTTGCTATTATGTAAATATTACAATTGATTTAATGTTTCTCAGTTGCTGAAAATAATTACACGGGGCTGAAAATGTTAAAAACTAGCTTTGATGATGATGATGATGATGATGATGATGATTAAGAAAAAAGAGAGAAATAATGTCATATGCAGAATAATCAGCACCTCTTGAACCTCTTTCAGTCCAAGGCTTGAATTCAATTTCAGGTGCACCCAAATTCAAAAGGGGTGGAGTCAAAATATCAAAACTTCCATCATGTTTTAGATTAAAGTTTTTACTGCCAGGAATTAATAGTGCTGTGGGGGGGGGGGGGCACACATTAAAGAAAAGGTGGTAAGTGTCCAGCTTCCACTTGATTTTTTTCCTCACTTCTTTTTTTATTATTTCTTTAATTTCTTTAAAATATTTTATACCATCTTTTGAGGCAAAGCCTCCTGAAGGCAGTTTACTGGATAAAATATTTTAAACAGTCAAACCTAAAATACAATGAACGAAACGATCAGCATAAAATATTGAAAATGCCAGCAACCATCAAAACTCACATTGATAAAATAAAAATGGACATCCATTCATTAAAAAGCAGGCTGGAGCATCCAGGTCTTTAAAGCTGATATAGAAACAGTGAAGAGGGAGCCACGTGCATCCCATGATCTGGTATTGCACAAGGATGGGGCAACCACAGAAGAGGCCCTGTTCCTAGCATCCACCCCCTAGTAGATCTTACCTGTGGAGATATGAGCTGGGCCTCCATGACTGATTTTAGGGCATGGGAAGTAGGGATGTGCACTGACCCCCCGGATCGGATCGGATAGCGGATCGGAATCGGACCTGGGGGGTCGGATCGGATCGGATCGGATCGGAGGCTGGTCGGATCGGATCGGACCAGATGTCCGATCCGGATCGGACGCCATTTTGAATGCTTTTTCCCATAGCCAAGTATTGTTTTACAAAAACGCCTATAACTTTTTCATTTTTAAAGATAGAAGGATGAAACTTGGGGACATTGTAGACTGGTTAGGGATAGTTATCTGTGAGAAATTTCAGAAAGATTGGTGCATGCGTTTTGTGGCAATTAATTTTTTAATAAATACCCAGGAATGCTTATAACTTTGTCATTTTTAAAGTTACAAACATGAAACTTTGCCACATTGTAGGAGGTACCTTGGGACCTATGTGTGTGAAATTTCAGAAACATAGGTGCTTGCCTTGTGTGGCAATTAATTTTAGAAAAATGGGTAGTAGTGGGGTAAATACAGTTACGCCTCCCATTTTTTTATTTTTTAAGATACAAACAGGAAACTTGGGCACATTACAGGTACCACTTGCCTTGATATGTGAGTGAAATTTCAGAAACATTGGAGCTTTCCTTGTGTGGCAATTAATTTTTGAAACAATGAGGAAAGAAACACCTATAACTTTGTCATTTTTAAAGTTACACACATGAAACTTTGCCACATTGTAGGTGGTACCTTGGGACCCATGTGTATGAAATTTCGGAAACGTAGGTGCTTGCCTTGTGTGGCAATTAATTTTTTAATAAATACCCAGGAATGCCTATAACTTTGTCATTTGTAAAGTTACACACATGAAACTTTGCCACATTGTAGGTGGTACCTTGGGACCTATGTGTGTGAAATTTCAAAAACGTAGGTGCTTGCCTTGTATGGCAATTAATTTTAGAAAAATGGGTAGTAGTGGGGTAAATACAGTTACGCCTCCCATTTTTTTATTTTTTAAGATACAAACAGGAAACATGGGCACATTACAGGGAACACTTCACTTGATAGGTGTGTAAAATTTCAGACAGCTGGGTCCAGGCATGTGGTGGCAATTAATTTTTGAAACAATGAGGAAAGAAACGCCTATAACTTTTTTATTTTAAAAGTTAGAAGTCTGAACATTGCTCACTTTGTAGATGGGTTAGGGGTAGATATGTGTCAGAAATTTCAGAATGATAGGTCCAGGCATTTGATGGCTATGGAATTTTTAAATTACATGTTTCAAAAAAATTTCTACAGAGGCCAGGTCTTCCCCTCCCGCTTCCCGCGAAGAAAAGGAAACACTGTCTCGTCTCGATCCCTTTGATCCTTGCTAGTATCCATTACAGGGCTCGTGTCTGCTTGAGTAAAAAAGTGAAAGTAGGAAAGCAGACACGAGCCCTGTAATGGATACTAGCAAGGATCAAAGGGATCGAGACGAGACAGTGTTTCCTTTTCTTCGCGGGAAGCGGGAGGGGGAGGAAAGGAAGACCTGGCCTCTGTGGAACATTTTTTGAAACATTTAATCTAAAAATTCCATAGCCATCAAATGCCTGGACCTATCATTCTGAAATTTCTGACACATATCTACCCCTAACCCATCTACAAAGTGAGCAATGTTCAGACTTCTAACTTTTAAAATAAAAAAGTTATAGGCGTTTCTTTCCTCATTGTTTCAAAAATTAATTGCCACCACATGCCTGGACCCAGCTTTCGGAAATTTTACACACCTATCAAGTGAAGTGTTCCCTGTAATGTGCCCATGTTTCCTGTTTGTATCTTAAAAAATAAAAAAATGGGAGGCGTAACTGTATTTACCCCACTACTACCCATTTTTCTAAAATTAATTGCCATACAAGGCAAGCACCTACGTTTTTGAAATTTAGCACACATAGGTCCCAAGGTACCTCCTACAATGTGGCAAAGTTTCATGTGTGTAACTTTAAAAATGACAAAGTTATAGGCATTCCTGGGTATTTATTAAAAAATTAATTGCCACAAAACGCATGCACCAATCTTTCTGAAATTTCTCACAGATAACTATCCCTAACCAGTCTACAATGTGCCCAAGTTTCCTGTTTGTATCTTCAAAAATAAAAATGTGGGAGGCATAACTGTATTTCTCAGTGGGAAAGTGCAATGCAATGATTCCCTATGGGAAAGTGCAATGCAATGATTCCCTATGGGAAAGTACTGTCCAATGAATCCTTATGGGCAAGTGCTGTCCAATGAATCCCTCATTGTTTCAAAAATTAATTGCCACACCAGGCAAGCACCAATGTTTCTGAAATTTTACACACATATCAAGTGAAGTGTTCCCTGTAATGTGCCCAAGTTTCCTGTTTGTATCTTCAAAACTAAAAAAATGGGAGGCGTAACTGTATTTACCCCACTACTACCCATTTTTCTAAAATTAATTGCCACACAAGGCAAGCACCTATGTTTCTGAAATTTTACACACATAGGTCCCAAGGTACCACCTACAATGTGGCAAAGTTTCATGTGTGTAACTTTAAAAATGACAAAGTTATAGGTGTTTCTTTCCTCATTGTTTCAAAACTTAATTGCCACACAAGGCAAGCTCCAATGTTTCTGAAATTTCACTCACATATCAAGGCAAGTGGTATCTGTAATGTGCCCAAGTTTCCTGTTTGTATCTTAAAAAATAAAAAAATGGGAGGCGTAACTGTATTTACCCCACTACTACCCATTTTTCTAAAATTAATTGCCACACAAGGCAAGCACCTATGTTTCTGAAATTTCACACACATAGGTCCCAAGGTACCTCCTACAATGTGGCAAAGTTTCATGTTTGTAACTTTAAAAATGACAAAGTTATAAGCATTCCTGGGTATTTATTAAAAAATTAATTGCCACAAAACGCATGCACCAATCTTTCTGAAATTTCTCACAGATAACTATCCCTAACCAGTCTACAATGTCCCCAAGTTTCATCCTTCTATCTTTAAAAATGAAAAAGTTATAGGCGTTTTTGTAAAACAATACTTGGCTATGGGAAAAAGCATTCAAAATGGCGTCCGATCCGGATCGGACCTCATCGGATCGGATCGGATCGGATCGGAGGTTGGTCGGATCGGATCGGATCGGATCGGATTTTCCTGATTTTGGGTCGGATCGGATTCGGATCGTGGATCGGATCCGATCCGATGCACACCCCTAATGGGAAGGTTCATATATTTCTGTTCCTTTATTCTCTTTAATTCCACAGAGTGGGGGGGATGGGACTCTTTGGCCATGTTCGGATGACATATTAGGCAACGGAGTGGGGAATAGCACATTCACCATTCATCATTTTCCCAGTGCGCGCCACACAACAAGTTGCCCCTCCCCCATCATGCAGCTGAAAGTCCTGGCGTCCTTCTGGGCTGCTCCTCCCTCCCTCCTCCCTCAGTCCTCCTGGCCATGTCCCATCATGCATTGGAAGTTCTACCAGCTGTACAGAAGCAACCGGGGTGCTTTAGGCTGCTCCTGCCAGAGAACTCTATGATCTGCCGGAACAGCACACTCGACGAGGGGGGTTCAACAATGGGGCCCATCACACGACATTTTAATCAACGGGTCTCCGGATAAGCAACGGAGCAGCCTGTTGTTTTCCCCCTTATTTAAATCGCCAAAATAATGTACTGTGAGTTGTGTGTCCGTTCTGTGTGTCCCCCCCCACACACACCAATGACCCAATAATCAATACAACGGACGATTGACTGCCCCCTCCTCCTCCCGGCTGATTATTGTGTTGCCTGAACCAGGCTTTTGAGTGCTAACATTTCTCAGCGACCACAAAGCTTCCAGACAAAAAGAATGAAATGCCAGGCTCTATTCCAGGAGGGGCTGTGGCTCAGGTCATTATCACATGGGCTGTTTTAAGCACACCCACCTCGGCTTTGCTCCACTTCTTCAGCGCTGGGTTCGCATGACGTCGTTCCCCTCCTGCTGCTCTCCCACCCTGAGTGCTCTGTTTTTTAGTTTCTTTTTCGATTTAACCCTGAACGGGCAAAGTCCGTTTCAGGCCTTTGTCACACCTACCCATTTTGCTTATGCGGGTTCCCCCTCCGTTTCCTATGCAAGTGCAGCCTTTTGATCACACATGGTCAATTTTGCTCCAATACCTCAGCTAAGCCTGTGGAGGAGGGGAGAAAACGGACAATCCCCATTCAGGGATACTTTGAAAGTGAAATGGGAAACAGAGCACTCGGGGCGCAAGAGCAGCACGAGGGGGATGTCATCATGTGAAATAATTGGATCAAAGTCGTGGCGGGTATGGATCAAACCACCCATGTGATAAAGGCTTCAGGCAAGTTCAACAGGCTGAGCTGAAGGATCGGAGCATAACCGACCAGGTGTGATGCAAAACACTAGTTTCGCATAGGAAACAGAGGGCGAACCCGCAGAAGCAATCCAGGGGGGAAATGGTACGTGTGATAAAGGCCTTAAGGTGGAAGAGCAACTGCTCTGCATGCAGAAGGTCCCAGGTTTGATCTCCAGGTAGGGATGGGAAAACTTCTTCTTGTAAACGTAGAGAGCCCGCTGCCAGTCAGTGTTGATAGATGGACCGAGGGTCCAACACAGTATAAGGCAGCTTCCTATGTCCCTGTTCCCTCAGCTTTGTTTTTAAGCTGGCTTCTCTGCTTGTTCCAATTGTATAGCATAGAAAATATAAAAGAATGAACATTCACCCGCAGAGTGACTGGCTCAACTTCCTCTGTCTCCACACCATCTGGGATCTGAGCGAAGCTGTCGCAAACAATACTAAAACATGAAACCCTCATTATCACCTCCTTCGCTGACCTGAGCAGAGAAGGCCGGGTGCCAAACCCACCCTGGTGCTTGTGTATTGATCAACTAGTGCAGCATTCAGTTACTGACCTTGTCTGGAGCTAGCCATGCCTTGTGTTCTAACTGGTCCCAAACTAGTTCCTTGTTAACATTATTAAATGCATAACATACCTTAAAGAGATAGTGCACTATTCCCACAACCCATATCAAGGTATATAGTACCCAAGGGCAGTCAAGTTATTTTGGAATCTGAGGTTGAAAATCCCCAAAACAGCTCTCATAAGAACATAAGATGAGTCATGTGGGATCAAACCATTCTGTTGACCCAGTGGCCAACCAGATGCCCAACTGGTAGTAAAAATACAATAATAATAATAATAATAATAATAATAATAATAATAACTTAAACGACTAACAATTTGCTGCCTTTTATGACACCCACATTCAGATGCCTCACTTTGTCTAGTGGTGGTTTTGCTGGAAGCTAGTTTCCTCTAAAGCAGGACACTTGTGGCCCTCCAGATGTTTTGGCCTACAACTCCCATGATCCCTCACCATAGGCTATGCTAGCTTGGGGTGATGGGAGTTGTAAACCAAAACACTGGTGGTCCATAAGTGTCCCACACCGCTCTAGAATGAGAGTTGACTGGAGACTTAAGACATTTCGGTAATATTTGAATTTACTTATAAATGTACAGTGTTGAGCATCATTGGAGGCACATCTTATAAATAAAACTTATATATCAATAACAATGCCCACTGTCCCACATCGGTTCTCTTGCCCAGACAGGAGCTATTTGAAACTCAGTTGCCCCAGCTCTGGTCTGAGGATGCCTCCAATGTTAGTCCTCCTTAGAGTAGACCCATTGAAATGAATGGGACTTAAGGGACCCTAAGAATGGATGCAACTAGGGATGTGCACTGGATCGGACCCGATCCACGATCCGAGTCCGGTCCAGTGGGAAATCGGATAAATTATCCGATTTCCGATCCCGCAGCTGGATCGGCCGATCCAATCCGAACCGGTCCGAAAAGGCTCCGAACCGGTTCGGCGGATCGGCGGGCGCCCACTGGCGCCCACCGCCGCTTCCATTGGCGGGCGCCAGCGGGCGCCCGCCGATGAAAGTGGACAGCGGGGGGGGGAGGAGGGGGGCGCTTACCTTCTCGGCCCGTCCGCTCCCGTCCGGCACTAGCAGCTACTACCAGCAGGCTCCGCGGCCTGCTCTAGGGTGGCGCGCCGGGTGATGTCATCACCCGGCGCGCTACTCTAGAGCAGGCTGCGGAGCCTGCTGGTGGTAGCCGCCGGCCCCGGACGGGAGCGGACGGGCCGAGAAGGTAAGCAGGGGGTGCGTGGAGGGGAGGAGGGGGCGCGCGGAGGGGGGAGGGGGGCCCTTACCTTCCCGTCCCGGCAGTTCCCGTCCCGGCGCCGGCGCCTACTACTACCAGCAGGCTCCGCGGCCTGCTCTAGGGTGGCGCGTCGGGTGATGTCATCACCCGGTGCGCTACTCTAGAGCAGGCCGCGGAGCCTGCTGGTAGTAGTAGGCGCCGGCGCCGGACGGGAGCCGCCGGGCCGGGAAGGTAAGCAGGGGGTGCGTGGAGGGGAGGAGGGGGCGCGCGGAGGGGGGAGGGGGGCCCTTACCTTCCCGTCCCGGCGGCTCCCGTCCCGGCGCCGGCGCCTACTACTACCAGCAGGCTCCGCGGCCTACTCCAGGGTGGCGCGCCGGGTGATGTCATCACCCGGCGCGCTACTCGAGAGTAGGCCGCGGAGCCCGCTGGTAGTAGCCGCTGGCGCCGGACGGGAGCGGACGGGCCGAGAAGGTAAGCAGTGGCGGGGAAGGGGGCTTACCCCCCCCCCCGGAGCCGTCCGCTTCTATCCGCTGGCGCCCGCGGGCGCCAGCGGATGGAAGCGGGCGGCCCCAGGGGGGGTAGGGAGCGCGGGGGAGGGGGCTTACCTGCCGGGGCCGTCCACAGCGGACGGCCCCGGGGGGGGGAGGGAGTTAGGCCCCCCCTCAGCCACCCACCGCCATTTTTTCCTCATAGACTTGCATTGCAATGCAAGTCTATGGGGAAAAAAATGGCGGCCGATCCAAAAATTTACGATTTTTGGGTCGGGATCGGACTCGATCCGGTCCGGGGGGCCTCCGATTTTGTCCAAACCGGTCCGGGACAAAATTGGAGGTCCCGATCCGGGTCCCGATCCGATCCGGGGGGTCCGTGCACACCCCTAGATGCA
Organism: Anniella stebbinsi; assembly: GCA_029215795.1. Taxonomy (NCBI): domain Eukaryota; kingdom Metazoa; phylum Chordata; class Lepidosauria; order Squamata; family Anniellidae; genus Anniella; species Anniella stebbinsi. Next base: position 20,102,093 of record JARDYH010000001.1, read on the forward strand.
ACACACTTGAGACAATCCTCACACTCTAACCACTGCACCACACTGGCTCTAAAGATCCACCATATTTGACCTGTTTGAGTCTCCACAGCCTTTCAACAAGCAGAGACGTTGGCCTCACTCTTCTCCTCGTTTCATCTTCTGCAGCCGCCTTCCCCAAGCTGGCACCTGCCTGTGCTAACTGTAGTCCAATACATCTGAAAGGTACAATTTCAGTGGTCTCAGGGATGAATAGGATGCTACATACACACACATCCACAAATCCAAGAAGTCGGAACAATGTTTGGAATCAGAAGAAATAATTGTCAAAATAGTAGTGCTAGAGAGAGTGGTAGTTTTACAACAAAAACACTCTTATTCTCCATAAAGACTAGTACATTCCCTTACCCTCTCACGCTGTAATTTTATTACTGATTCATACGTATGCACAAAATACAGAAAACAGATAAATATATTCCCATTTCAAGTAAATTTATACAAAACAGCTCCTCCCATTACATCCTGCACTGCTAAAGGCCTTTGTTCAAAATCATCTGGGATGTAATCTTCAATCCAGACATTAACTTCAACCCTATCCATATTTAGACAGGGGGGGGAAATCCTCCCAGTTGTAGGGAATTTGCCCTTATCCATACGTAGAGGAGACTCACTGAAATCATTCAGAGGTAACAAGTAGCATACCACAGGACTCAGTCCAGGGCCAAGTGCTCTTCAACATTTTTATTAATGGTTTGGACCAGGAGGTGCAGGGAATGCTTATCAAATTTGCAGATGACACAAAATTGGGTGGGATCGCTAATATCCTGGAAGACAGAAACAAACTTCAAAGAGATCTTGATAGGCTGGAGTGCTGGGATGAAAACAACAGAATGAAATTTAATAGGCATAAATGCCAAGTTCTACACCAAGGAAAAAGAAACCAAGTGCACAGTTACAAGATGGGGGATACTTGGCACAGCAGTACTACAGGCGAGAAGGGTCTTGGAATTGTTGTAGACCACAAGCTGAATATGAGCCAACAGTGTGATGTGGCAGCAAAAAAAGCAAGTGTTATTTTGGGCTGCATTAATAGTATAGCTTCCAAATCGCACAAGGTACTGGTTCCCCTCTATTCGGCACTGATTAGGCCTCAACTTCAGTATTGTGTCCAGTTCTGGGCACCACACTTCAAAAAGGATACAGACAAGCTGGAGGGGGTTCAGAGGAGGGCAATGAGGATAATCAGTTACAGGAAACCAAATTCCGGCAGGACATCAGGAAAAACGTCCTGACTGTTAGAGCAGTACAACAATGGAACCAATTGCCTAGGGAGGTTGTGGGCATTTCCACACTAGAGGCATACAAGAGGCAGCTGGACAGCCATCTGTCAGGTATACTTTAAGGGGGATTCCTGCATTGAGCAGAACTTGATTGGACTCGATGACCTCATAGGCCCCTTCCAACTCTACTATTCTATGATTCTACTCACAAAATATTTTAATTTACTTGAACCCACAGGATTATGACAGAAAATAAATCTTGTCAAACACTTTCTACTGTTGAGTACAGAAGAACAAAAGAAAGATACAAAAGAAAGAGAGAAAGATTCAAAAGCAGTGCAGAGAGAAAGTTATGGCATGGTGTTACTTCTCCTTTGAAATTCGCATTTTCCCCGTTTCTTCATCATTAACCCACTGAGTGGAACCTGGCCGCAGAGGTATAATAAAGCCAACTGACTTTGATCGGTTAGATTTCACACTTGGTACTTTTCTGTAATGCTTGGCTGTAGAAAGACAGAACGATGAGCAACTGATGAGATGTGTTGCTATTAGTCAAAGAAGGTGAATAAATACACGCATACTGTTTCAACACTAAAAAAAAAGCATCTACTCCTTTTGGTTGCCTGCAAGGACACGTCTCTGGGTTCCTGTCACTCACCAAGTAACAATGGCCAATCAATGAACCCAAATACTTCTCATTCGAAACAAAAAACCATGTGGAGCCCAAACAAGATTAGTGTTTTGGCTAGTAATGCTCAGAGTTTTCTAACTTACTGGTACGAGATCTGGATAACTTGGGTGTGGGGTTAGCTCCACCATCTGATGAATAGGAGTCATCCTTCTGTGATGAAGAAAGAACATCATGTAATTGTTTAGAAATAATGGGTTCTCATTCAGGGAGAGAGAGAGAGAGAGAGAGGATCATTAAACAGCCTAGAGAGTTTTTCAGGCTAAGATCAACTTTTGTGGTTGCTTATTTCTTTATTTACAATATGTATACACCACTCCACATCTAGATAGAGCAGTGAACAATTAAAGATACAAAATAGGGGGAGGGGATACCATATTAAAATTATTACTATTTTTTAAAAGAAACTGAATTCTGATAAAATCATGGCCATTAAGTCAAGGAAAGCTTCCTGAGATAAAGATTTTTTCTGCATCTGCCTGACTTCCAAAGGCAGGGAGTTTTAGAGGAAGGGGGCCACAACACCAAAGGCTCTTCACCAGGTGGACTCCAGTCAGACCATAGATCCACGTGGAACCACCAGGAGCATGCCCTCAGATTGCCTCAGTGACTGGACAGGTTGGTAAGGGAGAAGGCACTCTCAGATATCCTGTTCCCAAGTTATTTAGGGCTTTGTACACTAGTTAAAACAACAACAACCTTAAAGCTGGCCCAGAACAAATTGGCAGCTTATCTTAATTCTTTTTGAGGGAACCATCACAAAAAAAAAAATCAATCCACCAGATGGAAAGGACTTATCTTTATGATCAACTTGAAGTATGGTGAATCTCTCTGTTTTATTTTCTGTAACTTCCACATTTTTTACTCAAATGCAAGTCCATTTTGTCCCATTTCCACATTTTTTTAAGTCCATGTGAAAATTCATATTTATTTTTGTGTGTACGAACTGTTTATGCATTTTTGTATGCAATGTCCCTTAATTTACACTCTCTTTTTTCTTTTCTTTTCTTTTTTTTTGCAAACACGTCTCCCTAATATATATCTTTTGATATTCCATTTTCCCTAATCTATACATTTTGACGCATTGTTTTGATCGGAGAACTGCATCGCAGAATGCGGAGCAGTGCAAAACCCAAAGGGGTCATTGCATTCTGGTTTCATGTGCTAATTTGAGAAGTTCAAATGAGGTTGACTCATATTAAACTCCCTCTTCCCTTCCTTCCCTCAATCCCCAGCTTTACTGCCACCATCACTTCTGCCCAGAACAGCTCAACTTATTTCTGAGCCAATGCAATACACACTGTGAGAGGAGACTGTACAAAAGCCAAGAAACCATGAAACAATTGGTGGTCTGGGGAAAGGTGGCTGGGCCAGAGGATGGGGGTACGGGCATCTGCGGAAGTGGAGGGTGAGAAATAACGAGACGACACAGGTATATGGATTTAAATATGGGCCACATTTATTAAAGAGTCTGCAAAGGGGTAAAATTCCTAAGCGGGCATCTCACACTTGGCCCAAAGGCCATCCCTAGGATTGGACGCCAGCGGGTGGAAGCGGACGGCCCCGGGAGGTAAGGAGCGCAGGGGAGGGGGCTTACCTGCCGGGGCAGCCGTTTCCCTCCGGTGGCATCACCGGAGGGAAGCGGCCACCCCGGCAGGTAAGCAGGGGGAGGAGGAGGGGGGCCACTTACCTGCCTGGGACGTCCGCTCCTGGCTGCTACTGCAAAGTAGGCTTTGTGGCCTGCCCGTAGGTAGCGCACCAGGTGATGTCATCACCAGGCGTGCTACGAAGGGGCAGGCCGCGAAGCCTGCTTCTCAGTAGCGGCCAGGAGAGGATGGGAGCGGACGTCCCATGCAGGTAAGGAGTGCCAGGCAAGGGGCTTACCTGCTGGGGCCTGTCTGCTGCCATCAGCTGCCACCCGGGCGGAAGCAGATGGCAGTGGATGGGCCCAGCAGGTAAAGGGGATGCCGAGGAGGGAAGGGCCCCCCACTTACCTGCCGGGGCTGTCCACTGATGCCCACGGGTGCCAGCAGACAGCCCCGGCAAGTAAGGAGCGCGAAGGGGAGGAGGGGGCTTATCTGCTGGGGTCGTCTGCTGCTGTCCGCTGGCACCCGCGGCGCCAGCGGATGGGAGCAGAAGGGCCATGCAGGTAAGAAGTGCGAGGGGGGGAGGGACAGGGAGGGGGGAGTTAGGCCCCCACTCACTCCCCACCGCCATTTTTCCCCATAGACTTGCATTGGGGGAAAGCTTTCTTTCCCCCAATGCAAGTCTATGGGGAAAAATGGCGGCCGATCCGAAAATCGGACATCCAATTTTCAGATCGGGATCGGGTCTGATCCGATCCAGGGGACCTCCGATTTTGTTCCGATCTGATCCGGAACAAAACTGGAGGTCCTGATCCGGTCCCGATCCAATCCAGGGGGTCCGTGCACACCCTTAATATTCAAGGCTGTCCATTGGTGGAACCAAGGACACATGTGGACATCTTTGGATAGGTTTGAATAGGATTCCTGCTTCTAGTAGAGTGATGGACCTGTTTGCCTCTGAAGTCTCTTCCAACTCTAATCTTCTGCAATTTTCTGAAGATTGCTGTTAAATTGATTGCAGAAACAGCCACCTGTAATTCTGCCATCCACCATGTGTCCATTTGTTTTCAGTTTTACCAAGGTAACAAAAAGGTGTCTAAAAATATACAAAACCTACACACCACAGCTTAGGGTGTCAAGGAGGGGGGTGATGTTTCGAGATTTAAAAAAAATTGGGTGGACGCAAAAAGTCTAATCTACCTTGGACGCTGTTGCCCAGGCTAATCTGGAAAACAGCATCTCTGCCAACCATGCAAAATGGAACAGAAACTTGGCCAGTCTGTGTAGAGGTGTTCCTTGGATCTGGACCAAGTAGCCAGTGGAGGCCTTGCTAGGTAGAGAGACTCATGCTAATCAGGGCTCTGTCCTTCTGTTAAAGCACTAATCTTCATTCCTCAAAAACTTCTGTTAGCGCATTGAACGCCTGAATACGTCTGCTACGCTTCTAAAAGCAGAGTGTCAGCCTCTGATGGACATGAAATCTGGCAACTGGACCTTCAAAGCCTAGGCTGCCAAGTAACTCTGGATACCTCCCAATTCCATTTTCCATTTTGCTTTTGTTTCTTTTCTCTTGTAACAAGGGACCCCAATGCTCTTTGTCCATTGTTTTTCAGTGCCTCTGCGTCTGTAACAACAATAGAGTTCGCAGATGTACAGAAGTTGAATGACTCTTGAAAAGGTCATCCAAAAACAGTCCCTGAAGAACTCTTACGAGATACAATGTCAGGGGGAGGGGAGTTCCACACAGGGACAAAACCCCTTCCAAATTTAACCTTTTTTATTTCCTGAGTAGCAAACATCTCCTTACTCTCCATGTAGTAACATTGTTTGTCCTCTCTCTTGTGGGCAAGATTTAAAACAGTCAACGAGGAGGTTAAAGGGTTGAGGGTCGCTCTTTTCATTCTGACAAAATTGATTAGGTCCCCAGTGGAAAATAAAATAAAATAAGCAAACTGGAAATGCATGGTGAACAGCATTTTATTCATTGGACTGCAGTGTATGGGAAGTCCTCCAGCATTTGGATGCATTCTGTGTAATTTGAGTAGTGAATTGCCTGCAAATAAACCATTTGGGGATTTAAAGAATAACACACACAATACTCCGTCACAATTATCTCGCAGAGGACTAATGTTATCTCCTTAAACTTCAGATCAAATCAGATGTGATGGAGAAGATCAGTGATGGCATCTCCTGTACTTCTGTGTTGTTTTAATTTAAAGCAGGTTAGAGAGTGGGGCATTATGATGTAGATTAAAGCAATTGTGTTGAGGACTGGTGGGCAAGGGTGTTGAACCCTTCCCCTATGCCATTTCACTGAACAAAATCCTACACACACAAACACACCAGCTGCGTTTAAATTCTCTAGGAAATAATACAGGGTTCTTGTATTTCTCCTCCACCTCCACCCCAGCCGGGCAATAACATCTTGAAAAAAATGCATTAGATTAGGAAACTCTGCTGTATCTGGAGTTCTAGAGATTGACTGTATTCAGACAATGGCTGCATTCGGACAACACATTAAGCAACTGGGAGTGGGGAACAATCATTAGTTGTGTTGCTTATTGAATTGTGTGGAGGGTAACAGGACGCTCACAAACTACTGACGGTATGCTATTCCGTTCAAATAAGCAACTGAGAGGAACAACTGGCTTGCAAGTTGTTTAGCTCGAAGCCAGTTGTTTAAAGTGTTGTGTGGGGGTGAGTGTGTTAATGGCGTGTGGTGAGTGGGTTAAAACACAAGCCCATAGAGGCAGGCGGCAAGAGCGACCAAAGCTGTGGCTGCCACTCTGCTACAACTTGTTCAACTTGCAGAGGCTGCTGGGATAGAACTGGGAGGACTGAGGGAGGAGGGAGGGCGGGGAGAGGGGCAGGGGCTGTGTCAGTCAAATGCTGAGTTGACTATTAGTCCACTCAATGCCAGCCCCAACCACCCACAGTTGTGTAGGAATATGTTGTGTGGGGAATACCCACAAAATAACCAACTGTGAGTTGGCTACTCAACCCACCATTGACTAATGTGTTGTCCGAATGCAGCCAATGACATCTTAATGCTAAACAACCGAGGAACAGAACCCATGGTTTGTTGTTGGGTTGTGAACTCTGGGCTGTTTCTGGTTAATAACCCATAGTTAAACCATAGTGCAGGGTTTACATGTAACAACAACTCATGATTCAATGGCAATCCATACTCAACCCATACTCCGGGCTGTCGTTATATGTGAACCAGTACAATAGCCAACAGCTTTGAAAAAAGCTAGGATATTCAATCATGGTTTGAAGTAGATTTATTATCCTTGAATGGTAACTATAGTTTCCTGTTTCATATTAAATTGACACAATGGTTGATAAGAAGCTTCTTGCTTTAATCGCAGTTCAAGCAAAAGGAGGAGCCAAAAGGCTCTGTGTGCAATCAAAATGCTCATTCAGATCTTGACTTGATCATCTGAACTATGAAGACTTGTTGTTGACTTGCAGTTCTTTCCTATTTATGCTGATCAAGTATTGAGATGTACCCCCATCTCACCCTCTCTCTTTCTAGACTACCCTACAGAGAAATTGGCCAAAAAAAGTATGAATTGAATAACTAATATTAATGCATGAGCAAATAATTTGAAAACACAAACCAAAATAAAAATTTGCATTCCATTCTTCCTACTTTTTTCCTAGACATGTCCCTCCTTCGTTTATTATTTCACAATTTATATTTATTTCCCTAAGTTTCTCTCTCACACACTCTTCATCTTGTTAATGCAGTTGTAATGACTCCATCTTGTGGTCAAAGGAAGAATACAACTCTAGATGAAAAGAGGCCGAGAGAAGAATTATGAGGATGAGGTTTCCACATTAGTATGTTCTCTTTGGCCCTCACCAGGGGGATAAAGCTCATATGTACAAAAAGTTTCTCTGCACTTAGAAAACTAGTCAGAGAGAATGTTTCTACCTAGCCTTCACACTGACAAGCCAGTTTTCTATGTTCAGGGACAATTTATTTGTAGTATTTACACCCAATAATATAGTTTTCTGGGTGACTCATAAAGATGAAATGATAAAATGCCATTTTAAAGATATCCCCAAAACAACTGTGCCAGTAAGAAAAATCAGCAATGAAAGAACTGAAATGAAATTCTTAGTCTAATTAAAAGTACACAATATACCATCAGTGGGATAAAAAATCAGATTGTTAAAATCACGGGTTTTTAAATCCTGAAAGAATCAAAAAGGTGTCACTGAATAGACTAGTAAAATGGCACCAGGTGGGTCTCTCTGGGGAGGCAATTCCACAGCCAGGGTGCCACCACTGAGAAGGCCCTATCCCTAATAACTCCTTCACTTCACAGGGCCATATAGAGCAGGACCTTTGAAGAGGATCTTAAGGTTTGGGCAGGTAGATAACAATCTGACAGGTTATCTGGTTGCAAGATGGATTGGTGGGGGTGGGGAGGTTGTAATACAATTCAATCATGTGAGTTCCACCTGCACTTTGAAGTGATACAGTCTAGAAACCGTTTTGCCACCTTGGTGAAAACTAAGTCGCAAAGACCACAATTTTCATCCCAAGTAGTATCAAACAAAACTTATGTGGCTAATTCTCCATATAAACATGCTTGAAGCTATGCTTCTGAAATTTGTAACATATGTGAACCAAAGTGGTATGTCTAATGTGGAGAAATTTCAGAAGCATAGCTTCAAGCGCATAGTGGCAAGGTATTTTTGAAAAATGAGGAAGGGAACGCCTATAACTTATTTATTTTAAAAGTTAGAAGTCTGAAGGTTGCTCACTTTGTAGATGGGTTAGGGTTAGTTATCTGTCAGAAATTTCAGAATGATAGGTCCAGGCATTTGATGGCTATGGATTTTTTAGATTAAAAGTTACAAAAGTTTTTCCACAGAGGCTTGGGCTGTCAATTGCACCCCCTCCCCCGCCTCCCCCTCCCTCTTTTATCTGTCAAAACTTCGTGTTGTTGTAACTTTTAATCTAAAAAAATTGTAGCCACCAAATGCCTGGACCTATCTTTCTGAAATTTCTGACAGATAACTACCCCTACCCATCTACAAAGTGAGCAACTTTCAGACGTCTAACTTTTAAAATGAAAAAGTTATAGGCATTTCTTTTCTCATTGTTTCAAAAATACCTTGCCACTACATGCCTGGACCTAGCTTTCTGAAATTTCACACACATATCAAGCAAAGTGTTACCTGTAATGTGCCCAAGCTTCCTGTTTGTATCTTTAAAAATAAAAAAGTTGAAGGCATAACTGTATTTATCCCACTGCTACCCATTTTTCTAAAATTAATTGCCACATAAAGCAAGCACCTATGTTTTTGAAATTTCACACACATGGGTCACGATGTACCCCCTACAATGTGGCAAAGTTTCATGTGTGGAACTTTAAAAATGAAAAAGTTATAGGCATTCCTGGTTCTTTATTAAAAAATTAATTGCCAGAAAATGCCTGCACCAATCTTTCTGAAATTTCTCACAGATAACTACCCCTAACCCATCTACAAAGTGCCCAAGTTTCATCCTACTATCTTTAAAAATGAAAATGTTATAGGCATTTTTGTAACACAATACTAGGCTATGGGGAAAAGCATTCAAAATGTTGTCCGATTTTCCAATTTTTTCCAATCCGGATCGGATCCCTTCGGATTGGATCGGATCGGATCGGATGGTTGGCAGATCAGATTGGATCAGATCATTTTTATCTGATTTTTGGGCGGATCGGATTCGGATCGTGGATCGGATCCGATCTGCTGCACATCCCTAGTAATCATGTTGTCTGAATGCAGCACATTTTCCACATGTTGGCTTGTTAACCGTGGAGTGTGACTCATTTTTTTCTCAAAGGAGCCACCTTGAGAACCCATGGTTTGTTGTTGGGTTGTTCTGGGAGGTTTACACAGTTTTAGCCCACGCTTGTGTAGGCAAACACCTGCCCAGGGCTGTCGATTTGTATTTGTTGATGCAGGTCATCCCAATATATGACTCATGGGGGCGGGGGCAGTAGGCAATTTTGTCTGCCCCCACCATTTTGCATCTCAAGGTCCACCAGTGGGAGTGAGATGCCACACAGTGCCCCTTACATCTCTTGCTCTGATTTAAATATATCTCCATGCCCACTGACTGCCCTCTTACCTCCTTGCTCAAGTGGTCGGAGTCACTTTGGTTCATGTGGATCTGCCAGCTCTTGTGTCTGAGGATCAAGATCTCCTTTGCTTGTTCCACTGGTTCTGTTTCTCCTGGAAGAGTGTGCCTGTTGTACGCCGGCACCTGGTCATGTGCAATGCAAGCATGACAACATAGACAGTGTGAGACATATTTCCATTTCACTTTTTGCCCACAAGAGGTCTGACCCATCTATTCATTGTGTATGTGTAAGTTGCATGCAGCATCCTCACAGGGAATAATAGAACCATCCCTGCTCCTTCTTTCAGCTAAGATAAGCCATGGAGAGAGGCCTCATTCATGCCTCCTATCATCACTGGGATCACAGCAGGAAGTCCATGTATCAAGCATAGGTCCCCTACTTCCGGGATCGTCTCCTGCTGCTAGTTGGAGAAGGGATTTGTCATGGTGCCCAATAGGACCGTCTCCATTTTTAAGGAGCCCTCGGCAGAGAGCTCTCTGGCCAGGCCCCTCCTTTACTGGTGGTCCTACTGATAGCAGCAGCTTTGGTCACAGAAGTGTCAGACAGCAACACTATAATCATTTCAAGGCAACTGGGTCTAGGGATGTATAGATTTTGTTACATCCATTCCATCTATGTTTCGCAGATTGTCAGGAGTCTTCCATTTCATCTTCCGCTTACTGGCAGACTCAGATCTTTTTAACCAGAATTTCATTCTCCTTGCACTAATGCACATTTGCGTTAATGCGCAAAATGTGCAAATGCGCTGATCTGCATTCATTAATGCAGATTAGCTCATTTGTGCAAGTGTGCATTAGAGCTAACTCACACTAACGCAGATTAGCGCAAATCTCCCTCCAAAGTGAAAAACTGGCACTGAGGTCTGTGGAATCCTCATGACTCCGAAAAAGCCGGTCCGCTGCGAAATCTGCAGGTTGGATTCATGGAAATCTGAACTCATTTGAATCTGTTGCAAATTTCTCCAACAACCCTAGTTGGGTCTGAGCCACCATTTAAATATTTTTCACAATGCCCCAGAGTTAGAAGGTTAAGCTATTATGAGAGATTAAAATGGTGGTCGGACCCTGCCACCCAGCACAGGGATCCCAAGGCAGGCATCAAGGCAGCAGTGGTCTTAGCCAGGGCAGCTACTCAGACATGCCACTGGTGATGCCTTCCCATGATCTTCCTACTGAGATATCCAAACACCAGCTTCTGTCGGTCCAGGCAACTAGGGTGACCCTATGGAAAGGAGGACAGGGCTCTTGTATTTTTAACAGTTGTAGAGAAAAGGGAATTTCAGCAGGTGTCATTTGTATGCATGTAGCTCCTGGTGAAATTCCCTCTTCATCACAACAGTTAAAGCAGCAGTAGCCCTGTCCTCTTTAGCTAGAATGACCAGATACAAAAGAGTACAGGGCTCCTGCAGCTTTAACTGATGTGATGAAGAGGGAATTTCACCAGGGACTAATTGCATACAAATGACACCTGCTGAAATTCCCTTTTCTAAACAACTGTTAAAGATACAGGAGACCTGTCTCCTTTTCATATCGTCACCCTACAGGCAACCAACATATTTTTTAACACTCAGTGTTCTTCATTCTGCTGGGGACATCACCTGGTTCTCCCTCTGACCTGTCCAACTTCTAGCTTCCAACCAGCATGTCTAGTTATTTTCAGCCAGCCTGCCTCCAGCCTGTTGCGTAAATCAAGCCTGCCTGCCTCCAAGGATACCTATCCACCCTGGCCCTGAGCGATCAACACACATGCAGGCATTAGGCCTTACCAATCAGCAATTACAATGTCATTGTTCTGCCTGCCCTAGGAGCCAAATCCAGTTCTTGGTTCCATTCCATGACCACCCAGTATTCTGAATTACTACCGGGGCGTAATTGAGAGGGTCTGCATGCAGTAACACTGGACTGAAATTGTCTTTATATCTCTCAGTAGCACCTGATTAGTCCTCCAGCATCACGTGATTTCCGAGGCTAGGAGGATCCCAGCATTGGTACGGAGGACCATCAGGCAGTTTCGGAGCTCCAGTAACTTGTCCAGGAACACTGACTTCTGGCCTGCACCCCACCATGCTAGGTGGCTGGCTCTGAGCTGCCATTTTAATTTCCCACAATGCCCACCGATATAGTGTCACTCCAAGGCATTGTGGGAAATCCCCCCAAAGGAGTCTCCATCTATTTTACTTTACAACACCATCATTATCGCCCAGCTGAAAATCTCACCGCCCTCCTTGTTTTGTACAGGTTCCTTTCCAAGATCTTTTGGATATCATCCACATCGTCTAGGTTGAGACTCCCTGAGTCATTGACGGTGACAGCAGGTTTGTCATTGTGGCTATGGAAGGGGAAAGATGGGGAAGTTACAAAAAACGATACAGGTACATTTATGGGGCAGAAGGACAACCAGGAGTCAGGACACTCAGCTTCAAATGGAGATCAACGCTAGAAGCCGTCAGTAGATATTAAGGGAGATGGGTGAGGGAGGCATCATTTTCCATTTCTTTTGTTCCACTGTAACCGTAGGTTTCTGAATGAATCTATCTTGCAATCTATACAGGCTGTATTTCAATATTGCATAGGAATCTATCTTATAGCACAGGAGTGCAGGACTCCAGACCTCTGGTCCAAATCCAGTCCTCCTGGAGTTCCAATCTGGCAGTCTGGTTTTTCCCAGGTGGCCACAGACCCTTCCTCTGGCCACACCCCTTTTCTCCCAACCAATAACTTTTTGGTACTTTCCCAGATTCAGCTCATTCCCCACCCTCATTCTAAAATTTGGATAGCCTCTTCGAAGGCTACGTTACTGGCAGCCAGAGTTTTAAGCTAAGATATGCTGGTGTTTGAGATATTGCGGTTCTGCCCTGTTTGCTCCTCTCCTTTTGTTTCCAACCCCTCCCATCATTGGAATGTGCCCCCCAAGAGCTTTTCTGAAATGGAATCCTGCCCTCCGATGAGGAGATTCAGCACCCCTGGTTTAAAATGTCCGTATGAACATTCACATTTAGAAACATATTCTCTGAAAATGCACATTTTAAAAATCCGTTTTTTACACTTGGTTGAGCCAAGAACAATGTCACAACATTTGGAGAAGTGCAAAATTTGATGGATAGCTACATCCTGACCCACACGTTACTCCAGGAGGTGCAGATTAGGTCTTTTTGTTGGTAAATCTGGTGTGACTTAGAACAGAGTTGCCTTATATGGAGAAAGCGTGGCAACACAGCATTTAGTATTCAAGGCAATAAACACAGGTTCTAATCAACTTACTTTATTAGTGCTTTTATACACATCATCAGAGAAGGCTATCTAACACTGTTCAACTACAACCTCTAAAGCTGAGTGCATCATGGATGTAACTAAGTGTGAGACATGGTTACTTGCTTCCTCTCTAGAGAGACCACATGGCACATGTTGCTTGTTCCAGAGGCAGAGAGAAGGAGGAAGAAGGAAAAGTAAGGGGAGGGTGCAGGAAAAAGGAACTGATCGAGCAACAAGGGGGTGAACAAATTGCTGCTGATGCAACACGTTCTCTAACGCCCCTTACTGTTTGGAAGAGTTGTTCCTATTATCCAACAACTGGGACCCCAGGCAGGCCAGATTTGACCCATGGGCCTGTGATTCAACACCCCTGGAGTCAACAGTTCCAGGCTTGGTGAGCCAGTGAACTGATATAGTATAAGGCAGTTTCATTTATTTAATTAAGGGGGGGGGGGAACCCAACTTACAGCAGTGATTGATGTGTCGGCCCACAAATGAGCTGGCCCGCTTCCGCTAACTCAATGGCATGCTTCCTTTCCAGTTTCTCATAGAGGAGCACAATGCTTGACTTGGGTTGCACATATTCTCGCAGCAAGAACTTCTGGAGGTATTTGCTGTTGAAATACTCCAATCTGTCAAAAAAAATAAAAGCGGAGAAGTAGGTTATAGTGCAGAGATGTGCAACTCACGGCTCTCAAGATGTTGTTGGACTCCAATTCCCACCTGACCTAGCCAGCATAACTAATCGTGAGGGCTGATGGGAGTTGCAGTCCAATCTGGAAGGCCAGAAGGTGCCCACTTTGACTTTAGTGCTATTCATGCAAACAGAACAACTGTCTCTCCCCGTGGAGGCTGGTGGTTCTGATGTCAGTGGGCAGTGAATCTGCTCTGGGTTTCAGTCAAAACCGGTCAGAACTCTAAAGGACCTATATGAGCCCCTAGTTCAAAGGACATCACTGCTATATCATTAGTGCGGCAGGAGAAACCCATTTCCAGCAAACATCTGGGCTTTCGAAATTCAAAAAAACGTGACTTTTTCTTGAGTCTTTCTTTGATGGGGCCACTGTGAATGGCATTCCATGGGTGAGGAGGTCTTCTACACCCAGGAATGGTGAACAACTTCTTCTTCTTTCAATTTAGCTTCCAAACCATCCAGTCTTACCTTTTGTGTTTAAAGAAAGAATAAAGGGGAAAGCTGTCTCTTTTTGTTGCGCGACAATTATCTGTTTTGTGACACGAGGCTGAACGTCGCTGAGACATCCCTAGCGAGGACTTTATGGAAACAGAAATCAGACTTGTGAGTTGTTGTTGTTTTCCCCTTTACACATGTAGGGACTTGTATTTTTAGCAAATCCTTACTTGTCTTTCCAATAATACTGTCCCCAGTGTCCCGATATATCTTCTATGCCAGCCAACAAATGATCCAAGAACTAAACAGAGGGGGAGAGAGAAAGGGAGAGGTGGATTTTGCTGTACACGGCTGTATTGTTGTTGTTGCATAAAGGATGAACTCTGGGAGATGGCATCAGAAGCCCGTAGACAAAACAATGGCATGTTTTTTGCCAAGGAGCACTGGGCTCCACTCAAAAAGATGGGAGCTGCCTGCATAATTTTCCCATTTCAGTCTCCACAAATACTTGTTATTTCTCTTTATGTGTGTGTTTATGTGGCTGGCTGGCTGGCTGGCTGGCTGGACGGATGGATGGATGGATGGATGGATGGATGGATGGATAACCCACAGCCTTTCCTTAAAAAACTTGAGATGGTGCTTTTTAAGGAAAGATATAATAATAATAATAATAATAATAATAATAATAATAATAATAATAATAATCAATTTCTTACCCGCCTCTCCTTCCGGATCAAGGCGGGGAACAACATCAATACAAACAATATAAAATACATAAAACTGATTAAAAACGTATAAAATGAATACATTATTGAAATCAACCAAATCTTAAAATTCGACTGGGTAGGCCTGCCGGAAGAGATCAGTCTTTATAGCTCTCTTGAATTCTAGAAGACTGGTAAATTGGCGGGTCTCTCCCGGCAGGTCGTTCCACAGTCTGGGAGCGGCAAGGGAAGGCCCTTAAAGATCTAAGAAGATCTTTAAAAGAAACAGAAAAGAAAAGAATGACAAACAAGATGATAGTTAGCCTGAATGTCATATCATAGATCTAATCAATACAACACAGATGTGGCTACCATGCATCCAATCCTTCCCATAAAGTCTAGTTAGTTCAACTTACTTGTGCATCCTGACATTGAGATGCTGTGTGTTCCCTACCTCTATCCACATCACTGGTGGAAAGGGTGGAAAATCGAACATAGGCAGCTGCCTTATGCTGAGTTGGACCACTGATCCACTGAGCCCAGTAGTGTTGACACTGGCTGGCAGCCATTCTCCAGGGTTTCAGACAGGGGTCAATCTCAGCCCAGCCTGGAGATTTGAAGGATGGTTTCTGGGTCCTCCTACATGCAAAACACGAGCTCCACCACTGAGCTATGGCCCTTCCCTTAAAAATAAAGCAAGATTCCTGTCCCTATGAAAAAAAAGGCTGATTTAATAGGAACATGAGAAGGTGGCTTATACTGAGTCAGATTAGCTCGGTGTTGTCTGCACTTGACTGGCAGTGGCTCCCCAGGGTTTCAGACAGGGAACTTTTATAGCCATCCCTGGAGATGCCGAGAGTCAAACCCGAGACCTTCTGCACATAAAGTGGGTATTCTTCCACTCAGCTGTTGCTATTCCAATAGCTGCACTAGCTTTTTGCTGCCTTCCATGCGAATTTCACGATGCTGGTTTAAACTGAGCTGAGGTCTTCCCTGTTCCACAGTGTTGTGACATCAGACGTTGTAAGAGAAGATGTTACAATGGAGGGAACACTTCCATTTATTTATTTTTGAATTACTTAATACATTTACGCTCCATCTTTCTTCCAACATAGAGTTTAAGGGAGTTTAAGTGGTGTTCCCTGAGAGCTTCCCATCCAGGTGCTGAGCAGACCCAGACCTGCTGAGCTTCAGCAAGGTATCCTCATCATGTGCCTTCAAACTATATCCTGGCAAGTCAGACCCATGGTCATAGGCGTGCACAGCATATTTCATTAGGGTGTGCACCCAGGGAATTTTATTAATTAATTTGTTTTTTAAAGATGAACCTTTATTGAAGACTCATTATTTATATTCATTTATTTATTAAACACTGTTCCATTGGTGTCCTACTCCGCATTCAGATTCCCTGGCTACTGGAGGGCCATTGCAAGTGAGGGGAACAGAATGAGGAGACACTCCTCAAGCCCAGGCATTGGTGAGACTTTGTGGTGACACAGGCCAGAGGAGCCTTCAGGTCCCCTCCTCCTGGTTTCTTTGAAATGTGGCACCCAGCTGAGAGACGTTATTGCTTGAGACATTAGGGTGTGCCTGGGCACACCCGGCACACCCCTTGCGCACACCTATGCCCATGGTTCCCACTTTTGTTAGCAACAGCATCTCTATCATAGCATCAAGCTCCCATATGAATAGACCGGGAGAATAAAAGAGTCTTAACCTGGCAAAAAGAAGAGTCTTTGCAGGGGAAAAGAAAGCAATTATGAACAGTGCATGAATCAAGTTTCTACTTGTTTCTGGATTCATCCTTTCCATCCCTGGGTGTGATGTCAGAACAAAGAATTCTGGGTTATTGGGCAGTTCCAACTCTTGCTTGTCCAATGACCCAGAATGCCCAGTTTGTATATCACATTGAACAACCCAGGAATGGAGCATTCCTGGGTTGTTGAGCTTCTGCTTGCAGCAGGAATGATCAGGTGGCAAGAGCCAGCACACACTGGGCTGGTTCACACAATCATGGAGGGGGAAATCAGCCATGGTAGCTTATTTTCCCTTTCTGCATGTGCCTGTCAGGTGCAGGGGGTAGCATAGCAAGTTGTACACACCGCGGAACTCCTTTGAGCCAAAGAAGAACTGGATTTCCAAGCAACGGACTGTTCAAATAACCCATGAAGTCTAAGCTTTACTTTATATTTATCATTTACATACTACCAAAAGAAGAAGCTATTTCCTGATTGGAATGCATTTCGACTCTTAAGGCTGTCAAACTGTTGCATGGGATTTACACTGAGGCTTAGAATATAAAGCCCTTGGAGAGGAGAAGTGCTCCCCTGAACTGCTTCACATGTACAGATTTATCAATAGGAAATGGTACATGAAGACAAATGCATATGCAAAGAAAACAAAAGCTACTACTATACCGATCAAATGCTCGGGGCAACCCCACATCACCTCAAGGCATTTCAATGTGGAGCCAAGTCAGCTATTTCAGTGCAAGACACAGAGGCCTGATGCAATAAAATGAGGTGGGGATGAAATGGTAGAATGGACTATACCAATACAGACAACAGGTGAGGGATAGCCCTTTTGAATACTCCCTTACTAAAAACATTGTTTAGAAGCCACCATGGAGGAATTTCCCTGTGGGGCTTCTTGTTGCCGTAGTGGCCTCCATTTTGAATATTCAAGACATAGCAGGGGCACATCATAGATTGTCAACACGTGCAAAGCCATGAAGTGGGTTGTTAAGAGTGCTAGACAAGCCAACCACAACCCTAAAACAGCCCATGGGTTGTCAAGAAACACCACCATTATATGCTTGGTTGGCATATCATGACAAGCTGTGGTACACCCCTGCTGTAGCTTGACTATCCAAAATCGCAGCCATTGCAGCTACAAGAAGCCCCATGAGGAATTTCTCCACAGTGACTACTCATTATGTGTGAACCCACCCACTGTGTAAAGGTAGAAAAACAACACGGAAAAGAGAGGGATGGAGCTTGGACCATTATCATTGATATGATAATCCTTTCCTTTCAGGAAATGTTTTAAATATCAGAGAGCATCAATACTGTCCTGCACCCAACTACAACCTGAAGAAGTATGGTTCGCTATACCACTTCAAGAGGATGCTGCCACTTCATTCTGTTCTGTGTATAACTCCAGTCTGAGTAACGATGAAGCATCAAATGATGTATATCCCTGAATCAGTCGTCTCTCTAGAGATTGCTGATGGGGAGGAGGGGCTTTCACCCACAGCTGTTTCAGAAAGATTACCTGGAATTCTTCAGCTTGAATAATTATGGACCCTCTTCTGATGTTCTTGCTTTCCTTGTATGGGAACTTACCCGAATATGAATTTGTTCCCCAACAGTGGGAGCACTTTCTTGTTTTCGGGTGACGTCTAACAAGTCAACAAGAGGACGGATGGTCATACCCTATAATACAAAATGGGAGGGAGGGAAGGAAAGGAGAGAAAGAGAGAAAGAGAGAGAGAGAGTTTACATTTAATTTAAAGTCTGTTATAATCAAAGAACAAATTATTCCCTCTTTTTCCAATGCTAAGGTGTGAGTGCCAATCCTGTTCAAAAAGAACAGAAGAAATAGAAAGGGAGGCAGAGTTGCACTATATGTTAAAAAATAAATGGGGTAAGGAATAAGAGGAACATGATAGTTGAAGTCCACTACCAACCACCCAATCAAAGAGAAGACGAGGATGAAACTTTTGAAAAGCAAGTTGCCAGTGTTTCAAGGAAATCCAATGTAGTAATGATGGGGGACTTCAATTGCCCCCATATCTGTTGTGAGAGAAATTCTGCCAAAAGTGGCTCCTCCAAAAAATTCCTGACATGTGTGGCTGATAACTTTCTCCTACTGAAAGTAGAGGGAGGAACTAGAGGGATGAGGAATAATTGGCTCAAGTTACAAGAAGTCGGATTCAAGCTGGACATCAGGAAAAACTTCCTGACTGTTAGAGCAGTACAACAATGGAACCAATTCCCTAGGGAGGTCATGGGCTCTCCTACACTAGAGGCCATCAAGAGGCAGCTGAACAGATATGCTTTAAGGTGGATTCCTGCATTGAGCAGAGGGTTGGACTCGATGGCCTTATAGGCTCTTTCCAATTCTACTATTCTATGATTCTATGATCCCTTTATAGCCAAAATGGCACCATCCATACACGACAGGGAAATAACAGCAGGCTTGATAGAACCCCAAGGTTTGCAGAAGTGCATATATATGTGTGTGTGACGATGATGATGATGATGATGATGATGATGATGATGATGATGATTACAAGCCATGCTGAGAATCCATGGTACATTGTTGGGTTGTTCAGAGTGGTTGACAAGCCATACTGCAAAATCAACAATCCACCCTGCAGAAAATGTGCTGTGTTCAGACAACACGATAACCCATGTTTCAACAACAACCCACACTCAACCACTGAATGTGAGTTAGCGTGCTGTGTGAACCCAGCCTATGTCTTCCTGCTGCATGAAGTTGCTCCTGGTGAATTTGTCATTTAGTGGCCACATTCGGTGACACTTTAGTCAATGGAGAGGGAATAGTCCACTCAACAGGCAGCAAGTCACTCTGTGGAGAGAACTGCCTCCTCTCTGTCAACTTGTCATCTCTCACCCCCCTCACCTGTAATCCCTCCCCACTGAATGGTGGTGCTGGTTAGTACTTACCTTACTGGTGATACCATTATGGGGTGGGGGAGTAGAGAATGGAAGAGAGACAAGGCTTCTGGTGGTAGAGTAATTCCATCTCCTGTCAACAGGAGACAGGGCTGCCAGAAGACAGTCCAACAGAGCCCTGTCACCTGTTGAGAAAAAATGGAATTACTCTGCCGCATCACCAAGCAAGTGAGAAGCTGTGTGTCCCCTGTCAGGGGACACCCAGGGTTGCCTGGCGGCGGAGCCTTCAGCAGAGCTTGGATTGCGGTCCCTGACACATGAGGAGACCGGGCTCAAGCCTCCTGCTTCTGTGGCAGGGAGACTCGTGCCTCCTCACGTCTCAGGGGCGGTGATCCTGGCTCTGCCAAAGGATGCCTCAGCCAAGGGATGCCGTAGCTCGACGCTGACGCATTCTTCTCAGTTGGCATCCATAGGTGTTCTTGCACCCGCTGCTTGCCCTGTTCCTATGGCGATCACTGTGGAAGAGGCATCACCAGGGGGAACCCCTCCATTTTGAGGAGATCCATCTTCGTGGCGGTGCCTCTTCTATGGCCATCGATTTTGGAGCCAGAGAATGTGGGGAGATTGCTCTCTGCCTCCAAACTCAATGGGCATAGACGAGGCAATGCTGGGAAGAAGGCTCTCCTTGCAACAGAGGAGATTCCCCCCCCCCCGGTGATGCCTCCCTGTTCCTATGGAGATTGGCACATCGGAAGAGCATGCAGGGGTGAGAGCTGCTTGTGTCACCAGCAGCTCGGATCCTCGCGCATCTCCTCGTGCTCTCAATCATGCCAGCCAAAGGAAAGGGCATCCTGTGCTCAGGCTGGAGGGAGGGTTCATCGGATCGGTCAATGACACCTCCTTCCAGCCTGAGCACAGGATGCTCCTCCCTTTGGCTGGTGCGATTGGGAAGCTAGGATCCAAACTGCTGGTGACACCAGCAATTCCGACCTCTGCACGCTCCTCCGACGTGTCGATCTGGACAGATGGCTGCCTTCCATGGTTGGATAACTCATGTCCTGGGAGGCCGCCTCTGCCCCCTGCCCCCCCCCAGTTCATTTGGGGATTGCCTGGAGGGGATGGAAGGAGCTCTTTCTATTCCCTCGAGGTGAACTCCAGATGGATTGGGGGCAGGGTGCTTGGGACATGCACACTCCTGGCAACACATGGGGTGTCACGCTCGGTGACACCCCACTCAGGGATGGCATGTTCCTGTACCAGGGAGCGCTTCAGGAGCCCCGATCACCCCACCCCACCAAGGGACGGGACAATGGGTCTCCTGAAGCGCTCCTCAGCATGGGATTATTCTCCTTTGCCCATAGAGCCACATAGAGCAGCCGGGTTTCTGCCACTCTTGCCTCGTGACTCTGTGGACAGGGGAGAATAATCAATTGATTATAGAGCCCGCCAGATGACACAATATGCAACTGTTGCTGGGATAGTCAACGGAGCAGCCCATTGGGTTTCTCCGTTGACAATTTCGGAAAAATACACAACCGTCAGTTGTCCGTTTCCCACCAGGCAACACAATAAGCAATGCAATGACAGTTGCCTAATTAAGCAACCGTTACTGATCATGTCGTCCAAACCCAGCCAGTGACTTGCATTATGTCTCAGTAGACATGCAAGTATCATGGATTTAGTTCAGCCACAAGATGGCACCATAAGGTCAAAAAACACAGCTGTTTCATGCACTCCCCTTCCATGACACACACACAATTAAATATACTATACTCAAGCAAAGCCTTTTGCCCTGGAGGCTTCAAATATGGCTGGCAGCTGCAACGGGAAATGTAACACTGGTGACCAGCAGGGAAAGCCTGCAATATACAGCAAGAGCGAAAAGGCGTTTTTAAGCTGCCAGCGATGCAGGAAGGCAGACTGTGCCTCGCTTTCAAAATGGTACCAGCCGTGCATCTTGTACTGGGATGTCGTGTCGGTGCCAAGGCTGACGTGGGTTGGCCAAAAAGAGGACACGCATCACCCAAAAAAGACGAGAGAAGGTAGTCAAGATTTGCATGAAATTTGCATGAAATCTGCATGTGCTGATTTATATGAGGTTGGATCCAGGCTCAGTCACTACCTTGTGGGAGACTGTGACCAGGTGACCCGTGTGCCTGCCTGGTGAGTCTGCTGCCCCAACACAAACTGATGATGGGCAAAAGTTCTTAAAGTCCTTTATCTTTAAACTGGAATTGGATAGGACAATCCTTCAAATAGAAGCCACCTTCAAACAGAGGCCACCTTCAAATAAAAGACAGTCCTCTGGCAGCCTTTCAAATAGAGGATACCTTCAAATAAAGGACAGTCCTCTATACAAGAGGACACATGGCCACTGTAGTTCACAATGTGGTTGTCTTTAAATAACATCACATTTTTAAACAGACTCTAGTGTCGATATTGCGGTGCATGCCATATACTGTGCAGCCCCAAAGCCAATGACTATCTCTCCTTCAGACAGGGCTGGCCTTTCCATTTAGAGCAGGGCTGTTGAACCTCTTCCTGCCAGAGGACTGCATTCCATTTCAGAGAGGCTCTCGGAGGCCATACTCTTGTGGTGGGTGGGGCCAAAGGCAAATGGGTGGAGCCAAAGGCAAAAGGGGTGGGGCCAAAAATGCCAGCCTATGGTTGCTTAAAGCTCTTATTGCCAGTAACTAAAGCCCTTAGGAAAGACATTCCAACCTTTTTGAATGGGGGAATGCTGTACAAAAGCCAAGAAACAACCAAATGATTGGGGGTCAGAGGAAAGGGACATAGCTGTCTGGGGAACCCCAGAAAGCTGAATGTGGCCCCTATCCTGAGGTTCTGCACCCCTGTCTTGGAGGGCAAACCTATGCATGCCATAGCAGTGGAGGAAAAGTGCAACCTCCAATCCAAATAAATTCCCCCAAGAACTCTAAGCTGTGAAGGAGGCAGGTAGGGATACTGAGAGTGTACAACTGAATCTGGGAATCTGGTACACTCACCCCCCCCCACACACACACACACACAGCCAGCCCCCCAAACCCAGTTGAGCGCTCCCGGCATGAGCACAGAGCCCCACCTGAGCACTTACAACCCCTGTCTGACTGCTCGGCGGCTACACACTCGTGCACCAAAATCACACACTTCCCCTTCTTGTGTCAATGGCGGCTGCCATTGACAAAAGGGGGGGGGATGAACAATTTTGGGAGCCTCTGTAAAGCGCATACTTCCCCCCACACACACACACACACACACCAGTGGCGGCCTTAAAGGGCCCATTGACACAAGGTAAAGGTGCAAATGCTCCATTCGGCGGTCTGCAATGGATTCCACAGGTCAGATCCTTAGAAATCCAAACTCATTTTAGCCTGTCTCAAATTTCTCCTGCATCCCTGGTCTAAACTCTGTCTGCTGCATGAGATAAAAAGCTGGAATGTGGTGCATGTGTTGTTCTGCTATAGGCAACAAGTGTGTGTCTGTTGCATCCATGAGTGGTGGCCAAGGAGGGAGTTCAGTAACAGGAAGTAATTGCACAAGTGGTTGCTTTGTTCCTGAAACCATGTTCTGGCTGCTTCTCTTTTTTCTACATTTCACAGGTATTACATTTATTACTTTCTGCATGTTTAGATGTCTAGCTAGCTATTTTCCAAGCCTCTGGTCAGTTCCAGCAATAAAGGTGAATGGGTGAAAGCTGGTAACTCTTGGGAAGTGTCATTGGGGGCTAGAGGGCAGCAGCTTAGTCAGCTCAGTGCATATGATTGCCTAGCAGCCCTTGCTGATGTCCAGTTGCTGATGGGCTAGCAGCCCTTGTTGATCTACAGTTGCTGATTGTCTAGCAGCCCTTGCTGATGTACAGTTGCTGATGGGCTAGCATCCTATGCCTGCACTGGAATCTTCTAGCCAATCAGCAGCCACATACTTGCACTACGCTGAAAGATGTACCCTCTGTTTCCACAGCTGTGACTCTTTCAGTGTTTGCCAGTAAGGGTAGAGTTTCCACTCCCCCACTTGACTACTCCACAGCAGTGGCTGGTTGTTACTGCTAGAGCAGGCATACTAAGCCGCTTTCAGCCTGGGGTGTGGATTCCATTTTGGAGAAACTCTTGGGGGATGCACTCCAGTAGGGGGCAGAGCCGAGGGCAAAGAAGGTGGGTACAAAATACCCAAAACACCGCTTAAGGCTGTTATAGCCAGTAACTAAGCCTTAGGGATGACATTTCAAGCTTTTAGAATGGGGTGGGGAGGGGAGTTGTAAACTGCCCAGAGAGCTTCATCTATGGAATGGTATGAACATGAATATAGTAGTAGTAGTAGTAGTAATAGTAGTAGTGTTAATAATAATAATAATAATAATAATAGACAGGATGACTTGGCACAGCCCATCATGGCCGTCTAGAAAAACCACCATGAGCGAGAAAGAGAATAATGATAATAATAATAATAATAATAATAATAATAATAATAATAATAGTGCACAAGCCAGGAAACCACCAATGACGTGGCCAGGAGAAAGGGATGAGCCAGGTGAAGGGGCTATATTTGCTCTGGTTGAGCTGCAGGCCTGGGACCAGAGCTCTATGCAAGAGAACCACCATACTAGTCACTGCCTCCATACATATGTGCTGGTGGTGGGGAGGTGGTTAATCTAAGTGAATATGATTCTAGGAAATGATAGTAACCATCCCCTGCCTGGTGCCCTCCAGAAGTTTTTGATTTCAATTCCCAGGCAATGACCAGGAATGCTGGGAGTTGTAGTCCAAAACATCTATAGGGCACCATCCTAGAGACGGCATCTCAAATTTGGGGAAATTGTGTGTGTAGGGGATTAGAAATAGATTTCACAACAATCCACCAGGGTAATGTTCAGAATCCAAGGGCCAGTATGCATGATAGAACAGCTCACCATGGCCTGTGTCATGTGCCGGTGGCCATTCTGAATGTTCAACCCACAGCTTGTGGTCTTGTCCAAACTAGAGTGGCAGGGATTGTGCAAGAGTTAAACAATCCTCACATGATCCATGGCCTGTTCTAAGGTTATGCAAGGCTTGTTTAACCCTCACACAACCCCCACTGCCCAGGTTTGGATGACATGACAAGCTGTGGTCATGGCTTAAATATCTAAAATCTGCCCGGTATGTGCCGGCATGCCACAGCTCACTGTGGCTTAAACAAGCCACAATGGGCAACAGTGACTGTGCAAACCAGAACTTATCGTACATAAAGACAATATGTATACTTCCCACTCAAAGATCCCACATATTTAAACAAAAATTGGCTCAAGGGGGAGAAACAAAAGTAGCCCACATTTACCTGTACAAACACAGTGAAGAGGATCACCACAGTCGTGGCTGCGATAAAGAGCTTCTTCCTCTGAAAGTCGGGGAGCAGGAACACGAGAGAGAAACAGATGGCACCTCTGAGCCCACCGTAAGCAATAATGAACTGGTCTTTGGACGTCACGGTATTCACATGTAATCTGTTGATGATGAAAGTCAGGACAAGGACTCCTAAAATGAAGGAAGCAGAGTGGCAAATTAACAGGAGCAAAGGGAAATCAAACTGTACCAATCATGAAGGCCAACATCCCGCCTCACCCATCATGACCCAATCATCCAGCAGTGACTCAAAGGGGAAGCGGCTGGTGCTGCAGACATTGGAGAAATCCACAACAAATTCAAATGACTTCAGATTTCTATGAATCCAATTTGGGGGTTCAACAGCACACTGTCTTTCTCTGAGTCACATGGATGCCATGGAGTGGCATACTGGTTTTTCACTTTTTGGGTGGTGGTGGGGATTTGCACTAATTTACATTAGCGCTAATTCACATGAACTTGCGCTCATGCATATCCGTTCCAAGTTGAATTGGCGCAAGTAGAACAAAATTCTGGTTTAAAAAATCCGATTCTGTCAATGAGCAGATGATGGAACAAAGCAGGGAGTTGTCGGATTTTTTTTCTGTCTAAACGTGCATAGGATTACACCTTGAATGTGTTTGTCCTTATGGATTATGCAAGATTGCATTAGCGCAAGTTTTTGCAACAATAGTCTAACCCAGCGTCTCTCTGGCTGAGCAATGTCAGGAGCTGTAGGGCTTTTTTCATAGGATTGCACCTTAAGTCAATTAAAATCAATTATGCATTTTAAACAACAAAAACAAAATAACCCTGGGGTGCACACAGCTAGGGTCCCCATATTATGCATGCCAAGTTTTAGGGGTCTAAGTTTATGGTGTTGACTCTGGGGAACTGATGGATGGACAGACAGACACACATCCCCTTTTTTATTATAGATAACAGGGATAAACCATCCATGCAAATTGTGCACCTGAGCCATGTAACAGGCAAGAAATGAAATTTCAAAATAAGATATTCCAGAAGGCACTGAAAATGCTCTTGGCCTAGGGTATCATTTGACCTATGGCCAGCCCTGATGTCAGGTCAGTATACTGCTATCTTGAAGAGTTACATTCTTTGAAGACAGGAGCTGTTGCCCAAAGAGGAGGCCTTTTTGAGTTCTCTGTATATTACCTAGGGCTCTCCAGAGGAGACAGAAAATGACCGTGAAGCAAATGTACGGCCAGCTCCACTCATGATTGTCCCCGATGGTGGAGACGCCAAGGAAGATAAAGATAAGGGTGTCACTGACACTACTCCACATTTTCATGAAGTATTTGATGGTTGTGTGGGACTTCAGAGAGATGTTGGCCTCCACGTAACGTTTCATCCCCATGGCACAGGCGATGATTCTGGAGAGACAGAGAGAAGTTAAATCAATCTAGCACACTCTTTCCCATTTCAAGAGTTTTTGGTTTGTGTTTTTAATGGAGATGGCCATGAAACTGAAAAGCAGAATAACAATTATGCCAATCCTCAACATTCAACAATGTGAGCATCATTAAAAGAGAAGAGTTGATGGTTCTTCTGGTGATTTTTATTGTGGCATCTAGATCAATGCATGGAAGGAAAGGCTATCAATGGCCACTAGTCATGATGGCTATAGGCAATGTATAGGCCATCAATGTGTAGACTATCAGAGTATATGCTATTAAAGGGAAAAGCTATAGGCTATTACTATTGGCTATAAAGGCTATAGGCTATTGCTATAAGCTATAAGCTATTGCTACTGTAGTAGCCTATAGCAGGCTATTACAATAGCAATTATGGTTCTAAATCATTTACAAATAATAATAATGATAATAATTAACAATTAATGAAAATAATAATAATCATAATCATAATATATTAATGATAATTATTAATGTCTACCCCGTAGCAATAGGGTATTACAATAGCAATTGTGGTGCTAAATTTTAGCAATCAATAGTAGTTGTGTGTCCTACAATTCACATTGTAAAGGCTATAGGCCATTACTATTGCTGTTGCCTATAGATAATGTATAGGCTACCAATGCATCAGCTATCAATTGCCACTATAGTCTTATAGGCTATTAATGGCCACCAGCCATGATGGCTACAGGCAACATCCATGTTCAGAGGCAGTGTGCTACTAAATACCAGTAGCTGGCAAACAACAATGGGAGAGAAGTGTTGTCCTCATGCCCTTCCCTCAGTGACTCCACCTTCTCACCACAATTGTCTCCAGATGCGATTGCTCCTCCTCATCTGCCTGACTGCCTCATCATTGCTACCACTGGTCTGCTCAACTAGCAGAGAGCAAGTAAGCAAGCAGGCAGCAATATCTATGGATTTGCATCTCTATTCTCCAGAGGACAGGACTAGAACCAGTGGGTGGAAATTATAAGGAAGCAGATTTTGGCTGAATGTTAAAAGAAACTTCCTAACAGTGAGAGCTGTTCAGCAGTGGAACAGCTTGCCATGAGAGGTGGTGAATTTGCCATCATTGGAGGCATTTAAGAAAAGGCATTTTAAAAAAGAGCCCTGATGGATCAGACCAAGGCTCTATCTAGTCCAGCATTCTGTTCACACAGTGGCCAACCAGCTGTTGACCAGGAACCCACAAGCAAGGCACGAGTCCAACAGCACCCTCCCAACCATCAACTGATGTACATAAGCTTACTGCCCCCGCTACTGGAGGTAGCACATAGCTATCAGGGCTAACAACCATTATTAGCCTTCTCCTCCAGGAATTTATCTAACCCCACTTTAAAGCCATCCAAATTGGTGGCCATGACTACATTGTGAGGAAGTGAATTCCATAGTTTGACTCTGTGCTGTGTGAAGAAGTCTTTCCTTTTATCTGTCCTGAATCTCCCACCCATCAGCTTCATGGGATGACCCAGGTTCCAGTACTTTGAGAGAGAGAGAGAGAGAGAGAGAGAGAGAGAGAGAGAGAGAGAGAGAGAAATGTCTCCCTATCCAGATTCTCCACACCAAGCATTATTTTGTACACCTCTAAGCAGAATCTGGAAAACCATCTGTCAAAGATGCCATAGCTGCATCCTACAGTGCAGAGCCTGGATTGAGCAGGTGATATCCAAGGTCCCTTCCAACTCTATGTTTCTATTATCCCCTTTCTTTTCATCACCATTGACTGGGCCAGAGGGAGAGGCAGGTGAACAAGCAGGTTGCAATGGTGAAGAGGAGGGGCAACTCCAGGGGACTTTTGTCAGTGGGCCCCTTCGGGGTGTGGGTCCTGGGTAAGTTCCCAACCATGCCTACCCTTGACACTGGCCCTAAACAGATCAACAGTTGTATAGGAGCCAATGGTGCTATAAACACAACTTTCACTAGGACCTCTATTTCAGTGACGGGGTGGGCACAAGCGACACCCAACAAAAACACCTGCAATTTTAGAAAAAGCAGAGACGCTCATAGTTATATATGTAATTACTTTGTCTTTCCAGTCCTCAAAGGATACGGTAATAGCCTGACTGACTGCATTTGCAAGAATGCACCATTCTCCATTCTTCTTATTTACAGAACTATGAGTATGTTTTTGTTCCTGAGCTCATTTCCCCAAAAGCTTTTACGCTTTTCCCCATCATAATCCTAACAACGGTGCAGAGAGACCTTTTGAAACCTCGCAGCTCTGGACATGCTCAAGGCTGAAATATCTGATGGCCTCCATTGACTTACGCCACAATGCCAGAGAGGTGGAACATCTCTGCCGTGAGATAGGACAGGTAACTGTAGAGGAAGACAAAAAGGGGCTCGATCACACGGATGTTTTTGGTAAAGCGTGTGGTGAAGGCAGCTATCATGCCAAACAGGAGGCCTACCAAGACCCCTCCGATTCCAACCACAAAGAATTTCCCAATTCCTGCAAACACATCTGCCGTTTTGATGGACGGCATTTCACAAAAGGATCGGAACAGCTTGTACAGCACCTAGGAAGTAAAGAGAAATGGAAAAATTGTTGGTTTTAAGGTGACAGACAAAATTAACCGATCGGTCCGGGCCCAATTCAAAGTACTGGTATTAACTTTCAAAGCCCTAAATGGCTTGGGGCCAGATTATCTGAAGGAACGCCTCCTCCCATATGTACCTACCCGGACCCTAAGAGCATCTTCGGGGGTTCTTCTCCGTGAGCCCCTGCCAAAGGAAGTGAGACAGGTGGCTACCAGGAGGAAGGCCTTCTCTGTTGTGGCACCGTGGCTGTGGAATGAGCTCCCTAGAGAGGTTCGCCTGGCACCTACATTATACTCTTTTAGACACCAGGTGAAGAAAATCTTTTTTTATTTTCTCAGTATTTTAATAGCTTATCAGTTTAATTTTTAACTTTGCTGTTTTGAATCTGTATTTTAAAACTTTAGATTTCTGCCTTGCTGCTCGGTTTTACCCTGGTTGTGCTTTTATACTGTATTTTATATTACGTTTTTACACTGTTTTTTGTTTTATATTTTAAATGGTTTTTATGGTTTTAATTTTTGTAAACCGCCCAGAGAGCTTC
This sequence comes from Anniella stebbinsi, assembly GCA_029215795.1. Classification (NCBI taxonomy): domain Eukaryota; kingdom Metazoa; phylum Chordata; class Lepidosauria; order Squamata; family Anniellidae; genus Anniella; species Anniella stebbinsi. Next base: position 20,131,371 of record JARDYH010000001.1, read on the forward strand.
AGCTATTGGGCAGTATAGAAATGCAATTAATTAATTAATTAAGGTATAGCTCACATGTGGCAGGTTGTGTGGCAAACAAAATGTCCATCTTGCTTATTAACACTGGCAGGACCTTTTTCGGGGCCAGCCCTACCATTATTTGTTTTTATTTTATTTTTATTTTATTTTGTACATTTCTAATCCACCCAATGACTAATGATCTCTGCGTGGATTACAAGCAGTTACAAAAATAAAATGCCATTTTAAAATACAGTTAAAATATCAAATACAATACACATGTTTAAAAGAATAAAATTCAATGCACAAGAGTTGATAAAACAGCCATAATAACCTAAAATGAAGTCTCTAAAATGTCTGGGAGAAAATAAGGGTCTTTGCTTGGTGCCAAAAAGATAACAGCATAGATCCCAGATGAACCTCTTTGGAGAGTTTATTCCATAGGGTACCACCACTGAGAAGACCCTCTCTCTTATAGCAACCTGCCTAGTTTCCTTCGGCAGGGACACCCAGAGGAGATCCCTTGAAGATGACCAAAGGCTTCAAGCAGATGCATGTGGGAGAAGACATGACTTTAGATACTCTGGTCCCAAGTTGTTTAGGGCTTTAAAAGGTCAACACGAACACTTTGAATTGGGTTTGGAAATGGTCTCAAAGGCAAGTTGTAGCAGCCGCTTCAGGTGGCATTTGCTGGGCAGTGTGGGAGACAGTGGCATGGTGTTGGAAGACAGCCCTGGCACATAGGGGTGGAATGTTCAAGTATGCGTTGAATTCGACGTGCACAGGACAACATTGTTCTATCAATTCCCCTGTAACAAATAAAATCTGGTAACAGACCGTGCAGAGTTGGCATACATGCATTGGGTTTAACAGATATTCAGAAGTTCCATCCCTGCATGGATGCAAAGGAATAGCAGAAATAGGGCAAGGATGCGCACACTCCCCTTCATGGAGACCAGTATTGTCTGTTCCAGCCCCTAGAATAGGGGTGTTGAACCTCTTTCGGCATGAGGGTTGAATTCCATTTCAAAGAGATTCTCAGGGGATGCATGAGTGGGGGCCCAAAATTTAAAAAACAAAAACCATCATATATTAGCTTAAAGCTCTTACTGCCAGTAAGGAGAGGCATTTCAATGGTGGGAAACTGCACAAAAGCCAGGAAACCATGCAATGATTGGTAATTGAGGAAAGGGGCAGAGCTAGGGGAAGGGGGCGTAGCCAGGGGAAGGGGTGGAGCCAAGGGAAGGAGCTGTGGTCATCTGAGAAACCCGAAAGAGTCAGATTGGGTGAACAACATGCTCTCGCAAGAACAAGTTCTGTAGAACTCAAAAGACTGCACACTCTTTCGTGATATTTCGATTGATGGTTGTCCAACTGTGGATTTTGGACCAACGTAGCCCTCTGGACCAATGAGGCCCTCTTTGCTTTTCACATACTTACAACTGTAACAGCATCATTGAGAAGAGATTCTCCAAACACCAAGATGTGGAGCTTTTCATTGACATGTATCTCTTCAAACACGGACAGCACTGCCACCGGATCGACAGCCGCGATCAAGCTACTGAACAAGAGGTTGTGGAGCAAGGAGATATCCCGCAGCTGGAAGGCACCCACTTGGCATATCCCATAGAGTGAGAATCCAATCCCAAAGACATTCCAGATGGTCCCCACCACGGCATATAAGAGGATGGTCCCAATGTTCTCAAAGAACGGACGGCTGGGCATGAAATAGCCGGCATCCAGGACGATGGGGGGCAGGAGGTAAAGGAAGAAGATGTCACTGTCCATAACTGGAGGGGACTTGTCGTTGAGGCCATAAATGATGCCTCCCATGATGAGCCCCACGAAGATCAATAGGCAGCTTTCAGGGACTACTGAAGGTAGTTTTTCAAACAGATGGAAACCTGCCAAGGACAAGAGGCAACACGATACGGAAATCTAGAGCACCCAAAAGAATGCAACTAAACAAAGAGGTCATTCGACAAATGGGCAGTGACATTGCTAGGGTCTCCATCCCAGGATCTTTTCCCAATGGCCCTGGATCTAATTCCCAAAGCTCTGTCCACTGGTAGCAATGGAAGGGCATTTTCCCTCCGCTTAATTGCCATTCAGGGGGCAATTTTCAACATATGTTGCAATTACCTCATCAGACTCACTCCTGCAAGACTATGAAGCTTAGGAGAAAAAAATTCCTCCCATTGGTGTCAATGGAAAGCTTTTCCTAAGTTTAGCTACCATGCCAGGGGGAGCAGAAGTTCTAGGGGAATCACAGTTGGGGAGGGAATCATTAATCCTCCTTTCTGTGTGTACTTGCCCCACCAAAACCCCATCCACATGAACTGAGTTTAGAGAAAAAAATATTCCCTTTAATCCCAATGGAAAGATTGGACCCTGAATCTTTTCAGTGCCTAACAATGCCTCTAAGCATGAGGCTCTTCTTCCGATGGAAACCAATTTTTTTAAAAAAAAAAATCATTGGGTGGTTCTAGGCCTTTTGAGGTGCACAAGTCACCTCTTTGCATTCTGGTCTGTATATCAAAATAGCGGAGGTTCTGTGCATCTTTAATGGCGTCTCATTAAATACCGTTACAGAAACATATGATGCGGTCAGCTCAGCACTATTTTTCAGGAAGACATGGAACTTTAAAAAGAAAACAAAAAAAGCACAGGGTTGATTGATTGTCCATGCTTCCAAGAAGCTTTTCCATGCCTACAATCAGAGATGGCTTTATTAATTATAAAGGATTCTATTTGTAATGCCTGGTGATCATTCATGCCTTAAATGAGCAGAAAATGTCAATATGGCTTCTTGAAACCCATACTCAGTATGTCTGGCCAATGTGGTCAGTTAATTTGTGCATCTGAATAATACACAAGCGGGGGTGGGGGGGACAGGACTCCTTCCTTCGTCATTGGAGAAACTTGACTGTTCTATTGCTCTTGATGAACATGAATGGCCAAGAGGAAGGTGAAAAACATTAAACATGGATGTAGACCATACGATTGCCTCAAAGGGTTACAACTGAAAGCAAGCATCATGTTTCATCAGCATTTATATTGATAAGTTGTAGCGAGAACATCCATATGTTGTAGAACATGGACCCTCTTTGAACCTTTTTGTGGGATTCCTGGGTGTCTGGTTTTGACTTTCACATCAATGCAAGCAAAAGCTCCCACATTCCTTTGGAAGTAGTAGCATCATTTGCCCCTGTAAATCAATCACAATATACTAGGAAAGCACACCACGAAAAAGTACCTTGTGTCACCACGAGACGCAGCGCATCTCTTTCTCGCAATATAGGATCTCTCTCTCAGTACCAGCTCTCCATGTTCTTGAGGGCCTTTGGTGAATCCTCTAACCACTCTGCCTCCTCATACTCTCCCTCCTCATTGCTACCCCCCTTGCTTGCGGGGCAGGCAGAGAGCCAGGGAGCAAAGAGGCCGTGGCATCTATTGCTCCTCCTCCTCCTCACCACCACCATGGTCTGGGCCAGAGCAAGAGAATGAATCTATTTGGGGGGATAGGGTTCAATACCTTGGATGGCTCCTGTAGAGTTCTGGCTGGTTCCGATGGAAACCCAGAATGGATTCACAGCCCTACCAAAAGCAGAGCCACCAGCCTCAACGGATTACAAGTCCTTTTCACAACAACAGCAAGAAGAACAGCAACAACTCTTCCCTCAGCTTAACAGAAACATAAACCCCCTCTACAAGAATTCGGTTTGACGCCTGGTTCTCCGATTATGCGCATCTTCTCAGAAGCGCTTTATTGTAAATGGTTGTATGCAGGAGGTAATTGAGCGCACAACTGGTGGCCTTACTGGTTGTTTGAAATGCACATTAGAAGTAGTTAATGCCAAGAATCGCTTGTTCACATAGTCAAAATGCGCTTTAACGGCCACAGCAAAATAAAACTCGCTATTTAACGCACTTTCGATAATGCGCATAATCGGAGAGATAACGCTCCTCAACTCCCGATTTGCTCTTCACTCATGTAGAGGTAAAAATTTTAATGAGACTTGAAAGAGCTTTAAACCTCTCATGTAGAGGCAGCCATAGAAAAGGGAATTTCAGCAGCTGTCATTTGTATGCATGCACCACCTGGTGAAATTCCCTCTTCATCACATCAGTTAAAGCTGTAGGAGCCCTGCCCTCTTTTCTATCTGGTCAAGAGGGCAGGGCTCCTGCAGCTTTAACTGTGGTGATGAAGAGGGAATTTCACCAGGTGCTGCATGCAACTGTTCCCCTTTGCTATGCAACTGTTAAAGATACAGGAGCCCTGTCCTCCTTTCCATATGATCACCCTACCCAAGGGAGGAAGCCCTAGCTAAGTCCTCAAGGGGCTTTTCCAGGAAGCTCAAGCCACCGGAGAGGCTGCAAGGACAGAACGGTGGGGGCTGGAAGGGATGTATTGATTGATTTATCATCTTTCTCTACCATCCAATAGCCAAATCTCTCTGGGCAGGTCTCAAAACATGGTGAAAGGGAGAGCACCCACACACCTCAGACACCTCTTGATAGTACGGTAAGTGCTGAAGCCCTGTGACCTGAGACATTTCTCTGAAATTCTCAACTTCATCCCAACGAAAGAGGCAGAAAAATAACTGGCAGGGAAACGAAGAGGCTGCGAAAGGCCAGGTGGGGTTTCGGCACAGTGCTTGTCTCTACCAGCCTTCCCACCTACCCTCCAGATCTAACGGCCCCTGGGTCTTGCTCATAGGCATGCGTGGCACATTTCACTCAGGGGTGCACCCAGGGTTGTTTTTTTTTTTAATATTCAATCATAAAGGACCTTTTAAAAATCCATTTATTTCTTAAACACTGTAGACACTGCCTGACCATGGGAAGGCTGTTGCAGGTGAGGGGGAGAATGAGGAGTTGCTCCTCAAGCCCCAGCATTAGTGGGGCTTTGTGGTGACTCCAGCCAAAGAAGGTGGCAGCCATAGAAGGTGATATTAGCCTTCGGGGGCCCTCTTTATGATCTCTTTGAAGTACAGCTGTGGCAGAGAGGCTCCAAGCAGAGTGAATCCTTTTCACTCCTGCTACCAGGAGTAATGGTGCCTTCCTGGAGGCAGAGGTTCTTTGGTGCAGAGGGCCATTCCCCCTGTGTTTGGATCCCCCTCTGGATCCCTACTCAATTTGGTTCTCATTGCTTGAGACATTAGGGTGTGCCTGGGCACACCCAGCACACCCCCTTGTGTATGCCTATAGTCTTGCTGGAAATGCCTGTGGGTTGTGGGAGGCACAGTCCATCTGGAGGGCACCGGATTGGGGAAAGGCTGATTTATTCAATCTAAAACCTGTCCTCTGAATTGAAATATCCTCAAGGTGTCTCACATAGATGGCAACAATAAGACATCATATTATACATAATGCAACCAAATATTAATCCATAACATGAATCCACTAAAAAAAAATCTGAACCCTAGGACTAAAAGCAGAATCAAAATTTAAACCTACTTGGACAAAGAAACCAGGGGAAAGGCTCTATCCAGGGAGGTGGGCCCCCCAAAAAAATTTATTATATTTATATTCTACCTCTTAGGTGTTGGGGGAAAATTCCAGAGACCAAGTGGATTGGAGGAAAGTTTTGAGAGAGTCTGAAGGACACAGCCAGCTGCAAACAATGAGGTTGAGGGAGTATGTACAGTACTGGAAAAGTCAACCTAATTATTGCTAAGTACCAGCACAGATAAGATAGATTGAGCAGGGATGTCTGATATGAAGCACTGTATAAAAGTAAGTCTTATTTGTATGGTTGTGGGAGGTTGGACTAGATGTATTTGGACGTGTGGAGAATTGTGTAAAGGACTGTGTACATATCTGATGGAAAACCGTTGTGCTGTATATATATTGGACCATGAGTAAACAACTCTGTATTTATACACGAAGTTGGTGTGTGAGTATTCCTTCTGCTTCTGGGATTACTATTGAACCAAGTGCTAACACAAACGCTCGCAGCATTTGGCCCTTTGCTTCCATCCTCAACATGAGGAACCCAACGCGGTTTAGATGATCCTTCTCTCCATTTTATCCTCACAACAACCCTGTGAGGTAGGTTAGGCTGAGAGACTGGGATTGACCCAAAGTCACCCAATGATCCTCATGGCCATGTGGGGACTAGAACCCGGGTCTCCTGAGTCCCAGTTCAACACTCTAACCACTACACCACACTGAAATATGAACCTTAATAAACATCCATCTGCCTTTCTCCTCTCTGCTCATAAGTAGCATAAGAACGCAAGGAGAGAGCTGTTGGAACAGATCATCAAATTTAGGGGAGGAGAACATGCAACCCTCTAGAGGTTGTTGGACTCCAGTTCCTAGCAAACCCAGCCTGCTGAGCCAATGGTCTGGCTGATGGGAGTTGGAGCTCAGCAACATCTGGAGGACCACAGAGTCCCCTCCCCTGATCCAAGTTAAAATCTCCTGATTCTAACACTGACCAGCCATATGTCTCCAGGAAGCTTCCAGGCATGGCTTGAGGGCATCAGCCAACCTGTGCCCTTTGTCCTGAGCATAATGAGGTATACTGCTCCTGTACACTGAGGTTCCATTTCACTATGATTTTGAGTTTAACGCTACCATGTAATTAAGTACTTTACAACGCCTACTACATCATCATCACCATCTTTGCCATGGTTGCAGTAGTAGTTTTTTAGCCCCAAACTATTTGTCATTTTTGTTTATCTATGCTTAATGTGTCCATTTATTATTATTATTATTATTATTATTATTATTTACATTTATATACCGCCCCATAGCCGAATCTCTCTGGGCAGTTTACAAAAATTAAAAGACTGAACATTAAAAAGTTAATATACAAAATTTTAAACCATAAACCATAAAACAGCTAATATTTAAAACATTTTAAACTGTTAAGCCTGGCCACAAAGTCAGTTAAAGCCTCAACTCAAGCTGTTAAAATGCCTGGGAGAAAAGAAAAGTTTTGACCTGGCACCGAAGAGATAACAGTGTTGGCTCCATTTTACTTTTGTAATCTTCTCTATATTTTCTTTCTGTTATATTATGATGGTCTAGGGTTATAAACAATAAAACTGAATTGAAGTTGTTTAACAATAACAATAATAATAACAATAACAACAGCAACCTTTCTAATTAATAGACTATGAATATCTCCAGTGAAATACGAATACATTACTCCTGGCAACCATTTCAAAATTACTCTTCCAGTCTAGAGTAACTTCCCTACCACCCTTTTCTTGCAGAAACATACCTATTTTGGCTAAAGAAGCCAGCATGATCCACAAGGTGATTTCGAAGGGTACTTGGACATGCTGGTAGTCCAGGGAGAAGACCGGGTGGGCTTTGGACTCATTCGCCTGGTTTTTCTCCAAATCCATACCCTCAAGAGACTCCAGCATTGCAGGACTCTGGAGAGCAGCAGCTCCTGGCAGAGAGAGAAGGAGGGAAGTGGAAGATCCCAGAAGCCAGGTTCTTGGCACAGCCACCCCTCCAAGGATCAGTCTCTCCATTTGCCTGCGGGAGCTGCTTGTGTCTGGGGAACTTCTAGGCTGGCTGGCTGGCTGGCTGGTTACTGCCCTGCTCTTCTAGCTGCTTCTGCTCTGGAGGCTGCTCTGGTGAAATGCACCCTGCAGCCTGATCTAAATTACATGAATGGGTGTCAGAAGATAAAGCCACTGTCATGTGTGCATGGAGAGGGGAACATAGGAGCGGACTCCCCACATGGCTTGAAACAATGCATTCCCGACTTAGCTGAAACAAACCATTCCAGTGCATGTCAATCCGTGGCTTGTAACACAGGCAATTTCTACAATGGCCCTCTCCAGTTATGGGGAGCTGTTCTTCTGAGTTGCAAAGAAGACCTAGACAGAAAAAAAAAATCCTACAGTATTCCCTATGCTGGCTGGGGAATCCTGGGAGTTGTGGGGCTTTTTTCCGTCTAAACAGGCATAGGATTGTGCCCTTACAGTTTATAAACCCAGGCTGTGAACAGCAATGTAGCGGAACCCGGGCTCACAGGGCCGAAGCACCAGATAATGTCACTGACATTATCTGCCGCCCTCTTCACAGTTCCCGACTCCCTCTGAGTTTAGCTGCAATCTTGGCAGCATGCAGGAAGAAGGATTAAGGCTTTTGTGTCAATTGTAGCTTCTCTCTGTGACGGCCACCGATTTGGATGGCTTTAAAAGCGGATTAAACAAATTCCTGGAGGAGAACGCCATCAATGGCTACTTGTCCTGATGGCTATGTGCTGCCTCCAGTATCAGAGGCAGTATGTCTATGTACAGCAGTTGCTGGGGAACATGGGTGGGAGGGTGCTCTTGCACACATGTCCTGCTAATGGGTTTCCCGTGTACAGAATGCTGGACTATATGGACCCTTGCTCAGACGCAGCATGGATGTTCTTGTTTTCTTATGATAAATGGCAGCTTCCGGGGTGGGGAAAGGGGATAGCACAGTGGAACACAAGGTCAGCATGCCTGCTACTCAAAAATTGCTGGGGCTGCATCCTTCGGAGCCCTGGCTACACTAACCCCACTGATGGTCTCCACCCTGAACACTCTCCCCTAGTTGCTATTTTTTAAAAAATGTCCCTTGTTGGCTCCTAAAATGCAGCTGCAAGGTGTGCTCTGATTGTAACAGAAGCAGCATCAGCATCAGAGATGCTCTTGGTGGCTACCTTCCAGTGCTAGGAGGGGCCAAAGGCAAAAGGGGTGTGGCAAAAATACCACCATATTGACCCTGTTCAGACAACATGCTAAACCACAGTGGCTAAGCATTCGAGGTAAATTCAAGGTAAACTCCTAACCCTGGGGACTACATAATCATGGTTTAAACACTCACTAACCATTTGCTGCAAAAGAGTTAGCAGTAGGGGTGTGCACTGGATCGGGTCCGATCCACGATCCGGATCTGATCCAGGGGAAATCGGATACAATTATCCGATTTCCGATCTCACCGCTGGATCGTTCAATTCAATTCGATCTGATCCGGAAAGGTCCCAATTCCGATCGGAAGATCGGCGGGCGCCAGCCGCTTCCATCAGTGGGCGCCAGTGGGTGCCCGCTGATGGAAGCAGACAACAGGGGCAGGGAGCTTACCTTCCGGGGCCATTTTTTCCTCATAGACTTGCATTGGGGGAAAGCTTTCTTTCCCCCAATGCAAGTCTATTGGGGGGGGGGGGGAAATGGCGGCCGATCCAAAAATCGGATTTCCGATTTTTGGATTGGGATCGGACCCGATCCGGTCTGGGGGCCTCCGATTTTGTCCGATCCAATCCAGGACAAAATTGGAGGTCCTGATCCGGGTCCTGATCCAATCCTGGGGGTCCGTGCACACCCCTAGTTAGCAGCCTCACCATGACTTAGTGTGTTGCCTGAACAGGCCCATTCTAGCTTAATGCTCTTACTCCCAGTAGCTAAAGCCTTTGGAGAGGCATTTGAAGCTTTTGTTCATAGCCATCATTCAAATTGCTTGCACTTGCATTGTTCTTTCCAAATAGGTTACGCAGGAGGTTACAGTGTGTGTGTGTGTGTGTGTGTGTGATTGCTAATATAGCTCATAGAGAATGTAGCAACTTTTATCCATAGATAAGCTGACCATATGAAAAGGGAGACAGGGCTCATGTAACTTTAACAGTTGTAGAGAAAAGGGAATTTCAGCCAGTGTCATTTGTATGCAATTAGTTCCTGGTGAAATTCCCTCTTCATCACAACAGTTAAAGGTGCAGGCACTATAATAGAGTGACCATATACAAAAGAAGGCAGGGCCCCTGCACCTTTAACTGTTGTGATGAAGAGGGAATATCACCAGGAACTAATTGCATACGAATGACACCTGCTGAAATTCCCTTTTCTCTACAACTGTTAAAGTTACATGAGCCCTGCCCTCCTTTTCATATGGTCAGCCTATCCATAGACCCACTGAAAGCCTGGTGTCCATGTTCATGATCTTGCATCAAGTACTCTTGATCACGCACATTTTGGAAAGCAGGAGACATGGCTGCTAACATTATCAGATACATTAACAATACAAAGGCCTAAATGTGCAGCGGCAATTTCGTCTGTGGAATCAGTAATGTTATGCCAGAGCTTTGTTCCACAGGGCACAGCTAATTAGAGTATGGAGGCCCCAGGGAACATCTGGACAAAAATCAATGGCCCATTTTGGCTCCAGCTTCCTAAATGACACCAGGCCTGAACTAAGGGCAAACTAGGAATCAATTTGTTTCCCTTCAATTCCAGAGCAGAGTCCAACATTTCCTTTGGACAAAATCCCTTTTCTGATAGAATTGTTTGCATACAGAAGATGAGCAGTCAGAAATTCTTCCTAAGCAATCGTTTGCATCTGATAGCACTATGGCTGACAAGGGAATCAATCACCTTTCCCAAAGCTTTTTGTACAGCTAATATCTAAAGATGTTCCTTTAATGGGCATTGATTGCTAGAAAGTTCTTTCTTGAATGAGCATTGACAGCTGGTGGCTACTAGAAATTGAACATACATGCACACATACTAAGGCTGCAATCCTATACCCACTGACCTGGGAGTATGTCTCATTGAACTCAATGGACTTTCTTATGAGTAGACCTGTAGGGGATTCCATTGTAAGTGTGATTAATCATTATAGTCATCAGCCATCAGTGCTCATTCAAGAAAGCATAAAGCTGAACAGAAATCTCTCCACATACACTTAATGAAGGTACATGGAGATGATCCATATACCAGTGGTCAAGAATGCTGGGAGTTCTGGTCCAAGACATCTGAAGGGCATCAGTTTGATGAAGGCTGAAATATTTATTTATTAAATTTCTAGACTGTCCAATAGTTGGACCTCCCAGGGCAGTTCACAAAATAGAGGTGTGTCATGTTCACTGACCTCAATTTCCCATCTGGCTAAGAGGAGAAGAGACATCATTCAGTGAGCCATCACCTGCTATTCCAGGATCTTCCTGACAAGAGGACATGGCTTTACCAGACTCCTCAGACAAAGCAGATACCCTCTGATACAGTCCCCACCATCCCTATGCCATAGGAGCCAATGGCTGCAGAATCAGGCAATGGCCCTTTTAAGAAACAAAGACTGCTCTTCAGAAGGGGTAGGGTAATCAACAGGCTTCAGAAGGCCTCTCCATGTTGCTGAGACAACATGTTGCTGAGACAACAGCTCTCCTTCAATAAGTTAAAACACCTGCCACAGTGATCTGTCCAAGGACCTGGTAGGTATTGCCTGTTTTGATCACATAACCTGGTACGCTGTTGGGGAAAGTTGCGCTCAAACCCTCTCAAACGACACTGCAAGTTTAATTTTGTTTACATTCTTCCAGGCAACATTCTGCATCATCCTGCAGAAAATGTAAACATTCCATACCGCAACATGTAATTTCAATCAGATCGCTAATTTTCGGCATTGTTTACCAACATATGTGCGTGAGATCAGTCTGTTTAACATAAATATGATTATATATGCAAATGAGCCCCTCACTTGCAACTTGCAGGCTGTTCCATTAGCTGCCATGAAGCCTGGCTGTTCAAAGGGTCACCCAGCTGCATCCCAGCCTCAGTCTCACAGCACACAATCAAGGTGTGGAGTTTGCCATCTATTGGCTGTTGGCTAAGATCAGCATTCCTCCAACCAGATGCATTGGACTTCAACTCCCAGAATTCTCAGGCTGGATGGCCATGAATCCTGGAAATGATGGGACACACCAGGTTGGGGAAGACAGGTCTTGATGGTTTCCAAAAGGACAGACCTATTGACAGCCCATGTTTATTTTAATGATTACATTTATGCCCCATCTTTCTTCCAAGGAGCACGAGGCAATGTACATGGTTCCCTCCATGCCACTATTTTATCTCACAGCAACCCTGTGAGATACGTTAGGCTGATAGTGACTGGTCCAAAGTCACCCACTCAACTTTGTGGCTGAGTAGAGATTTGAACCTTCCCCTGTCCTAGTGCAACCCTCTCACACAGGTGATCAAATCATCAATGTGACACCCAGCAGAGCTTTTCACAGTTGTCCAGGGGCTATTACATGCTGGCCCCAAGGACATGGTAGAATCATCTGAGACCTGCTGTAATGAATTGGCTAAGCACGTCTAGAATAAAATCTTTGGCATCCTCCAGGACTTAAGACTCCAGTATTATAGCAGGTGAATCAAGCAAGGTATCCAGTCCACTGCCTTGTCCTGTTTTCTTGGATGAGTTTCAGTTGGTACAACTCGAGGACATTGACAAGGGGCTTGGACAGGTTCATGCAACCACCTCTGTATTGGATCTTTGTCCTTCTTGGCTAATAAAAGCTAGCAGGGATGAAAGAGCCGGCTGGGCCAGGGAAGTGATTAATTCCTCTCTGTGGGAGGGAGTGGTCCCAGGCCGTCTGAAAGAGGTGGTAGTGAGACCAGTCCTGAAGAAATCTTCCCTGGACCCAAAAATCTTAATAACTATAGGCTGGTGGCAAATGTTCCATTCCTGAGCAAGGTCCTTGAGCGAGTGATTGCGAGCCACTTCCAGACACTCTTGGATGAGACCGATTATCTGGATCCATTTCAATCCAGTTTCAGGCCTGGTTTTGGCATGGAAACAGCCTCGGTCACCCTGTATGATGACCTAAGTCAGGAGAAAAACAGGGGGAGTGTGACTCTGTTGATTCTCCTTGATCTCTCAGCAGCTTTTGGTACCATCGACCATGGTATCCTTCTGGGACAACTGGCTGAGTTGGGAGTGGGAGGCACTGCATTGCAGTGGTTCCACACCTACTTGGCAGGTCAGCTCCAGAAGGTGGTGCTTGGGGGACATTGCTCGGCCCCATGGATTCTCCAGTATGGGGTTCTGCAGGGGTCAGTCTTGTCCCCCATGCTGTTCAACATCTACATGAAACCATTGGGTGTGGTCATCTGGAGTTTTGGAGTGCATTGTTATCAGTACGCTGATGACACGCAGCTCTATTTCTCCTTCTCATCTTCATCAGGTGAGGCTGTAGATGTACTGAACCAGTGCCTGGCTGCAACAATGGACTGGATAAGGGCTAATAAACTGAAACTCAATCCAGACAAGACTGAGATGCTGTTAGTGGGTGGTTCTTCTGACCGGAAAGAGGATGTTCAACCTGTTCTGGATGGGGTTGCACTCCCCCTGAAGGAGCGGGTTCATAGCTTGAGGGTTCTCCGAGAACCGTCTCTGTCACTTGAGACTCAGGTGGCCTCGGTAGCATAGAGTGCCTTCTACCAACTTCAGTTGATGGCCCAGCTACGCCCCTATCTGGACAGGGATAACTTGGCTTCAGTTGTCTATACTCTGGTAGCCTCCAAGTTAGATTACTGCAATGCACTCTACATGGGGCTGCCTTTGAAGATGGTTCAGAAGCTGCAGCTTGTGCAAAATGCAGCTGCCAGATTGATAACAGGAACCAGAAGGTTCAAACATATAAGACTGACTCTGGCCCGCTTTCATTGGCTGCCTGTATGTTTCCGAGCCCAATTCAAGGTGCTGGTTTAAACCTATAAAGCCAATACCTGATGGAACACCTCTTCCGACATGAACCTACCTGTACACTATGTTAAGGTCCTCCTCCAGGTGCCTACTCGGAGGGAAGCTCGGAGGATGGCAACAAGGGAGAGGGCCTTTTCAGTGATGACCCCCCAATTATGGAACGATCTCCCCAACGAGGCTCACCTGGCACCAACATTGTTATCTTTTTGGCTCCAGGTCAATACTTTTCTCTTCTCCCAGGCATTTAACAGCATATGTTAAGCTTTCTAACTTACCCCAGATCAATATCTATTTAAATAGATACTAGCTGAATTCAGACAACACGATAGTCAATGGTGGGTTAATAATCAACTTTACAGTTGTTCATCTAGGGGGTACTCCGCACACAACGTGGTAATAAATAATCAACCATGGTGTGGATTAGGATCAGCGCTGAGTTGACTATGGCAGCATTCGGACGACACGATCGTCAAAACAACTGACTATTGTTTCCATCCCCCAGTTGCTTAATGTGTCATCCGAATTCGGGCACTGTCTTTGTACATTATCTGTTTTATGTTTTTATGGGTTTTAAATTTTGTATATCTGTTCTCTTAAATGTTCAATGTTTTAATCTTTGTAAACAACCCAGAGAGCTTCTGCTATGGGGAGGTATATAAATGTATTATTATCCTCCTCCTCCTCCTCCTCCTCCTCCTCCTCCTCCTCCTCCTCCTCCTCCTTGTTTTCTAACCCGCCACAACTGCCTGTGCAGTGTGCATAGTATGGCCATGGCACAGAGCACTCAAGCAAAGAAGCACTGGGCACGCTGCAACACTGTGGCTACCTGAAGGTTGGCTGAGACCACTGGTTGTGCTGGACCCGTCATTTGAGAAACACTGTAATGGAGTATCCTGGAAGAAGGCATGGCTGGCTGAGTAAAGACCTGAACAGGAGTGCCCCTCATTGCAATCCTTTGTTGTAGGTCCCAGGATACTCCATTACAGTGTTGTAAGAGTGTATATTTTGGACTAAGCTGCGTGCTGTGTTTTATCTTCTTGTTTATTGCAGGGTTTGTGCTGTAGGAATTTATGGGCTTCACCTTTACGAATGTTGTGTTGTGTTAACTGAAGTGTTATTTTCTCCCCTTAGGTCTCGAAGGAGGTTTTTAATGGATAGTTGGTCATGACGTTTTTATTGTTAGATCATTTTTCATATTGTTTGGCTGGTCATTTTGGGATATTGTTCCTTCCTCCTGGAACGAAAAGTGTGGGATGACCATTAAAAAGAAATAGGATGGACGGCTCCAAATGGTTCCCTTCCCCAATATCCCTGCTAAACTAGTAGTGTCTGCTGCCCTCTTGTGTTTCACAACCATTGTCACTGATTCACAAAACAAGCAATGGTTTCCTAACTAGTATGACTCTGGTATGGAAAATCAGTTCAGCCCCTGAATCCCTGTGTCCTCTTTTGCAGAGGACTGTCCTCTATTTTGAAGGCATCCTCTATTTGAAGAATAGCTTACTGTACAGGTCACCTGGTCACGATCTTCCATACTGTGGTATTTCTATTTAAATGTATATTGCACCTCTGTATACTGTATTTATACTGTATTTATATTTAAAATATAATATTATTTCCTAGATTTGCATCTATGAATATTAATTATCACAATGCAAATGTTATGCAAATCAGTTGTGCAAATCTTTGGACTCCTTTTTCGGGATGCATTTAGTCCCTTTTATCAATTCGTCTGTGGCCACGTTACATATTGTGAGATTTGAAATGCTATATGGGCAGGATGGAGGGAGACTGAAATCTGCCCAAGGCCAGCCCTCATACTTGGAGCTAGCCTTGGGCAGCTTTAACCCTCTGCTGATGATGATGTGAGGCTACAGATGTCATAGACATTTGCAAGGGACACAAATGAGTTCACATTTCTATGAATCCTATTTGCAGAGCTGCAGCAGACCGGCTTTTTCCAAGTTTTGTGAATTCCACGGACCATTATTTTTTTAAAAAAACTTTTGGGGGATTTGTGCAAATGCGTGCGTATTAGCACAGTTGCACATTAGCGCTAAAGAGCATTAGTGCAAATGACATTACCACTAAGGCACACTTCCGCAAAAAACTGATTCATCTATGAGTAGACGACAGAACAAAGAATTAAGGAAATCTATACAACTCTGCATGACACAGTAAATGGAGCAGATAAATCTACTGGCCAGGTGTCTTCTTTTACAGAGGACAGCAGTGGAGGCTGGTGACTCCGATGTCAGTGGGGCGGTGAATCCGCTCCAGGTTTCAGTCAGAACCAGTCAGAACTCTAAAGGAGCATAGCTCAAGGAGCATAACTCCTTTAGAGTTCTGACTGGTTCTGACTAAAACCTGGAGCAGATTCACCACCCCACTGACATCGGATCAGCCACCCTCCCCTGGAGGACAGTCCTCTATTTGAAGGAGTGCCAGAAGACAGGTATCCTCTATTTGAAGGTGTCCTCTATTTGAAGGGGTTTCAGTTCAATTCCAGTTTTTTAAAAAACAACAACAATAACAACAACAATAACAATAACAACAACAATATAAGAACAGTTGCCCATCAACAGTTTGCACCTGGACAGCAGACTCTACAGCGAGGGACACAGGTCAGCTGTTTGCAGTCCTCTACAGGATGGTGAGATGTACTGTATTTCTATTCAAATGATAACCATTATTTCTAAAATTGCATCTCTATATATCAATTAGTGTATGCAAATTGTATGCAAATTGTTGCCCTCGTCTTGTGTTTTTTGACTATACGTTTCCTCTTTTTTGATGATTCATAAGCAGCCACCCTAGTTGAGATAAGGGAGCAATTGCCTAAAAAACACAACAAAACAGGAACTGGGAAAATAAGATTGGTCCATTTATATGCAGTCCGAGGCATGTCTGTCCAGAAGTACAATTTGTGATCAGGGTATCTGAAGGACTGCTTATCTCTACATGTCTCTGCCTGCTAACTAAGACCTTCTTCAGGAACCCACATCATGTGTGGTTGAGCTGATGCTTATAGGGGAAACAGCATATTTGGTGGTGGTACCCTGACACTAAAATGCTCTCCCAGCAAAAAAAATAATTAAAGTGAAAGATTGGATGAATAGAATGGTTAATAAAAAGCAAATAGAAGAAGCATTAAGAGGAAAAAAAACTTATGGTTTAAGTGTATACAATTGGAACAATGGACACAGAAATGGAAAAAGAAAAACAAGGACTGTAGAAAGGAAACAAGATTTGAGAAGTTAATTGCTTCAAGAGAAAAGGAGGGGGGAAATAAAAGTAAAAAAGGTATAATAAGTGAAATATATAATATATTGATAGAGGAGGGAGAGCAACAAGAAATTTTGAAAACATTCTGGGAGGAAGATTTAACAAAACAAATTACCGAGTATAACTGGGGGAAGATATGGGAATTAAGAACATTAAAGTTGTTATCAATAAGGATAAAAGAGAATCATTATAAAATAATTTGGAGATGGTATCTCACACCTGTAAGATTACATCAGATAGATAAGAAAAATTCAATGCTATGTTGGAGGGGTTGTCAGGAGGTGGGGACATATTTCCATATGTGGTGGACATGTGAATATGTACAAAAATTTTGGAAAAGAGTTTTTAAAGAAATAAGTGAAATATTGAGTAATAATGGTGAAGCAAGTCCAAATCTAGCTTTACTTTCGATGTTTGATAAAGAATATGGGAATCAAAATACAAGAGATTTTATTAATAACCTCCTGTCACCGGCTAGATTAATGATAGCTAAGAATTGGAAAATACAAGGGAATTATAGTATAGAAGAATGGTATAAATGGGTATGGGATAGTGCAATTAATGATAGATTAACATGTAAAATTAAAGATAGGATGGGATTATCCAAGAAGAATGAGTTTGAAAGTATTTGGGGACCATTTATAGAACATGTTTTAGTAAAGGGGAGAGGATGTACACCTTCAAAAGAATCGTTGCAATTTTGGAAAAATGTATAATATATTAGAGCAATGAAGGTCTCAAGGGTAGGGGAACATGGGGGGGATGTAAAGGTTTTGTTAGTGTATTATGTTTATAATAAATACATTTTGAAAAATAAAATAAAATAAAATGCTCTCCCCATGGAGTCTCACATGGCACCTACCATTATGTCATTTCAGCATAAAAGAACTCTTTTATTTTCCTAAGCTTTTTTTTTCATCTGCCCTGTTTTCTCTGGGCAAATTGCTTCATGCTGTTTTGTATTTGTTTCATTCCTGGCAATTATTTTTACACTCTCCTTTAAATTGTGGTGTTTAAAATGCTTTTGTTTTAACCTGTGCTTTTTTCTTTTACTGTAGTTTGCATTTTTGTAAGTTACCCTGGAAATTCATTGAAGGGCAGGTATAAATCCCTAAAATAAACAAGTCCCCTTCGTATATTTGTTGGTTAAATTTGAAAATCCTGTTTTTCCACCAAAAGAAATGCTCAAGGCAGCTAACAGGAGTCAAATATATAACATATAACCTGGCAGGTAAATCATCAATAAAATCTGAAAAACTTCAATAAAACGTCAATATAATCATCCATAAAATCAATACTGCAGCCAGTTAAACAAACCGCAGCATTTACATCAACAAGCTTATGAAGCCCAAAGACTTTCTTAATAAAAACATCTTTGCCCGCTGGCAGAAGGTCATTGGAGAAGGCCTGTCCAGAAATGAGTGGCTCTGGGCTATTTGATGTATCTCGGGAACACCTGGGGAAAAAAAACTTCTCTAACAGATAGAATTGAAAAACTACAGACTTCTGAACACTTTTCCAAGTTGCCAGTGCATTTTTAGTAGGAGACATTATTACAGGAATTATTGCGGACATTTTTATAAGTAAGTATGCACAGGCCTATCTGCAGTGTGCAATGATTTAAATGCTTTGTTCTTCAATGCTAAAATTCGATGCTATTTTAGTCATGTGTTGTCTTGTCTGGCTTTATTTTACAGCCCTTTGAAGAAGACCTTAAAATACAAATAGCCCAAAAAACGACAGGGTCTTTGTTGTTGTTGTTGTTGTTGTTGTTGTTGTTGTTGTTTTACAAATGAAATCTTTGTTCCTGCATCTTGAGATGTTCCTTTTTCCTTCAATGGATCTATTTTGGATGCTCTCCCGCTTTCGCTAGGAGTTGGCAAGAAGTTTTTGAGGGCTCCTGGGCAAGACACTTTCAATGGATCTCCTCCCTCAGTGAGTCTGCTTTATACCATTGTCACCAGATACTCTTGCTCCTCGTCTTCTGTCTCATTATCGCTGCCAGTTGCTTGCTTGACAGGCCAAGAGTTAGTGAGCAAATCTACTGCTCCTCCTTTTCATCATCACTATTGTCTGAGCTAGAGCGAGAGGCAGGTAAACAAGCAAGTTGCAGATGTGAAGAGGAGGAGCAACTCCAGGGATTTTTTGTAAGTGGGTCCCTGCTGGCATGTGGACCCTTGGCAGGTGCCCAAGCATGCCTAATTTTGATGCCAGTCATGGCCACCACCAAGAAGGCCCTCTCTCATGTTTCCGATAGATGTTTGCAGAACATAAAGAATACTCAAAGATCTTAAATACCAGGAAGGCTTCTATGGAAGAATGGTCTTTCACATAACCTGGTTGCACGTTGGATAAGGCTTTGTTGACTATAAATAGGCTGACCATATGAAAAGGAGGACAGAGTTCATGTAACTTTAACAGCTGTAGAGAAAAGGGAATTTAGCCAGTGTCATTTGTATGCAATTAGTTCCTGGTGAAATTCCCCCTTCATCACAACAGTTAAAGTTGCAGGGGCCCTGCCTTCTTTTGTATATGGTCGCTCTAGTATAGTGTCTGCAACTTTAACTGTTGTGATAAAGAGGGAATTCCCATATAAATGACACTGGCTGAAATTCCCTTTTCTCTACAACTGTTAAAGTTACATGAGCCCTGTCCTCTGTTTCATATGGTCAGCCTACTATAACCAGCACTTTGAATTGTGCCTGGAAAAGAATCAGGGGCAACTGCAGTTGTTGTGACACAGGAGTCTCTTGCTTCATATAAGTGTCCCTGGTCAACCACCTGTCTGCCATCATCTGAGCCAGCTGAAGTTTCCCATCACTCTCCAAAGGCAGCTCTACATAGAGGACACTAGAATAAGCCAAACAAGATAGAACTGAGGCATGTGTCACTGTGACGAGACCTGACATCTCCAGGAATGGGCACAATTGGTACGCTAGCCCAGTCAGATGTGAAAAAGCTCTCCTCAATACCCCTGAAAACTGGGCATCCAAGTTAAGGGCTGAATGCAGGAATATATATCAGATGGGCAACTTGAATCTTCAACTGAAATGAAAGCCTATGTAAGACAGGTTAAGCCCTTTAATTCTGGACCAGAAGCACACTCTGTTCACTGACCAGGAGCACCATGGTTTTGTCTGGATAAACCTTCACTTTGTTCATTCTCATCTAGTCCATTATTGATTTCATATACTGATTCAGAACTTGAACAGCTTTCTTGGATTTAGATGGAAAGGAGAGATGGAGTTGGGTGTCCATCAGCATAGTGGTCACACTGAAACCCCCCCTAGAAAAAACCTTGGACAACCTCAGCCAACAGTATTGTGTAGAAGTTAAATAGTGCATGGGACAAGATGGAACCCTGAAGGACACCAAAGGGCAGGGATGGGGGAACCTCTTTCAGTCCGAGGGCTGAATTTAATATTGGATAAATTCTCCGGGGCCATATTTCAGTGGTGGACAGAGCTAAAGCCAAAAGGGGTGTGGCCAAAAATACCTCAAATGCCAGCATAGTCAAGCTTAAAGCTCTTACTGTCCTTAACTAAGCCTTAGGAGAGGCATTTTGACCTTGTAGGATGGAGATAAAATCTGCACAAGATTCTGGAAGCTACCAAAAGTTTTGTGGTTGGGAGAAAGCAGGTAGGGCTAGAAGAATGAACATAGCCCTCTGGGGAACACCCCAGATTTGACCTCCCCATGCCTGAGATTCCCCACCCCTGCCACAAGCCAACATCTGCAGTATCCGACAGGAGTCCCCAACTCCAACTTCAAGAACACTTCCCGCTCCATGGAGGACTGAAACCGCCATAAACCAGATCCAATCCCTTCCAGGTAGTCTAGAAGGAAACCATGAAATGTCATAGAATAGATTTCAATAAACCAAAAGGCCAAGAAGCAAAGTCTTCTTCCTGTTGGCCCCATTATATGAAATGTCATTTGTTCTGGAAAGCTACCTGAGAACTCTGGCTGTGGCCCCTTTACAATGCATGCCTTCTGCCTTTCTGGAGGGAAGATTCGACATTACTCCAATCCATCAAAGACCTTGTATTTGTGGGTCTGGGGAGGTTGAGGGTGTTTCCCACTACTTACTAAGATGCCCCTTCTATGACTACCCTAGGCATAAATTTCTCGCTGTCACTGTCTGGTGCCTGTCAAACAGACCCCTCTTAGAACAGATATGTGCTCTTCTTTCTGGCACTGATGTTTTTATCACTGCCCAGATAGCAAAATTTGCCTTGGCAGCAAGGAAAATGCATGCCAAGTCCCACATGGCTTTGGGGGGGGGGGATTCTGATCTTGCGGGATATGTGTCTTTTGGTATATATAAACATGTGATTGTATTGTAGTGTTGTTGCTGCTTTTCCTTTTTTCTCATTATGTATATTGTGGTAGCCTAGGATTCCAAATGATAAAATGACGCCTACTATCACTGCTAAATTTCAAAGGGGCTAACTCAGAAACAGGTATGTGTAGGGCTAAAAGAGGAGGAGGAGGAGGAGGAGGAGGAGGAACAGTATCTTGTTTGGGGAAATTAGAAAAGAAATTGTTTCCACTTGAAAACCATACTTTTATTTTATTATATATAAATTTTAATTCAATGCAATCTCCTATGTCTTATTAAGTCCTCATTTTACTTTGATTCTTTTTTTATCTTAATAAACCGGTTGGGTATTGTGCCATCCATTAAGTCTTCGTGCCTGAGAAATGTTCACATTTGTTCAAATCCTCCTATACATATGCTAGAACTTTATACTGAATAGAAGTTGTGTCCCCATTAGAAGCATGGCAGAGACGCTTCCCCCCCCCCCCCAGCTGTGGATCTATTTGTCAGATACACCATCCAAGTACCAGCCTTTTTGTCAGTGTCCAGAGAGACTTCGCCCTAATTAGATAGTGCCCAGAGAGAGAAGTGTTTGCATTTTAGCGGTCAGAAGAAATCTGCAATGGGTAGTTCTTGGTGACAGAGTATGACATGTCAAAATCAGCCATGGAAAGCAGAAGTCTCTGATTGTTTCTGTTCCTCTGTCCTTTCAACCGGAAAATTAATGTCACAAGATCTTAAGTAATCCCACTGTTTCACAAATATCTATGTGAACATGTTGCAAAGAGGAATTCGAAGGCTTTCGCTGGAATCATTCTGATCTTTTTGTAAGTACATCTGGCTTTCCCTGTGATGAGTTTCCATAACTCAAATGAAGCTGAAGCAGGCAATGACTTGTGTTCAGAGTCAGCCTAGGATCACTTGCGCTGGAACTGAATGGAATGGCCAGTGCCTGCTCAAGTTTTTGAGGGCCCATGGGTAAGATGTCCTTAATGGGCCCTCCCCTTCAGTGAGTTCATTGTCACCAGCTGCTCTTGCTCATCATCCTCTTTCTCATCATTGCTCACACTTGCTTGGCAGGCAGAGCCAGGGAGCAAGGAGGCCATGGCATCTCCTGCTCCCCCTTCTCACCATCATCCATGTCTGCTCACTAAACAAGGGCACAATCCTACAGAAGTTTAGATGGGAAGGATTTGTACAACTCCCCGCATTCCCTAGTCTTCATGGCTGGCTGGGAAATGCTAGGAGTTGCAGGAATTCTTTTTTCTGTCTAAACATCATAGGATTGCATCTTTGTTTGGTAAAGCTGCAGAAAGCCCCTGAATTAGGCTATGAGTCGTGTTTGTTTGATTAGTGAGTTCATTTTCTTTTCTCTGACAATCAGAAGCTTAATCGTCATCGTCATCATCATCATCATCATCCTTCCCATTAAAAGTTCATTTAGTAGAAAGTTACTTTAATAGAAATGAGGAATGCTATTTTTTCCAGCTTTGCAGTTGGTGGCTGTTCCCTTCACTTACATTTGCGCGCCTATCAGCTTTCCCCTTTCCTATTTCAATATTAATCAGGTATGTCATTTCCTCATTATTATATCTAGCCAGTGAGGGGACATGACAAAGGGGCTACAATACGTCCATTAGATCTCCTTGCTCATCCTCATTCACTAAGAGCACAACCCTTTGCATGTTTACTGAGAAGTGAGTCCTCCCGTGTTCAGTGGAGCTGGCTTCCACTGATGTCTGTGTAGGATGCAGCCTAAAGCATCAACAGAAATGCAATAAATTCCCTGTAGTGGGGAAGGTTGTGTGACCAGGTAATCTATGAGCCTGCTAAGTGCTGAAGAGCAACTTCAAGGCCCCCTGTTTGCTCCTCATTGTTCTTTATATTTAAAGGAGTGGAGGAGGATGACTCCGATGTCAGTGAGGCGGTGAATCTGCTCCGGGTTTCAATCAGAACCAGCCAGAACTCTAAAGGAGATGTCCAAGGTGCCTCCATTGCTTTAAACCAAACTTGGACTGGACAGCCCTTTGAATAGAGGACACCTTCAAATAGAGGGCTGTCCTCTGTAAAGCAGGGCACATGACCATCTTAGCTGCAATCCTACACGCACTTACTAGGGAGCCAGCCCCACTGAACACAATGGGGCTTATGTCTGAGTAAATGCGCATCAGCTTGAGCTGTCAAGACCTCGAAACACTGAGTGTGTGGCAAAGTCAGCACAGAAATGAAATCTGCCCCCTTAAAGCAGCCTTCCTCCAGCCTGGAACCCTACAGATGCTTTGGACTACAATATCCAGCATTCCTCCCCATTGGCCATGCTTTCTGGGGCTGATGGGAGCTGTAGTCCAAAACATCTGGAAGGTGCCAGGTTAGGGAAAGGCTGCCTCACAGGCTCTAAGAAGAAAAGTCCAACCCAATACCTTAACATTGCAACTATAACTACCTTATACTATGAAGTAATGACACAGATTCCCCATTGAACTTCAGGAGACTATTCTAGAGTAGCTGGCACACTCACGTGAATGGAGATACAGGGGCCAGGTGAAGGGGCCCAATCTAACTCCCTAAGAAAATTCCTCCTCTCCTTCACTATTATTTGCACTGAGATCTGTGAAAGTCTCACAGGCCGAGAAAGAGAGAGAGAGAGAGAGAGAGCGTTAACACTCCTTCTCTTTGGTCTGAGCATCAGAGGCCAAATTTGTGGAGTCACCTGCCGCAAACATGCTTTGCCTCTGACTTGTGCTTCCTTCTGTCCAGCCATGTGGTGCTCAGCCTTCCTTGCCTCAATCTTTGGACCTTGTTCCCTGCAATCTTGGCATTGGCGCCTTGAGCCTCCACTGTCCCGCACTTGCGCTCCTGCCGGTTGTCTCCGCGGCAAGGAGTGAGCACGGGGTTTGCCTCAGAAAGAACCTCTGCCGCCATGCCCATGCAGTGATACAACTATGTTGACACGCCCATGTGCCACCGTGCAACTGTGCCTCACTGCACAGGCACCGCAGGGCATCCCCCAAGTTTTAATTAATAACCTTTTGTTTACCTGTTTTGAAACCTTTACGGGCTTCAACAGCATGGGCGTCCTTCTGCCCAAGCCAGAGAAGCACAAAGGTGTTCCAGCGGCTGTTCAGCTTGCTGGCCCACCCCCTCCTTCCCCTTCCTCCCTGTCCAGCTGTGGTAACCAATCAGTGGTCGCTATTGGCCAGGACATGCCTCCGACGCAACATCGGAGCAAGGTGCCAGGCGGCAAATGCGCATCTGCGCCTTGCTCATAGGAAAAAGTCAGGTAAGTGCCCGACTTTTTTAAACCGGAGCTTTGGTGGAATGCCCTGGGATGGCCCCGCAATGGCTGCTGCATCATATAAATGAACTAGCACCACGGCGGAGCCATCCCAGGGCTTTCCCCCTTGTCAAAACAACCATTCAGTGAATCCCAATCTCAACACCTCTTCTGGACAGGTAGGGGAATTTGGAATGGAGTCCCAACTTGGCTTAATTCTGGTTGACTGCGGTTTTGCACCTGTATACACCTGTATAGAATTCACAATGAACTCAGCGGTGTTGTGCATTCCTGCATTTTTCAGCAACCCCTACAGATTTGTGGCAGAATGCTTGATGCTAGCACTACTGAGTCCACTCAGCTTTCCAGTACTTTTCCAGCCCTTGAATTCAGTTAGCATTAGGACTGGCTCAAAATGGCAATAGACATTTCACTCCCATCAAAATGTGTTGTTTCTATTTGTCAAGTTCCCTCCCACCCCAGCAAAACGGCAAATGATGTTTTTCCAAAAGCCAAAGATGCTTTATTTGAAAGCAGACAGACCCAAAGGTTTCAAGGGTGTTCCATGCTGTATTCTGAATTGGGCGGGGGGGGGGGGGGGGAGGATAATTGATTACCAGTGCAATCCTATGCATATCTAATCAGAAGTAAGCCCTATGGAGTTCAATGGGATTTACTCCCAAGTAACCATGCTGATGAATCAGTGAATGAATCAGTTAATGAATCAGTTAAACAAAACTAAGGGTTGGGACATTTTGCAAACTCATTTCTTCTCGAATTGCTGGGCGAACTTCACATTGTTTTGGTCAAATCAATGTTAATAAATATACACACCTCTTTCATCTCATGGATAGAAGGGAACCAGGTCCAAAGGGCAAGCAGAGATCAGTGTTTTGCCGCTATATTGCACCAGTTTTGCCCTGGACTTTCCAAACGGTTTGT
Source organism: Anniella stebbinsi (assembly GCA_029215795.1). NCBI lineage: Eukaryota > Metazoa > Chordata > Lepidosauria > Squamata > Anniellidae > Anniella > Anniella stebbinsi. Next base: position 20,156,669 of record JARDYH010000001.1, read on the forward strand.
AAGGACAAATCATTCCTAGTTAAACACTGGCGTGTGTCAAGTTGTCCTGCTGCTCCCACAACACAAGGAACTGCTTGACCTCTGATCAGGTGCTTAGCTTCCAAAAGACCAAATTCTAATTGCAGATGAGCTCTCCTTACTAAAACAAATGTGTAAGAACCACTAGTTTAGAGGTTAAGAAGAGTGGGATTTTTCCATAGCCAACTGCTTATGCATGTCAGTTTCTTTCTACAAATGATCACAGAGGATAAGAAACGTGTACAAAGCCTCTATATAGGGACATGCACTATGCTTGCTATTGGAAAGAATCCAGAAAACGGGCATTTTGATTCAAGAGTGTTTGGCTAATAGGAGTTTTTTCTGGTGTAATAGATCACATTTGCAACAGTATTCTAAATTGCGAATGAAAAGTGTTGCAAACATAAATTGAAGCGGGGGGGGGGGGGGAATGAACAGTCAACAGGAAGCTTTTCATCATCATCCAGCTGGTGGGATTTAGTTCTGTAAACGTTCATACCCAGGCGCAGGTTTATTTGAATATCTTCCTGTGGCTGATTCTCTTAGTCCTCATATCTTACTGTAATTAAGTGTAATTCCTTTACCCAAAATGAACATATGTTCTTCCTATTTATCCCTAGTTCCATCTCTTTCCCCTTCCTGTGTTCTGTTGAATTTTAGATTGTAAGTACCTCCATCACACCTACTTTTCCCCCCCGGTTTGTGTCCGCGGTTTCCCCCTCTGTTTCCTTAGCAAGTTGAACGTTGATGAATTTCACATCTGTGCATTCTTGCGCTATTTCAGCTCATGTATCTTTTCATTTGTATTGCTACTATGCTGGCAAAATCTCCCACCCCGCCCCCTACGTTCTCCTTCCCGCAAATACAATAGTACGGGCGGCGGCGGCAGCCTCGCTCGCCTTCTCTACAGGCTGTTTGGGTGCCCTCTCTCCTTCCCCCTTCACGGTTGAGCAGTTGAGTGGAGAACCACCTCATCCTCCTCTTTTGTCAGTGAGACTGCCTTTTGACACACACGCCCCCAACAAAAAACGGGATGGTCCGATATTATGCAAGGACAGAATACACAGGAGGGAGGAGCAGCTTTATTGTGCATGGAGGGGGGAAATCAGATTTTCCCCACTCCAAAATAAGATGGAGAATGGAGGGGAAGAGGTGAGATGAGCGCAGGACAGGGACAACACCATGTGAGCACCCCGCTGCAAAAACACAAACCAGGCATGGGGAGAATGCAATAAATCGCTGGTGTGATGGAGCTCTTTATCTTCTTGTATTTGGGAAATTTCCAGGCATTTTGATATAGTAGTAATAAAAATAAGGATAAGAAACAACACACATACCCAAACAGGGGATGTTAGAAGCTGGATTTGAACACTTTGTGCTATTTCACCGCATTTGCTTTGATAAGATATTTCAATAGGAAAACAGTAAATGATATACATTAGGAGTTTAATATTATTGAAACTTTGTAGCAACCCTCAATCAACCATCAACACGCTATGCAGAGGTAGAATTGCTTGAAAAACACCAGTAGTGTCTAATTTTTGCATTTATCGCAAGGTAATCTTGTATGGCCAGGGTATGACAGTTGGATATTCATAATAACCAAACGTCAGAAAGTCATTCATGTTGGTCTGTTATAGGCTTTGCTCCAAGAGTCCTGGAGGTACCCTAAAGATGAACGCTTCTATGCATTGATTAACCAATCATCTTTTCTTTAAGCCAAATGTTCTTTCTAAACAACCAATTTATTCCCATCACGATGCATACCACACTCCTGAGGACTTCCTTTTGCCAAGTGGAGTTGAGATTTGTAAATTCGGAGTACTAAATTCACTGCTGTTTCCATTGCCCGTGTTTTGCAAACCAAACAGAGCTAGGGAATGTAAGAGAGTTTGTGTAGCTTTCGATGCATCAGCGTGGCGCTCATGGGACAGCTGGCGGTGCACCTCGCCAATGTTGCTCATCAGCAAATTCGACGTCAGGAGGTGGGTGATGGAACCACACCGGGTCAGCTTCTCTTCCAAAAACTGCTTATAGAGTTCTTGAACCTTGGTCTCCATGTAGTTGTTGATCATGGAGTTGGAAAGGGGCTGTTTGTGGAGTGTCATGCTTCTCTCCCCAGCTTCATCTCCATGCCAGAATTCGGGGTCCTTGGAATTCTGCTGAGTTTCACTTATAGGAGAATGCCCTAATCGGATATCTTTTGACAACAAAACAGGGCCGGCGGATTGTTCATCGTAGGTCTGGTCCATGACGCAACCTGAATCACACGTATGGTCAGCTATGTGGTCACCTCCAATATGGAGATCGGGATAGTTCTGATAAAGGCTTTGGCACGACCATGATCTGTACAAATCCAGCTCTTCTTCACAGTATTGCTCTCTTCTCGGTATACACACAGGTGCCGATGGAGGGATAATATTGCATTTTTTCATGGGTGGCTTTGGTATGGAATTCTGCTGGCGAGCTTCTTGGTCCATTCCCAGGTCATAGCATGTTGCCACCATATTCTCAGCAGCCTGTTTCTTGGATTCTGTGTGGAAATCTTGACGTTCATCTGTGTCTATCAACCGATCTTCCCAGGAGTCTCCACCAACGGCTTTTAGGACTCGGCAGGGGTGGGGTTCACATGCTCCATCTTTGTAGGCAAGCCGGGTTAGGACGCTTTCTGCCAGCATCTTGGCTCGAAATGGAGACTGTCTAACAGTCAGAATATGGAATATTTCTGTAAATAATAATAATACGGAGAAGTCATTTGGGGAAGGGAAGGCAAACCAATGGAAGAAAAATTTTTATTTCCAGTTCTCCACCAAGAACTACATGATCTTTTATATTTACTCGCCAGCAAAATATACCCATATCCTTTGAGGGGATTAAAACTACCTTTCTTCCTCTTTAATTTTCCCCTATGCGACATAACACTTATAATCTCTTTCAGCTGAAAAAGGCCATTCTGTCCAAGTCTTTCTGCCCAGGAGGATATGAAGATGCACACCAGAACAACAATATTCCAAACATCCCTGTTGAAGCAGGAGCTTACCACCACAGTACCTTAACACGCAACTACTGTTGGTCAAGTTAAGTAGAAGCCTTAACGACAGTGAACCAACGTAGTGGTCAACTGCCAGCGTGACTACCCCAATCTGTATTTAGTATGACATGTAGTATGTGATCGACCCTAAAGGTGATGACTCGATGCCTTTGGTAAATGAAGGCATTGTTGCATTTCATCAAAACATACGTTCAGGGAGAAAAAAACAATCTGTAGTTCAGCCTTCCCCAGCCTGTTTCTTTCTAGATATGTTGGACTGCAATTCTCAATAATCATAGCAGCTATGGATGATAGAGGTTGCAGTCCATCTGGAGGATATCAGGTTGGGAAGGCTGCCGTCGTTGGCTTCTTCATTTTAATAATTCTTTGTATATTTACGCAGAATATGGGTTAGGGTTAGGGTTCATTCTCATAGCAACCCTGCATGGCAGGTTACTATTATTCTCATTTAATAAAAATCAGCTGGGTAAATTGAGGGTGAGGATATATGTCTTGGCTGAAACACCCAATGGATCCATGATAGGCCTCTCACATCATAGTCGAATGTTCTACCCACAAAACCATCCAGCTTCTTATTGCTAAGTCAAGACATTTTTATGGAGCAACTTGCAAGATCCTTGCCTGCAGAGAAGGCCTTTTTTAGAATCTATGTTTCCCTGGATTGGAGTGGTCACTTGCATATTGCTAAAAAAGAGGAAATGCATCGCACACAAGCACAGCTAAAAAAGGACAAAATAGGACACAAATTTGCGTAAAATTGCATGTGCTAATTTAGAGGCATAGATGCACATTTGGAAAGAATTGGCACAATTTTAATAGAAAGACAAGACATCTCACCCTGGGGGGGGGGGGGGGAGAGAATGTGACCTGTGGGCCTACTCAATCTGCTCTGCTGGTTAAATGTTGGCACGCAACTTCAAGACCCTTGTTGCTCAACTTCCTTGTGTTTTCCCCCCAACCTTTCTTTAAAGAGGAGTTTGACTGGGCAGCCCTTCAAATAGGGGACTGTTCTATTCAAGTAGGACACATGGCCACTATATGATCATATGCTGGATCCTCCTTTTTTGCTAAGCCATTTCCTTTTGGGGTGGGCATAGGGGGGAATTCAGGGTCAATACTTTCTGATAAGGCCTTGGAATTTGTTGTTCAGAGAATAGATGCCCTGGTTGCACTTCTATACACCCTTAGCTGGGAGTAAGCCTAGGGTGGACATGCGTCCTACTTTAGAGAGGACAGTCCTCTATTTGAGAGCCTATTTCAGGACTGACCTCCATTTGAAAGTGTCCCCTATTTGAAGTGCTGACCAGTCCAAGACTAGTGTAAAAATAAAAACCATCAGAAGGAAGAGCTGGGCCTTAAAGTTGCCCATCAACAGCACCTGGTCAGCAGACTGAGCAAGGCACCCGGGTCAACACATGTGATGCGTTGTTTTTCTGTTTAAATTCTAATAATTATTTCTAAATACTTCTGACACCCTTTCAAATAGAGGCCTGTAAAGCAGAACACATGCCCCCCTTAGTCCTGTGAAAGCATCATAGGAATATGATTGGTTTGATATGATTTGCAAGTAAGATTTTACGCATATGTGTAATTCTTCATAAACCGTTGGTATTGTAAATATATTCTATATTTTTGAATAAATAAAGCATTAAAAAAGAAAGATCATACATCTAAAATCTCACTGGCAGTTTCAATTCCTTGAATGACGCTCTTTGGATCCCAGCCTGTTTACTATTTTACAATTCTGTCCTGTGCACGGTTACTTAGAAGTAAGTCCTACCAAATTTAGTGGTGCTTACGCTGCAATCCTATGCATGTTTACTCAGAAATATGTCCCACGTGGTCCGGTGAGGCTTACTCCCAGCTAAATGTGCACAGGATTGCAACCTTAAAGCACACTCCTATGCATGTTTAGACAGAAAAAAGTCCTACAATGCCAAGCATTCCTCAGCCAGCATGGCTGAGTGTGGAAAACTAGTAGTTGTAGGACTTTTTTTGGTCTAAACCTGCACGGGATTAAGGCTGTAATCCTAAACACGATTACTAGGGAATAGGAGCCATTGAATACAATACATCTGAATAAAAATGCATAGGATTTGGAGGAGCTAGAAGTACAGTAAAAGTTACTTTCAAGTTTGATTTTTTTGTAATGAAATGTGAGAAAAGTCCATGACATACCTTAGCAAGTAAATCGGAATTACATGCTCTGCAAGACAAGCTATGAGAACAGCTGCAAGACAGAAGTTGGGGAGTCCTCAGCCTCTACCTTCCGAGTGTGCTAACTGCTCAACCAACCACGTTCTTGTCCTTGTTTTAATACGTTCATTACGGAAGTCACCCCCACTGGAAAAAATGTGGTCCTTCCTCCAGTAACAGCAAATCCAAAAGAGGATGTGACTTAAAGATGTATGTTGTGCAATGAGGCGAACACATCTTCAAAGTGTCTGATGCTATTTGGGGAATAGCGTTGGAAACGGGAAGAGCTATTCAACAACGAAAGTGAAGTGAGTGCATTTTGAGGAGGAGAGGCTTTAATTTGACCCTGCTCTGTAGGAAGTCGTGCATTTAGATGGGAACAGTAGTGCTGAGTCCCCTGCAGGTGGGTGTCGGGAGACGGAGGTGGAGGCAGGGTGGCATGCAAACCTTTCTATCGACTGAAAAGGTGGGCTGAATTCAGGTGTGCAGAATCAGGCCCAGGGTCCCAATCCAGCTTGCATGCTTGTTAATGCCCACTCACGATTTTTTGTGCATCTTTTAGACAACACCGTCCACCTCCTGCACACCTCCAGCTCCTTCCACCTGTTTTTCTGTTGCAAAATATGACCTGGAAAATCCGACTTATTTTTTTTTTAATGAAACTTGCCACATTTCCTGCTGTGTTCAGCAAAAGCAGTGTAATAAAAACACTCACTAAATAGGCCACGTGGTTGTTGCTGCCTCCTCCTTCTCTCCTCATGTAAAGAGATCACCACTATTGTGGGACAGCAACAGGAGGCTATAGCGATGGTTGGGAAACGCAAAATTCCCTCATCTGATGATGCTCCCAACCCAGCCCTCTTGGGTTTCCCAGATGACTCCATCCACTTCTCTTGGCCCCTCCTTCTTCCTCCCAAACACCAATCATTTGTTCATTTCTACAGCTGTGTTTAGATGGATTCTCAAAATTCTCCACCTATCTGGGGGCAGAGAAACTGGAGCCGGGAGACAATTTCACGAAATATTTCCAAGGGAAGGCGAAATTCTCAACAGTGGCTGAGTTCAGACGACACTTCAGGCAACAGAGGGGAGAAGAGGCAACTGTGTCATGGGGGGGGGACACACAACGGACACACAATGGACAGGATATTGTGTAACAACGGGGAAAAACAACAGGCTGCTCCGTTGTTTATCAGAGAACCGTTGCTTATCGTGAGGTCGGGACTTTCAGCCATGCAACGGGTGAGGGGCAAGGTGTCGTATGTTGGGCACTGCACAAATAATGAACCATCAGTTGCCTCTTCCCTCCTCCATTGCCTAAAGAGTCGTCCGAACTCAGCCAGTTTCCCACAGGTAAGGCTCACCATTGGCAGGAGTTGCAGTGTAGCTTCTTTGGTTTTTCATAAAGGCTTTTGGTTTTCTGCGTCGTTACTGCAAGTGGCACCAGCATTAACTGTGCTGGCTGGCAGCCCCCCCCCCCCACCACCCCCATTTTGAATTCATCACAATGCAAGTGTGAAGTGGGCAGTGTGGTGTCCAGCTCCAGAGAGGAGGTGGAGCTAGTGCTGATCCAAAATCTGTCCTCCAATTTCCTAAAAGTTTTCTTCCCCCATGAAAGAGACTTCCATTGTTCTGCCTCTTTCTCAAGGTGTGTTATCACTTATTTTTGTGGTGGTTTTGAGCTTACCTAAGCACTGCAAAGTGGCCCAGGGTGTTGTCTCTCTCTCTCTAATGCTCTGCAGCCTCCCAGACTGCCTGCACCTCCTGATCTGAAAAGGGAGGCCCTATGGGAGGAATTACCTCATGCTGTCTTACCCTGGGCTTTAATTAAAGTGTGAGAAGCTAAGGAGGCTACAGGCTCCCAGAGAGATGGTTGTCCAATGATAAACCGGGCACTTGTACACACTCCTTGGCCACCTCCTAAGTAAGTTAAGCACAAGAAACCCCATGAGAATTTCTACCCCAAAATTTCCCAATTAAATTTCTTTTTGAAAGCAATTTCTTTTCTATCAAATTGAATGAGAATTTGGGGGGGGGGGGAATGTGATATAAATTTTCAGCACAGCACTAGTAGTTTCCTTGCTTTGTGAGGCTTTGCCTCCATTCCCACGGAAATTTGCAGGTCGTTTAAATGACATCGGCAACAGCCAGGACATCTCCCTCCCTCCCTTCCCCCAATCCCATTTTCAGAAAAATCGTAGATAAACTGGAATAAACCCTTAATGGCATGAAATCGGCAGTGTGTAAAGCTGGCATTGCTATATGAGCTTGCCGAGGAAGGACTTTCCCTGCTATCGGAAGCAGAAGAGGGTAAAATCCCTTCCTGCAACACAGGGTTACAGGTCTAATCCCCCACCCCACCAAAAGCAACCCTTTACGTTCAATGGAGCTTAATCCCATGAAAGGGTGTCGCGGGGATGTAGAGGGTTCTAGATGACCACAAGAACAAGACCTTTCATTATGCTAGATTATAGTTGTACTAGGTTTAAATCCAATGTGATTATTTTTTAAATTTTCCTGTTTCTGTTGGTTTGTTCCCCATGTGTCTACTCAGAGTTAAGTCCCATTGTTTGCAATGGGGCTTACTACCAAGTAAGTGTGCCTAGGGTTGCAGACTTACAGCAGATGAAAACAAAACTCCCCACCCCACTCCTTTGCACACATGCCAGGGAGGGAGACACTCCCTTGATTCAAACATGTCTGCTGTTTAAAGGAGTCCTGAGAAACAGCAGGATCTTCTGCCCTGGTGCCCCCTCCTCCCATGTAATGCAGCCCATATCAATTGTGCCAAAGAACCAGGAAGCACAACAGCCCTTGGTCTGGAAAAGTTCTGCGCCCCCTAACTGATTAGGTAGCTAATTATTATTATTAACATATGCTTATGGAAAGCACCATCTCAGAAGAGGCATTCCCCCACAGAAAGGAATGCCTCTTCCAACATGTTTGTGCACCACCTAAACACAAAGGAAGTTTGCTTCTTGCTGGAGGAACTTTGTTTTGTTTTTTAACTTACATGTAAATGTATGTAAATCTGCATAATCAAAAGATTATTCAAGAGCTTAATAAAGTACAACTTGTTTGATTGCTTGTTATTTTTTTTAAAAAAAAAATAACCAGGTTGTAGCCCACACTTGTCCACTCTGCATTAAGGGATGCTTACACAGTCATGGTTGTTGTTTTTCCATGTACGCAAAGAGGAAAGGACAGACATCAAGACATAAGGTCATGTGCCAGGGAGCCCTCAGTGGTTGTAACTCTGGCCACATCTGCTGAGAGTTCAAGTAGCGTATGTCTGTCCTTCCAACTTTGCCTGTTTATTGTAGGAAACACCAGTGTATCACAATTGCCATATTAAAACATGAAGCAACTATGAAGTGGCTAACGATTGAGCTCATTTTACAGAACAGACTTGAGGCTGAAAGGGACTTTTGCAATACCAATGAGTCTGTGGGCATTTGAGATTTTCGACCCCACCTCTGCGAGGCCCCAAGGTAAGGTTGTATATTGGGCCCATGTCAGTTGCCTAAAAGATTTTCATACATAATCCAACAGCAGCCTAGTTTCCTTCACACACATCTTGACTATAAAATCCACAACTGTTTTCCAGTCGCACCTAGCTTCATCGAAATTATCCCCCCCCCCCCCGTAATCTTACCATGTTCTCTCTTTGAGAAAAAGCATTGCACTTGATCTGGCCTCTACTCTCTGCAATGGCTTCTCAAAACACAACCCTTCTTCAGCTTGAGTTTTGAAATGCAAAAATGCATCCTGGCCAAACTACCCAGAATGTAGCGCTGAAGGCAAGCACATGTATTAAACAACAACTGCTTCTGTATGGAACCCAATCCAGATCAGGGCTGTGGTGCACGGGTAAGGGGGGTAACCCTTCTTTTCCCTGCCTACACATCCCAACAACCCCCCTTCCCAGAGCCGGATTAAGGCCAGTTGATGCCCGAAGCACAGCCCAATCATGATGCCCCCTTGGCCCTTCCATTGCTTGGCCGGCGAGACATTAAGACTCAATGGCTGCATTCAGACAACACGATAGTCAATGGTGGGGTAATAATCAACTTTACAGTTGTTCATCTAGGGAGTACTTCCCACACAACATGGTAATAAATAATCAACTGTGGTGTGGATTAGGATCAGCGCTGAGTTGACTATGGCAGCATTTGGACGACACGATAGTCAGTACAACTGACAATGGTTTCCCCCCCACAGCTGCTTATTGTGTCGTCCGAATTCAGCCAATAAGTGCTGAAGGTGAAATAAGACATTAAAAACTCAGTTTTCTTCAAGGCCATCATCCCCCATGCCAGAACATACAACTATATTAAATATAAATTGATCTTTATTATATTTGTATATTCCTTAAAATGAGATAGCTACAGCTATGGTACCGGTACTCTGTGTTGCCCCCTTCCCTTGGTGCCCTAAGCACGTGCTGGCATTGCTTAATGGTTCATCCAGGGCTTCCCCTTCCTCCCCCAGAGGTGCCATGTGCCTCAGAAGGGAGATCCCAAAGCAGAGCTATTCTTGCTAGAAAAGTGATTCCCTCTCCCTCCCCCACTCCATGGACATAAACTCAATGACTTCTGAATCTTGATTGGTTGACTCAGCAGCTTCCTCCTCCTTCCAAGGTCGATGATTCCAAATGCATCCTCTTTTATGCCTCAGTAGCTACACTTTCAGTTTCCAGAATGGGATCCGTTTTTAGCCTGTTGCAGCAAAAACAGCCGAGCGTCATGAAGCAAACTGATGATGGCATACACTTTTGTGGACTAGTGTCTTCTTCATCAGATGCAGGGAGTGGCATCCTAAGGGTCATCCATGCGCGCGCATACGCATGGTTGTAGAGGGGGGAGCAAATGCAAGCAGCACGGTCAAATGGCAATGCAGTGCAAGAAATGCAGACTCTGAGAATTGAGTTAAAGCTCAAACGTAGGCAAAATAAGCAAAGCGGCCATCCACAACCACCCAGGCAATGGTGAGCTAATGAACACCTTTGGTGGGCTAAAAATCTATTATCTCAATTCAGGCCACAGATGATAGGATTGAACTTCTTGATGAACTAGTGTAAAGCCTTTAGGCTGACCATATGAAAAGGAGGACAGGGCTCCTGTAAGTTTAACAGTTGTAGAGAAAAGGGAATTTCAGCCAGTATCATTTGTATGCAATTAGTTCCTGGTGATATTCCTTCTTCATCACAACAGTTAAAGTTGCAGGCACTATACTAGAATGACCAGATACAAAAGAAGGCAGGGCCCCTGCAACTTTAACTGCTATGATGAAGAGGGAATTTCACCAAGAACTAATTGCATACAAATGACACTGGCTGAAATTCCCTTTTCTCTACAACTGTTAAAGTTACAGGAGCCCTGTCCTCCTTTTCATATGGTCAGCCTAGTAAAGCCCATGTTGCAATGGGCGCTAGGAGCCCGGTGCATTTCCTGCTTTTTTGCCCGTCAGTTGCCTCTCCACAAAGGGCTCATGGATAATGCAAATATGGCTAATGCAGAGGGAATCCCTCCTCTGAAATTTGCATGTGGGGCAGCCCCACCCCCTACCCTGCATCCCCATTGGCTACTTTCCTGCCCTTCTCCCTCACCACTGGCAGCAACAGCCTAACCATGCCACTGGGCCGGGACCCACCTTTGTGCCACATCGATTGGCTGAGCAGGGCTGACCCTTATCCAGCTGGCCGAAAGGCTTCCCTGCCTGTTTGACGTGGAGGAGATTGCTATCAAAGCTCAAGCTTGGAAGCTTCAAAGTTTCGACATTTTCTGCACTGCTCAAGCTTCAGTTTAAAACAAAAATGAGCAAAGTTGGTCTGGTAGTTCTCTAATAATAGGCCTTACGCTGTTGTCTTCTGATGTACGATTTGGCTATTTTCTGCTGGAGTTTTCCTTTGGCACTTTAACAATGATGCTTTGAGGTCAGCATCAGAGGGTCTTGCATGACTGAAAAGTTCCTCCACTGGTGTCTGAATATTGCCCTTTCTAATGTCAGATTTGTGTGCGCTTGTTCTTGGGATTTGGCTGGCCGGTTTATCCTGTAGAGAATGAAGACCTTTCCTGGCAGATGACAGTCACTCTCCCTGTTTTTCTTTCCCCCCCACCCACCCTGGCAGTCAGCATTAACTGCCTCATCACTGAGTATTTTGGAGTCCCTCCCCTTTAGATACACCCCTAAATTAATTGTTGGGGTGGCCCTGATCCTAGATCCCTTCTTGAGTGTGGATGGTGCTGCTCTGGTTATTTACTTATTTATCTTCTTTTAATTATATGCTGCCTTTAAGGGTAAAGAACATCTCAAGGCAGCTTCCAAAGTAAAAATGCAAATAACAGTAACTTAAGACATTAATGACAACAGTAATGGTAACAAAGTACTTTCAGCAAGATAATGATTGGCACACCGAGAACCGAGATTGCTGTTATAGGCATATAGGGTATTTGCATTGTAGTCCTACCAGGGCCAGCCATGCCATGAAGCAGGGACAAGCAACCTGTTTCAGGCAGCAGTGTGTGTGTGTGTGTGTGTGTGTGTGTTGGGTGTGTGTTTATGTGGAATAGATGAAGGCAGGAATTGCAATATGATTTTAATGCCTTTGCGTGTGATGGTATTTTTGGGCTAGCTTCAGGCAGCCGGCTGAGGACTACATGATTAGAATGGCCATCTTGGATGAGGGCAAAGGTGTTGCTTCATGCGCCTGGTACTGCCAACTCACTCTGGAGCCACATCATGCTGAGAGGAGCTAGAAAAGGAGGAACCTGGCTCATGTGAAAATCTAAATCAAGATGACTGGTTTGCAGCTATTTTAAAATATTGTTAGTATCAATGTGACTTGTCCCCCGGTAGAAGGGCAGAGGATTGCGGTCTAAATCCTGTGGTCGCCCCGCTTCCTTCTAATGGAGGATAATTTTGAAAGATAAGATACAGAGGAGACCAAACAGACATTTGAAAAGAAGTAGTAAAAGCTTAAAGTGAAGATGAAAACTGAAGTGAAGTCCAAAGCAATACAAAAAAGAGTAGTCATTTCAGAGGGATAGCCATGTTAGTCTGTTGCTGCAAAAAAAAAAAAAAGCCTGCAAAGAGTCTTGTGGCACTTCAAAAACTTACATTTATTTTGGCAAATGCTTTCATGGACACTGACCTCAGAGGCAGAAGCTCAAAGGATTTCACCTTCAGTCTGGATTCCCTTTTAGAAACTCTTAACAGAAGTCATTTGGAAGAATCGCATCCAGGCCTTTTATGAGTGGAGCCACAATATCTGCCCCCAACTCAATTTCCTGTTGGGTTGGATCCAGATTTACACTGGATCTGCTGTGCTGATGGAAGTACACATCTGCATCCTCTCCTTCCCACATCAGCATCTCCATCCCCCAAAAAATGTTACATAGAGAGTCAGGAGAACTTGCTGCATGGGGTGAGTTGTGGTGTTGAGGGGAGAGGGAGATTCTCCCCAAATTGGGCAGAGGAACCTTCTGCAAACAGAGCCCTTTCTCTTGTAGAAGGCCCCTTCATCTTGCAGAGGCAGATCTTGGATCCAACCCTTTGCAAATAGCCAGATCCAGTCTGTAGGCTTAGATGCCTCTGTTTTCTAACAGGGACACACTGCTATGCAATGGATTGATGCATCTTTTGGCCAACTAAGCACAACTGCATCCCGGCAAGGAAGTATTTGACCTAGTTGCCTCAACATGGAGATATGTTCCCTCTCACACACACCCTGCCATGTGCTCCCTTGCCAGTATTCACACCTGTTCACAAAGGGTGGTGTGTGGAAACAGCACCAGAAAGAAAGGATCCCATATTTTCAGAAAAATTAATGCTTTCTTCCGTAGATTTTGGGGAGTTCATCTCCACCATGATTATGTCTTAAAGGGATGCGGTTTCCAATTAAAGAAGATGGATTTGGTTTTCCGGATCTTGATTTATATCATTGGGCTTATCTGTTGACTCACATTGAATTTTGGTCTTTCCCATTTGTATTAGATTGCCTGCATTTGGTCAGTTTTGGAATCTTCTTGTCTGGTTCTTCTCTCTAAATGGATGGCATTAGGTTCTAGGCATATAAGAATGGATAGGCTTCCTCTCACAGTTTCTGCTGTTAGAGCTGTGTGGGGTATAATGTCACGTCAATTACACTTTGATCCATTTTCTTTTGCACAATTGACATTATAGGGCCATCCAGTTCTAAAAATAGGTAAGAAAATGTTTTTGTGGTGGACAGGGACAGAAAAGGGATTTTTACTTTGGATCATCTGATGGACACTGATGATGAGTTCTTGTTGTTTTCTATCCTGTGTGCCAAATACGATTTGCCAGCTATGGCAATTGCAGCATTTGTTAATATCCAGGTTTGGCCCCATTGAGACTCTGTCATTATTGATATTTATTGAGGCTGGTCATGCAAAGCAACCAACAATCCATATTTATACATATTTCTTATTAGTAAATAAATAGATATGCAGGATTTTAAGCAGGAAAGGAATTGGATTGTCCCATTTTGCCTAATCAGTGGATCAACACTTTGGTATCTATATCTGTCACAGCTACAGACCTTAGGCTGCATCTTATTCAGCAAACAAAATTTGTTTTGTTTCTGCTGGATGTCTCAACATCCCTTTAATAAGGGATTGTATAATTCAGCTAATTTCTGGCAGTGCTATGCAGCTAATGCTTCTTTTAAACCTATGTTTTGGTAATGTCCAGTAGTTGCTTCTTTATGGGAGGAGTTTATTATACAGATACATTTTGTACTGGAACAGTCTTAAATATTTGCTGATGTACATGTTATTTTAAATTATTCACTTGCTTCATGGAAATTAACGAATGGTAATCATAAATGGATTCTCTGTACCCTTTTGGCAGCTAAAAGGCTGATATTACTACACTGGAAGGCTAAACATTCACCTCCCATAACGCAATGGATTGAAGACCATATAATGCTTTCGATTTATGAATGGATGCCATATAGCTGCCACTTTCAAATCAATACTTATTTAGATATCTGAACCAGTTTTGTTGAAGCTTATGTATAACTGTTAGAAAATTGTATTTTCAGCTATATGCATTTCATATGTATTTATTGCTCTATATACAGATCCATATATGTGTATATATTTGTATACATATTTAAAAATGGAAAAGAAAGAAAAGAAATGATCAATCCCAGCCAATAAGAGATCATAACATGATGATGCTTGTAAAACATGATTCACGAAATGAGGAAAAATGCTTGTAAAACACGTCTTTGACCCGTTTTGGCCTGGCAAAACTGCTAAAACATTACATACTTGATCTGGCTGTTCCACATTCCTGTTCAAGCCAGAAAAAGATAATACAATTCTTACCCACGGCAGTTGGGAAGGCCTGCTTTGCATTTCTGCCCCTAGCTGCCTAAGAAGACGTTTCTGTCGCAATTTCAATTGTTTCGCAAAGGGTCTTTGGATGTTGCTTCATGGTTTTCACTGGAGAGTTTACATCAAACAGGACATCAAAAAAATAAAAGATAAAAATTGGTACCCTGCCAGTACATCCTGCAACTCAGTATAGAATTCCTTCAAAGACATCTCAGATGATCACCCAGTTCTACAGGGGCCTCTTCTATCTTCCATCAGCTCTTGTAGCCAAAAGGGCAATTCATTATTTATAGTATTCTTTAGACTGCCTTTCTGTCAAACTCTGCAAGGCGGTGTACAGCAAGTCAGAAACAAGAAAGATGTTGTTGTTGTCACCATCACCATCATCATTAAAAAAACACCTTTAAAATCCTAATTAAAAGCATTAAAAACAATAGCACTACATCTTCTAAGTAAACAAAACAGATAAATATTACTACATTCACCCCGTTGCTCTTAGCAATGAGAAGCACAGCGCTTAACCCAGGGTTGTTATCCTTTGGAAGGAAGTCACTGGAAGTTTATGGCATTTTGTAGTATTTACATTCATTTACAAATAAATATATAGCTTGAGCATAGGTGAAGGTCCTACTTCAGCACTCCAAAAGACTGAGAAATCTGCTTGAAGTTCCAGAGAGAGGTAGCCTCAACCCCAAATACTTCCAGGATTGTATTCAGGATATGACTTCTACAGGAGAAAGAGACCTTCTGTGAGAGCAAGGACTGTGTTCATGGAAGGTCCCCCTGTGATGTTTCACTATTTAGTGTCATTTAATTGTTATGTAATTGCTGTTTGGATTTCATATGGTAAGGTTGGTAAGTGGTAAGTGGGAGGGGGAGTGAGTGAATAGAATGTTGGAGTGAATGCTCATTGGCTGTTGGATTCAAGTGTATGAAGGGGAATGACAGTTGAAAGTAGTTAGTAGTTGACAGTTGACAGTGAGAGAGAGAGAGTCCGGGTTAGTCTGCTGAAGAGGTTAGATCAGTGTAGGGTCTGCGTTTTATTGTTTTGGGAATAAGAGGGAATAGACTGATAAACTGCATGAACTTACTTCTTGTTAAATAAAACTTATTTTGTTTCACTCTGGATTGGATTCTTTGGCTGAATTCGGACAACACGATAGTCAGTGGTGGGGTAATAATCAACTTTACAGTTGTTCATCTAGGGGGTACTCCCCACACAACATGGTAATAAATAATGAACTCTGATGTGGATTAGGATCAGCGTTGAGTTGACTATAGCAGCATTTGGACGACACGATAGTCAATACAACTGACGATTGTTTCCCCCCCCCCCCCCGGTTGCTTATTGTGTCATCCGAATTCAGCCAGAAAGTACCTGAGGTAATAAGGTATTGCCTTAAGTGGTGTGGCAGCGCTGAAGCAAAGAGGTGAATAAAAACAGAGTGCCAAGTTGGTTGCTGTGGGACCAAGAACGGTCAGTGAATCACAAAACCAGTAGGAGAGCAAAAGGTGGTGCCCAGAGGTGGGAACTGAAAGGAAAAATAATCCACAGAGTGGGGTAGCCATATACCAACTGTGTTCATGGATGGGATCCTTTAATGAGAAAGGTAAAACAGAGGATCAAAGGGAGCAGTTGTGACACCCCCACCTGATTTTTGGGGATCCCCTACTCCAGCCACACTACATCTCATGGCATTCAACAGGGTCTCCTGACGTTATCTGTATGCTACTCCTCTAAAAACATCTCAGATCATCAGCCAGTTCTAGAGGGATCTTTTCTATTTTCCATCCACCAATGGCTCTTGTGGCCAAACAGTGAATTCTGTATTTATAGGTTTTGGTTTTTTTATGTAGCATTGTCAGTGGGCTGGAGGGGCTCCCGTGGGAAGGAGGGAGCAGGGAAATCCACACCTGCCAGCTTCATTGATCCAGCGTAAACCTGGATCTTAGGTTTCTTGGGCTGTTTACCTGTAGTTGCCCTCAGAAAAGATATTCCTGGCAACTTTGCCACTTGACTATCCAGGGAATCTCAAGGATCCCTTAATCCTTAATCATAATCATAATAATCCAGTCTTGCAACAACATCTTCTCCTGCAGCTTCTGGATGCAAGTGGGTTACTGGGTCAACTAATGCAGCACCTGTTTCGCGGTGTAGCCCTGACTCCATGCCTCCATGAAGCTGACAAGCCTACATGGATAATGCTACTTGTGGTATCAGGGTTTGGCCACCATATTCTAGACTGAGGCCTCGTTCAGGTGATCAGCAAAACACACCTGTTATGCTGATTTGTTTTAGCAAATGTTGTGTAGAACCAACCATGGTTCCCAGAGTTGGGATGTTTTTTGTTTTTTTTCTGGCAATGCTACAGGGTGATGGAGTAAGCTGCACCTGATGAATTTCTGCCTGGATCATGCAACTACTAAAGACTGAGTAATGTTAAAATGTACGTTCTTCCTCCCAATAGGTTCAGCACATTGGGTAGCTCCTTTAGATTTCTTACTTGTTCTGACTGCAACCTCAAGCGGCTTCACAGCCCCACTGACATCCGAGTCATCAGCTTCCACTGGCTTAAGGTTGCTGTGGGGATGGCGGAAGAAAAGCATCCAAGCATTGCCCTGCGCCCTCCCGCAACGTTTTCTTTTTCACAAATGACTTGTACCATTCCTTACAAGCCTGAAGGGGGCGCCGGAGAACAACGGCCGGGCAAAGAAGGGCTGAGGAGGAGGAGGAGGAGGAGGAGGAGGAGGGCGTATCATTTTGAGTGCCAGCTCTATCGAGCCATTCCGAAAGCGCGGTGAAAATGCACGTTTTGAGGAGGGGGCGGGCGGAAAACTCCAGTGATGCCGGCGGTTGAGTTTCCATAGCAACTGTGAAGAGAGTGGCTCGGGCGGGCGGATTAAGTGGGGGAGGGAGAAAGAAGGGCCGTGAATGCTGAGGGATTGGGGTCCCTGGTCGGCGCAGCATGGCCACCATTCGGGTCTATTACACCAGCGTCACGGGATCCAGGGAGGTGAGGGAAGGAGGACATTTAAGGGGGTGGGAGGGCAGAGAGACCAGGCTGCGACACCCCTTCCCGCTGCCCACCGAGGCTCCCATTCAAGTCGATGGGTCCTGAGCATCAAATGATGGAGGAGGGGGGACCTAATCCAGCACCCTCACAGAAGGGGGTCGTGGCGCTTTTGGTGTGTGTGTGTGCGTGTGGAGGGTGATTTACAGCAGATGAGCACGCTCAGGTGTGATGGACTACAGTTCCCATCATCCCCATCCAGCACGTTGGCTGGGGATGATGGGGCTGTTGTGAAGGGGAGGCTAGTTGAGCCTATTGTGCCATTTTGTGTGCGTAATAAGAAGCGCTTTCACCCGTTGGCTTCTCCAGTTCCCTGGGGGCAACAGCAAGCACAGCTTTTTAAACAGCCACGGACTCCGAAAAGGGGGTTTGGGGAGCCCTGGTTCAGTTTAAAGAGATTTGTATGTAGGTTTCTCAGTGTTACAGACAGAATTAATTTTAACCAAGCTATTTTAAAGAAAGAGAAGCTGGTGGTGTTTATACATGATTTATATCTTTAAAAATCAGATTGCTCAATAAGAAAATAGAAAGACTAACAATAGGTATTAACACACACACACACTTTCCACAAGAGGAAGGGCTCCAACCAATGTTGGGGAATGCCCCTTTCCCTCCAACTTCGTTTGTAGGTTATTAGCATAATGTACGAACCCGGTCACTTTGGGTTGTTTGTGGGTTAAACAACCCAAAGTTAACCTATGACTTGTTCTTATTTTAACTTTGGGAAGGTCTCCACAAATCATTAACCCATGGTTTGCCACAAGAAAGAGGGGGCAGAAAAGTCCACTCCCATCGGCACAATTGATCCAGTGTAAATCTGGATCCAGCCCATATATTTTAATCATACTGATTCCAAGGAATTCTAAAGTAGAATACCAATATACAAATAACGTGGTGTGTGTGTGTTTGTGTGTGTGTCAGAGTCACTTAAGTTAACTTTTAAAACGGAAATTGGTTCTGTTCACAAAGGAAATACACGCTGTGCATGTTCTCACACATATTGACCGTAGAATATATCTTTTTAAACATGCACATATATAAACATTCAGTTTGAGTCACCACACTTTTTTTTAACCTTCAAAAGTTTGTTTAACCACATTTATGTATCATATTAAGAGATTTCTAATTCATGTACAAAACAATACAGATAAAATCGTAATTAAATGCTGTATATTATAACAGTATGCAGAAAACAAGATTAATTTCAGGGGAATTCTTGCTGGAAGAAGTTTGTAGTGTTTTGCACAGCCCTAAACAACTCAGGACCAGGATGCTTCAGAGATCATCACCTGATGCCCCACCCCACCTCACCCTGCCTGTTCAAATACCCTCCTGGTGGTGCCCAAAATTGCAGAGGTGCTTAAGTTTTGTTACATACAGCAACAAATTAATACAACAATGGAAAGCTTACAATTTCAAACCCTGCAACACAGCAAGAGTAGAATATGGGGATACAACAATGGCGTTTCCAGATGAGGCTTTCATCCTGCAATCACTCTGCCCAAAACACAGAATTTTGTGGTGGTTCAGATGACGACATCTGTGTTTTCCCACTGCTTCTTTGTTTATCTTTTGACCTAAAAAAAACCTCTTATGGAGGGGAAAGGTGGAAAGCTGTACGATGCCTTTTGATTGATTGCTCAAGGAGCCCTTCCTTCTGGAAGGACCCAAAAACAGCAACCTTTCCTTGAAATTAAATCTCGGCATCTCTGATGCAGCTGGTGGCCATTTTATCTAATTCTCTCTTTCTGATCTTTCTTGCTGCTAAAGCAAAAAAAGAGCCACCAAAGTCATGGTTTCTTCTAAAGGCCTGGCCTGCATACATAAACACACACACACCACTTGTGTTCCAATCTGCCCTTGCTGTAGGACAGGGAAGTTGAATGTCTTTCAGCCTGGGGGTGTATCCCATTTCAGAGAATCTCTTGGGGGTCATATTCCAGTGGTGGAAATGGGATGAAGGCAAAAGGGGTGGAGCCAAAGTCCCCAAAATGTCAGCATGTTTTAGCTTTGAGCTTTTACTGCCAGTAACTACGTCTTAGGAGAGCTAACAGCAAATAGAGAGGGAATTTCACCTTGGATGAGGTCATGAAGTTACATAGCTTCCTTCCCAACACACCTAACCAAACCTGGAAGCTACCCTAGCAGAGGTGCATAGTAACACCATGGGGCTGCCAAAGGCATCCAGGAGTTAAATTTAAGAGCAGTTCTGAGATCCAAGGCTTCCTGAAAGTCCTTCCATCCACTCCCCACCCCCAATTCAAGAAAGATGTTTGTGTGTCTGTCTAGGTGAAACAGAAGCAGTCCTATGTCCTTCACATTCTGGATGGAAAGCGCATAACGTACCAGCTGGTAGATGTGTCCACCAGTGAACGGTTGCTGCAAGAGATGAGAGACAAAACTGGCATGCCTGATGCAATACCACCTCAGATATTTAATGGAGAAGAGTACTGCGGGGTAAGAGGAGTCAGAGATTATTATTTTTAAAAAGTTAAGGTATCTCACCACATTAATGTATTTACAGAGACATCTGCATGGACATCAACACACTGCTCCCGTGTGAGCCTCAAGATTGGCCTTTGGAGGCCGTACCCATGGGCCCACCATTAAGATAGGCAGGGACTGAAGAAGGCCTAGGGGCCAAATCCTGCCCTCTGGGTTTCCCTGGCAACCATGTCCCTTTAACCTTTTCCCCAACCACCAATTGTCTAGTAGTCTCCTGGCTTTTGTTAAGTCCCCCACCCCATTCTGAATGGTTACTGGCAGGAAGTCCTTTAACCTACAGCATGCTGGAATGTTTTGTATTTCGGCCCCACCCCTTTTGCCTTTGGCCACTCCCACTACTGTAATGCAGGCCCCCAAGAGCTTCTCTGAAATTGAATTCAGCCTTCAAGCTGAAAGAGGTTCCCCATCTCTACACTAGAGACAAGGTCTTTTCAGTGGTGGCCCCTTGTTCATGGGACTCCTTCCCTAGGCAGGTATGTATGGCCCCTACCCTGATTACTGTTTTGCTCCAAATTGCTTTTGATATTTTAGAGCTTAACATTTTACTGCTGCTGCTGTTTTTAAATGCAGCCAGTGGCCATGCTGGCCGGGAATGATGGGCATTGTAGTCCAACACATCTGGAGGACACCATTGTGGGGAAGGCTGGTGACCTTGAGTTAGATTAAAAGTCCATGTATGTTCAATGCTGGGAGTTATAGGACTTTTGTCTGTCTAAACATGCAGAGGATTGTACCCTTAGTGTATCATGGCAACTACAACCTGTCTAGAATTCAGCATAAGTTGTGTGACTATGCCAGAACAATCAATAAGGATAATTTCACAATTGGTTCTAGCAGAAGATGAGGCATTCTCAAATAGGGCAACCTGCCCACCCCTCAATGTGAATATCAAGCCATCCCCACGGAGCACTGCATATAATGACTACAGACTTCCTCAGCCCCATGAAATGGAAGGGAGGTTGAACTATTTTTATCTCATCCTTTACCAGGACAGCATATACTCCACCCCCTTTATCCTTACAACCTCCCTGGGAGGTAAATTAGGTTGATAGTCCAGTCTCTATCCAAACACCAGATTAGACCAATCTAGCAAGCTTTGTAGTTGAATAGCGATTTGAATCCAAGTCACCCTGGTTCAGGTCGGACACTATAACTACTGTACCGTACTGCCTCTGTGATTGCCGAACACAGCTTCGTCAGCTTCCCAATCCCACACTGTTTGCATTCTTCCAGGACTTTGAGATGCTACATGAAGCAACAGAGAATGAAGAAGTTCGGAAGTTCCTGAAAATGACAGCTATAGACAAAGTGGCAAAGGAAAGGATTACCATCTGAAGATGTGGCTCCTTGTAGACGTCAAACAATACTACACTTGTTTGTTTTTTGGTTGTTTGCTCAGATAAAATTTGTGAATTCTGTGTGTCAACAAGTCACTCTGAAAGCCCAAGATACTTTAGTTGCACAAATGACCAATTCCATAATGTTTGTTCCTAGTGCTACACTCCCTTTCCTATGAAACAATGTTCAACATGGCCTCCTTCAGAAAATTAGCAGAAGCTTACTGTATTCAACGATGAAAAAAGGTGCATTAGAGGAACCTTCTCCATCCTGGTGTCCTCCAGATGTGTGGGACTACAACTTTAACTTCCTTAATTCCACAGCGAGAATGGTGGGATTTGCATTCCAGCACATGTGGAGGGAACCCGGTTTGGAGAAGGCTTGCATTAGAGAGTATAGTCACTGGGAATATGGCTCATGGGGAATATTAACTGAAAAGGACGCTGTTGCGTATATGAAATTATCTGCACTTTTGAGTGGCTTTGATGATATAGAGGAAGAAAGGGAGGAGATGCCCCCAAAGGCCTTCAGCCGGGCCTGGAGCAAAACATCAACACTTGACCAGGTGAGGCTTCCATGGACTAGGAAAGGCCCCTAGGTCATCTCACTGGTGAAGATCACTGTGCTATAGAGTCCCCATGGGCCTTCTCTGTGGGTATAGAAAGGATGAGGACCACTGCTTGAACAGAGCAACGTTGCACGTTACAAATAACAAACATTAGTTTGTTTGTGTCAAGTAGAAACTTTTATTATGAAATGCACACCATCATAACATGAAACAGCAGAGTGAACATACAGAGGCAGATGTGCAGCTCTTACTACAAATTTCTGGAATTTGGATTTTGTTGCTGTGTGTGATTACCAATATTAAGACTAACTAAACAGAAAGACCCCAAACAAAACCCAACCTCTACTCAGAAATCTGCAAATCTCAGGATATATATTAAAAAGAAAGGAAACCAGAGCATACTGTGACGGGATTCTCCAACCACAGAATGATCACAAAAGTGTGTGTTGGTGTTGGTGGGGAGAGAACTATTTCGAAATTAAAAATCAAACCATTAAAAACAAGGAAGACCAGCGTAAATAAAACAACCTTTCAAAAACCAAGACTGTTAAGAATTGGTAGCTAAGAATAAAAATACAAAAAACAATTCATAATTTAGGAAAGAGCAAAGTCTAGAGTTTTAAAATTCAGGGTTTCTGATTACAAATTCTGTCGAAACTCAAAAAAGTAATTTTGATTGTGAGGTTTGCAAAGTAGATCTTCACTTACTTCTCGCTAAGATGGTAAATGTACATCTGAGCCAGTTACTACTTCAAACTGCAGGTGGGGGGTTCTTATGGATGTGGTTTAAAAACAAAACAAAAACCTTCCGCATAGAAATCTAGAAGATTTCTATACTTCTCCATGACATGCTAGATTTCAATGTACAGGAATCTTATTTTTGCATGATGTTGTCACAACGCAGGATCACACAATAAATTGTAATACTGGTGCCACTGGTGCTATATAGGGGCAGCTCAGGTATACGTTTACCAGCTCAGTGAGGACTGGACACTTCTTGCTAGAGTGTTCCCTAAACTGCCGTCAATGCTGTTTCGTCTACAATGTTTCCCCCCAGTAAACAACATTCATTATCAGACCTCCAAATACTGTTTCTTGCTACTTAAATCTGCAAGCCTACCTAGAGTTAATAGACAGCTCTTTCCTTCTGTAGATCACAGAATTTAAACTATAAATTGCATGGCATTGTAGAGCCACAGCAAGTCCAAGGTCAAAGTTGAGCACAGGTCTGGCGCCAAGGGTAGGAATGGTTGGGCCACCGCCAAGGAGATACACCTTAGCAGGGTCCCCACTTATAAGAGCCCCTTGGAGCAGCCTCTCTTCTTCACCATTGCAACCTGCTTGTTCACCTGCCTCTCGTTCCATCATGGTGGGATACCAATCAGTTGCTGCATCTCACTGGGAAAGTCTCAGCATTTTACAACCACGCTAAAAATGCAGGTTGCTTACCTGTAACTGTAGTTCTTCGAGTGGTCATCTGTGCATTCACACATATGGGCTCGCGCCGACGCCGAGCCTATTTCCGGGAAACTTAGCTAGCTTAGACTTTTGGCGGGAACCCCTCCCCCCACCATCCTACCGCGCATGCTCAGGGGGTCCCGCCTCTCCTTCTCCTCAGTTCTCTGAGACCGCTTGGCCTCATAACTAAGGTACAACTATGTTATTAAATAAAGAGCATGGCGAACCAATTGACATATACAAACAGCGATGCCAAGAGGGGACGGTGGGTGGGTTGTGTGAATGCACAGATGACCACTCGAAGAACTACAGTTACAGGTAAGCAACCTGCATTTCTTCTTCGTGGTCTCTGTGCATCACACATATGGGAGAATAACAAGCATAGACTTACCGGAGGTGGGTAGGCATGCTGTTTGGTTGCGTGGTCAGTCACTGACAAATCGAGGAGAGGACCGCTCTACCAAACGAAGAGTCCTGTCTCGCTCTGACATCGAGGCGGTAATGCTTCACAAACGTGGAAGCATGAGACCATGTGGCTGCTTTGCAAAGGTCAGATAGCGAAGCACCATGTAATAACGCTGAAGAGGTTGCCTGCGCTCTGGTAGAATGTGCCGTCAGATGAAAAGGAGGATCCTTATTAACAATTCTATAAGCCAGAAGAATGGTGTCCACCACCCATTTAGAGATGCGCTGTGAAGATACTGGTAATCCCTTTGCTACGCCTCCATAACAGACGAATAATCTACGAGATTTCCTAAAAGAGTCAGTTCGCGACTTATAGAAAGCCAAAGCTCTCCTTACGTCCAAGGCGTGTAATCTCGAAGACAAAGGATCTAAGGACGGCTCGAAAAATGTGGGTAACACAATGTCCTGACCCATGTGAAATGAGGAAGAAACTTTGGGAATAAACGTGGGATCCATACGTAATACAACTTTTTCTCGAAAAAACTGCAAATAGGGAGGATCGACTAGTAGCGCCGCTATCTCCGAAACACGTCGCGCAGACGTGATGGCAACTAAAAATATAGTTTTTAGAGTTAACAAGCGAATATCAACAGTCGCTAAAGGTTCAAAGGGCTTGGAAGTCAGGGCTGTGAGTACGACAGAAAGACTCCATTGCGGCACTACCGGTCGAATAGAAGGAAACAAGTTCTGTAAACCTTTTAAAAAGGCTCTTGCCATTGGATGAGTAAAAACAGAGAACCCATCCACCAAACTGTGGTTGGCTGTAATTGCTGACAGATAGACTTTAATGGAAGCTGGCTTAAGACCTCGGTTATGCAATGAGTACAGGAAGGAGACAATTGTAGACATATCCGATGTGTAAGAATCAGACCCTTTAAGGGCCGCATACTCCTGAAAACGTGTCCATTTTCTATTATAGGACAGCCGAGTTGAGGGCTTACGTGAGGCCTCCAAGATAGATTTTAGTCGTTCTGGGAGGTCGAGGACTCCCCAAGACGCCGGGTTCTCCAGGCCGCTAGATGTAGAGACTGGACATCGGGATGAAGAATGCTGCCCCCTTGCCGAGATAAGAGGTCGGGAAGGGAAGGTAGGTTCCAAACTTCCGCTTTCGCTAGTCTGAGTAGCGACGTGAACCAAGGTTGCCTTGGCCACCACGGGGCTATCATTACAGCGTCCGAGTTGTGGTGGCTGATCATAGATACTGCCCTGGCCACTAGTGGAAACGGCGGGAAGAGGTAGAGAAAACCTCTGGACCAGTCCCACTGGAACGCATCCCCTTGCGATGCATCCCCTATGCCCGCTCTGGAGCAATACTCCGGGCAAACTGCATTGGCTGCTGTTGCAAACAGATCGATGTCGGGCGTGCCCCAACGAGTGAAAAGACGAGTTAGAATCGTAGGGTTGAGTTCCCACTCGTGCGTGTCCGTGAACGATCTGCTGAGAACATCTGCCGTGGTGTTCTCCTTGCCCGCAATGTGCAACGCCGATAGGCGCATATTGTTGGAGATTGCCCACTCGAAAATGTCCATCACGAGTTGCAGAAGGTGTCGTGACCGAGTGCCTCCCTCCTTGTTGATATACCACACCACTGTGGTATTGTCCGTAAGAATTCGGACATGATGTCCTTGCAGGTGCGGCAGGAATGCCCGTAATGCGTTCTTGACTGCTAGTAGCTCCAGCATATTGATGTGGAGGTGAGTCTCTGAAGGTGACCACCTTCCTTGTGTGTTTAGGTCGCCGTGGTGTGCACCCCAACCATCCAGAGATGCATCCGTCGTCACTATGCGAGACGGTTCCTGAGGAGCAAATCGCATGCCCCGAGAAAGGTTGTGTACGACGGACCACCACCGGAGCGAGTCCTTGACCAGGTGAGGAATGGTAAGTATTAGTTGGTGGGGGTTCTGTAGAGGCGAGTAATGTTGAAGTAGGAACTGTTGGAGGGTGCGCATTCGAAGCCGTGCCCAACGGATCACAAATACTGTTGCTGCCATCAAGCCTAGCAATCTGAGAATTGCAAACGCTGATGTCCGTAGACGGTTCTGCAAACTTAACGCTCTCTGCTGCAGGTCGGCGACCCTGTCTGCAGGGAGGAAAGCCCTTCCCATAGTAGCGTCGAGAGTCACTCCTATAAACTGCAGTCTCTGCGATGGTTGAACGATGGATTTTTTGTAATTTATTTGCAGCCCAAGCGACGATAGAAGAGAGATGACCTCGCGTACGTCGGCCAGTGCCTGGCTTTCGGACTGTGAGACGATCAGCCAATCGTCCAGGTAAGGATATACGGCGATGTTTTGAGACCGTAGATGCGCACAAACCGTCGACATGCACTTGGTGAATACCCTTGGTGCAGATTTTAGACCAAATGGCAGGACAGAAAATTGGTAGGCTTGGTGCCCAATGAGAAAACGCAGGTAACGCCGATGAGGAGGATGAATAGCGATGTGAAAATAGGCGTCCTTTAAGTCTATTAGCGTGAACCAGTCGCCTGTCTTTAGCATAGAGAGAACCGATGTCACGGTAACCATGCGAAATTTCTTTGGCAAAATAAATTTGTTGAGCGCTCTGAGATCCATAATAGGACGAAGTCCCCCGTCCCTCTTCGGCACCGCAAAATAACGGGAGTAAAACCCCGTTTTTAGCTGACATCGCCCAACCCTCGTGATTGCATTCTTTTGCAGAAGGGTGGTAGTCTCCTGTACCAAAGTCAGCGAGGGGAGCGTAACCTTTATGGTGCCCAGTGGAGGAGGGACGTCGAACTCTATTTTGTAGCCCTCCGCTATGATGTTTAGCACCCAAGCGTCTGATGTTATTGACGCCCAGGCATGTAAAAAGGGCTTTAGTCTGTTGGAATCGGTGTAGCTGGGAAGCAGCGCCAAGTCAAAGACGCCGTTTTCCCGACTGTTGTTGCTTGCTGCGTTGGGTGAAACGCGGAACTGACTTTCGAGGCTGATAAGCCTGTGTCGTTGACTGGTACCGCTGCGATTTATCCTGCTGCGATCTCTGTTGGAATGGGACTGGCCTATACCATTTCTTGGGCCGATATGACTGTTGAGGCTGTTGGAAGCCCATTTTCTTGGCTGTCATACGAGCCTTGTGCAAGGTATCCATGGTCGTATCCGTGTCTATGTTGAATAGACCTTCTCCATCGAATGGGAGGTCTTCTATTCTGGTTTTAGTCTCTTGCGGTAACGCGGCCGACCGCAACCATGCATGTCGACGTAAAGCCACCGACCCCACCATGGCCTTGGAGATACAGTCGGTAAGGTGTCGTGCCGTTGTCAACTCTTGCTTAGACAAACGGATGGCTTCTGCCTGAAAGACCCTAGCAAGCTCTCTCTGATCGTCGGGGAGGAAATCTGTGAGCGATGAAATTTTCTCCCAAAGGAACAGCTGATAGCGTGCCATGAGTGCCATGTAATTTGTGACCTTTACACCCAGCGACGTTGAAGCATAGATACGTCGTCCGTATGCATCAAGCTTCCGTCCCTCCTTATCTGTAGGTGCGGCATGCACCTTACCCGATCTGCCCTGCGCAGCCTCTACGACAACTGAGTTCGGTTTAGGGTGATGAAACAGAAAAGGCGCCTGCGCTTCCCTAACCTTATATATAGCATCCAGACGTTTAGAGGTGGGTCCCACCGTGGCCGGGTGTTCCCAGGACTGCTTAAGGGTTTTTAAGAGAGCTTTGACCATCGGCAAGGTGAGCTGGGGTGATGGCTCCGCCTGCATCACATCATAAATGCCATCATCGGACTCCTCAGCCACTTGTTGGCATTCGATATTCAAAGATTGAGCCAGTCTCTGCATCTGATCCGTAAAGCTGCCCATCTCCATTGTTGGCGACGCCCGGTCTTCCAATCCAACAGTATCCAGGGGTGATGGTTCCGACGGACGCGGCGATGGGGCAGACGAAGAATCCGACGGATAGTCATCAAACGATTGTGAGGGCTGTCGACGTCGAGGCGATATGGATGGCGTTCGGTGTTGAGCGCGAACAGCCGTCGATGTCGAGCCCTCCCGACGGTGCACGGAGGAGCGGTGCAGTGAGGTGGTCCTACGCGGTGGAACCGGCGGCGGCGACTGGTCGCTCTGAATCCTGCGTCCCGTATACGGGTCGAACCGGTATGGAGCAGGGGCAGATCGTCGAGAATCCCGCGAAGGTGACCTCGACCGCGAACGGGACCTCGACTGCGAAGACTGGTATCGACGTCGACGCCGAGTGTCCCTTTGTCGGCTCGGTGACGACTGACGCCTCGGAATCGGTCTGTCAGAGTCTGACGGTATGATGACCGGCATTGGCGCTGGTGATGGCAGCGAATGTGCGGGCGACATAGGTTGCTGCGAAAGCATCCGCGGTGTCGACGGCGTGCGCAGCAGAGAAGCGACCGACGGCGTCCGACGCCTCGATGTCGAGTGTGTTGGTGATGCTGCGTCTCTCTGCGAGGTCTGCGACGTCGACGCAATGGACGCCGATCGTTGCGTCGGTACCGATGAAGCTGTCGGTAACGACGACGATTTGTGGACTATGGCGACTACCTTCATAGACGAAGACGAAGGCATCGATGCCGACCTCGATTTCGACGATGTCGAAGACTTGCTCTTCGGTTTCGTCGACGTCGACTTCTTTGTCGACTTCGATTTCTTTGCCCTCTTTGCCGGGGGTGGCGAAGAGGCAACAGATAACTCCGTTATCGATGCCGGTGCTGCCGCCCATAACCGGGGGGAGTCCGGAGGTGCTGGGCTTGAGAGTGTATGACTCTCCCCAGAAAAACCTTTCGTCGTCATGGAGGGACGAGGCTGATCAACCGCTGATAACGCTCTAGTCCACAACAGACTACGGAGACGGTCTGCTCTATTCCTTCTCGTTTGTCTGGAAAACTTCATACAATGGCTGCACGAATCAACAACGTGCGCTTCTCCCAAACAGATGAGGCAGAAGGAATGCCCGTCGTTGAGGGCGATTTTCGCCCTACACCGCGTACAACGGCGAAACAAAGCGGTCTGCGCCATAAGCTGGCGGCCGCCTATAACTACAAATATATATTTTAATTTAAATTTTTTTTTTTTTTTTTTTTAAACTATTACTATCTATCTAACTAATATAACTAACAATAAACAGCCTAAGCTAACTATGACTAATTCTTCTTTTTGTTTCCTAGGTACAACGTACCGGAGAAGTCTCCCGCGAGGCTACTGGCGAAGCGGTCGAAGAAGAACTGAGGAGAAGGAGAGGCGGGACCCCCTGAGCATGCGCGGTAGGATGGTGGGGGGAGGGGTTCCCGCCAAAAGTCTAAGCTAGCTAAGTTTCCCGGAAATAGGCTCGGCGTCGGCGCGAGCCCATATGTGTGATGCACAGAGACCACGAAGAAGAACTCAGCCTTCCCCTGCCTGATGAGTCATCAATGAAGGGAACTGTAGTTCCCAGGTTGGGGAAGGGGGCATTAACCAAACATGCAGCGGCTGCTTGTGAAGGGGTTCTGAAGCCATATAAACAGAGTTCTGTTTTTGTTTTGTTGAGAGAGAGCTTAAAACACATATACACACCAAGCACAAACTATTTGCAAAGCACTTGAAACTACTTTATTGCAACAATATAGTGAGAGATAATCAACAGAACAATACAAGATTTCCCTATTGGTTATAGAGATGAGAAAAGGAAAGCCAAAGGAAGAAATTAGGAAATTCCTTTTAGGGTGCTTTTCTAGGTACATTACTCTAGGAATAGCAAAGATTACTTCCAGAAATGTGCATCTCTCTGATGTGATGGCCCAACAACTGCCAGATTATGGTGGCTCACAAAGGAGCAACTGTCCCTTCCTTCTCTCCCCTATATTTGTGTTTGAGGGAGGCCACAAGTCAGGTTGGTAACAGAACTCTCAGGAACCCCTGAATCTTGATCCTTCGCACAACACACACCACCCACTCGTGCAAATTCAATAGCTAGACCAGCATTGAACGCACTTGCATTCAAATGCTGAAAAGTTGTTTCCCCAAGTTGGACTCTTAAGAGCTGTAGTCACAAGTCCTAAAACAGCCATGTTAGTTAAAAAGTGTTTTCTCTATGCCACTTGTCAAAGCACCCAGAAACACGATTGATTCAAATTCCTAAACTTCATGCAAGAAACTTAAAAGACACATCCTTGCAAATTCACATGGGCCACAACTTAAAACCTGCCACAGTGTAATTTTCCTATGGCCGTGCATTGACTTCCAGATAGGAATAATCCCATCCTCAGCCTTAACGTCATTTACTTGGAAATGTGGTGAAGAGTTGAAGCGCTACCAGACACTACTGCACTGGAGGGTGTTTGGGGGGGGGGGGGATGACTTCCTACTATCTGGCAAAGCATGGAAACAAAGAGATGGTTCATATGACCTTGTAGTCCTGAACTTTTATGGGCATACATGGACCAATGTAATGTGTAAATCAGGGTCTTGTGGATATAGGACTACAACAAATGCCTGCAGTGATGCCTTCAACTGTTATTAAAATTGCTACTGCCTATATCCCTGATGTTCTAGTTCACATAGGATGGATTAAGCCATAGCTTGGTTTGGAGGATCAGGAAACTCTCTGCATTTCTTCTTGCGCATGAATTACCTCCCCAATTTCCTGGTTTGCTCCACCATTTATAATGACAAGCGAAATCGGGAAACATAGGGATACCATTACCCTCCCAATCATGGACTGCATTCAGACTTAGTCATGCTTTGGTTAGACGCACTGAAATCAATGGGACTTTAGTCATGACTAATGTAAGTCCTATTTGTTTCAATGGGTCTACCCTTATGCATGACTAACGGTGCTCCCAGATGAGGCTTTTATTCCGCAATTGCACAGCCTCCTTCAGTTAAGACCAAATAATTTCACAAAGCTTTTTGACTGAGAGTGCTACGAGTTGTCCATCTGGAAATACCCTAAAACGGGATCCAACCCCATGATTTGAGACTATGACTTGAAGGTTTGCAAACCAACGTTTGGAGGCAGGCTGGAAACTGGGGTTGCCCAATTCATATATCACAGCAAGCTGGCTACCACCACGCAGGAAAGGAAGAGGTAATCCGTGCAGGATGGAAGAGAAAGCAGCACATGACCCTGCAGCACATGTTCAATCCAAATCTGAATGCATGTATGTACCCAGGAACAATTGGGAAAGATCATTTGTGTAAAAACATATAGTGTGAACTACTCCAGAGATGACCGTTTCCAATTCTGGATTACGGCACTTGTAAAAATAAGACAGTTGACTGCAGATTTTGTTTCCCAAACAACATTACATCACCCATTTTCCAGAAACACCACAGATCAGCAGGACACTATCACATAATGGTATCTTCTTTTATGCTCCGTTTTCTTCTCAGCCCCTTAGGAGCATGGCTATTGAATTCCTTGAGCTCTATGACTATATCTAAGCAATGAGAAGATGGCTACAAATCATGTAGTGTGATTCTCAGGAGTGTTCTGGAGGGAGTCCTGCACATTGGTATGAATTCCAGACAAAAACACACTTGTTTGGGTTTTCTTTGTTTAAATGACGAGGGATACTCGGCAGCGGCAGTGAGCATCAAATAGGCTATTGTGGTTAAAACGGATCATATAGACACCATCTTTGTTCATTATACAGTAAGACAAGGGTGAAGATCTGGGCTAGCTAGCAAGCAAAAGGATAATATAGCAGGATATTGGCCCTTGGGGTTCAGTTTATGTACCTCTCCAAACTGCCATGGCTTTCCCAAACCTGGTGCCATCCAGATGTATTGGACTACAACTCCCAGCATGCTTTCTGTGGGTGGGGTTGCACGTTGTTTTAAGCCATGGTGGTTTACTAAGATATGCACAGTAGCTTATTTTGGAAATAGCCCACTGTGCGACCCCTCCTCCTCCATCTGGGCGGGCAGGTATTCCAGCTTCTTTTGTGGTGGAAAGCATATCTCATTATTCCTCATGCCACCGCTTGGTAAGCTGCCTTTCTCTGATTGGCCTGCTTCACGCTAGGGGCGCCTTTTTCTGCCTTGTCTCTGTTGTTTTTCCGCTGTTCTTTACACGTCGTTGATCTTTAGTCGCTTCCCTGCACCCTCGACCACTCCACGTTGCCCCGCTTCTCAAGGCCTCCCTTCCCACACCAGCACCCCCTTCTGCTGCCGCCCCGCTTGCTGAGCTGTTATTTCAAGCCATTCCCTTACCTCTGGCCCTGTGCCCCCAAAAGGGAAGGGGGGAACTCTACACCTTTGAAAGTTCGCAGAAACAGGAGCAAATTTCATAAACAGGCTCCCCCCACGAGGCCACACCAGATGCACTACTAAAACCCTGTGTGAGCAAAACTTACTTTGCATCAAGGGGGGGGGGGGCTATAAAACCTTGAAAATTTGCAGAAACAGGAGGAAATTTCATACACAGGTTCCTCTCATGGTGAGGCCCCAAATGCACAGCAAAAACCCTGCATGGCTATGCAGCTCAATCTGTTGCAGGGAAGGTTTTGGAAACAGAATCTGCCTGAGGAGCAGAGGGGCGGCAGTGCTTTTGACCACTTTTGCAGAGCGACTCCGTAGGTGAGCAAGTTAACCCACTCTGTGCGATGGACGACACGCTAACCTGTGATGGGTTAAATAGCCCTTACTGCACTCCGTGGGTTATCAGGGTGGCTTATTTGGGGGGAAATAAGCCAATGTGGGTTGGAAAAGAGCGTCACAGATGACACACAGAGCTATCATGGGTTAAATAAACCATCATGGATTATTTAACCCATTGCGGGTTAACATGTCATCCAAACTTAGTCTGAGAGTTATAGTCCAACACACCTGGAGGACACCAGGTTGGGGAATCACTTTTCGAGATGACTTTGTAACTAGAGTCTTTGATGAATCTCTTTTGAGCCTCCAGGAATGCCCTCTGGGTGAGGTTCTTGCCCGTGGTATGAAAACAGGGCAATACTGCACACAGTGAAATCGACAGTACAGCATCCTACAAGATGATCTACAGGCTGCTGAAAGCAGCTTAGTGGCGTTGCAAATCCACATCGCCACTTTACAATAGGGCCCTTGCTGCTGTCAAGATATCTTGAAATCAAAGTCTGATCAGTCCAATCACTCAGAATGACTATTACTCCAACTAGCAAATACTTGATCATGCTTTCTAATATCTAAAACAAACATAAGCACAGTGGAATGGATTCCCCCCCCCCCCAGAAAACATAACATGAAAGGCTTTAAATTTTACAGAAATAAGGAATATAACTGGCTTTTTCTTTTTTGGCTTATCTGTAACACCATGTGGTCATTCATGTACATTTCGCCACGATCTGCTAAAGTTTTGATATGTTGGTGTATTTCAGTTCCCGAGAGGCAGTTACGTTATGCCATGATCAAATCTATGGTATGAGGGAGTGCCCCACATTGATCACGTCAATGAGAATCTCGTGGCATTTTTCGGTATGCAACGTTCTACAAAATTACGATAGACCGTTTCAACATCCATCTACAAAATGAAGAAATACGCTAACCACAGCAAGTGATTACAATTATCGTTACAATACATCATAACTTTTTTTGGGGGGGGGGGAACAATAAATTGCAATTTTAAAAAAGACAGTAACATTACGGCATTTTGTTATTTTTCAGTAATGTTTTTGAGGCAGCTGAGGCACTGGTTTTTTTTTTTTTAATAGACGCGTTTGCTGCTATGGTTCTCCTTTGTTTAAACAGTTGTATCTACATCTATAACTATATATCTGCATTATTAATAGTAAAATACGTTGTTTTGTAAGTTTACAAAAAACCCTATGCGGCTGCTGAAAAAGCAGATTACACCACTTGGGTGAAGGGAGGAAAAATATCAACAATTTCGAAATGCTTCATTGAATGGTATCTATTGTCCTTGCGGCACGTTTGTGTTTTCACTTGGTGCTCCGTCTTATATTTACGTCTGGTGGGATGCTGTGCACAGCAATCAGCATTTTAGGAGAAACAACAAAGCGATTTTTCTTGAAGCATAAGACAATTTTGCTATTGTATAAAAAGCTGTGGAAATTTCCCTTTGCAGAATATGTAAGGCTTGAAGCTGGGGGTGGGAATTCATGCTTCTTGCTTTGCTAGAGCTTCTGCTTCCTGGAACAACAATAACAGCAACATCATAAATGAATAAAGCATTAGGTTTAGTTTTTTTTTTTTAATCAATCGAAACATTGACAACTTGGACATGTGTGTTTGTTTTGATAGCTGCTGCAACCAGACAAGAAAGAAAAAAAAAAGATTGTATTGGAACTTGAGCAAATAACAAAGCCACATTATATAAATGGCAGAATTCCTACTGGTGTCAGTTTATCACCAAATGGCCCTAGGACACATTGTGTGCGAACACATTGCTACTCTGTGGACACAACACCAGACATTGGGTCTTTGCCCGGGATTTTATTCTTTGAAGGCTCATCCCCTCCAACTACTAGTTCATGCTATCCAATTTGGCTTCAACTGACTTTTTTCTCCCTTTAACCTAGCGTAATATTTAAAATTATCTCCAGTTGTGTTAATACAGAGATTGCTTAATTTCTCTCTGCAGTCCACTGATACGAAGAGCCGGTGTGCTTTGCCCAGAATGGAAAGTTTTGAGTAACAGATGGATTTGATATTTTTAAAAATGAGGGATCCAACATTTCTCCCTTCCTTGCTCCAACCAACTGTAGGGCAGCTCCAGGTCCAAGCTGTAATCATCATATTACCCACTAGAGCCTTATTATTATTGTTGTTGTTGTTATTATTATTATTATTATTATTATTAAAATTTATATACTGCCCCATAGCCGAAGCTCTCTGGGCGGTTTACAAAAATTAAACAACTGAACATTAAAAAGTCAATATACAAAATTTAAAACCATAAAACATAAAAACAACTAATATTTTAAACATTTAAAACATTTTAAACTTTAAACTTGGCCAGAAATTCAGTTTAAAAACTCAACTTAAGCTGCTAAAATGCCTGGGAAAAAAGAAAAGTTTTGACCTGGTGCCGAAAAGATAACAGTGTTGGTGCCAGGCGGGCCTCATCGGGGAGATCATAAGTGGGGGGCCACCACAGAGAAGGCCCTCTCCTTGTTGCTGTTCTCCAAGCTTCCCTCGGAGTCAGCACCCGGAGGAGGACCTTAGATGTTGAGCGTCTGTAGATCCCTCCCTGCCCCATTCCATTTTGGGATTTTGAACACGCAGACACTGATTGCTTGCCTGATGACCAAAAGCTTGCATTTTTTTGGTGATCTTTTGGTTGGTCTGATATGGATTTCGTAAGATAAAGGCTCAGTTCAGCCAACACATTGTGAAAACTCCACTCAACGATTGAGTTTTTAGGGGGTACTCCCCACACAACGTGTTCTAAATCCAACACTGTGTGATTGTGGGCTACCATGGAGTTGAGTAAAATCTATTGCGATGTTTGATTGACAGTTCCTCTGCCTTCTCTCCTCCTTCAGTCCTCCCTATGGTAACCCATCAGCTATTGCTGCAAAAATAAAACCCAATCCCGGTTGCTCTCCTAAAGCGGCACTAGCTCCTTTCACTGCTCTTGCCAGGGAACTCTGTAGCCAGTGGGAAAAGTCATCACAACACAACGGAAAACGCCATGGAGCCCTCCACACAACACAACATTTGTGCAGGAACTCTCCTCTGCACAGCGTGGATATTCCACGTGGAGTGTTTTCCCGCCCAAAAAAACCTCCACTGTTGCGTGGAGTTTTCCCACCAGACAACACATTTCTCAACAGTGGTGTAAAAACTCCATTGTGGAGTTCCTAAAACCACCGTTGAGAAACATGTTGTCTGAACTGAGCCAAAGAGAGCTTAGAGTGATCCAGCATGGCTGTTCTGATGTTCTTAATGGCCATGCCTACTACGACACCCGTTTTATGAATGGGCAAAACCACTACCAGTAGCAACAACAGAAGCATGGCAGACATTTTGTCAGAGCATCCAGGATATTCAATATTCCAAGTGTGTCCAGAGAGGCAAAAAGGATGGGGATCCTTGCCATGGATACACTGGTTGGATTTTGAAAAAAGGCAGGAACTCTGTCAATCCCACCCCCTTCTGAAAAAGAGAGGGAAAAGTGGCCCTCCTCACTGGGTCGTTGTGAAGATATATTAAAGCCAAAATGACACTGTGTGCCAAAAAGCTAAAATAACAACCAAAGAACTTCAGCAAAGTTTCGGAATACAAATGCTATTTAAAAAAAAAAAAAAAAAGAAAAAATGCCTTTTTTTCCAGATTCAAGGGACCAATGAACATTAAGGCAATAACCTTAAGAATCAAACGATCAACTGCATAGAGGGCGCTGAGGAGAAGTTTAACGCCATTACATTTTGGCAGCAGCTCAAAGATGCTGAAGCGTTTGCTTGAAAGAGTGCATGACTGGTAAGCAAGTTTTGTCTCATCCCATCAACGTCAGAGAAGAAGTGCTCCGTTTTGAGACTCCTCGCAGCCATCCAGGGCTTAACTAGCCAAGACAGCTATACCAAACAGGTCTGCGAACTACCCGGGGCAAAAATCTATCACAAAGCGACAGCACAGCCTTGCACATTTAATGGATGTTTATATATTGCTCGGCAAAAGGTTCCCCTTTGCAACGAACGCTTTCAAATGGGGATCATTAAAATGTTGCGTTTTGCCTTTCTTTCGTCCTTCCACAGATTTCTGTCTACTCATCCTTTTACAAAAGGAGAGCCCGGCCCAGATTGGGACAGAGGTGTGGGGGAAGAGGACAGTTAATCCTTTCCTCCCTATGTTGTTTGCCCACCAAGGGTGCTATCGGCAGAAAACAGCACTTTTAAGGGGAGAAACAGCAATGTGGAGGAGAGCAGGTTTTGGTGGGAAAAAATCATGGGGAAGAAAGGGTTAAAAAAAAAAAACCCTCTTCCAAGGGCATTATCCAGATCGGGTTCTTCACGCCTGCTTTATGTGAAAGGAAGAGACCGGACAGTTGTTAAACACGTTATTTTACTTTCTGCAAATACACAGAATTCTGGTGTTAGATCGGGAGTCTCCAACTTTTATTTATTTATTAAAACAGTTGTAATCCCGCCCTATATCATTGGGATCTCAGGGCGGCGTACAGATAAAATCAAACACCATAAAACAATAAATAATCTACCCAGCTAAAAACGTATTAACCCATTAACAAGCTAAAACCAGTCAAAAATTTAAAAGCAATAAAAACAATTAAAACCATGTGCAGCTTTAGGCAAATTCAGGCGTCGATGAAAAAGCCACATTTTAACTTGGCTCCGAAACAAAGCCAGCATCGGCACCAGTTGAGCCTCCAAGGGGAGGGCATCCCGCAACCAGGATGCCGCAACAGAGTAAGTGGAGACCTTTCTTGGAGCTCACTAGGCTATTTACCCTCCTGTATTTTATTTCTTAATTTTTTTTCTATTAATTGTCTTTTAACTGGGAGGCTCACATATAGCAAAGTGAAGTCCTGCCCTCTAGTGACATCTTGATTTGGGTTCCTAAGAGTGGTTTGGTGGTTTTGGAACTCAGGTCTCCACTTCTGCCTTGTACTTAAGTTCTTGGGCGTTATACTTAGGTTCTTTGAGTCTCACCAGTTTGCCTTCTGGGAAATGTAACCTGCAACGCCAACGATAGTAGCGATTTCACGAATGGGCATGCCCGTTCTCCCATGGCAGCCATATTGTGAGTGCACCCACGGTACTCTTTCAAAAAGATGGGGGACCCCTGCTTTAGACCTAGCCTGCTATCATGTCTTGCTAGCAATGTGGAAATATTCTCCACCTGTCAGTGGAATTATGCAGTTTCAGTCTGCCTGTGCTACCTGTGCTTTCAGATCACCAGGGGGGCTCTTCCCCAGGTACCCCAATACATGATGTGACAAGGTAACTCAATATGGAATAGCCTCCCAATGGAGGTATGACTGGCCAACATTGTCATCTTTGGGGCGCCAGCTCAAAACTGTGTTTTGTTTGCCGAGACATTTCAATAGGTTCATTTGATATGTCTGTTATATTTGCTGCCTTCCTTCGACAGTATGACGATAGTGTGGTCTCATTGCTTTTATCGTATTTGTATGATGAGAATGACAACATTTGTGCACGCGGCCTTGATATCCGCAAGGACGAAGGAGGCTGTAGAACATTTTATCAAGTAAACAAACATCCGGCCAAAAACAGCAGACGTTAAGATGAAATTAGGGAATACATACCTTTGAACCAGGTGGGGGAGTCAGGCCTAGAAAAGCATACACTGCATTATTCTCTCTAGCTTCAAAGAAAGCGTCATAATCCTTTTGGAGCGGGGAAAAGAGAGAAAAAGAAAGAGATAAACATTATAGACATAGATGGGGTGCTGGGACTGGGGGGGGGAGTCATATAGGTCCCAGAATGTAATGACCACAATATATTATTCTTTATTGATATTCTGTGGAACTCATGGAATAGTAGAGTTGGAAGGGGCCTATAAGACCACTGAGTCCAACCCCCTGCTTAAAGCATACCTGAAAGATGGCTGTCCAGCTGTCTCTCGAATGTTTCTAGTGTGGGAGAGCCCATGACCTCAATAGGTCATTGGTTACATTGTCATACTGCTCTAACAGTCACAAAGTTTTTCCTGATGTCCAGCTAGAATCTGGCTTCTTGTAACTTGAGCCCATTATTCCGTGTCCTGCACTCTGGGATGATCGAGAAGAGATCCTGGCCCTCCTCTGTGTGAC
The DNA here is from genome assembly GCA_029215795.1 of Anniella stebbinsi. Taxonomy (NCBI): domain Eukaryota; kingdom Metazoa; phylum Chordata; class Lepidosauria; order Squamata; family Anniellidae; genus Anniella; species Anniella stebbinsi. The sequence continues at coordinate 20,195,412 of JARDYH010000001.1, forward strand.
AACCTTTCAAGTATTTGAAGAGTGCTATCATGTCTCCCATCAATCTTCTCTTCTCCAGGCTAAACATGCCCAGTTCTTTAAATCTCTCCTCATAGAGCTTTGTTTCTAGACCGCTGATCATCTTCATTGACCTCTTCTGAACATGCTCCAGCTTGTCTGCATCTTTCTTGAAGTGTGGAGCCCAGAACTGGACACAATACTCAAGATGAGGCCTAACCAGTGCCAAATAGAGGGGAGCCAGTACCTTGCACGATTTGGAAGCTATACTTCTATTAATGCAGCCCAAAATAGCATTTGCTTCTTTTGCAGCCACATCACACTGTTGGCTCATATTCAGCTTGTGGTCGGCAACAATTCCAAGATCCTTCTCACTTGCTGAACGAAGTATACCCTATCTTGTAACTGCACATTTGGTTTCTTTTTCCGAGGTGTAGAACTTGGCATTTATCCCTCTGAACTTTAATTCTGTTGTTTTCAGCCCAGTGCTCCAGCCTATCAAGATCCCTTTGAAGTTTCTTTCTGTCTTCCAGGGTATGAGCTATCCCACCCAATTTTGTGTCATCTGCAAATTTGATCAGCATTCCCTGCACCTCCTCATCCACGTCATTAATAAAAATGTTGAAGAGCACTGGGCCCAGGGCTGAGCCCAGGATTGAGCCCTGCAGCAGCATACAAGGGATGTGTTTCCCAGCGAGGCCCTGGGACTTTACTTTAGAGAGCTTCTCTCCTCATAGGAAAACTCCTATGAGGAGAGTATTAAGGGTATCTCCTGTCTAAATTAGAAGCAAGGATATCTATAGCACAGAGCGGGGCCTTTTTGGTGCTGGTCCCACAGTTATGGAATGATCAGCCTTGGGACGTTCAGTTATACACACTGCTGACAGGGACATAGGTCATCTAGCCCAGTATTGTTGGCACTGTCTGGCAGTGGCTCTCCAAGGTTTCAGGCAGGGGTCCTTTCCTGCCCTACCTGGAGAAGCCAGAGTCTGAGCATGGGAGCCTTCTGCAGACTTAGCAGGGGTTCTTCCACTGAGCTAAAGACCACATGTTTGGCAAGGCTTTGAGGTGGGAATGAACTGGGCTTCTGAATGTGCCTGAACACTGCAGGATGACTAGATTCAATTTGCCTCAGGGAAATGTAACCTATTTAAATTTTATTAACGATGGGCATTTGCTGATGCTGCGTAGTTTTGTATTGTTGGATACCATTTTTTAAAAAAATTGTACTGTAAAACTGCATTGCTGAAAGGCTCCCTATGAACACATGAAGAGACAGGAAAGGCATTTTAAAACAAACAAAAGCATTTATTTTCTCCCCGGATTGAACAAATCGAAAAGTTTGGCCTAGAGATAAACCAATGGCTGGAAATCTCCTGGTCCCCAAATACAGCATTTGCTCCAGTATTACTGACATTAAATATGCACGGCTCGAACACAGTGCCAGGATGGTAGGTTTCCGTATCCACGGCAACAGCAGCACAACCATCTTTGAGTTCTTATTTCTTTTTCCTCCCTAAGGACCCACAAGGACTAGCTGGCGGCCATTATCAACTGGGCATCCAGCCAAAGAGACAGGCAACCTGGTGCCCTCCAGTTGTTTTGGACTACAACTCCCATCAGCCCCAGCCAGAATGGCCAATAGTCAGGCATTATAGGACCGGTATTCCAAAACATCTGGAGGGCACCAGGCTGCCAACCAAGAGGCAGAAGATCAGGTATGAGGAGGGCACACGGATGTATCTTTGACGCCCCCATTTTGCCATCCCTAAGAGTGCTCCCTGCAGGGTGAGCATGCCATTTCTTGCTCCTGCAAAAGGGAGAAGCTGCGTGTCTTTCTGTAACGTATTCTTAAATCGCTGTTTTGACTTTATAAATCAGCATCCTTAAAATAATAATAAAAAGAATGCCAACTTATCTAGGTCTAAATGATAAAAAAACATAAACCTAACTCAATCCTGAAGCCAAAATCAGAGGGGAACACATGCATTTCAGCACTGCTGGGTGACTGATTCGAATGCGCCTCAAGGGACTTCCAAGTTTGTGCAGCTGCTTATGCAAACATTGAAGGGAAGAAAGAAAAAAAATCCCTCCACCAAAATATGTTAATGACAGCTGGCGCCCTAAACACATAGCGATAACCTGGAGGGAAAGGATGGACAGAAAACAAACCACTCTGATCACACTTCCCGCTTCTATTAGGGACGCGCTGTACATTTTCTTTGTAGCGTTCGATATATTACATTACTGCATCAAATCAAGAGGACGCTGTGCTTGGCCAGCGCACCACCGTCAAAACGCAGGCAGAGGAAGCCAGCAATTTTTGCAACTGCAACAAAGAAATGCTGATTAACACAGCCATCAGGAGACATTTTCAACTTCCCTCTTTTCCAAGAAATGTCCAAGCGGTTCTGCATTTTTAGCTTCCCTCGTCCATTGTGAGGCAATCAGCCCGGCGCTTGAATGGGGGGACTTCTTCCAAGGAAAGGCTCTCCGGTGAAGCGCGCAAGAACGGAATGCTCGGTTGCACAGCTCCCCGCAAGGTGAAGCTAGCGAGGGAGCAGCCATTAAGGGCAAAGCATTCCACATGTCAGCAAGACAGAAGCTGGGCAGCTAAAGCGGTTGGGAGCAGAAACAGAATCACCCAGAAAGCGCCAAATCAGCAGAGGAAACAAAAAGGGGAGAAGGAACGAGAATGCTGGCATACCGAAGCGATATTCTAAAGCATGGATGGGGAACCCATGCCCCTCCGGATGTTGCTGAACTACAACTCCCATCATCCCCGACCACTGGCCATGCTGGCTGGGGCTGATGGGAGTCGGAGTTCCTCACCCACTAAGCCCTGTTCCAAAGACAGGGAAATATCCCGTGGTTTAAATTTAAAACTGCAAAGCCTTTCAATGGACCTATGTGTTTCTGAGGCACAACATAAAGTGGAAGAGACGCTCGCCAAACCTCAGCAAAGGAGCCTTTCTCCAGACCCTGAACGGGACAGTTGCTGTATTCGTATTTACTGCTTTTATAGTGCCGTCAATATACATGGCGCTTGGTGCATAACATCAGCAGAGGAGACAAGTCCCTTTCCCCAAGGGTTTATAAAGTAACTCACTTGACTCACACAGACCATCTGCGTGCTAGTACTTTATTGCTCGGTACCATACTTTTCCAGCTTTTCCACGGGCGCCCGGAAAAGCTGGCCGCAAACCACCTAGCCTCCTCTCTGGGCTCCCCTCCCCAGCCACTACCCCGGCTCCCTCCCAGCTGTTCCCCCTCCTGCCCCTGCTCTCCTGCTCATCAACCGGCAGGACCTACCTGAGGCCTCCGGACACAGCCCCGGCCTCCTCTTTGGGCTCCCCCCTCCCAGCTCCTCCCTAGCTCCTCCCCCCCTTGCTCTCAGTTGTGTTTATATATCCTGCTGCCGTTCTTCTCATAGCTCGGAACCTCCATTGTACAAAGTTCTTCTCATAGCTCGGAACCTCCAGCGTGTCACAGTTTAGAACTTCCATGCCATGCACTGCCACACGTCACCTCAGCATTTTATAGTGAGAGATTTTCAACAGGAGGAGAGACAATCGGGACAAGGCTAAGAAGGAGCACATGTGACTCAATGGTATCTATTTAGGCCTTGCTTAGAGTGGGGATCAGGGCTAAAGAATCAGATCAAAGCTTTCACCAGAAAGGCTTTTTTCGGGGGTGGATGAGGATGGATTTGAAAATGTTTATTTTGTGGGCATAGTGTGGCTTCTAAGATATTGACCTGCCAAGAAAACAAGCTGCATCTCTCCCTATTTCAGCTTTCCCCAATACCACCAACCAAGAACCAAATTACGTTCAATGCACATTCACATATTTGTGTGTGTTTTAAACAGCAGCCGGGGGTGTGTGTGATCCAGATCAGGACTGTGGGGTGGCCATTCCTTCCATGCTTCATTCACCCCAATGAGAGATGCCCTTTCCCGAAACTGCTATTGGTGCCAACAGCAACCTCCCTCCTATGGCAAAATGGCGGCTCTGATGAGGGGATTTCCACAAGGGCTGAGGCATTTATGTATTTATTTGCACTTCTTCAGTACAGCTACATCCCATCATGGAACTCAGAATACTACACATGGGGCTCCCAGGCGGGGTCCCATCCAGGCATTAACCAGGCCCAGAACTGCTTGGCTTCAGGAAGGCAGCTGCATCATATGACCTTAAGCCCGTGCTCTGGGTATGAGTGGACTGTCCATGCTGTGGTCCTGAGCTGGAGGATAAGGCTATCAACGAACAGGATTTTGGCTTCTTACAGGAATGGAATTTTAATTATGTGTATAATTAGGGCTGTCAGGTGATCCAGCTTCGTTAGTTGATAAATCATTAGGCATTTTCTTAATGGAGGGCCTTCCCTCTCTCCAGCACGCCATGGATGTGCCTCAGCCTCCTTATCCATAGCTACTTGGTAAGAGGCCAACTAATCAGTGCAGTCCCTTGAACTGCTTACAGTGCAATCCTATACAGGACTACTCAGAAGTAAATCCCAAGAGTTCAATAGGCCTTATTCCCAGGAAGGTGGATGTAGGATGGCAACCTTAATTAAAGTGCTTAGAACTGATGGATCACACGTGTAAAATTAAAACTTGCAGCCCTGCTTGTTACTGATCTCCTATTTTTAAGTGTGCTACGTTAAATGTTGGAAGATACTTTGAGTACAAGGAGGACAGGATAAAAAAATGCAAACCAATGCATAAATAAAAATACCCTTTGCAGCACAAAACTATGCACAAAGAGCACAATTGCCCAGAAATGTCTCCTTCGCAGTGAAACGAACAGGGGAGGCGTAAGGACACCATACCCCCTGCTCTGGTCACTCCTGAGGATGGAGATAGGTAGGACCCAGAAGGTGATGATGGGGTGGGTGGGTTATGTTTTGTCCCATGTCCATTGGCTTATGAATGCCACAGGGTCTCATGCACCAGAAAGACAACAAAAAATACAAAAAAGGAGAGAGAAAAGAGAGGAAGAAACCATTGCTTCTTACTGCCACTGTATGCTCCCTGTTCCAAAAACTATACAATATTTTCGCCTTTCAACCACTGCAAACGGGATGTCTAATGTAGAGCGGGAGGAGTGATGTGTCTTCTCAACACTCATTTCAAGACTTGCACAAGAGAGATTCCCAAAGGACCCCACCAAAGGACAGATAATGGAGGCTCGCTTCTCACCCCGAGGTACCGGCTATCGTTAAAGATCCGAGGGGGCAAAGGATTCCCAGTGGTCGGCCTGCTATCTGCAGGGACGTTCTCTCGCATCCATTTGCGGTTCTCTTCGTTGGCCGCAATGTCCTTCTCCTCAAATTCAATCTTGTTGGCTTCCAAGAAGCCAAGCACGTCTTGCTGCTGCTTTTTAATCTAGAACAAAGGAAGATGAACAAGTCAGCAATAGTAGTGAAAATCCACCATTACTTATTAAGGCCTGCACACAGTTTAGCAATATGGAGTGGGGGCTTCACATTAAGAGCAGGAGAAATAGTGGACATGTAGCAACACACTGGGTGGGTTAGCAAGACTGGGGAAGGAAAATAAACCACCGTAGCTTCTTTTCCTACCCTGTGTGTGCCACTGAATTACCATAATTACCCTCAGCGGGCAAGGTTTGTTGTGTCATCTGAACCCAGTGAGGTTGGGGCGGTTTACAAACCACCCTGTAACCCTAGAACAAGCCATGGGTTCTGATTTCTAAACCCAGCCACCATGTCCTTGCTGAGTTGGGAGGACAGCAGCAAACCTACCTCAGCACAGGTAATTATGTCATTTGGTGGCACACAACCAGCATACACAGGGTGGAATAATAAGCTACGGTGGCTTATTTTCCTTCCTCAATCGTGCAAACCTGGCCTCCCTCTCGCTTTCACACACACACATGGACCTGGTTCCCATGACAAGGCAGCCTACTGTGGCTTAATTTACCTGCAGGGGCAGCTGTGTCATGCTGGGCACCTACAGATGCCTTTTTTGCATGGTACCCAGCTTCCTGTGGCTTCTTCTGTCGTACGAACCCCAGATGGCAGGGAATGTTTGAAGCTTAGACAAGCCTCAAAAAAGTATGGCTTGTTTTGAGGGAATGCACCTTCTCAGATAATGCCTGATGCAATGTATGCCCGCATCATCTAAGAACAAAGAAAAGATGCTTTGGGGGAAAGTATTATGCAAATATATGCAAATTTGAATTGATTCATCAATTAGAATTCATGGCAGTAACTTATCAACTTCCTTGGATCGGGTGGCAGTCTTGATAATACAAAGGGTAGGGGAAGTATATTTGCTTGGTATAGGTTAAACCATCTCAATTTTCTTTCTGCAGGATTTGGGTTATGTTGACCCAGGACTGTTCTGTTTAAGTGCAGAGGGCGTACAGTTGGAGTCTCGAACCCTGGTTGCCTTTGTTCATCTGAATGGAACCTACATTATCCATTCACCCAAGGCTGGGTAACATGCTTGTTAACATATATACTTCTGCAGACCTTCTCAGAAGGATAGACCTCATGACTGCCTTGAGATTAAATATGAACTTCCCGACGTAAAGACTCTTTGGCCCTGTTCAGAAGACACCTTAAACCACGGCTTTAACCATGATGCATAAGGCTTTTTGCCTTATTCACTGTGGTTAAATCTTTGTTTTAAGGGGTCTTCTGAACAGGGCCTTTGTTTATGCTTTCCCACCCGACTGCTTTTATAATATGAAGGACTATACAGATACAGGTTGTTACAATGAAACTGTAGAACTCAGAGAGAACATCTGCTCTCCTTTGATTGCTCCCGTCACTAGGAAACCAGCAAAAAAGGGGGTTGCCTTTAAGCTAATTAGCCCGTCGTCAGAAATGCAGTGCACTACTTCCGATTCAGGCCAGATACCCGGACTCCTCCAGCAGCTTTCCCATATATGGGCAAGTAAAAACACCCAAATCCTCCAGCAAGCAGATGTGAAGTCAGTCAACAGGCAAACGAGTTCCAAATATGGTCGCTGAGCTCCCTGGCATGCAGGAGGAGAGGCCGAAACAGGAAGCTAGAGGCAGAAACGCAAGCCAGTTCTTACAGCTGAGGTTGCGATGGGATGTTTGTTGCCGGGCCACTAATGTTGAAGAGGGAAGCCCGGTCTAAACACACAGGAGAACAAGGCGGTAAAATGGACAGCACCAGTTCAGACTGCAAAACCTGAACACTCCCTTCCGTTAAGAGCTCCCTGCAATCACAGCACCCGCACGGGAGACAAAGGGCTGGGCTAGAACCTCTCTTCCTGATGTCCTAGTTTTCTACATGCAAGGAGGCATTTGTCTGTTAGCATGGCAGAGCATACAAAAGTGGTACCCCACACCTGTAGTTTGAAGTGGTCTGGCCCATTCTACCACCACCTTCTGTTGCACGTGTGGACCAGGCACACATTTGTAGGATTCTGAGGTATTGTTTTCAGAGCAGGTTCAAAACCACTGCTTCCACAGTGTCTGCCTCTATCCTGTTCATTTAAGCCCGTTTTGGGCCAACTGGTTTGATAGTTTGAATGGTTTGTCTTCTTTTGTTCTGTTTTAACTCTTGCTATTTTAAATCACCTTGACATGATTGGCAATAAGAATGGATAGAAATCTTATCTATACCTAAACAATAGACAGGTCTTCTCCACTCACATATAATGTGGAGAGAGCATGATTTTAAGAGCAAAAGGGACCAAATAATTTGGCCCTCAAGCCTAATTTTTAGAGCCTGGGACGGCAGACATCCTAAAAGAATCAAGAGCTGCATTTCCTTGATGTGCGAGTGTCGAAACTAACCCTAACCCTCACCCTGTATGATAGTTTCCCCTTTTGATTAGTAGTGCTAGGAATTGTCTGCCTAGAAGCACTGTAGAAGATGGACCAGGTGAGACAGCGTAGGAAAGGTAATCCATGGCATGCCGTGGGCTCTGGAAAGGTTCACAGAGGGTGCAGGAAAAAATGGACCAACAAGCAGGTGAACGGAAGCAAGATTTGTCCAGGAGACATGTCAAAGTTGTTCTGGGTTAGCTTATCTGCAACCTCTTCTCCTTTGCCAGGGGAAGCTAGGGGCCATCCCACCTTCACCTCATTTCAGATTAGCAGGGCCGAGCTGAGCAGCAAGTCCAGTCAGGTGGCTTCTGGACCTGCTCTACCTCGGGCTACTCCACCTGTCACAGATAGCAGCGATCACTTTAACAGCTCCAGGGAAGCAAAACAAGATGGAAGAACAGAGATGAAGGATGCAATCCTATGTATGTTGAGACAGAAAAAAGTCCTACAACTCTCAGTATGGCTGGCTGGAGAACGCTAGGAGTTGTAGGACTTTTTTCTGTCTAAACGTCCACCTAAATTGGTGGTAAATTGGTGTCTGGGTGGGATCTTTTTCAAAATGCAGGTTCACGTGACTAAATACTTCTCTATGCAATTAAAAAAAAACGTGTCCATAGGAAAACTGGCATATCAAGAAGAAAGATGGATCTAGTTTTCCTATGTGTAGGATATTCTTCTTCTATGATGATGATGATATTTATTTATTTATTTATTACATTTGTATACCGCCCCATAGCCGAAGTTTCTGGGCGGTTTACATAGGATTAAAAACAATACAAAAATGAAAACAGCAAAAACATACAACATACACACAATCTGTACATTTAAAACCACTACAACACTTCAAAAAGCAACAAAAAAACCCCCCAAAACAAAACAGATGATTGAGGAGCATTCCATTATGCAAGCCAGCCTTCTCCAACCTGGGGTCTGTGGTGTTCTACTGTTTAGGGATGTGAATGTGTTGCAAAAGCTATTATTTGGAGTTGCAAGTCTGGGTGAGTGTGGAGTGAGTGGCAAGTGAGTGTTGATTGGCTGGTGTTTGAAGTGCCTGGACTGGTGAGTTGTGTAAGAGTGGGAGGAGCTGGGGAGCGAATGAGATATATATGTCAGACAGAGGGAGAGCTGACAGGGTTGTTTTGGGTTGATTTGAGGAGGGGGGGGTTGATTGTGGATTGAGCAGGGAGAAGATAGATAGATAGATAGATAGATAGATAGATAGATAGATGATAGATAGATAGATAGATAGATAGATGATAGATAGATAGACAGAATCTAGTGAGTTGATTGATTGATATTGTAAGGAGAAACAGTTTAGCTTTAGGAACAGTTCAAAACATATAAGCATTATACTTGAAACCGCTACGCAGATGAACTGAGGAAACCAATAAGCTTATTGTGCACGCAATATAATTTATGTTAATAAATCTTGTTAATTTGAACAAACTGGTGTGGTCATTGAAGGCGTACCTGAGGAAGGTACTGGTGGCAGCAGGAACATAGAGGCTTGTCTGAGGCCAGGTTGCTGGGCTGTGGAGCTGTGGGGCCTAATAATAAAGGTGGGACGGGGCAGCAGCAGCAGCAGCAAGGGGCTAGGATAAGGTCTCACAGTGTCCCCCAGAAGTTTTGAATGACATCTCCCAGTCTTCCTGGCTGCTGTCCCCGTTGGCTGGGGCTGATGGAAGCAATTTGGGGTGGTACGGACAAGTGGCACAGGGTTACTGCCTCAGAGAGAACTAAGCTTCAATCCCTGTCCAGCTTGTGACAAGAGGGAAAAAGGCCAACCAAACAGCAGGAGGAGTTACCTGTCTTGCATAACGTCTTGCTGCCCTCTCCCAACAACATGCATTGTGCACCAAACGAAAACTGCGAACAGAACACTTCTAACTACCAGCATGCAAAAATAGCTTCAAATACGCAACTGACGAGAGATGCTGACATGATCCCTGTCCTTTAAGCATACATATTCAGGCAACCTTGCACAGGACACCCAAATCGGTGAGACCTTTTTTGCTATAGGGAATCTTATGGCAAGAGCTTAATGGTTCCATGCTTTGAAAATCATAAAGCTGATGATTTCTGAAGTGTGTAACCATTAAGCTTTTTGCCGTGGAATTTCCGATTTGAGTGACCTGTGTGTGTGCTTGGAGGATCGTGATCATGACAGAAGCTTAGGTACCCCCCACAGAACTACAATTCCCAGGGTTCCTTTGGAGGGGGGTCAAGGCAGTTAACCATACATAAAACTGGATTAGGTTTTTAATGCAGGCTGCGTCCAACGCATATCTTGGGAGGGGAGAATGTTTAATTTCTGGCATACCTCTACATTGCACAGGGCATCCTAGCTGCCAGCCTGCAGCATCTCGCCTATTCAAATGACCTGAATCACTGTTGATAAAACTCAGAAGAGACCTCCATTTCAATGGAAACGGAGCGATAATAAGGAACGGTGGACTGTTGCCAAGGCAAATTAATTTACCCGCAGGGAACTGAGCCAGTCCAAGGCCCTGACTGAGTGTTTTTGCCTTGGTCTGACATTCCAGAGAACGCCAGGAATGCAGTTGCCGTTCCAGGTCAAAAGAGCACCCTGCTAAGTGCCCAGATGGGAAAAACTGTTGTGCTTCAGAGGCTAAGGCAAGGCGAGCTTTAAGCCGTCCAAGAAGTTAACTGGCGTGCCACAGACAAAAGAAACCAAGAGCCATCATTTCAAAAAAGCACAGATTTTACGAACACTACTGACGACCACACATCAGGTTTTGCCATATTTGAAGCTCAGCACAAAGCCAGCAGCTAAACCAGGGTTCTGTGACAACGTCTGAATTATCAGAAGATCATTGGGTTTGCTGCCGCAGAAGCTTTGGGTAAGCTGCATTTGCACCTGATGAAGTGGGCTATTGGTTATGCAAACTTCCCCACAATATATTGGGCGACCTTTTAAGTTCCATCGGACTCCGCAAGGTTGCCGTACTTGGATCAGGTCTCCCAAACACTGCAGAATATCTGTGCAACAACCTGCAATATTATATCTTTCCTCTCTCTCTCTCTCTCTCTCTCTCTCTCTTTAAAAGGAGGCTTTAACCAACACAAACCACCTTCTCTCTGTCCTTACCATTTCTGGATATTTAGGTTGCACAAACCCACACAAAATTCCACCGTGAGAAGCTGGAGGTAAACTTGCAATAAATCAAGAGCTACTTGTTCCTGGAATGAAAAGATTATCTCGGGCATTGGCTTTTTCATTCTGTAATAAAATCAGATTCAAACACAGAACAAGTAAATTCTTTAATCTCAGCCCTACGGAGTAAAATCCCCTCCGATCAATTAATCAGCTAGAACTTTCGTTGATTAATCTACTAAGTGAATAAAGTACTTAAAAAGCTTGCGTTCATGGATTTTTCTTCTCAGTACACGGCAGGCTAGCACAGACCAAATAGGAGGCTATGATTTGGCACTATGTGTGGCCCAATATTGGGGGAAAGGCAGGATAGAAATAAATAAATAAATAAATAAGAAGAAGCCTGTGAGAAGCAGCATGCATTAATTCCTTCCATTAGTTCTAGTTTATCAACAAACCACAGTTTGCTGTTTCACATGAATCAGACAAACTGTACATAACATCTGCCTGTTTTTCATGAGAACCCATAACTAAGGGAAAGGATTGGGGCACATAAGGGGGAGAAGGAAGCGGGACCATGTGGGAACAATGTTCTTTTACACAACATGCTAGCACATACTCAGTGGTTGAGTGTGGGTTATTGTGTTGTCAGAACGCAGCTATGCTTGTTAACCATGCAGTGTGGCTTACTTTTCTCAAACAAATCACCTTGAGAAGCCATAGTTTGTTGTTAGGGTGGTTAACCCACCCTGCGGAAAACATGCGAACCCCCACAAACAACCCACAATTCAAAACAACTCACACTCAACCACTGAGTGTGGATTCACATGTTGTGTGAAAAGCCACATAGTGAGAAACCATGGTTTGGTGTTGTGCCTAAACAAGCTCGATGAGGAAATTGTGCAACAGTTTTACCATGAAACTAAGTTCCCAATTCTTTTTCTTGTTTCCATGACCAAGTCAACATATCCAAGAAATACCCAAAATTGCACCCACTCAACCCAACAGCTTAGTTCAGAATTCACACCAAGTCGGAGTTGAAGAAGTGACAGCCATCAGTCTACCTGCAAAGACTGCTGCTGCATAGGCATGAGAATGGACTATGTTTCATGGTTCTAAATTATATTTAGGGAAAATGATGGTTTGATGCAATGTCCAAATTGAGCCCACATCACCACATTTTTTTTTAAAAAGGCCACATGGATCTCAATCCCCAGTCTTTTAAGGACATCCCACAATCCTGCTAACTGGGTGCTGAGTACCGTCGGACAGTGCTGACATCTCTGAAGAACTTAGGGCATTCAAGTAGCGTTGGAATATTTGCAGCAAAGAGATCCAAACATTTTCCCTGCTGCTCTACATTGCATGAGGCCTGATAATACATGGCTATTTTTAGAAAAGGGTAATTATTGAGCTGGAAGCAGCAGCAGTAGTTACTACAGGTGACATTGCTGCTTCCAGCTCGGTGACACAACATTCTAGGCAGCCACGGGACAGTCAAAAAGCATATTAGTGTGTGTGCATGGTTGTATCTTGAAAGAATGCCTATGCAGTGTGTCAAGGGCAGTATCCAATGGTGACATTCCGCAAACTGAAATAGCACTAGCTAGGGATGTCCAGATCTTGTGAAATCTATCCCACATGTGTTTTGTGGGTTGTGCAGTGTTGTTGTTTTCAGTGCTGTTCACAGAGAGATTTGATTCTCCCCCCCACCCCTGGTTATGCGGAAAAATGCATAAATAATTCCGTAAGGAAGTTTGCAACAATTTACATAATTCATGTTCGTATGTAACATTTAGCATATTGTCCCCCATTCCATTCGACTTTTCCCCATGTATATTTTCCAGCATTGCATATATCTCAGCAGAAACTTGCGTATTTTCCTGCAAATGAGTTTGCGTAAATTTGGGGAAAGTAAAAAAACAAAAAAATGCAGACGTTCGCGGACGCCCCGCAACCTGGGAAGGCCAGTCCACAACGGATTCCACAGGTCGGATTCTTAGAAATTTCTAGTCTGCCTCGAGTTTCTTCAACATCCCTGGTGCTAGTAGAGCTCTGCTGAATCTTTCTGTTGCACAAGCGGTTGCACAATGGGTCCAAGCGGTTGTATAACCCAGGAGGAATATACAAAGGGTTGCACAAGCATAATTCAAGAAAACGCTGGCACATCCATACCTTCACAAACATAATTTCAGTTGGATTCTTCTGTTGCGCATAGTTCAGAAACTAATTTCCGCTAGCACATCTTTTGAGCTAACAGAATGACAAAGTTGGATACTGCCCCAAATGCCCAGAGAGCTGGGGTGCCAAGAGAAGAAAGAGACATACTAATTAAATCTCAGGAAAAAATAGCTGTAATATATGGGTGCAGAACCCTCCCTTTTGCTACACATTTCAGCTATAGCCGTAAATTCCTACCCCAGCCTTGTATTTGACAATTCAGCTGTTCGCCATGCAGCCAGGAATTCCATGTAGGTGAGCAAGCAGGTTGATGGAGATTTACTTACAAGTATCTTCCCCTACAAGCAACACAAAAATGCAGCAGACTAGCAGAGGGGGAGATGAAGTGATCTGTCTTGTTTGGGCCAGACCATGTAGTAGGTTAATTTTATTGTTTTTTTTTACTAGCCTAAGAGGCTGGTCGTCTGTGGTTTCAGGCTGGTCGTGGAGGCAAGGACATGGCTTGAATGGAAACACAGCCCACTAGTCTCTAAGCTAGTATTTATTTATTTTTTGCTGGCTAGTAACTTTTGTGGATTTATTTTCAAGGCTGCCCTGCATACGGATATGAAAAATCTCCTTCTGACTCCTGAGTGGTTACAGTACATTAAAAATAACACAAAACCAAAACAAAGCCACGACCTTGCACAAAGAACTTTCCCCGTAAAACTGCCGTTTAACTGAATGCTCATATGGAATTGCCAAACAATCTGCAAAGAAAAGGGGTAGCTATGAGTGAACCTCAAACATTTTATAAAAAATTCTGCAGCAGAACAACAGCTAACATGAAAACCTGCTCTTCTTTCCCCTCGCCCCCTCCACCTTGCCCAGCTAATGAAGCATTTCCAAAAGGTGTGGGAAGATATCAGTGGGAAAGCCAACTCGGAAGAAGAAGAAACAAAGCTAACTCCTATGGGTTAATCCATTATTTATAATCCATTTGCTCAATAATCAAGACACACAAAAACTGCCAATCACGCTGCTAATCCAAGCATGTGGGCGGGCGCACACTCACACACCCGCCAAATCTGTGGGTAGTCCAACAAAAAATGAGGTATTAAAGCCTACTGTAGTTCTCTGGAGAACGAACAACTGTTTCGTAAAATGTAGTGGTGGAAAGGAAATTCCATTCCCCACCGTATTAGGAACATTGACATGTAAATAAAACATTTGAGGCTTTTTAGTTTAGGAAGAAATGATGCGTAAGGCCAGAGGGGAGGGGGGGGGGAATTTCTACCACAAGCTTTACATCGTGGTTTTGGGGCCAGGCCAACCTGGTCCCCACAAAACAGAAGCAGGGAGTAACAGAGCCTTGTGCAAACTCTATTGCAGATTGTTCTAGGATGTGGCTTCTTGCTTTATTAACCTCCACCCCAGCAGGATGATGGGTGTTGTAGTCCAACACAACTGGAGGGCACCAGGGTGGGGAAGGCTTCTCTAGCCACCAGGGCCGGCCTGAGACATTTTGCTGCCGAAGGCAAAGAACAAGATGGCGCCCTCTCCCATTCCATGTACAAAAGCTTGGCTAGGCCTGGTGGCTGAATTGTTCTTCAACACTGGGCTGGCAATGGGGTAGCTTCCGCCACTGCACCTGAAGGCAGAAGGCCAGCTTAAGATGCTCAAGGAAGGCTGCATGGCACACAACACTCTCCTCCAACACCTTGCTGCGCCTCCCAGGCTATGCCACCTGAGGCAACAGCCTCACTCTGCTTAATGGTAGGGCCGGTCCTGCTAGCCAACTACACCACACCACCCTGACTTCTGAAAGCAGCTATGGTACAACATGGGATGTCTGTGATTGACAACACTGCACTCAACTGCATGAAGACAACTCCCCCTGCCCCACTCTTGCCCCATGGTCACATCAGATGCCTGGCTATTCTGCACGGCGAGGGTTCTCACTGAGCAGTCATGCATAAGTACGAAGCTGATGTGCAACCACCTTCTTCGGAAGCCCAGACGCGAATCATAGCATGAGATGTTCAAGGCTAGAATGAAAACGGAGGATGTAGAATTTAGCGCAGCCTTGGTCAGAATGAGCAGAACCGAAGAAAGAGCCAAGAAAGAAAAGGTATCATTCTCCACTGAAGCAGCAAAGGCTGTACAACTCCAGACAACAACTGGGGGCTCCGAAGATGGAATGCAGATCCATAGAAATCTCTGCACATACACAGAAAGCTAGCATGACGGGAAGAAGGCTAGGTCCCCTGACAAGATGGTTTCTTTTTTCTTTTCATTTTTGTACGGAAGAACACTCCATCATGTCAGCTGCCGAGTGCACTCTGAAGTGGCATAGCCCAGATATTTACCCGGTTCACAGATAACAATAAGTCTTATGGTGAACAAGGCAGTGAGTGCTACCGAATTGCTCCTCTTGCAGGTGGGAGGGCTAAACCAAGAGGTGGGCAACCTCAGCCCTGTGGACCAAAACTGGCCCTCCTGTGGGCAAAATGCACCCCTCCAGGGTTCCCTAGACAGGCACACCCCTTCCTCTTGACTGCCAATCATTTTGTGGTTCCCAGCTTTTTTGCCGACCCCTCCCCCATTCTAAACTACAATATGTTGGCTTTTTCATTATTATTTTGCTCCCACCCACTACCTGCCCTCCCAAACATCTCTGAAATTGAATTTGGCCCTTCAGCTGAAAGAGGTTCAATACCCCTTGGGTACAACAAACGATGGACCTTCCATCCATGGTTTGCTCACCATGATGTGCAAACCCGGAGCTCTGGTTTGTCTCTCCCACAACAAGCCAGAGTCCTAGCCAGCCTGAAGTTTGGGCAGTAACCTGGGTTAAAGCCCCAGGATTGAATCCTGGCCTCTGCGCCCATTGCCGTTCTTGGCTCAGCACTTCTAAGACCAGACACAAGGACTGTAAGAACTAATCCAATACGCTCTGAGGCAACCTCTTACAGTCTCATGAAAAAAGAAAAAAAGAAAAAAGGAGCAGCTGAGTTGTGTTCTGCTGCGAAACCCACAAAGTTGCTTCCGATAACTTGACAAGAAAGCAAATGAAAAGCAGCTGGTTTTACTCCAGGGGAGGCGGAGACTGTCAGATGGGCCTCCCAACAGACACAGTTTCAAGCTGCACGTGCATTTGACATGGGAAACCAGCCCCCCTCAAGCTAGCGGGGAGGCAAAACTGGTTCTGCAGGCTTAAAATGAACCTTTGTGCTGTCTAAGTTTTATCTCAGTGAGTTTACTTCTTGCATTCAATACAATGGACAGAAAGGGAGGGGGGAACCAGTGGGAAAAATAAAATTTGGAGAGGAGAGGCGAGGGGAAGAATTAGAGGACGACTGAACTAGAGGAGATCATTCTGAATACCTTTGCTAGGTTTTCAAACAGATGTTAAGGGCAGTTTTATGGCCATTACTCATAATCCAAGATTGCACTTTTTTTGGATATTAAAACTAGCCATGGCCTGGTTCACACTCTGAAACAACCCATGTTCAACAAACCAGGGGTTGTTTGAGAGTGCCCGCAGAGTAAGAAAGTGTGTTGATTCCCATGTGCTTGACACTTCTGCTTTCCTAAACAATCCAGGAATGCCCTGTTCTGGGTTGTTACTGTTCTGTCCAAACCCGGAAACTCTGGGTTGTTTAAGGCTTGAACAATCCAGAGTTAACTCACTTAAGTGTTGTTGGATTAACTCTGGCTTGTTTAATCCCTAAGCAACCCAGAATTTCCTGTTTTGGCAGTAACAATAACAACCCAGGAATGGGGCATTCCTCGGTTGTTTAGGAGCGCAGCAGCATGTGCGCTCACCTGCCACAAAGCCTTTATTGCAGCATTCCATGAGTGTGGTGCAGTAACTTGACAAGAAAGTAAACAAAAAGCAGCTGGTATTAGCTGGGGGGGTCATATCCCACTGCCAAATCCTTGAATATCCCCTCTTCTTCACCCCTTTCATTTCCTTCCCACCCCCAATTGACTCCTCATAGTTCACAGGCCCTTTTCAGGTATTTTGGGGAGGTTTAAACATTCATTTTACACTTTATCTGCGTACATGGGAGGGCTCCCCAGAGCGTTTAACAAAAACAAACCAAAAAGACACTTCCCTTATTTTTGGGTGGCATCATTTTGCTTCCAACCCAACAAGCATTCAACCACTTGAGTTCGCGATATGAGATGACTGCTAAGCACTCCACACATTTCAGAAAGGCCAGGGTAAGTTAACAGCCAAGGCAAGTCAAAGGCAGTCTAGTTTCCCTCTGTGGTCCACCGATAAAAAGATCCGGTGCACTTTGCCCAGAAGGGAAACAGTTAATGGGGTTCCCCCCCCCCCAAGATTTCTTCCTTTCATGCTCCCAGCAACTCTAGGGGCAGCTCCGGAACTCCGAACATGCAGATACTATGACTTCACTGTCAAGTCAGTTTTTTTCTCCTCCTTTATCCCCCTGCCAAACCTGCTCTTTGTAACATCTTGCCTGGAGAAGGGATCTGGAGATTTCAAAAGCTTGCACATTTTTGGTGATCTTTTGGTTAGCTAATAAAGGTATTATATATTATTTTGGACTTTTTCTTATGGTCAACATGGCTACCTTTGCTTTTGCACATATGTGTTTATGTGTGTCCCTCTATCAAGAATGTGTTGCATTTCACAGGCTAGAGGGAAAGTTAAGGCTGTCACGCATACTTCCCCAGTCATAAAGGAATATTAAATATTATTTTGTCAAATCCCTGACCCTCACTTGGGAGGCGCTTTGGACAAAACTTTAGTGATAGATCCATCCAGGGCAATGGAGGCAGCAACACCCATAGAATAAATACTGTATTGTTCCTCTCTAATTGTGAACTGACAGTATGTAAATATCCTGGAATGCTTAAGCACAGTTGTAAATCTCCAGGGTGCTTTGAGACCATCAGTCACAGCTCTAAAGATATATTTTCTTTCCGCACCAAAGACAATTATAGTTTTAATCATGTGGAAAATACCAGAAGCTCTGCTATGAATTAGGTCCGAGAATATAAAAGAGAAATCTTCCCATCTCCAGAGAGTAACTGTTGAGCTTTATGGCTACAATAAATATCACAGGCTAAGGAGGGAGGTGTTTGTGTCTGAGTTGATACAGCAAAGTTGGAATTAGGGATGTAAAGATTCCAGGTGACTATGTGCCAACTCCTTGTATACATATTCCATGTGGAGGTAGACTTTGAATGAGCCAACCTCTCACTCCCATGACTATACAGTGACTGCTTTGACTGGAGGTGACCTTCCGACATGGTTCAGCCATATCAGTGGACTTGAATGCTTCCGGGTGTATCCTATGCACTCAGCAGCATTGCAGCCCATTGACCCAACCATAG
The DNA here is from genome assembly GCA_029215795.1 of Anniella stebbinsi. Classification (NCBI taxonomy): domain Eukaryota; kingdom Metazoa; phylum Chordata; class Lepidosauria; order Squamata; family Anniellidae; genus Anniella; species Anniella stebbinsi. The sequence goes on from JARDYH010000001.1 coordinate 20,213,888, forward strand.
CATGTCAGAGGTTGTTTGTTTAAAAACAGCTTTATTTAATATGTGGCAGATTTAAGGGAAGGACCATTGCTCAGTGGTAGAACACATGATCTATGCATGCAGAAGGTTCAAGGATTCATCCCTGGGCATCTCCAGGTAGGCTGAGAAAGACTGAAACCCAGGAGAGTCACTGCCAATCATAGGAGTCAATAATGAACTTGATATCTGATTGGGTGGAAGGCAGCTCCCTCCCACCTTTGGAGCCCAAAGTGGCGTACATGATCCTCCTGCCTCCATTTTATCCTCACAACAACCCTGTGAGGTAGAATAGGCTAAGAGTCAGTGGCTGGCCCAAAGTCACCCAGTGAGCTTCATAGTCCAATGAAGACTAGAACCCAGGCTGTCCCTAGTCCAGGTCCAACACTCTAACCACTACACCACACAGACTCTTCTGCCTTTCAACCCAAAAGGGTTCTCAGAGTAGCTAATACTTAAAACAAAGGCTGCTCTTTTGGCGATATTTAAAATATTGATATTAAAACGCTTTTTAAAAAGCAGAATACCAAAAACAGAGGTTGTTCTTAAAATCACATAGAGCTGGAGCCTGGTGGACACAAATATATATATAAAAATCTCCTAAAAAGCCAGGGCAAATAAGAAAGCCTTCACTTGGTGCCAAGAAGAGAAGAAGTGGAGGAAATTTCATGAGGCGGGCGGCACCACAGAGCAAGATCCACTATAGCTTTATTAGAGCCTACAACCTCCCCACCATTCCAGTTGCATGGAACGGGGAGTGGGGAACAGGTTTCTAAATCACACAGGATGGCTCCCTGTGTAGAGGAGACTCTTAGCTTCGGATCTTCCCCCTCCAGCATACAGAAGGCAGCAGGGCCGGCCCATCAGAAATGTGACAACGATACCAAAGAGCATGTCCCCCCTCTGCTCTTCCTTCAACTGGAACCATGTGGGGGATTGAACCCCCAAACTATGGCTTATGAAGAAAACCCTTCGTCTGGTTCATGACTTAGACTAAAAAGGGGATAACAACGGCTCACAGCCTCAACTCTCCCATTTCTCATTTACAACCCGTATCTTTCCTTCCTCTCCCTGATTGGCCAAAATATCAAGATTGTTGCTCCTTGGGACAGAAACTGCCCCCGCATCGTGTGTGTGCGTGCGTGCGCACATGCTAACGATACTCCAGGAAGCTGACAAAAAAAACCAGCTCAGACCATGGCGGAATTTTTCACGAGACAGTTTCGTGCACCCCAGTTTAGAAAGTAAGTGGACGCTGAATCTTCCTTCTGTGCTCCAAAGCAAATAAGAATGGTTGTGTGGTTTCTGGACCAGCTTTCCCTTTGCTCCCTCAGGATTGATGAAATGTTTCTGCTCAACAGCCCTGTTTCGCTTAAGGCCTCATCTACAAGAATTCGGCTTTACGCCTGGTTAGCCGATTATGCGCATCTTCTCAGAAGCGCTTTATCGTAAATGCTTGTATGCAGGAGGTAATTGAGCACTCAACAGGTGACCTTACCGGTTGTTTCAAATGCGCTTTACAGGTAGTTAATGCGGAGAATCGCTTGTTCACATAGTCAAAATGCGCTTTAACGGCCGGAGCAAAATAAAACTCGCTATTTAACGCGCATTCGATAATGCGCATAATCGGAGAGAAAACGCGCCTCTACGCCCAATTTGCGCTCCGTTCTTGTAGAGGTAAAAATTTTAATGCGCCTTGAAAGAGCTTTAAATGCCTCTTGTAGAGGCAGCCCAAATCTAAGAGAATATGAGCCAATATGCCTATGCACTATCCATCTTTGGATTTTGCATGCCGTGGGTGCATAACCCAGCGCTAGGCATACCAATGTCCCACAGATAGTGGAACATGACAGCAGAATCCTATACATGTCTACTCAGAAGCACAGCCCATGGAGTTCAACGGCACTTTCTCCCAAGTGAATGTGTATAAGATTGCAACCCAACTTATTTAAAAAATTTAAATGAGTAGAATCAATATTGGCTTCCCCCTTTACAAAACATATGTGGAAACAAAAACAGTTTTTTTCCCAGGAAACAAGCACACTTGGGCCAAAACCACTAACTTCCTTCCATCTGCCATGCAACTCAAGAGAAAACGCTAGCATGTTTCAAAAGTATGCTTTCCAGCAACTTTCGTGATGCTTTTTAAAGCATCGAGTGCCACCCAAATCATCTTAGCCATAACCCCAACTACTGCCTTTCAGTAGGAAAACATCTGCCCCTTGGCAGTCGCTGGAATCAGCCAAACGACGTTTGACTTTTACACACATGAAAATGGCTTTTGTCTCATCCAAAATAAACACCAAAGAAACCTCCCCCATTGCTGGAGGGCAGCCGCTTCACATGGGTTATCCATTAACTGCGGAAAAGTTCAGCAAAGGAATACGAACAGAGCTACAGTTCGCGCCTCCGCTTCGTTTATAGCCCCACTGCACTCCGAAGATACTGACTTGGGCCCATTTGATTCACATTTTTCTTATTATTTTTAACAGGGCTTGCATCCAAGTCACCAACAGTAGCACTGGGGTTAAAAACCAAAGGCTGGATCGGTTCAAAATGAGAAGCTATTGTGATAACCCTGCAGGTATTTCACAGCTTTGCTTTCCCAGAAGAGAAATGGGTATTAAGCATGGAATTCACCAGCTTGATTGTCCCATTCTGTTTTGTTTAAAAAAGCAAGCTTTCTAGTCCTTATGATAGCAAAGCTAGGCTGCTTGAAAGTTTGTAGGCAATTCCTGGTGAAAAAAACTGCTCCTTCCAGCCATTCCCTTAAAAGCTTCTTGGTCTGAAGATCTGTGTACAGCTTTTTGCATCTCAAGAATGCTCCTTCACCCACAGTTGGTGCACTAGAAGCTGAGTCCCTCCTCATCAGCCCAACAGCTCTCTCCAATTACAGCAGCCTTCCCAAACCTGGTGCCCTCCAGATGTGTTGGATTACAACTCCCAGAATCCTTCTGGCTGGGGAATGCTGGGAGTTGATATCTGGTGATAACCAGGTTGGGGGAAGGCTGAATTACAGGTGTAGCTTTTGTTCTGGTTGCTGGGACGGGCTCCTGTGACTGGTACGTTTTTAAGGGAGACATCATGTCATGAAAATTATGGACCAGATTAGCCTGTTTGATAATCCAGTCTCCTTAAATACTGCTCTTTAGAAGGCTACAGAGACCCTTAATATGGCTACAATTTTGGTTAGAGGAGAAGAATGATTCAGTGGCTTCCAGTCTTGGCAGGTTGTCAAGAAAAAAAAAAATCGTAGGGAAGTCCAGAGCCCAGGCTGAAATGTTTTGAACAATTTACAGAATGTTCTGTTCTGTGCGCTTGGCTGCAACTCCAGAGCCGATTTTCTTAACTGCCCATGAGGTTCATTAAGTAAGAAGACTGTAGCAGCTCCATGGAAGTTACTACAAATTGTTGTAAATAATTTCTGCAGACATTTGTGACCCACAAGCTTCATCCAAGTGGTCTGTGGAAAGACTGAGGAATGGTCAAGAATACCTATACTTGGCCTGCACTTGATTTTTTTCTTTCTGAGGGCAGGGACAGATTATTGAACAGGCTAACGTGGCCCATAGTATTCATAATACAGCACTGGTGCAGTTTAATAATTTCCCCCTAAAAATTTACCAGTTAAAGGGGCCCTTCCCAGCACCCAGGCTCGAGGCCTGTGGTCCACATAATACCATGCTGGTTTTAATGGGCACAGCACATTGGAACTATGATCCCTTGATTGCCTCTGTCTCCTTTAACAGATTTACACCTTCCCCATCTTGATGCCTTCCAGATGTGCTGGACTAAAATCCTTATCATCCCCAGCCATTGGCCATGCTGACTGGGAAGGCTGAGAGTTACCCTATTAGCTATTGGGATCGTCGAAAGAACTCTTTGACAGGGAATGTTACGGAGGGAAAGAAATCTGAACTGACGTGTTGTTTTGTTTTAAAGATGGCGGCTCTCCATCTATAAGGGCTAGAACCTGGTCTGTCTTTTAAATGAATACTGAATGAATTCTTGCAGTTAAGCTGGAGCAGCCACATCCGTTTCCACTAGGGGTGGCTGTTGCAGGGAAATCGAGCCCTTTGGGGGTTCATCAGATTTTCCCAGAGCCCTCAGCTAAGCTTGCATTTGTGATGTGAGCCATGGGCTATGTCCCAAAATCTGGGAATTTAATCAGTCTTCCCCCCCCCCCCCAAATTGCCATTCCCCAACGTGGCACCTGTGGGCGCTATTTGCACAAATTGGATCCCCCATGTGGCATTTGCTCAAATTTCAGTTGTGAATTGTGCAAAATCGCACCATTTGTGAAAACTATGGCTGTAATGTGCACAAATTCTACGAATAGGCTCAATTTGCGAGCAAAATTTGTGCAAATGTTCCTTTATGTAAAAAACAACAACCCAATATTGATAATTTAGAGAGATTCCACCAGCTGGCCCGACTCGTTGCACACCAAGGTGGGCCAGCTGGTGGAAGACAGGAAGACAGAACTGAGTCTGGGGGGTAGGTGGGGTGTGAGCTGACAAAAGCTCATTGACTTCCTCCACCTCCATAGGATTCCTCCAACATCCCTAGTTTCCACGCAGTCCTGAGTTTGTTGAACAATTGAAATCGCATTGAGACCAAGATCTTCTGACAAGAGAACTATAAAATGGCATTTTAAGGGTGCTAAAAGCCTGGATTTCAACACAGCTGTTTCTTTAAGCCTGCCAGGAAACTATCAAGCATTTAAAAGAATCACGTCTCCCTAAAGGCCGGTTGCTGCGCATTTCGATGTTGTTGTGTTCCAGTTTATTTTTGAGCAACGGATGCCTTCAATAAAAGCTTACCATACTGACCTAACCCGTATTTTTGTTTCAGATATTATTCAGGAAAGGCAGTATCTGAATGACAGGCAGCAATGCTAACGAGTAGTCTCACAATCTCATAACTGACATGACTCTGGGCAGCGGGATGCTCTTTGCTGTTTTGCCTCAGCAGCAAACTGCCTTGGTCCAGGCTTGCGCTGCCCATATAATCCTTGCATCTTGTAGGGAAGTGTTATGCGGATCAGAGCCTCACCCACCGCTCTGTTAGAGCAGGGAGGCTAGCATGGGAAGTGGCTCTCTTGATGAGAGAGAATTTGTCAAATGAGACTTCGTAAAAAAAAAAAAGGGGGGGGAGAAAAGTCTCAGGATGCTATTAGCAAATTCATCATGTAAAACCCTGATGCGTTTCGGACTCTTGCTTTTCATTAGGCCTTCTTCAAGGGGTTGTAACAATGTCTGCAGAAATGATTTACAACGGATTGTCTTGTATTTATATTCGCCAGTGTCTAAACACAAGACAATCTGTTGTAAATATTTTCTGCAAACGTCGTTACAATTCCTTGAAGAAGGCCTAATGAAAAGCAAGAAGAGGGCTAATGTTGTCCTTATCATCAAAAAGGGCAAAAAGAAGGAACCTGGGAACTACAGACCAGTTAGTCGGACGTCAATCCCTGGGAAAATTTTGGAGCAGATTATAAAGAAGTCTTTCTGTAATCACCTTGAAAACAATGTAGTGATTACTAGAAGTCAGCATAGATTTGTCAAGAACAAAACATGCCAGACTATTTTGATCTCATTGTTTGATTGGGTACCCTCCCTTGTGGACTGTGGGAATGCTGTGGACATAATATATCTTGACTTCAGCAAAGCCGTTGACAAAGTACCACATGACATTCTGATCAGCAAATTAGCTAAAAGTGGGCTAGATGGAACAACTATTAGGTGAATCCACAGTTGGCTACAGAATCGGACTCAAAGAGTGCTTACCAATGGTAACTTCTCAAACTGGGAGGGAGGTAATGAGCGGGTACCACAGGGCTCAGTCCTGGGCCCAATGCTCTTCAACAGTTTTATTAATGACTTGGATGAGGAGGTGCAGGGAATGCTTATCAAATTTGCAGATGATACAAAATTGGGTGGGATAGCTCATACCCTGGCAGACAGAAACAAACTTCAAAGTGATCTTGATAGGCTGGAGTGCTGGGCTGAAAACAACAGAATTAAATTTAATAGGGATAAATGCCAAGTTCTACACCTAGGAAAAAGAAACTAAATGAACAGTTACAAGATGGGGGATACTTGGCTCAGCAATACTACAAACGAGAAGGATCTTGGAATGAGCCAACAGTGTGATGTGGCTGCAAAAAAAGCAGATGCTATTTTGGGCTCCATTAATAGAAGTATGGCTTCCAAATCGTGCAAAGTATTGGTTTTCCTCTATTCGGCACTTGTTAGGCCTCATCTTAAGTATTGTGTCCAGTTCTGGGCACCACACTTCAAGAAGGATGCAGACAAGTTGGAGGGGGTTCAGAGGAGGGCAACAAGGATGATCAGGGGTCTGGAAATAAAGACTGAAAGACCTAGGCATGTTTAGACTGGAGAAGAGAAGATTGAGGGGAGACATGATAGCACTCTTCAAATTCTTGAAAGTTTGTCACACAGAGGAGGGCCAGGATCTCTTCTCGACCATCCCAGAGTGTGGGACATGGAATAATGGGCTCAAGTTACAGGAAGCCAGATTCCAGTTGGACAGCAGGAAAAACATCCATTGTCGTACTGAATGGAACCAATTCCCTAAGGAGGTAGTGGGCTCTCCTACACTAGAAGCATTCAAGGGGCAGCTGGACAGCCATCTGTCAGATATGCTTTAAGATGGATTCCTGCATTGAGCAGGGGGTTGGACTCGATGGCCTTATGATTCTATTAAACGCATCGGGCTTTTCCACACTAAATTTGCATATAGCATCCTGAGACTTTTCTCCCTTTTTGTGTTCTTCTTGGATGCTTACCTGCCTTGCACCCAAATAAAATTTGGCACCAGACTGATCTCACGATACTTCCCCCTACACCTCAGCAAAAATTTAAAAAAGACTGAGCTCCAATCTGTCAATATTTAATCATTTTAAAAGTAGCACTCCCAGATCTAATAGGACGCCTTTAATCTGTGGGAACTTTAAAGGAATCCTGCACCAGCCAGATTACGCTGTTCCTTGTAAAGCACAAAGAAAACAAGGAAACTACACCCAACAAAAGAAAGAACTGTACCACTAAGGTGTGACCTGGGCAAGATATATTGATTTACAGAAGGACAAACAGAACTGTGCCAAAAGCCATCAGTTGAACATTTGTTACTCATTTTAAAAAAAAAAATCATTGTTCTGCTGGATTTTGGGAGTCTTTTGCCTTATTTTATTGGGCAAAACATTCACAAAGTCAGAAAATCAGGATTATTTCCGCGAGGAAATGAAAACAGGGAATGATAAAGAATGTTATTGGTACATCTAGGAGTGACCGGTACATCTAGGAGTGACCATATTACGCCAGCTTTAAAATTGCTCCACTGGCTGCCAATTAGTTTCCGGGTGAAGTATAAAGTGTTGGTTATTACCTTTAAAGCCCTACATGGTTTGGGTCCAGGTTACCTGTGGGATTGCCTTCTCCCGTATAATCCGCCCCACACACTCAGGTCCTCTGGGAAGAATTTACTTCAATCAGCCAAGACTAGGCTGACAACCGTTACCCAGAGGACCTTCTCTTCTGCCGCTCCCAGACTGTGGAATGACCTGTCGGAGGAGACTCGTCAACTTAACAGTCTTTTAGAATTTAAGAAAGCTATAAAGACTGTTCTCTTCCAGCAGGCATAGCCAGTGGAATTTTAGAATGTTTTTAGGATGTTTTTAGGATGTTTTAGGATGTTTTAATGCAGTTTTAATAATATGTGTCATGTTTTAATCAGTTTTATGTATTTTATCATGTTGTTGTTCCCCGCCTCGATCCAGATGGAGAGGCGGGTAAGAAATAAATTGTTGTTGTTGTTGTTATTATTATTATCATTTTATCAGTAGCAGATAATGTGTTCAAATGGGCAGGGACATAAGACAGGCACCCAGAAATTAATTACAAATTTACATGAGCGCTCACTTCCTCAATTGCTTCATGTTTATTTCTTCGGTTTGTACCACGTCTGGCTGTTGGTGGGGAGTAGTCTTTCCATACTGCTTAGCCACCGAAGAAAGATTTCAAGAGTGATTTTGGATTTACAAACACACGTCAATTATACCCGTTCTGTATTGTCTGAAAAAGATTTCACTTAAGAACATTGCACAGGCTACAGAGACCAATATATCATGAGTAACTTTCCTATGCAAGATCCCTTTGGGACATTACAAACCAACACAACCAAACACATGTGGATGAGGCCATCCAGCTGGCTGCCAGCACTCACCTATAATGCCCAAAGACACTTTGGGCTGATTCACACATAACGCTAACCCATGGTTTATTTAACCCATGGTTTACTGCCCTATCCAGGGTTTGTCTGGCAAACAATCAAACAAAATGTGGTTTGTTTTCTTCAACCCTGGGTTGCTTGTTTCCTTCTTCCTTTGCCCGCTCCCTTCCGATATCCCAAATGCCTCTGTGGTGCTGTAGTACTGGCACCTAGAATGGGTGGACTTTTGACTGCTCTTGCCCGCCATCTCTGTAGCCAGGCAGAACAACCCACAAACAACTGATGGTTCTGGGGTCGCATTCAACCCATGGTTAAAATGACCACAATCTAACAACACCCATGGGCTCTCTTTCTGGGTTGTTCATGGTTAGCTTGTTAGCACGTCTAGGTTTGCACATCATGACAACCCAGAACTCAACAACTCATACCATGGGTTAGCGTTATGTGAAAACCAGGACTCCTGAGTGAACTGAGCTATTAAGTGTCATCTTTGCTGTGGGATTCCTTTTGTTGTGTGAACCAGTCACTGGGAAGGGAGTGGGGAAACTAGACTTAACAGGCTGCATGAAAGCCTAAGCTGTCTGGGTGACCTAGATATGAAGTGCATTTTGCCATTAATAAATATATCAGCAGACAAGCATAAAATGTTGAGTGTTAAAAGATAAATGTTGTTAAAGCACCTTCATTATACCACAAGTTTCTGTCAAATGGTTCATTCCCCTTTATTCAAAATGTATACAGATTTTCCTTGCAAAATTTCCAGAGAACAGAGCTCAGGGGCCCATATATTTTGGCTTAGCTTGGCAGTCGCCCAATTTTTGTTGAAACCCCCACTCCCCACAAGACCTCTGGCACACCCAAAACACTGAAGGGATAGCCAATGGGGCTCTTCGCACGCCACAGCAGCAATCTGCGACAATGTGTTGAGTTAATTAATTAACCAACGATTGGCAGGGTTGCATGCTATGTACAAGCAGTTTCCAGTTTGCAGCAGCCAAAGAACAAACTATGGGTTAACTTTGGGCTGTTTAACCTACAAATAACTCATAATGACCAGGTTCGGGCATCACATTAACAATCTACAAGTGGAGTGTTCATAGGTTGTTTCTGCAAACTGGAAGTGGTTCGTGCACAGCGTGTGACTCCACAAATCATGGGTTCATTAACCCACAATTTGCCACCAAACGCTGTCATGACGTGCAAACCACATCATTGTCTTTGCTCTCACAATGGGCTTTGGACCAGGAAAGCAGCAGCAAGAATCTGTCTCGTATGGCACCAGATGTCGGAGAATATCAGAAGCAGGGCGGGGGGACTCATCTGATTTCTCAAAAATTCAATGTGAAGAAATCAAAAAGATCCACCCGCCTCCAGAGACCTCTGCATATATTTATTTTCTACATTTCTGTATTGCCCAAAAGCCAAAGCTCCCTGAGGAATTTGCAAAAGCTAAAACCACAGAACACAGCATTACAAAATATAATACGAAACTCTTAATAGTTTAGAACAGAATAAAACCAAAGTAAACCACAGAGAGAGAGAGAGAGACAGAGAGTAAAAGTCAACAGCGCTGTAAAGATCTCAAAACACAAGAACAAGTTTTAAAAAAACAAGACTGAAGGAATAAAAAAGCCAGGGGAACTCAACATGGAAACCACAATGGTGGGAAGGTGCTGTCGCACCCATGTCCTGTTTGTGGGTTCATGGTCGACAGCTGGTCAGCCACTGCGTGAACAGAGTGCTGGACTAGAAGGATCAGACTAGATGGTTTGATTCAGCATGGCTCTTCTGATGTTCTTATGAATCTTAGGAAGGCCAGATTTGGCTGTCAGGCCTGAGGTCCCATACCCTTGGACTAAGCCAAAGTCTTCATGAAAGGTATGGCTTTTGAGGAAGGGCGCAACCTTTTGATACTCAAGGTGATGGAGAGGGAGGTCATGGAAAGCACAGAAACTTCTCGTTCCTCTCTTTCTGCTTGCTCCGCATGCAGGTCAAATGTTAGAGGCGATTGTCATCTTAAGAGAAAGCGCCCACTTTCGAAACTCAGCCCTGCTAAAACAAACCAACACCATCCCTTAATTACATTCTCAGCTTGACAGTATATACCAGTTATGTTTATAGCTGTGATAATTAAAACCACCCCTCGCAAAGCCAACCAAGCCAGCACCCGCGACACCAACGTTCTATATACATTCTAGGGCGATTCGGTTACCCATTAGAGATTCTCCCATCCGTGTGGGAGTGGATTATTGGAGAGCAGCTCCTGAAGGAACGATCTAGGCTCCAACTGCCTGGGCATGAACCGGGCCGGCCCTACCATTAGGCAATGTCAGGCAGCAGATGCTGGGAGTCAGCGGCAAGGTGTTGGAGGAGAGAGCTGAATGCCAAGCAGCCTGCCCTGTGTCCCCAAAGTGAACCTGCTGCCTTCAGGTGCAGCGGAGGATGCTATTCCGCTGACCATTTGGAAGAAACAATTCAGTCGAGTTTTGTACATGGAACAGAAGAGGGTGCCATCTTGTTCTTTGCCCAGTAAATGTCTTGGGCCAGTCCTGGCACAAACTGAGCAAGAGATTTTTTTGAGAGAGAATTGGCACGCATGCATACACAGAGCGGGAAAGGCTTGCAGGAGCAGCCACTGCTCATGGATTCCTCCAGCCACGCAGGAGCTGCTCACTGATTAAGAAGGTTCCACCCAGTTGGGAAAACATTTCAAGGCCAACTTTAGCAATGGGCTCCTTTAGAAGGAGATGGATTCCACTGCTCACTAAACGTCTGCAATCACTTTACAGGAATAAAGCAATCGTCCAAATCCACCCCTGATTTGCTTGATTAACTGGTGTCCAGGTGCAACCATCTCATGGCTTCCTGGGTGGGCCCTCAGATTTTCTGCACACAGACTCCCCCCACACGTAACTCGACAAATACTTTTGCAGTTCTCACTGATAGAGCATAATCCACATGGAGCTGGATTGCCTGAAGAGTTCCAGAGCGTGTTGGGATTCCTTCTCAGAGCCTTCCTACGTAAAGGAGGCAGATGATGCCTTTTTTGCAAGGAAGAGCAAGCTGGAACTCTTCCCATCAGACAATCTGTTTGCGAGTAAGTCTCTCCGTGGAGCCCTTATTCACAAACAACTCCGGCGCGGCTTCCTTTTCTTTCTTGCATGTGTCAAAAACACAAGTGTAAGGGCGGCGCGGCGGTGACAAAGACGAATCAGGGACATACACAAGAAGATGCTCAGCAACATTTAAAGGCCTAGTTTCAGGTACCTTTAAACACTATTTTGTGTAAAAACAACAACAACCCACAACTGTGTATTTTTAAGAACTCTCCTTGTTACTTTGTATACTTCAGGATTGCAGAACTTCTTTCAGCCCAAAAGCCAAATTCCTTTTCGGAGAAGCTCTTGGGTGCAATATTCCAGGGGAGGCTATGGCCAAAGGAAAAAGGACTGGAGTCAACCCCCCACCCCCAAATACCTACATGGTTTAGTTTAAAGTTCTTACTGCCAGTAACTAAACCTTAAGAGAGGAATTTTTACTTTTAGAATGCAGGGGGAAAATGCCCTAATTTAGTGTTCATTTTACTTGTATTTAGTAAACGACAAAGCTAAAAAGAAAAGTATCCCATGTTAATGTTTGTCCTAACACACCATGAGTATTTGACCTGAAATATTTGAGGAGGGGGATTAAAGCACACTTAATGTGATTTCAATGTCATCTTAAGTACTTATTTTAATTGGAATACTTGCAAAAATTTAAATGTACATGGTTTACATTTCAGAAGGGGGAAAAAAGCTGCTGAAAACACTGATACATTTTAGCAGCTGTGAATATATGCTGACAACCATTCATCTATTTCAAAAGATTTCAGAACTCTTCCACTAAGGTTGCTGGCCATCTTCAGTTTCGCTGTCACTACTTATTAGCTCCATTTCACGCTGAGATATATATGTTTTTCAGTGTCATATATGTCTTCTCTCACATACTTGCTTGCGATTATCACCTGGAAAATACTGATTGCAACTTTGAACCTTCCAAGCTTGCCTAATATTGCATTTGCAGTTGGCATCCATTAATTGCTACTAACGAACTTACAAAATGAGGGGGGAAAACGTCGTATGAAAAATAAAGCACTGGAAAGATTTTCATGTCGGGAACATTTTCTGTGGAAAATTTCCCACTACACCTCACTGGGCATAACCTAAGAAAGTCTTCCCCAACCTGGTGCCCTCCAGATGTTTTAAATTACAATTCCCATCAGCCCCAGACAACATGGCCAATGGTCAGGAATGCTGGGAGTTGTACTCCAAAACCGCTGGACAGCTGGAGAAGGCTAACCTTACACAAGCCAGTTCAAAGTGAAATTCTTCCTCTTTTGCCAGTATATTTGGGATGAAAAAACAGACCTCTAAGACAATCCCCCAAACCTTGTCTGCCTGAAAGTGGTGCATGCATTTAAAACAAAGCTTAAAATACACCCATGCTGCACCACTGATAGTTTGGGCTGTCAATGCCCACACAGACTATAATTCTTCACAGCAGTCCCGTATGTTGGCTCTGTTTTGCAAAATGCAAACTCTGCATCCCTGAATCCAGTGTCCTGAATTCAAATCTCAGTGGATCCTTTTGATTAGGCCATAGCTCAGTGACAGCAACCGCACCATGTGTGTAAGGCCCCAAACTCTGTCATGAGCTTCTCTTGTTGAAAAAGACATCAACACAATAGCTTGTAAGCACAGAAGGGCAGGGAAACTGCAGCAGTTTCCCAGACTGGCCTAGATGGACCAACAATTTGACTCGGTACCAAGCTGCTCCTTCAATCCAATTTTAAAATGTCCTTTTTCGCTTAACAAAATAGCGCTCTGCGCTCACAATAAATTGCTCAGGCCTATAACTCTGTCCCTCAATCTACTAATCTTCCAGGGCTTCAAAGTATATGGACTGCAAAGTTATGCGCTGGTTAGAGACATCTGCCCCCTGGGCAAGGTGCTTGAGCAGGTGGATGGTTGCAGGACAACTCCAGGCACTCTTGAATGAAACAGATTATCTAGATCCATTTCAATCAGGCTTCAGGCGTGGTTTTGGAATGGAAATTGCCTTGGTCGCCCTGAGGGATGACCTTTGCCAGGAGAGGGACAGGGGGTGCAACCCTGTTGATCCTCTTGGACCTCTCAGCGGCTTTCGATACCATCGACCATGGTATCCTTCTGGATAGTTTGTCTGGTCTTATTATTATTATTATTATTATTATTATTAATTTCATTTCTAACCCGCCTCTCCATCCAGATCGAGGTGGGGAACAACAATAAATATAAATATAAAAACAATAAAATAGATAAATCATTAAAACAGATAAAACAGACTGGATGAGGACCAACAGAGACTCAATCCAGACAAGATGGAGGTACTGTTAGCAAGTGGTTCATCTGTCTGGCTAGGTGATGTTCACCCTGTTTTGGAGGGGGCTGCACTTCCCCTAAAGGAGCGGGTTTGTAGTCTGGGGGTGCTCTTGGATCAAGAACTGTCACTTGATGTGCAGTGGCAAGGAGCATATTTTATCAGCTTAGGTGATATACCAACTGTGCCCTTATCTGGGCAGAGATAGCCTAGCTACAGTTATCCATGCTCTGATAACCTCTCGTCTGGAATACTGCAATGAGATATACATGGGGCAGCCTTTGAAAATGGTCTGGAAACTTCAGCTGGTAGAAAAGAAAGCAGCACAATTGTTAACAGGGACTTGCCAATGAGACCACATCATGCCAGTCCTTTTCCAGTTTCACTGGCTGCCAGTCCAGGTCCAGGCCCATTCAAAGTGTTGGTATTAACATTCAAAGCCCTAAATGACTTGGGGCCAGGCTATCTGAAGGAACGCCTCCACCCATATATACCTACCTGGACCCTAAGATCATCCTCAGGGGTCCTTCTCCTTGAGTCCCTGCCAAAGGAAGTGAGACAGGTGGCTACTAGGAAGAGGGCCTTCTCTGCTGTGGCACCCCGGCTGTGGAATGAGTTCCCTAGAGAGGTTCGCCTGGCACCTACATTATACTCTTTTAGATGTCAGGAGAAGAAAACCTTTTTATTTTCTCAGTATTTCAACAGTTTATCAACTTAATTTTTAAACTCTGCTGTTTTAAATCTGTCTTTTAAATCTGTATTAATCTCTGCATTGCTGCTTGGTTTTATCTGATTGTGCTTTTATATTGTATTTTATACTGTGTTTTTATACTGTTGTTTGTTTTATATTTGAATGTTTTGCATGGTTTTAATTTTTGTGAACTGCCCAGAGAGCTTCGTCTATTGGGCGGTATAGAAATGCAATAAATAAATAAATAAATAAATAATAGAGGCTGACGATGTACTGTAGGCTTTATCAACATGGACACTGTTAAATTAATTAAAATTAATCAATGTGTTTTTAAAAAACAAAAACACAACAACATCCAAAGTAACTCCAAGGTGCACAGCAATAGGGCCCTTTAGTATGCATGCCAAGTTCCGGGAGCTATGGTGGGGATGGACAGATACACATCCTCTTTACATGTGCATTCAACCCTTCCTTCCAGGATCTACAGAGGAGGAGCAACGATGGGATTTCCCCACTTAATCCTCATAATGACCCTGTGAGGTTGGCCAGGTGAGAGACAGAAACTGGCCCAAAGCTACTCACCAAAGCTTGGTAGCCAAGCAGGGAACTGAACCAAGTTCTTCCACATCTTAAGTCCATCATCCCATCTTGTCCAATACAGTGGTCATCTCAGGGCACTGTGGATTGTGGGAACTGGTCTAGAACTTCTCTTAGCAACCTAAATCCCTCATCTGCACTAAACCGCAGAGTTTTCACTGGATTTATCCATTGGATTCCATCCAACAACCAGGCGCCTGGCATAGCTCTACTTCTGAAGTTACATAGGCCTGTGTCTGGACAGTACCAGGATGAGAGACAGCTTGCGAACTCCAGCTATGCCTTTCTGGGCAATCTGGAGGAAGAGCGTACACAAATGCAAGAAAGATATGAATGTTCACGGTCGCAGAACTGGATGTTGAAAGTGAAAGGAAAAACATACATACACCACCAAACAAAACAGGAAAGCAACATGGGAGAGACTAGTGCTTAATTTCTAAACCCGAGGAAAGATCAAGAGCTTTTGTATTTCAAACAGGAGGCTCTTTGCTTGAGCAGAGAAGCCAAAAGAATGGTGTTAAGTGGATTAAACGAAAGCCTACCTTCTGGATAATCTCCATAAAATAAAAAAGTGAATTTGCAAGCAAGGAAAGTACCAGGATTGAAAACTGTTTATTTCCTGAATGCTCTTTCACCCAGTGCAGAGAGCATGGAAGTTGGCGGCAGTTGTAAGAGATAGGCAGTCTGCGCATGCTCCGGGATCCCGCAACAGTACACCTTCATACATATTCCAGACATTAGAAATAGGTTCTGGAGTTAAAGTCTGACATAGATTAAGCCTTGCCCATCCAGGAAAAGCACATGAAGATGCCCACACTAGTCACTAAATGCAGCAGAAATCTACCCTTTCCACTCTACTTCTAAGCCTTTTCTCAAGATATTAGTGATAGGCTGACCAGATAAAATTCAGGTCAGGGCTCATATAACTTTAACAGTTGTAGAGAAAAGGGAATTTCAGCCAGTGTCATTTGTATGCAATTAGTTCCTGGTGAAATTCCCTCTTCATCACAACAGTTAAAGGTGCAGGCACTATACCAGAGTGACCATATATAAAAGAAGGCAGGGCCCCTGCAACTTTAACTGTTGTGATGAAGAGGGAATTTCACCAGGAACTAATGCATACAAATGACACTGGCTGAAATTCCCTTTTCTCTACAACTGTTAAAGTTACATGAGCCTTGACCTGGATTTTATCTGGTCACCCTAATTAGTGATCAATTTGCTATGGTTGCATTCGGTTTTTTAAATACACAATGCTAAGTGTGTATACGTTGGGTGGGGCAACTTACTGTGATTCAGCAATGAGCAAGCAAAAGCAGTCTTGGAAAACAGAGCTCAGACCTGGAGCAAGCCAAGAAACAAATACAGGCTGGACTATCCTCACCTAAAGGGTCTCTGCACTTCCAAAATTGAACAGCTCTCCCTACTATGCATGCTTGAAAGTAAGTTCTCCTAAAGTCAATGGGATTTATTCCCAAATCGAGTTCCAGAAAGATAGCCATTAGTTGTTGCAGCAACGCACCAAGGCTGCAATCCGGTACCCATTTACTCAGAAGTAAGCCCCAATGAACTCAATGGGACTTACTTCTGTGTATATCTGCACAGGCTCGCCCTGTAACAAACAGAGCGGTCCTACGCCTGAGGCAGTTCTATTAAGTTTAGTCCGGGATTACTCCCAGGTAAACACGTGTAGGACTTTGCTCCCGGACTGTTTCCTGGACCATTGGCCCCATCTCCAGATGCTCAAAAGCTGCCAAGGTAAGGCCACAACCATCATGCACGTTTAGAACGGAGTAAGTCCCCCCCCGGACACACAGTGGGGCTGACTTACTTCTGAGTAAACATGCCTAGGATGGCGCTGTAAATCGGGGCCGGAAGGGAAGATTCTCTCGCGTCTGCCCAAATAAGCGTGCAAGAGCGGGCTTGCAAGCCATGTGACTTACTTAAATCCCATTCATGGCAATGGGTCTACTTTAAGTAGGGCTAACACCAGATACAACGGGAAGCTCTTTCGACGCGACCCATTGCAACCTAAACCCGGCTCAACCCTCGGCTCAAAGATGACGCGGTGCTGGCCCCCATCCACCTCGCCCCCCCCCTTGTTATCACTTTCAAAGACATGCACGGGGGGGGGGGAACTCTCCTCTCTTTCGGGAAATGCCTTGCATGTGAAAGATCGCAGAGCAGCAGCAGCAGCCGGAGGAGAAGGGGGATGCAGGGATAGGGACGGGAAGGAAAGACGCTGCTGCGGTGGCAACTTTCCTCCAGTACAAAGCAGGGGCGAAGTTAGGAAAGCACCTTCTGGGGAGGCGCAAGCGGTTCCTGCCTTACCGCTGTGGATCCGGACGACGTCGCGATGTAGACTTTGATCACCATGCTGGCCACGGGCGCTTCCTCGCGAGGCGGACGGAGAGCGAGCCGAGAACAAGAGCTGCTCAAGGCACAAAAAGCGAGCGCGGGGACGGAGGATGGAGCGCGGTGCGGTGCAAACGCGGAACGCCCCGCCTTCTCCTGCTGCTCGGCGTGGGACTCGCTGGGCCAGAGCTTCCCAACCCCGGAGGGAGCTGGGAGAGGGGAGGGAGAGAGAGATCACGTTCTCAGCGCAGAATCGCAATGGGCGCGGAGGGAAGGCAGGGAACCGAGCAGCAGAAAGGGCGTGAGGAGGGAGGAAAAAGGGATCCAATCCGGAGCAGAAACGGCGTAGGCTTTTCAGGGGTGGATAAGTAGCCACGCCAGATGCGCTGCTGCAGCTGGGCCCGAGCTTTTTTTTTTTAAGGGAGGCACTTTCGTTCCGAGAGTTTTGGGTTTCAAGTCCCATCAGCCACAGCCAGCATAGCTAATAGTCAGGAATGCTGGGGGTTGTAGTCTCTGGCATCTAGAAGGCGCCAGGTTGGGGAAGGTGGATACAATGTAATATATATTGGGCCAAAGATCACAAAGCGTGTGTAAGTTTTTGAGCTCTCCAGAGCTCTTCCTCTGGCAAGACGTTAGAAAAAGCAGGATTTGGCGGGGAGGGAGGGAGGCTGCGTGGATGAGATGGTGTAGAGAGGAGGAGTTCAGATTGGTTAGGCACTGGGGAAAGTTTTGGGAGGAGCAGCCTGTTACAGTGAGAAAAGGGAATTATTTCAGCAGGTGCCAGTTGTATGCATGCACCACCTGGTGAAATTCCCTCTTCATCACAACAGTTAATGATACAGGAGCCCTGTCCTCCTTCCCATATGGCCAACCTAAGACTGTACATGACGGACGGGCTCCACTTGAACCAAAGTGGAACCAGGCTGCTCTGGTGTTTAATGTAAAAGGTGGCAGAGCAGCTGAATCCTGGGAGAAAGCGGAGAGGAGGTGGGAAGTATCCCAGATTGAATGATCTCTAGGAGATGAAGAGGAGAATGTTTCCCACTGCCCAAACAGGATGGGGAGGGAGTACGCCAGGAGCATATGGTGAAACAGGATAGCGATCGAAGAGGCCTAAGTGGCACAGCAGAAGATGCACATGGAAGAGACATCTGGGGAGGGACACCATGTACATGTGTTTCTATGCTAATGCTAGACGCCTCGGAGCCAAGATGGAGAGTTGGAGTGTCTGGTTTCAAAGGAGAATTTGCTATAGTGGAATATATAATGGAAACCTGATGGAACGGAGAGAACCAGTGGGATATGGCCATCTCTGGATATAAACACAATAAGGACAGGGAAGGGTGTGTTGGAGGAGGTGTTGCCCCTATGGCATAGGGGCAAGCAGACTAAAAGAAACCCTAAAAGGGACAGACTCCTCCAGAGAAGCGCTGTGGGTGACAAAAGTACTTCAGTACTAGGAACATGCTCTTGTCCCCTAGAACAGACCACTTAGGGTGATGTTGAGATGGAAAATGAAATCAGGGAGGCCTCCAAAAAAGGAAGCGTTGTAATAAGGGGCGACTTCAATTACCCCCACATTGACTGGATAAATGCATAAAGCTGATGTGTGAGAGATTCAGGATAGATAAAAGTATTTTTTTTCACACAGTGCATAGGTAAACTATGGAATTCGCTATCACAAGAAGTCGTGGTTTTTATGGAGGATAAAGCTATCAAGGGCTTTATGCTACTTGAAGGTTATATGCTACCTCCAGCATCAGAGGCATTCTGCCCATGGGAAACCCACAAGCAGGACATGAGCGCAACAGCACCCTCCTGCCCAGGTTCCCGAGCAACTGGAGTTCATAGGCATACAGCCTCTGATACTGGAGGTAACATATAACCATCAAGACTAGTAGCCATTGATAGCCTTCTCCTCCTGGAATTTGTCTAAGCCCCTTTTAAAGCCATCCAAATTGGTGGCCATCACTACACTTTGTGGTAGCGAATTCCATAGTTTCACTATGTGCTGTGTGTGTGAAACACTTTGTTTGATCTGTCCTGAATCTCCCACCAATCTGCTTCCTTGGGTGCTAGTATTACGAGAGAAGGAAAAAAATTGTCTCCCTATCCGCATTCTTCTCCACACTATGCATAATTTTGACTATCACGTCTCCTCTACTCACTTTTTCTCCATGTTAAACAATCCCAACTGTTGTAACCTCTCGTAGGAGTTGCTCCAGCCTCTTGATCATTTTAGTTGCCCTTTTCTACATTTTTTCCAACTCCACAGTATCTTTTTAAAGGTGTATTGACCAGAACTGCATACAGTTATTCTAAGTGTGGTCACGCCATAGATTTATATAAGGGCAGTATGGCAATTTTATTCTTTCCTAATTATGCTTAATATGGAATTTGCCTTTTTGAAAGCAGTCACAACCCAAAGTTTCCTCTGTTGGGCCTCTAGTAACCTCCCCTCCCCCGGCAGATGGTCTTCCTGGTGGCAGGGGCAGAAAGCCGCTGTTTAAATTTCTGAATCCTGTTGCCACTCTGAGGCATTGTGGAACAGTACATTTTAGCCAATTTAAATGCAAAATTTTCAATTTATGTTATTTTCAAAAAATAACTTTTTACCCACCTTGACCCAGTTAAGCATGATTCCCTTCATTGTCAGATGACAACCATTTATGTTACACACGGAAAAGAGCTCAAAACTAGCCCGATCTTCTTCAAAATAGGAAGTTTCTTGAATTTATTAAACCTAATTGTGTAGAGAACTGCTATAATGATAATGACATATAATGATAGCAATGCAGTGTGCAAGATTTTATTATTAGTTGTATGCTTCTTGTGCTATATTATCGATAACATATTACACATTCATCAATACAAATAAAATTACCAACCTGAAGGATTTTTTTTAAAAAAAAGGAAAACAGGTAGTAATAATATATTAATTACAGCCAATACTGAGATGGCTTCCAAGTCGAAGATGAATGTTTTCTCTATTGAGGAATGATTAAGGGGAGCCTAGAGAATATTTTATCAGTGGTGAAGCATACCCATCTAATAAACAATATATTGGTGGGATGTTGGAGTCAATGTTTTTAACTTTCTGGAATAGAAATGATAGAGCAAATATACATTTAATCATATTTTGCTGGTGTGTGTGTTCTTTACAAGAATGGGTGATCAGTGTAAATATTTTCCTACTTTTTATTTGCATAATTCTTTGTACTATCCTCTGTGTAACACAGTTGTCCATTATTTTAATGTGTTTTTTTTTCCTTTTAACACCCCCCCCCCTCAACAAATATTTCAGCTAGAAGGTTGGAGGTTTCTTAGTGGCATTTACAGATGCAGGACATATCAGCCTAGCAGGAAAGTGCCACCTTCTGGCTGCTCATATCAGAACATGTCCCTTTAGGAGGCTGACAGCTGTACTAAGATAAATATGACACCAGCAGCACTCTTTCCAGATGCTCAGCCTCTTAACTGATCAATGAGCATAAGCTGATTTTTCCATTTCTTATTGATTGCATTTATTAATAATATATACTGCTTAATATATAAAAAAAATCCCCAAGTGGCTTATACACAATTGTTAAACATCTCATTTAAATTACTATTTAAAAACACTAAAAAAGAAAAAAACACCTCTGTTTCAATTACAACAACAAAACAAGCACTTTTAAAATACATGATTTCTACACACATTTAGCGGGGTGGGGGAGTTGCTTTTTTAAACTTG
This sequence comes from Anniella stebbinsi, assembly GCA_029215795.1. Taxonomy (NCBI): domain Eukaryota; kingdom Metazoa; phylum Chordata; class Lepidosauria; order Squamata; family Anniellidae; genus Anniella; species Anniella stebbinsi. Next base: position 20,234,929 of record JARDYH010000001.1, read on the forward strand.
TGGTTCTCTTCAGGGGTGTAGAACCTCATGTCCAGGGCCCTAATCCATCCCTTATGGGATCCCAATCTGGTTTATAGATTTTGTCAAATAGCTATGCCCCCTTTTTCCTGGCCCCTCCCCTTTCCCTTGACTCCACCCTCTTCCCCCAACCACTAAATCATTGGGTGGTTTCCTGGCTTTTGTGCATATAGAATGTCTTATGTGACTCCAGCCATCTGTCTGCTGCAAAAACTGGATGGATAGATTGCACAGCTGAGGGTATACAGATCCATGCACATGGAATGCACAGTGTTCTATATGTGGGGGAAGCATATGCAAGTCTGACATGCATTTCTGTACTTCAATGGATGTAGAGCCTACATGCTGGGATGAGCCCACCTCCCACTTTACCTTCTAAAGCTATTCACATCAAATTACTTGGATTGTCAGATACGTATTTGTCAGCTGACCTTCCTTAAATGCGCTTGCAGCATAGATCTAGGTTTTGTGGGGAGATGTGGTCATACATCTGTGTGAGATTGTACCAGAGGAATGGTCATCCTCTGATATTCTTGAACAACGGGGGAGATAGCATGTTCACTATTTAGATAGCAACGGAGTGTGCATGAAATATTACTTTATAACTAAACAGAGACCCCTACTGGAGCAGCTACAGGCCTTCAAGGGCATGTGTATAAGGAAGGCAATTAGAATGGCTAATTAGGTTAAATGAGAAACACAGACAACTTCATAGCAGCTTAGCAACTGGATTGGTTTGGATTTCTTTAAATAAGACACTACACTCCCCCTTGCCCTTTGGCATACTGTGTCATATAAGGCGGTCACAGCTGTGCATTCTTAGTTAAGGCCCAACAGGGGGAAAAAGCATTCTACCATGATAAAGGGGTAATTGGGGGAGGGAGTCATATAACTTTCATAAAATCAAAATAAATAAATAAATCACCAATCTTCCTGAAATTTACATGTGCCGGAAAGAAATGTTGGTTTTACATAACCTGAAAATTTCAAGAAGGTTGGTGAAACGTTTAGGCTCTACAGGCGGCAGTGAGACCACTCCTAAAGAAATCTTCCCTGGACCCTGAAAATCTGAATAACTACAGGCCAGTAGCAAATGTTCCATTCCTGGGCAAGGTCCTGGAGCGGGTGGTTGCGAGCCAGCTCCAGGCACTCTTGGATGAGACTGATTATCTGGATCCATTTCAGTCGGGTTTCAGGCCTGGTTTTGGTACGGAAACAGCCTTGGTCGCCCTGTATGATGACCTATGTCGGGAGAAAGACAGGGGGAGTGTGACTCTGTTGATTCTCCTTGATCTCTCAGCGGCTTTCGATACCATCGACCATGGTATCCTTCTGGCACGACTGGCTGAGTTGGGAGTGGGAGGCACTGCATTGCAGTGGTTCCGCTCCTACTTGGTGGGTCGGCTCCAGAAGGTGGTGCTTGGGGAACATTGCTCGGCCCCGTGGATTCTCCAGTATGGGGTTCCGCAGGGGTCAGTTTTGTCCCCCATGCTGTTCAATATCTACATGAAACCGTTGAGTGCAGTCATCCGGAGTTTTGGAGTGCGTTGTCATCAGTATGCTGATGACACGCAGCTCTATTTCTCCTTTTCATCTTCATCAGGCGAGGCTGTGGATGTGCTGAACCAGTGCCTGGCTGCGACAATGGACTGGATGAGGGCTAATAAACTGAAACTCAATCCAGACAAGACTGAGACGCTGTTGGTGGGTGGTTCCGCTGACCGGATGGAGGGTGTTCAACCTGTTCTGGATGGGGTTGCACTCCCCTTGAAGGAGCGGGTTCGTAGCTTGGGGGTTCTCCTAGAACCATCTCTGTCACTTGAGGCGCAGGTGGCCTCAGTGGCACGGAGTGCCTTCTACCAACTTCGGTTGGTGGCCCAGCTACGTCCCTATCTGGACAGGGATAACCTGGCTTCAGTTGTCCATGCTCTGGTAACCTCCAAGTTAGATTACTGCAATGCACTCTACGTGGGGCTGCCTTTGAAGGTGGTTCGGAAGCTGCAGCTTGTGCAAAATGCAGCGGCCAGATTGATAACTGGAACCAGTAGGTTCGAACATATAAGACCTACTCTGGCCCGCTTGCATTGGCTGCCTGTATGTTTCCGAGCCCGGTTCAAGGTGCTGGTTTTAACCTATAAAGCCTTACACGGCTTGGGACCACAATACCTGATGGAACGCCTTTCCCGACATGAACCTACCCGAACACTACGTTCAACATCTAAGGCCCTCCTCCGAGTGCCTCCTCCGAGGGAAGCTCGGAGGTCGGCAACAAGAGAGAGGGCCTTCTCTGTGGTGGCTCCCCAATTGTGGAACGATCTCCCTGTCGAGGCCCGCCTGGCGCCAACATTGTTATCTTTTCGGCGCCAGGTCAAGACTTTCCTCTTCTCTCAGGCATTTGGCAATATCTGAGGAGCCTGGGTCTGTTTTGTTTTGTTTTTGTAGGTTTTTTTTTTGTTTTTTTTGTTTTTTTTTTGTTTTTGTTTTTTTGAAGTGTTGAAGTGGTTTTTAAATGTACAGATTGTGTGTATGTTGTATGTTTTTGCTGTTTTAATTTTTGTATATTGTTTTTAATTGTTTTTAATCCTATGTAAACCGCCCAGAGAGCTTCGGCTATGGGGCGGTATACAAATGTAATAAATAAATAATAAATAAATAAATTCAACCAAGCACCAAAAAGCAGGGAAATTGGGAGTTAAGGCTCACAAGCCTTAATGCCACATTCTCCCTAAGGAGGCAGAAAGTGCAAGTGAAATTCTCATTCTCCCAAAGCAGATAAACCATGAGGACAGGATGGAGAATATGAACAGCGTTCCCCAACATGGTGCCCACCAGATGTGTTGGGTTGCAACTCTCAACATGAGATGCTCTAAAAAAAAAGTAGGTGGCCCTAAGTTGTTCATCATCTGTTTTCCACAACCCCAGTCACTTCTGTATATCTTACTGCATGTCATAACCTGTTTGAGATCACAATTCCCAGCAGTCCTGACCATTGTTTTGTAAACCATAGGGTTTTTGTTTAATGAATATATATTATATGCTGCATGGTTTTATTGATGGTTTTATCTTTTAAAATTATTTTTAACATTTTCATGCAGTATTTCAACAAAATACCATACCTATGGTATTTTATTGATTATTTTATTGATTATTTTTATTTGTTTAAATTGTTTTAAGTTTGTATGCTGTCTAGGATATTCTGTCTATAGGTGGGGTAGAAACTGAATTCATTCATCATCATCATTATCACCAAAAGGACACAAGTTTGCAAAAAAAAAAGTGTATAGGTTTATCTAGCTATGCAAATAAAGAATTACAATTATTTAAATCTTATATAACAACACAGTGGTGTAAGTCTTATTACTAAAGATCTACCAAAACAATTTTACTCTTTTTTGTTTTAAACTGAAGCTTGAGCAGTGCAGACATGCACAAAATGTTGGAAGTTCACAAAAGTTCAAAGCTCAATCTTTAATGGTGATTAATTTCCTCCACATCAAACAGGCAAGGCAGCCCTCAGTCACTGTGGTGCAAAGGCAGATCCCAGTTAGCATATCGCTATCAGCAAGGAGGGGGAAGGGGATGGAGGTGGTCAATTGGGGTCCATTAGGGATGGGGAAGGGCCGTGCCACATGCTAATTTTGGTTTGGGGATTCACTATGCATGATCCGCATTTACATTGTTTATGAACCTTCCCCTGGTGAGGGGCCACAACGTGGGAAAGAGCAGGACAATTAGCATCCATGGCAACATGGGGCTTACACTAGGAGAAATAAAATAGTATCTCCAGCATGGGGAAGGGTGGGGCAAGGAGAAATAGGTGCCTGATCAACTTGCTGCGCAGGTGCTAACTGTTGATGTGCAACTCCAAGGCCCCAATAGCTCAATCTTCTTGGGATTTTTTTCTTTTGTTTTTAAACTGGTCTTCGACTGGACAGCCCTTCAAAGACAAGATGCTTTCAAGTACAGGCTACCCTCAAACAGAAGACTGTCCTATCTCAACTCTTCAAATAGAGGATTGTCCTTGTAAAGTAGGTCAGATAGCCACTCTATACAGACTCAATACACCACAGCTGCTTTTCTAGATTTGGACATTATCTTGAAATGTTGTGATGGTTTGCATTGATTTGATTTTTCATTGAATTAAAAAAAAAAACACTTAGCAAGCCAAATGCTCCCCAAACCAAATTAAGGGTGCAATCTATCAAACACTGCTGCTGTACAAGCTGCAGTTATTGCTGTCCAGTTTGTGCTTTGCACTTAGTTTCTACAATGGATTACCTGAGCTGGATGGATTTCTCCATTATCTTCCTTAATTGTTCCTCTAGTTCATGCTGCTTTGCATTCCACACCTGAATGCTAGTTGCATTAGAATTTGTACAAGTAATTCGGGATTGGACCATGCTGCAGCATTCACTTCATTTCCACCTTACACTCGTTCCCCCACACACCCCGTACCTGATGACCTCATACACATTGACAAAATTCAACAAAAAAAGCTATCTGGACGTGATGGGATTGTATTGTTGCATCAAGAGAGCTTTGGCTATTGGGTGGTATAGAAATGAAATAAATAAAGGTTCTTTTGGCGTGGTGTTTTACCAATGGCAGGAAAGGCAAGGGCACCGATGCCAAAACGGGAGAGGAAACATGTAATTACATATTGGCTGAATTCGGACGACACAATAAGCAACTGGGGGGGGGGGGGGGGAAACAATCGTCAGTTGTACTGACTATCGTGTCGTCCGAATGCTGCCATAGTCAACTCAGCGCTGATCCTAATCCACACCACGGTTGATTATTTATTACCATGTTGTGTGGGGAGTACCCCCTTGATGAACAACTGTAAAGTTGATTATTACCCCACCTTTGACTATCGTGTTGTCCGAATTCAGCCACAGTCTCTGGTTCTGCCCTTAGGGCCAACTAAATGAAGAAATGGAGTTCCATGATCAGCTTTGCATCTCCCTTTCTTTCATCTTTGTAAGTTCCTTTCATGTTCTCTGTGTGTTTTAAACATCGTTATCTGCCTCCAGCCTTCCAGATGAGATCAGATAGGTTACCAAAGATTTTCTATTCCCAGCACCCCTCTTCCTAGCCCTTGCAGATAGGTTTGCTACAATAATTTGCATACCCATAGGCAAGGCCCATTGAAATGAGGCATGTATGGATTTTGGAAAATCCATTCTGTCTGCATTTCACAGCTTGTCAGGTGCTTTTCATTCCATCCTCTGCTCATTGATAGAACCATTATGTGGTTGTAAGCTGCCTTGGGAGAGCTTCTACCTTGAAAGGCGGCTAAGAATTTTTTAAAATAAATTAAATAAATACATTTTTCCACATTTGCACAATTTGTACTTGCGCAAATTCACCCTTGCACAAATCCCCCCTCCAAATGTGCATCTTTATGCTTTAGCCTATGGGGGAAATATACATTTTCGGTCGGTATTTTTTTAAACCTATTTTTGATGACCAAATTTGGGTAAAATTCTGGTCAATAAAAAGTAGTCCACAAGTCTGCAGAATCCAAGTGACTTGGGAAAAGTCAATTCGCTGGGGCATCTATGCGTCAGCTTCTTAGAAATCTGAACTCATTTGATTCCATTGCGTATTTCTCCGACATCCTTGTGGTCCCTTCCTGATCCTTGTGGTCCCTTCCAAATCCACAATTCTATGACATCCCTAACAGTGGGGTTTATGTCTAAGCAAACATGCAATTTGCTACAGTTCTCCTTGTTCCTCCCAATTTTGGGGTGGGTGGGTGGCCTTCTCTCATTTTTTTTTTTTTACCGTACACAGCCACCCCCACAAAAATGCTCAGCTTTGCAAGGATATTCAGCCTATCTCTTCTGCGCTCTTGAAAGCCAGCATCCCCGTCCCTCAACCACCTTGCTACTCTCACAATGCCACATGTCATCCCGGGTCATAATAAGAGGCAGCTGGACAGCCATCTGTCAGCTATGCTTTAAAATTGATTCCTGCATTGAGCATGGGGTTGGACTCGATGGCCTTATAGGCGCCTTCCAACTCCACTATTCTGATTCTATGAAAAAGACCTGTACTTGAGCCAAGCTCAGCCAAGCTCAGTTTCCTTCGAATATGCACAGGGCAACACTGTCAGAAAAGAGACCTCTAAGGCAGAGAGAGGTCTCCAACCTTTTCAGATCTGTGGGTACTACCACAAAGTGCCTAATCAGTGGGTCACTGCTTTGGCATCTACCTTTCACATCTTTAGATCTTAGGCCACATTTTATTCAGTCAAAACATTTGTTTCGTGGTACGTTGCTCTCAATTCAAACCATGCCAAAATAGCAAAGCTTTGCTTTCAGGTGGCCTTTGACTACAGAGGAGGACTCACAAGATTGAAAGCTCTTCCTTGCTATTGAAAACTGTTCTCTTTGATCTCATTTTCCTATGAGCCAGAAGAAGCGTGCAACTTTCTCTTTGCAGATTTTATTGTTCCCTTCCCAGGGAAGCTAGATTGGCTCCCTCCTTGGTGTGCTTTCGGAGGCAGGCTAAAACTTTTCTGTTTCAGCAGGCCTTTGGGGAGTAGTTGAGACCTCTGTGGATGTGCTGCTTATAGTTTGGATTTTTAAAATATTATTTGTATTTAAAATGTTTTTAAATATTTTAAAATTGTACTATGTTCAATTAAATTTTTAATTTTTGTATATCTCTGTTTTGATTTGTTAGCCACATTGAATCCCAATATTGGGGAAAAGGTAGGATAATAATAATTATTATTATCATTAATATTAATAATAATAATAGTTATTCTGTGCTTTTGTTCCCTTGCAGGCTCAGCTTCAAGTCTGGCAAAGAAGAGGGCAATGAAAGCCATTCTAACTCAACAGTAGGTCCATTGATGAGTAGGACTCAGTTTAAGCTGTTTGGGCTATACCACTGCAGCTGGAGGCTCATCACATGGCTGGCTGGCCCTCCATATAGAAGCCGAGGCTAGAACTCTTACAATAAATGAGTGGGATAATCCAGAAACAGATGGACTAATTCAGTGAGATCTAGGCAGCACTTAGACCTAACAAAGTGATCTCTCTTTCCATTGGATCCTTGCCAGGTCTAGCTGAAGGAATGCCCCACCCATCACTTGACCTGACAGTGCAAGCTTAGCTGGTTGCTGGAATTGGAGCGGAGAAGGAATTTTCTCCTGACCCCAAATTGGCCCTGGAGGGGAACAGGTTTTTGCCTTCTCTGCATTGCCTTCCTCTGGGGCTGCTGCTCCTTGATTTGCAACTCAAAACAAGTTCAAATGTGGGTGCTTTAGGGACCACCCTTCAGAAGGCTCCAGCTCAGGGTGAATCACTAGCATGAAGAATAGACCTGATCATCCTGGTTGATGGACATTTAATAAAGTTGTGGTAGTTTCAATGTATATATTGTTGTCTTGTCTTGCTTCCTGGGTTTGTTGTCCGTCTTTCCTGAGTTTGGGGCAAGTCTTTTTTGCAGGCCATGCTTACGACTCCAGTTCTAGTTGGGAAGACCCACAAGAATGAATGGAACTTAGCTGCGAGATTTTAGGCGGCAATCCCAAACATACTTACTTGGAAGGTGCAAGTTGAGTTGACTTGGGCTGGGGAGAAGAGAGACTTTCATCTAGGTACATAGAATTGGTATCAAGTCCTGCTGAAATAAATGGAATTGAACCGTCTGAGTAAAATTCACTTAATTTAGTTTCTTTATTTGAAAGGTTTATATAGATTATCTTTTATATATAAGATTTAGATAGAATTGAATTTACTCCTAAATAAATGGTTGAGGATTGCAGCCTGTGTTATAGCTGTTAGTGAGATCAAAATATTCAAACTTTTCAAAACTTTGTTTTCCAAACAAATGTTGGCCATATTTAACGGTACTGGCAATGCCATCCTAGACACACTTATTTGAAAGTAAGCCTCACTGAACACAGTGGGATTTACTTCTGAGTAATCATGCATTATACATTTTCCCAACAAGAAAATACTCTCAGCAATTTGTTCCCAATAATACTGTCAAGAGTATTTTTGAAGAGAAGGTTCGGCTTCAAGGTTGATGGGGATTGACGAATGCAATAGATGCATTGGTAAGTAGTACTCAGTTCAACTTATGTCGGGCCTTGTGATGTTCTACTGCTTTATGTTATAATTGTATTGCCAGGTTTGTTGCTTATGGTATGCATTTATTTATATATGTCTTTAACAGGTTTAAGAATGCTAACGGTTAAAGTAAATGACTAGCTGAAATGTACTTACTGTTTGGGGTTATAGGTCTTGGTAAGTGTAGAGTGATTGGATGGTTGTGGGGGGAGTGCCTGCATTGGCCGGCTGTGTGCCCAAATGGAAGGTGAGTGCTGATTGGCTGGTTGTTTGAGAAGCTGGATTGGTTGACAGAGAGAGAATGGGAGGAGTTAGCTGACTAAGTGAAGATACTGAAGTGCCGGGAGGGAGATGAGAGAGATCAGTAAGGTCAGTAGGAGATCAGAGTGATTTGGATTTGAGGCTGTCAGGGTAGAGATAAGGAGGAACAACGTGTTTTATTGTTTTGCTGGATTAGATTGAGGAAGGAGTTCTAGAGAAGACTAGAAAGGGTAGAGAAGGCAGGGTAACATCTGAAGTTATATTTGAAAAGTTCTAAGAAAAAGTATTGAATTGAAACCATTACACATTGTGCCTCTGTAACCACACTTTTTACTTGAAGAAACCATTAAGTTTTCATATCTGAAATTACATCTTGTTAGTAAATTCCATTTAATTCATGCTGGTGTGGTCTTTGAGATACCATGAAGGAGTACAGGTTTATATGGTGGCAGAGGAAGGGAGATTTTGGGGCTAGGGTGCTGAGCTGTATAGCTGTGGGGCCTGAGAAAAGAGAGGCATGTCACAGGGATGGTTGACACCTATACCTTAGCTGGGTCCTTTGATTCAGAAGAGGAATAAAGGAGCAGTATAAGATGGGGTTGTCACAGGCCTGTACCACGTTCCAAATTTATTATACAATTAAACAATGAGCTGTCATTGAAATGTAAGTTTATTTCTTATTATTTATTAAAATACATTTAACCTATGATTATAATGATCTCAACGAGGCTGAGTGATTCAGATTGGAATCACTGCATTGCCCTTGAGTGGGGTTAGGGAGGCGTGTCAATTCTAATGCAGAAAAAGTCCATTGTTGTTATAATACATTGCAGTGGATCAGGCTGTAGTTATGCCAGCCCTGCAAAGTAGTCCAGCATTATCCTCAAGCTTGCAAAAGAAAGAGGGAAAAGTTCAAATGCAGCCCCCCTGACCAACCCATAGGATTTAGCGAGAAGGTGCATTTTGGAGCAGACCACGTTCAACACTGCCAATTGATTCGGTAGCTGTAGATCACAGAGATTGCTCTTATATTTATTTATTTATTGCATTTCTATAATGCCCAACAGCCGAAGCTCTCTGGGCGGTTCACAAAAATCCTGAATGCGAAACACACCCACCCTGAAAAGCAACCCTTACTGTAAGTATAAATATCCATCATATTTCACAAAACAGAACACTGCTTTGTTTAAATCATGGGAAAAGTCCCCTACTCTTGATGCATATTTTATATATATATATATATATATATACACACACACACACACACACACAGAGTGCACTTTTGAGGTTCACTTTCTGCCATTGTTCTATTTACTGATTTATTTATTTATTACATTTATATCCCACCTTTCTTCCATTGTGCAACTTAAAAAGTGGCTACATGTGGTTCTCAGGTGATCTCTCCTCCAAGCACTGAGCAGACTGAGCCCTAGATTCAGCAAGGTGGCTGCGTCATGTGCCTTCAGACCATGCCCTGGGATCTATCATGATGCACAGAGGTGCTGCTGTACATTGTCGGTAAACACTGCACAAAATGAATCTTGAAGCAACAGCATATACATTTACACCAGGATAATTTTCTTAGAGGGCAGGTGTTTTATGAATGAGCAGAAATGAAAGTGGACAGCATTAAAATCCAGGTTGAAACTGAACTGAGATGCAGCAAACTGTGCATGCCCAGCATTCTGTACAAAATGAAAAAAATAAAATAGAAATGGTTTCCTAATTAATTGGTTCCACTTCAGAACATTAAAAACAATTACCTGAGTGTTTTGGGTGAAAGTAGCTCACAAAAGTCTTGTGAGGGCAGCAGGCACAAGTTAAGGTTGCAAAGGCACCTGGCAAGTTTTAAGTGCTATACAAATGATCAAAGTTTAATAGGGATCAGTTCTGAACGTCTCCAAAATCCATTGGTAGTAAAACTTCACAGCGTCATCTCCATATCGTCAGAGAATGGCAGTTCTTGCCCATGACTATTCGGAGAAGTTAGGTGCTTTTTATCCTATTAGTAAACATCCCGATTCATCTTTGGTTAATTGGCATAACTGAATGCTTGAACCGTGCCATTAAAAATACCAACCTCTTTAGTAATTATTAATAAGGAATGAGGATGTTCTGTCATGCTGATAATTTGGTACATTGAAAGATTTCATTCTGCTCTGATGCAATTCAAAATGTCCTAAGTTTAGCATTTGGGGCCAAGGTATTAAAATGATGAGTGCCTATAACTGTTTTAATTTTTAAGGGAAAGAGTTATAGCAGGGATTTTGATGAGCATATAAGCCGAGCTCAGAACGCAATGCAAAAGATACAGCAAGCAGTTCCCTACCCTGTCCATCTCAGAAAGAATGACTATGTATGTGTTTTATTCAAACAGAAATGTATCCATAAAATCTTACCTAAAAATTTAGGCCTACATCACAAAAGGAAAGTTTAAAGAAGGAAGAGGAAAACAAAGAAATGTTAGGGAGAGAAAAAAGCGCTCCCTGTTCGCTTAGTAAGCATGAAATCCAGATAACTGCGAAGAAATACTCACACTCCAGCATATGGTGTATAATACAAGTCCTTTACTGTGTTCCAATAATATAAATATATACAGGCAACTGGTTCCTCCAGATAATACAGGCTTTTTTCCATATAGCTATTGCATAGCATAGTCATCCGATCAATCTCTCATTCACCAGCCTCCGTCCTCAAAATCTCCAGCCTCTACCAACAACAGCCATTTCTATAAGCTGACTTAAATACATATTTCTGAACCCTGGCTCAGCACAGTCAATTACCTAAACTCCCAGAAAAATCCTCCCTATCTGCTTGACCTTTTCAGCGCATAAAAAAAAAAAAACTTTATCTGATTATTAACTGCAGCTGGCTGTTCAGTCTTCCTTGGACTCTCAAATCTTGTCCAGTTCTTTAATCAACTTAATACTGAAATTTTCCCTGACAAGAAACTCAGGCACAATTCTCCCTGCCCTTTAAATTTTTTTGCAGAGAACTTATTTTTAAGCATAAATAAGTTGCATTGTAACTCTGGGATACTAAACACCACCTTCAGAGGCCCAGCTCTCACAAACAGCTGATGAAGTGGTGAACTTTATTTTCAGGACTATACTACCACAGACTGCTCCTCCATACAAAAAAATTAAAATGAACAACTTCCACATACAAAAGTAGGATGTCAGGGCATAAGTTCAAACCCACTTTCCCCCCTAATGTGTTATTTTTCTGTGTGTGTGCTTCATGAGAAACAGACCAGGATTGGGAAAAACTGGGGCTGAATTCCTATGAGTTAAGAGTGAATAGTACAGGTACTTGGACCTGAAGATGTGGGTTCAAATCTTTGCCTGGCCATTGGCTTGCTGAAATGACTTATCACACTCTCAATTCCCACCTGTACATAGATAGTGATATACCTCAAATGGCGGTTATTTACGCCCACAGTCTTTCCCAGCTGTAGGTCACTGGATGTTAGAATACAATACCCATCATACTGACCATTGGCCATTCTGGCAGGGGATGATGGAATTTGTAGGTCAACAACATCTGGGGGCCCAAGGTTGGGAAAGGCAGGTTCAGGGTTTTGGTTTTATTAATTTCTACATGTAATTACAATTTCAGCAACATGAAAAGCAAGACGTCAGCAGATCAATACAGAATGTAAGATCACCCAACATAGTAATTTTAAAAAGTTATATTTATGGTTTTAAAAGAAAGAACAAAATTGACAATTCCATTATTTAACAAACAGACAAATCAAACAGAATCACTGTAGTGTTTGTACAAAGGGAAATCAACAGAGGTTTAATTAGCAAAAGAACACTGAAGATTATTCTAACATTTGTCAGTGATTAATAAACACAGATCTAATGATAATTTGGATGGCTTTGCAACTTATGAATAAGGTTCTAGATGAACTATAAACCAGAACTGATACTCCTCTAAAAAGCTTCTGGTCTTACATGTACTTATCTTTGATGGGCCAAATTCTTCATAAAAGAATTGTCGCAAACTTCAGCTAACCACCAGGTCTCTGAAGAGACATCATCAGCACACCACTAGCTAGGACAACCTTTGCTGCAATTAATAAATAAATGGCAAGATGTCTCATTCTTGCAGGTAAGTGCTGAAGTCCTAAAACAAGAGATGCCAACACTACCTAGAAGTCATAGCAACCGTCCTGGAAACCCAGGGCCATGTTGACCATACAGGCATCTTAGGCAGCTAAGTATAGTGGGGAATTTCAAGGAGTGCCTCCCATGTTAGAAAGAACTTCTCTCCCTCTCTCTCTCTCCCTGTTTCCCACCTTAGCAACTCTATACACAAACTGAGAATGCGGCAGGAATTCTCTGTAGAACATCACAAATTGTGTGTTTCTCAAACTGCGAGCTGGGACCCACCAGTGGTCTCAGCCAATTTTCAGGTGGGTCTCAGTGCTGCAGAGTGCCAAGTGCCTCTTTGCTTGAGTGTCCTGTGTCATGGCCGTACCATGCACGCTGCATAGGTAGGTGTGGTAGCAGGAGTGGGTTAAAGAACAAGGCTAATATTGATGATGATAATAATATTAACTATGATACTGCAAGTGGTAACTGTTTACGCAGCTACACAGGCATGGCACACCCATGGACCCTAGCCACCCATTACTAGTCAGGGCTAACCACCTTGTTAGTGTGAAAAATGGTTCCAGAAAGAAGAAGAAAAGCCTTGAATGGTCAGCGTCAAGGCCGAGAATGCTGCACAAACCTAACAGTCGGCCAAAATGGAAACGCACAGGCAATGAATAAGAAAAAGCACAGCCACCCAAACTCCCCCAGATGTGTTCTGCCTGTTCTACAGGCAACCACCAAGGCGGAACACCCAAGGCAACGCTTAGCTTGGTCAGATGACATGATCCGTAACGTTATGTGTTGTTACTATAAAAGCACACAACTCGAAACAATAGCATCAGGATACCGAACAGAACTTCACAGACTACTTCAGGAAATCTACCCCCACCTAAAGGACGCTGTAGCAGAACAAAGACTAATAGATCAAAAAAGAGTTATAATCAACAACAAAAGGCTAACGGAACATGAAATTCAAAAAAATTAAAGAAGAAATAGCACAACAGAATAACCACATGAAAAGCACAGATGCACCAACAACAAGCACACGAACATCCACAGAAGAAACAACAACCCTAGACACAACAACCCACCAGAGGATTCTCAGACAACAACACAACCCGAAACACACACAGCAACTGACAGAAGAAATTGAGACAAATCTAACAACGATAGCAACCTAGAAGAAATCCACACAGTCATCCATGCAGCAGCCACAGCAGTCCTCACCTGTAACAAACAAGAACTCCCCACAAACAACAACGCACGCAGAAGATGAGAGACCAAACCAAAATGGCAAATCAGAATTGAAAACAAAATTGAAAACCTATGAAAGGCTATAGGAACAATAACGCAATACATGAATGGAAATCATTCAAAAAATATCCTCAAAAATACCCAACACATCATAGTAAACAATAAAGAAATGCCAATAGTAGCTCCTGACACACTGAAACAAAAGCCTGCAGTCCAGACCACAAGGTTAAGAAGATACAAAGAATCAAATGAAAGAAAAGCCCAAAATGCTCTCTTTAAAAGAAACGAGAAATTATTATACCAAAGAATAAGCAAGAAAAAAGAAAATAGCATTACACCCCCAACTAAAGAGGAAATACCCACATCCTGGAAAAATATATGGTCAGAACCGGTACAACATAAAGAAAACACAAACTGGATAAGACAAGAAGAAGAAAGACAGAGACAACTACCACAGCAAACAGAGTATACAATAACCCTGGAGGAATTGAAGGAAACAATACAAAGGACACACAACTGGAAAGAACTCAGTTGGGACCAAATTCAAATTTTTTGGTACAAACAGTTTACACATCAACACACGATGAACACCCACACCTATTCCCTATATTTCTTACCGAAAGCAAACCTACATTAAACCAAAAACTCCAGACACCCAAAACCCAGCTAACTACAGACCCATAACATGCCTCCAAACACTCTACAAAATTATAACTGCCACACGCACACAGAAAATGGAAGCAAATCTCACCCAACATAATATACTCACAGAAGAACAAAAAGGATGTAAAAAGAACAGCAGAGGACGCAAAGAACAGTTAATAATAGACTTCATGAAGCAAACAGAAAAACAGAAAAGAAACCTCCACACCTGCTACATAGACTATAAAAAGGCTTTCGACTCCATCCCACACAGTTGGCTGAAAAAACTACTTGAAATATACAAAATACATCCTTCAATCCAAAACTTTCTGACAACAATCATGGAGATCAACAATACACCTAACAACAGATAAGGATCATATTCAGACAGAAAAAATAAAACGTAGCATACTCCAAGGTGATGCATTCAGTGCTCTATGGTTTTGCTTTTGTCTCAATCCACTATCCAACACCCTTAATAACAACACCTACCATGTTGACATAAAACACCAAAAAGTAGCAAAGCACAGAATCAGTCACCTCCTGTATATGGATGACATCAAAATCTATGCTTCAATTTTGACACAGATAAAAGGCCGCCTGCGAATCACTGACAACAGACATGAAAATGGAATTTGGGATAGGAAAATGCAAGACGCTACACATAGAAAGAGGAATATGGAAAGCAGAAGGAACAGCAGAAACACTAAATAACGAAATATTAGATAACATGGAAGAAAATGAAACATACAATACCTAGGATTCCAACAAAACATGAAAGTCAATCACTCCACAGTAAAAACTCAATTAAGAATGCATTATAAAACCCACCTATCACAAATCCTAAAATCCAAACTCAACTCTAAAAACATTTTCAAAGCCATTAACAACTACACAATACCCATCCTCACATACTCATTTGGAATCATAGACTGGACACACACACTGAACTCGAAGAAATAAACAGACTCAGCTGCACGAAACTCATGAAAAAACACATGCTCCATCTCAACTCATGCATTGAAAGGATAACAATCAGCAGGAAAGAAGGAGGAAGAGGTCTGCTGGACATTGGCACAATTCATGCTAAAAAGATAAAATCACTCAGAGAATTCCTCCATACTAAAAACATCCCATTCATAAAGCCATAGTAAAAGCAGACAAAAATTACACCCCACTCAACTTAGCACTACAAAATGAAGAACAAACATGACCGCTCAAACTCGCAGAGAAAAAAGAAAAATGAACACAAAAAGCACTCCATGGGAAGTACTACAACATAATACAGAACCCACAAATAAAGAACAATTGTATGAATGGCTCAGGAAGGGTGAGCTATTTCCAGCAACAGAAGGATTCCTAATGGCCATACAGGATCAAGAAACAATAGACCATGTAACAGGAGGATGTAAAATTCTGGCAGGAATGGACTATACGGACAGACACAATTCAACTGCAAAAATCATTCAATAACAACTGGCCATCTAATTCAACCTCATCAAACCACCTACACCATACTATACATACTCACCCAAAATAATCTTGGAAAATGCACATCATAAAATATCCTGGGATAGAACAATTCATATGGACCAGACAATACCTTGCAACCGACCAGACATAACGGTCATAGCCAAAAAAGAAAAACACATGTACCTCATTGACATAGCAATACCTAATGACAAAAATGTTTTAGAAAAGGAAAAGACAGAAAAATATGCACTATGACAACAGTAAAAGTTCAAAATTATCTCATTAGTTATATCAGTCACTGGCATCACATCAAAAAACTATACAGAAAACCTTCAGAAACTGGGCCTACCAAAATACATACATCAACATCCAGATAGCAGTCATAATTAAAATATGCTCAATTGTCAGGAAATTCCTGAATCTGTAAAAGACAGCATGACTTGGCAAAGCCCGTCATGTCTGTCTAGAAAAACCGCCACGAGCAAGAAAGAGAAATAATAATAACAATAATAATAATAATAGGGAATAAAGAGTAAGGGGATAAGAAAGAGATGCTATTACAGCAGGTGAATGCAAAATAAGCAGAAGGGAAGAATGAAAGAACTGCCAGTTCGGAATAGGGTACAAGTTAAGTGTGAAAGAAGGGGAGAAGAAATGACATGAAATGGGTGAGAAAACTTTGAGAGACATATGGGGGGGGGGGGGGGAGGAGAAAAACAATATAAAACAAAGTTTTATATACTTAGAGCAGGGGTCTCTAACCTTTGTGTTGGTGAGTACATTTGGAATTTTGGGCACTCTCACAAAATGGCTGCCATGATGGGCATGGCCAGTCATAAAATACTTGTTTCCTAGAAGGCAGACTAAGAGAAATGTAACTAGTCCATGAACTCAAGGCAGAAGTGGACATCTGAGCTCCAAAATACAAAACTGCTCTTTTGAACCCCCCGAAAGGGCAACACTCTGCGTTGCACCACAGTAAACTGCAATTTTTTAAAAAAGTTAAATGATCAGAGGAGGCACATAGGCAGCCTTCCTCCCAATCCTGTCAAAAAGCAGTTGGGCGTGCTAGCCTTTGCGTGTTTGAGAGAGTTGAGTAAGTGGGGCGGAAGGCTCTGGTATGTGTATTTGTGTGCGTGGAAAAGAGCAAGAACAGTAGCTCTTGCCACGTCTGCTGCTGCCTTCAACCCACCACAGCCCTCAGGCGGAAAAGGTTTGTCCACACCACCTTTATACGATTTTTTTTCCCAGTGCATTTGACAAATCAACTAACAAATCCCTCTATAATAAGTTTTGGTATTTACAAGCAAAGTTTTTAGATCTGCTACCAAATGAAGAAACCTAGAACTCTACCATCAACCACATGGCTAGTTCCAGAAGAGCACTAAGACACAGGAGTGATGTGCCCTGTGTTTAGAGCAGCGGTATAATCAGAAACCCTTTCAGCCCGAGGGCTGAATTCCAGTTTTGAGCTTTCAGTGGCTGCATTGCAATGGCAGGCAGGTCCAAAGGTGAAACGGGAAGGGGCAAAATTCCAAACCCCCCACCTCCCAGCATATTGTAGTTTAAAATTGTTTGTTCCAGTAACTAAGGTTTAGGAACAGCATTTCAGCTTTTTAAAGTGTGGGGGGGGGGGAGGGGGGGGGAAGAACCACACAAAAGATTGTTTGGAGTGGGGGGGGGGAGGCCAGGGGAATGAGGTATAGCCACCTGGGGAATCCTGGAAGGCTAGATTGGGACCCCAGACCCTGGTTTAGAGGCTTTAAATTATAGGCCAGCAACTGTAAGCCTCTGGACCAAACCTAATCTTCTCTCCCCACCTCCCACAATATGCTAAGCTAGAAGCAAATGAGATGTGGCAGGAGGATGAAAAGCCAAGGGATGGGGAGAGATATGTGCTTAGTGTTTCATTTTAAACTTCTCTGTGGCCCTTCAAATTTTGAAGGACTAAACCTATAAGCCCGGACTACTGGCCATGCTTAGGCTGACCATATGAAAAGGAGGACAGGGCTCATGTAACTTTAATAGTTGTAGAGAAAAGGGAATTTCAGCCAGTGTCATTTGTATGCAATTAGTTCCTGTTGAAATTCCCTCTTCATTACAACAGTTAAAGTTGCAGGCACTATACTAAAGTGACCATATACAAAAGAAGGCAGGGCCCCTGCAACTTTAACTGTTGTGATGAAGAGGGAATTTCACCAGGAACTAATTGCATACAAATGAAACTGGCTGAAATTCCCTTTTCTCTACAACTGTTAAAGGTACATGAGCCCTGTCCTCCTTTTCATATGGTCAGCCTAGCCATGCTGACAGGCCTGATAGTTCAACAACATCTGGAGGGATACAGACTCCCCACCCCTAAACTAAATGATGCTGGGTATTTTTAAGCTAGAGGTGGCCAAGCTTTTATCCAAATGTGCTGTTAATCCAGGGGTGGGCAGAAGGAAATCCAAATTATCAGGGAAACCATAAATGATTTGCAGTAGACCTTCAAACGTTTCTGACTCTCTATTCTGTTTTCATAATAGAAAGATCAAAAAGCCTCCTCTTTCTAAATTAGGCTGGTAGAATCTCTGATCTGTAGCACCTCAAACATAGGTTTGTACTTGTATATGCAGGTATTCCCTGCATATGGCTCATGAGGAAGTAATTGGCTGTACCCTTAAGCTACAATTTTAAATCTGGCTCCATTTGGTGAAATAAAACAAAACGTATTTTGCAGGTCTGAAGTCTGCCCATACCTATTGAATATATGCAGCTGATTTATCCTGAGTTGGACCACTGGTCCATCTGGCCGTTTCTGCTCCCACAGCAGTAACTCACCAAAGCCTGAGGCAGTAGTCAATCCTTGCTATTTTACTGCTATCCCTTAATTGAACATGACAGGGCCTTCACTTGGGGCCTTCTGCATGCAAGGCATCCACTCTTGGGGAGCAGAGACGGGAGGATTGTAGAGCCTCTAACAGCTAGTCTTAATTAGGGGCCCTCCTTTCCAAGGGTGTGACAAACCCCCATTGCCTATGCTACTGACAGCACTCATTCCACAGATTGGCTACCCATGACTTAAACAAAAAGCTACCCTTTGCCAGTATGCATGCATAGGAGCGCTCTCTTTTTACATCTTTTAAAGGACATCTCAAGGAATATCTCCCCCTATTCCAACCTCCCAGGTCATGCAGCAGCCTACAGAATGATCTCCCTCTGAAGTACACCAGGCCTCAACGCTAGCACGTTTTAGAGGTTTGTTGAAAATGTCTGTTTCCTTTGGCTTTTCCCCAACCAGGAGCTTATCTTATACACTTGTATAAGTGTTTGCTTGAGATTGCTTTTGTTCTTTTGTAAACCGCTTTGGGATTTGTTTCAAATGAGAAGTGGTACATTAGTATTTTAATAATAATAACAACGCTACTTCACATAAAAAGAAAAAAACCCATATGCTACTTTAAAAAACAACAGAACAGCTAAAAATGTAAAACTTGGTTCTTTGCTCAAACCTAAAGACCTCTGCTCCTGACCTTAGGGTGGGTCAATATTTCTCCACAGCAGAAAGCCGGTCAGGAATACTCTTGCCAAAGTGCTTATTTATGAAAATGTAAGTTCGCAAACTGGTTAGGTGTACTTCCTAGTCGTAAACATTTGTATCAACCTTATCAGTGCAATCCTATGCATGTCTACTCAGAAATCAGGCTGCAATCCTATACAAATGCACTTGAGAGTGAGTCTCATTGAACTCAATTGAGCTTACTTCTGAGTAGACATGTCTAGGACTGCACTGTGAAATGTTTACCCAGAACTAATGGGGACTCAACTCCCTAGTGTTGCTTTGCATGGCAGATTCAGCTCCAAGGTAACACGAGACAAAAGCTGGGCCTTTTAATATATATAAATTACCAGTTCTTTTAATCCTAAACACCTTTCCTTGAAAGGGAAGCTGCAATCCTAAACACGGGAAAGGGTCTCAGTTAGTTCTGTAGAGATGTGATTAGGAAGCGGCTACAAACCTGTTTATTTTTAAGGCTGACTGAGATGCATTCCTGTCAATTAATAAGCATGCCTAACTATAATATATATATATATATATATATATACTTCAGCTATTCAATTACATTTGGTAGAGCGGGTGAGGGAGTCACTCCAGATTCTGTGCCACACAAAACCCCCACCCCACATGCCCCATAACAAGGGGAAAGCCAAGTTTTTTGTTGAGCAGCAACGGGGCTCTCGATCTTGTGCAACGGCCTCCCCGTTGGAGGCCCAGCCTTCGCCGCACAGAAACAAGGCCCCAGAGGCCCCTGCTCTCCCCACGCCGAGCTGCACCCTTCCTCCTCCCTCCCTCCCCCCCTCCCGCCTTTGCAGAGGGAAGCAAGGTGCCCGGGCAGCCATGTTGTGGGTGCTCTGGGAAGAGCCTCGCCTTGCCAGGCCAGGCCCGCCGCCCGCCTTTTCTCCCCCCCCCCCCCTTTTCGTTCCTTGGGTAACTTTCGGGGAAGTTTCTGCTCTCTTTGGAGAGGAAGAAGCTGCTGTGAAGCAGCCGCGTTGCCGGAGCAGGGCGGGTTGGCACCGGGACAGCGAGCAAACGTCCTTCCCTCGAAGGTGCTTTGCGCCAACAGGCAGCATTTGGGGCGAAGCTGTCCCAGAGCCTCCAAGGAGAGGCGCCTGCGGGGTGGGCAGAGCCGGAGCTTGGAGAGGCGCCACTACGCCGTCTTCTCCACGGAGGCGAGGAGTCTTCAGGAAGCGCTTTCCAGGCCCTGCTCTACCTTGCGCAGACAGCGTAAGGGCAACGCCGCTCTGCGCGCGTCTGCCTCGCTCGCTCTCTTCCCTCGTATGTGCGCGCGAGCGTCTTTCTCGCGCTAAGAGTCCAAGCTCCGCCTCTCGTCCGAGCCCCCCCACCACCACCACCACCACCTTCCCCGGATTTCCCATTGGCCAGGAAGCGCATCACTCACAGCCCCGGACCCGTCTCGCGCTCCCCATTCATGCAGTTTGGTTGAGTGTTGGTGTATTTTACTGTTTGCAATAAAAGGGGGGATTTTTTTTTTTTTTTTGGTCGTGGTGGTGCTTCAGTTTCTGCTGGTGCAATTAACTCTTGGTCGCTTATACAGTTTTGCAAACAAACAGACAGCTATATATAGACAGCTATATTTAAATCAAGCCTTTAAAAAGAAAGAAGAGGGTTTGTTTGTTTTGCGCGCGGTGCTTTTTCCTCCCCATTTGTTGGGAGGGAAGGGGTGGCTGCATTATTATTTTTTCTTTTTCTAAAAAAATAATAATACACGTTTCTCTCCTTCTTTTGCAATCAACTATTAAGGTTCAGCTATGCCCAAAAGAAAGGTAAGGAAGCAAACCAAAAATGTGGTGATGGGGGGGTTATCGGATGGGAAGAAAGCGTTATGAAGCCCGTTTGCCGGGGGAGAGGTGGGGGGATAAAAAAAAGAAATGTCTTGATTTACGCGCGCGCGCGTCAGTGTATAGTTCTGTTTTGGGGAGGCGGGGTGGGTTTAGCATTTTAATATGTCTGCATGCCGTAAAGTGGAGCCGAAGCTCGGTGGAGAGACGCTTGGGAAAGACGATCCGGACATGCATGAGGACCAAACTGAGTTGAGTTTGGGGGAAACGGCGGCTGGTCGGTGTCTCCATGCTGGATTACAAACAGCCATAGAACTGCTGGTGCCCCTATGGAGATCGCAGGCAAAGCACGGAAGCCTCCGCTTGCTTCCCCTCCCATCCACCAGCCCCAAATGCTAACCCTGATCAGGTCGCCTTCGGCCTAACCCTTCCCCAGGCATTTATAAGGGGCATTTCAGCGCGGTTTGGGCCATCGCTTTGCAAGATTTGGGCTCTTTCTCCAGCGTTTGCCTTTGTTCTTTTTTTTTTTTTTTTTTTTGGTGGTCCTTCCTCCTACTTCTTGTCATACCAGATGGTTGTGCAATGGTGATCCGGAGCCATTAGGCGGCGCAGAGTTTTGAAACTGCCCTTGCAGCGAAAGAGGGATTTGGCAAGGGATTTCCGACCGACCTGCTGAATAGAACTTTGGGTAGTGGGGTTTTCTCTTCCCTCTCCGTAGGCTCCTTTTCTGCCTGTAAACGAACGAGTGAATGCTCTGTGCAAGGAGGCGCTTAAAATATATTAATCCACTTGTGTTCTGATTAATTCGTGCAATTAGGCAGAAAGATACTTTTTTGTGGGGGGAGGGGGATGTAACCCGATTTGCAAAGGGGCTTTCACTCGGGGAAGGATCGACTCGGCTCCTGCATGTGCAACAGGGAGCTTCGGTTTTGCATACACCCCACCCCTGCTGGATTCGTTACTGACTCTCCGCAGTTTGTCCCTGTTGTGCTAAGCGGGATCTGTTGAACGTGCCCATGCCCTTGCAAAAAGCTCACAACGACCTTGTTGTGGCAAGTAATTTGGCGGGAAACTTCCTTGTTTTTTAAAAATGGGGCTGGGTAGCCATTGACGCGATGACGTAAAGGAAACTGGATTCCCGAGGCATTGCGGGATTTGTAGTCTGGGAGTTTGCAGTTGAGATTCGGACACTGTAAAGGCCTGACTTGCAGATCTGCAGTTGGGAAGGTAAGGAGCTGATCCGTCGATTAATTTGTTTCATGCATCTTGCACCATCAGGTAGGGACCAGGATTGCTCTTTTTTGTGAGTCCAAGTACACGGGGAGATTTGAATGGAAGATAGGAAGAGGGCTGCTTTAAGATGTAGAATTTCAGACTGCTCAATGTAAACTGCAGAATTAGAGGGAAAATACATTTTGGTTAATTCCAGAGTTACTGAGGTGCATGTTCTGTATTTCCTCTCATGCTTCATGCAGGCCAAGTTGGAGATGACATTGCATGCTTGCTAGTTTTTAGTGGCTGTCAGTTCCTTGTTACAGGCCCTTCTATTTTGGCAAGTGTGATGAGTCCCAAAGACTTTCAGTATCCATTTCCTTTTATGAAAATGAAACCAAAACAAATTGTTCATATTTTCTGTTCTTATCATTTAACCAGGCTGTAGCTGAAGGTGAGGTGAAGGAGGAGGTAGGTTTTCATTATACTATTATCATACAGGGCTGGTTTGATTCAGACGTTATAAATCGAGCCAGTCTATAACACTTTGAAGTAAAAGACTGGGAAAAGAAGCAGTTGCTATTTTTAAAGTGGGTGCCACTTCTGTGTACACAAGTAACACAACTCTAGTACAAGAGATTGCACTGAATAAGTATATTTCTGTGACAAATCAAGTTTCCAAGTATATGACAAAGCTCAATCCTCAAAAAGCTCTGGGGTGTGAATGGATGTAATGCTCAACATGCATCCATAATATTCTGTAAGACAAGGAGTTGTAGGGCTCTTTTTTGTCTGAACATGCATGGGATTGGATTTTTAACCACAGTTTCCCAGTTGAGATGTAACAGGAAACTGTGGTTTAACAAATCCTGGAGGTTTGTGAGAGGAGGGAGTGTGTTGGCACAATGGTCATTCTTGGGCCAGAACTACACCAAGCAGGATATGACACTTTGAAAACGGTTTGAAAACTGTATATGGAGTGTGTCTTGGGCCCCAACGGTTGTCACAATTGTTATAAAACATTTTAAAGCAGTCGTGTAGATCCTGCCTTGGTCCAGTCAGCTATGGATTGAGATAGTTACACGTGAACCAGGCCAGAATCATAGCATGCTTTCAGTGCTATGTTAGAACTTTTGCACTATAACCCTATCTGGTGGGTGTTTGTTTGGGAGTAAACTCCAGTGAACCTAGTGAGACTTACTCCCTGGTTAAATGTGCAGAGGATGGCAGCCTTAATTTTCTACTATTTCATAGTTCTTGAATTTTATTTTTAAGAGAATTGACTTTCAGTTTTAGTGACTTGTCTTTCTTTTGTGCAGCCAAAGAGACGATCAGCTAGACTATCTGCTGTGAGTAGATTTCCTGTTTCTTTTATTGTGTTAATGCTGATATGTCTTGAGAACTTTCACATTATTAGGTGGCTAATAGCATCTACAAAACATAGTCTAACTTAGTAGAATGTCTCATGAGAGCTGATGTAGCGTAGTTGCTAAGAATGCAAACTCTGGACTAAAGAAGTCTCTGGCTCAAATCTCACCACCATAAATGCAGTGGGTGGCCCTCAGGAAGAATTGTACATCATAAAAACACGGGACTGCTGCTGAAAAGGACAACTCTGCTTGGAATTCTTAGTCTCCATAACACAGTGCCCTGATATCATTGTGCTGTTCAGTTCCCTGAAACCTCCAGTAGCAGCCAGTGATGTAGAATGGAGGCAGGAAAATGTAAAACATCATCGGGATGCTAGGTAAGTTAAACTAGATTTTATAGCTTCCTTTATACCAAAATTTGTATTCTTAACTTTCTGTAGTAATTAAGATCTAGGCCAATTATAGCACTACAATGACAATTTATAATAACCCCCCCAACTATTTAAAACAATCTAAAATAATATAAATCCAGTTGCAACAAGACATAAAAAATCTAAAACCAATTTAATAAGCACATGTCTTGAAGTAGCCTTTCAAAATAAATCCATTTTCACTGCCTATACAAAAGTGGATTGGGCCAGATAAAATTCTCTTTGGAAGTTATTCCGCATTCTGGACATCACATTCAAAATGGCCACACCTTATGTGCCTATAGGGAGACACAATAAAGGGCCTCTGAAGTGGAATACAGTAGTAAGGTTTATATGGCAGAAGATGAGTATTAAAATACTCACTGACCATTTAGGTTTAAAGGTCACAAATTTTTTTTGAATTGAGCCCAGAAACAAATTAGCAATCTTTAACAGTGGTAACATTTTGGTATGATCTGATCTGCTGGCACTAGACAGAACTGTGGTAACAGCATTCTGGACCCAATTATGTTTTACAGTTATTTCCGAAGGTGATCTTAAGTAAAACACATGACAGTAATCCAACCTGGAAGTGACTAGAACAGCTTTCTTTGCAGATGTTATGGATTACAACTCCCAGCATTCCTCACCACTGATCATGCTGGCTGGGGAGTTGACGTTCGGGCACCAGGTTGAACAAGACTGAACTAAAGCATAAATAGCTGTGGCTCTGTCTTAAGTTGTCAAGGAAAGGTACAGCTGGCATTCTAGATAAAGATGTAAAGGCAGTCTTGGCCACCGTTTCCCCCTGGGTATCTAGGAGTATTCCCAGGATGCAAACTTGCTGCTCCAGGGGGAATGCAACCCCATTCAAAACTGGATGTACACTTCTTCCCAAATCACTGAGTTCCCCAACCAACAGTATCTTGATTCTGTCTATATTAAACTTCAGTTTCTTCAGCAAGATGGTCCCAAATTTCTGAACTTCCAGTGCCTCCTCAGGAACAGATGATGGAATTGAGAAGTAGAGCTGAGTGCCTTTAGCATTCTGGCCAAATCTGTGGCTGAACATGCCCCATTGGTTGCATGAAGATATTAAAAAAGCATAGGAGACAAGATGGTATTTTATTGCATCCTGTATGCCAAATTCCAGTCTTCCAGTACCACCTTCTGAAAGTTTCCCTCCACAAAGGACAGGAGTCACCACAATGTAGTGCCTTCAGTCTTCTCCTCGCTAGGCAAACTAGAAAGGTATCATGGCCAATTGTATCAAAAGCTGCTGAGAGATCCAGGAGAATCGACAGAGTTATGCTCCCCCAGTCCATCGCCAGTTTGATGTTTCTGGTTCCAAAATGCTCTCTGGGGCAAATCTGGGTGCACTGACCTCAGAAAGTGCCCAAGATCTTTTTAATGCAAAGAGACTTTATATAGTTCACCAGGTGCTTCTTCAGCACAAGATCCATTGAACTCAATGGGACTTACAGAAGAGTATGCACGCATGCTTCATATATAACCTCCCATTCATTTCAGTAGGGTTTGAGCAGGAGTCATCCCTTTTGGATTATGTCCAAGCCTTTATACATATGTCTTTAAACAAAAAAAAGACACCTTCTTTGCCAAGGTAAGACAAATTGTGCACCCAAAAATGGCCTCTGGTCACTGGAAGAAATTGTTTCAGCCCCATCACTGGTGTTTGGGATTTCACTAGCTATTGCTCATGCATTAGTAGCCTATCTTCACAGCCACAAGAGCTAAAAAAATTGCTGCCTGTTTTGTTTTTAAAGAAATGAAAGCCACAGACTTTGGAGCCTGTTAGAGCAGCCTGAAAAGCTAGAACTGTTCTGTTCCTTTTATGACCTCTCTCATGTGCATCTGTGTGCTTCTCTTGCAGAAACCTGCTCCACCGAAACCAGAGCCCAAACCCAAAAAGGCAGCACCTAAGGTAAATGGATTACAAGCCTAACTCACGTGTGACTCTGTTTGAGCCTATTCCTCCTATGTTACACTTGATTCTCTTTCCTCTTGCCCTGTTTTATTTCCCTCTGTTGAAATGTAGCTCTTATTTTTTACTTGTGTTACTTTTTTTACAAAGACACTACAATATAAGTGATAATAAAGCTGAGGAACTACTGTAGGTTCTTTGGTGGCAGCATCCAGGCATACAGGATTACACAAAAATCCAGTCTGCTGCAGTATATGGTGTACAAACTGTTATTTGGATACCTCTGCTACTGGACATGCTGCCATGGGCTTAATTGGTATGGCCTCTTTCCTTCCCTTACCCCCTTTAATGAAAAGAAAATCAGTTAAGAATGCACGTTAGCTTTTGGTGTGGCTGCAGTCTGAGATTCATGTCCCTGCTTTGTTTATTGAAGGGCCTTAGAAATGGTTTTAGGCATTGTGAAATGGTGGGCTGCACTCCAGGAGATTAGAATTTCAGCTAGCAAAGCTGCAGAATTCTTTTCATTTATTTTCATTTTACATTTCTATACCACCCACTAGCTGAAGTTATTGAAAGCTGGGTGATTTACAAAGATCAAAAACCTTAAAATACATTATTCGTACTATAAAAAACATCTACACACACACACACATACATATATATATAAAAGAGGCAGCACACACAACGTATCTAAACCAATTTAAACAATCAACAATAAGAAAAATCAAGGACCTGATTAAAATCTCATAATATGCTGCCAGTTGCATGAGGGAAGAGGAAGGCCTTAACCTGGCGCCGAAAAGATTACAAGGTTGGCACCAAGGAAGCTTCATCGGAGAGATCATTCCAAAATTGGGGGACAACCCCTGAGAAGGCACTCTCCCTTGTTGCTACCTTCCGAACCTCCCTTGGAGGAGAACTTTAGATGATGAATGCAGCGTGTGGTTAGGTTGGTACCGGGACAGGTGCTCCAGCAGGTATTGCGGTCTTGAGCCATGTAAGGCTATATGTGTCAAAAACAGCACCTTGAATTGGGCTCGGAAACATACAGGCCTGAAAAGCTCCACTGGATGGCACATAGAGGATTCAATAGAGGCAATCAGGTGCCCTCACTGCCCCTGAATGAACATGACCATAGGTACACACCATTGTTCAACTGTATCCACTAGGAGTTTTTCTCCATCTGCACACAAGCCGTCTCCTATTTTGCTTCCATTTCTCTCAGCTCTGGAGTATACCATGCAATAGTATGAGCTCTACTCTGGAGAGAGCGCTCAGAACCAATCATGGCAACTGCCAAGGTCTTTTCTGAATTCCTCAGATCAACTAGGGTTTCAATAGGAGAGCCAGCCATATCAGTTGGAAAACTCCCCAGAGCCCTCTGAAAACCATCTGGATCCATTAGCATCTGGGGGTGGGCCACCGTAATAGGTCCCTCACAGAATGAAAAAGTTGCTGTATGTCTAAACCTCAGCAAGTGATAATCTGACCATGATAAAGGGACTGATTTAAAGTCCCCCTCCTTCAGACTTCCATCAGCATGTCCAGTTGAGAAAACCAAGTCTACAATGTGCCTAGTACATGTGTTGGGCCGATGACATGCTGGGACAGTCCTATGGTTGTCATGGAGACCATGAAGTCCTGAGCCACCCCAGACAAGTTGCCCCCAGCTTGAATATTGACATCCACCAGAAACATCAGTCTGGGGGACCTCAACAGTACACCCAAGACAATTGAGCAATGGAATGACTGGTACACCAACAGAATCACCAATCTGTTCTACTGGTCCAGTTCACTCACTGGACACATTTAAAATATTACTGTAAATAATATGCTTAAATTCCTTTTGCTAAATTCATGTCCAAGCAGAATCTGCTAAACAGCTAAAGGTACCTTGGCCAATTAACGGTGCTATGTGCCACCCACCCCCCCACCCCCATTGAGAGGTAACAAGCAGAAGAGGTCTATTGCCTTCAGGCCCTGCTTGTAAGGTTCCTGGGAATATCTATCTGGTGGCCAGTGTTGGCAAACAAGATGCTAGATTTGACAGACACTTCATCTGATTCTGTTGGGCTCTTTCTGTATTCTTTATAAAGAACTTGATGAATTCATAGTGGACAAGCTTTGGGTAGTTATTAACCATGATTGTTAAGAGCCAGTGTGGTGTAGTGGCTAAAGTGTTGGACTGGGAGTCGGGAGATCTGGGTTCTAGTCCTCACTTGGCCATGGAAACCCAATGGGTGACTTTGGGCCAGTCACAGATTCTCAGCCCATCCTACCTCGCATGGTTGTTGTGAGGATAAAATGGAGAGAAGGAGGAGGATTATGTATGCCACCTTGGGTTCCTTGGAGTAAAAAAGGTTGGATATAAATGCAATTAAAAAAAAGAGTGCAACTTTCATGTTACGTCCACCTCTGAGTACTTGGCATTAGTGAGACCACACCTGGAGTATTATGTACAATTCTGGACACTACATTTCCAGAAGGACATTGACAGGTTAGAACAGGTTCAGAGGAGGGCAACAAAGATGATACAGGGACACTTGAGGACATGTCCTATGAGGACAGGCTGAAGGAATTTGGGATTTTTAGTCTGGAGAAAAGAAGACTAAGGGGAGACAAGTTAGCTGTGTTCAGGTACATAAAAGGCTGCCACAGGGAAGATGGTCAAGAACAATTTTCCATGGCCAAAGAAATTAGGACCTGAAATAATGGGTATAAATAACAGCTAACTAGATTTTGATTAAATATAAGGAAAAATTTCATGGCAGCAATATCTGTACAATAGTGGAACAGTAATTATATGCAAATCAGAGCAGAGGAGGAAGCTATGATGGGTTCTTTCGCCCCCACGGTAGTCCAGATGTGGCCAATATGTTACTTGACTGAAAGCCTGGCGATGAAAAATGCAGAAATGTATGTGAAGTTTTCAACTACGTCAAACTGAATTTATTAACCTTGAGCCTTGTGACTTCTTTCCAGGTTAAATTTATGGCTCAGTTACATTTGTTTGTTTAAATCTATAGACTGTCACAAAACACTGTTTGCCACAAGTGAAAATATATCGTAAGAAATTTGGCTTAAATATGCTGCAAAACAACAAATTCCCAAGCATTACGTTGAGAAATGGACGCTAGATAGTCAGACCAAAAATACAATCTAAATCAGGGGCAGGCAACATGGACTCTTCAGATGTTTTGCCTGACAACTCCCATCACCCCCCACCACTGGCTATATTGCATAGAGCTGTTGGGAGTTGTAGTCCAAAATATCTGGAGGTCTACAAGTTGCCCATCTAAATGTTGTACCAGATTTGTAACGATGAATTTCAATTGAATGATCCTCTCATCAAAGAATAGCAATGAGTTAGTTTGATTGGATCCTTAAGTAGCAATTTTTGTACATCATCTTTTTCTCCAAATTGGACAGTAAAGAGCAAATCCTGTCACTCAGTTAATCTAGTGACACTGCTGAGGAGGCCAAATAGACTCTTTCTCTGGGATGTCAGGGCAAGTATAGGACGATGGTGCATTTTGTTCTCAACAATCTCTTGACTGCATACACACAACTGCTGATCTAGTGGGTTTTTGTTACATTTGTCATCCAAATATGCTGAGTGTGAGTAAAAGCTTTCCTCAATCAGCAGGGTGTAAATTCCTGAAAGTGCTTTTATGGTATATGGGTTATAGCTTTATAAAATGGTACCAGTGCAGGAAAACAGGTATGTTGAATGGTTTCCGTGTTCAGATAGAATATCAGCTTACAGCTAGAACTGGTCTATGCATGCACCAGAATGAGGCTGGTACTGGTGGTGGAGACCCTGTTTCCTGAAGGCTCCCTAATGCTAGCACCCCATGTTGAAAAATAGCACAATAGCAGGGAGTTTGGGGCTAAAACAACTTCCTCTAATAGGCTAGGGCTATATAAAAAATAAAGAATTACAGGCCAGTTTTGTACAAAGGAGCATTTCAAAAGATATTCAATACTTGCTTTCTGAAGTGGTACAGCCTATTTTGCCACCTCACAATTCCATCGCTTCATTTTGATGCATGTGTAGACCAGGACTAAGTGTGCAATCCTATGCATGTGTAGACAGAAAAACAGTCCTACAACACCCAGTATGCCCCAGCCAGATGTACTGGCTGGGAGGGTTGGGAGTTGTAGGATTTTTTTTCTTGTCTAAACCTGCATAGGATTGCGCCTTTATGTAAGTATTTGGAGGGTGGGGGAGTTGTACGTATGTCTTTTGTTAACTGAGTGTGAAAAAAATGTTGGCCTTTTTAATGCGGTAGTGTGACCATGCTACTTAAGTAGGTATTTTAAAGAGGAATCATTTTCATTTGTCTTTTAATTTTGCACTTTGGCATGATCATAAAGGTAGAACTGTTCATCTAATATCTAGTTGATGGCTTTAGACATTTTTATTTGAAGCCTAGCTCTTTGATCATTGAAAAGGGTTGACAATAAAATGCAAATGGTTACTATCCCCTTTTTTTGACGTGATTCCTCAACAGAAAGAAAAAGGAGGAAATGATAAGAAAGAGGACAAAAAGGTAGCAGCAAAAGGGAAGAAGGGAGCCAAAGGGAAAGATGAAACTAAGCAAGAAGATGCTAAAGAAGAAAACCACTCTGAGAACGGAGATACCAAAACTAATGAGGTAGTAAATGCTCTGCAGTTCTGAGAATTATTTCCAGAAATATGCAATGCAGCCATCTTGAAACTCTAGTCCGCAAATTTTGGCTGGCCTTGATATCCAGCTATTATTTGTGGTAACCTCTGAGACCTCAGTCATGTGATTTTGGCTGCTTCTTTGTATCTTTAAAACCCAGCACACAAAAAAAGAGATTGGCCCTTCTTCTTTGCTCATGCCAGAGGACTTATAAAATTTCTTCTGCCTGGCATGAAGCAAGAGATTTCCCCTCCCTGAGAACATGTGTGTCCGTGTGCGTGAGAGAGATTGAGAGAGAGAGATCTTACATCATGCTGGAATTGAGCAAGTGGTCACCAGGTAGAGATTCATAGTTGCCACTGGCTACATTGAAAAATAAATGCATATGGAAAGCTTGCATGTCAAATAGAACGGGTCTAGTCTAGCCCTCTTCTTGAAGTGCTAGCTTTTTACTTGCAGAATGATTGTGATGTGGGTGAGCATTATTCCACCTGAGTTTTGAAAGCTGGGACCAACGTTTTTTTCAGAACATTTGAATTGTTACTGCCCTGTTTCTCAACCCAGGTTGATATTTTTAAACCCTGGGTTGTTGTGAGTGAACTAGCATGCTAAGTTCAGGCTGCTTGAATGGTCCCACTTGGCTCCTGCCAGTGGGAACAGCTAAACAACCCAGAGCGTGATATCTGAACCTGGAACTCTGGCTTGTTTTTTACCCACAAGCCAGAGCCCATTATTAAATCCTGGCTTCCAACTCTGGGTTGTTGAGGGAGAGACAAGCCAGAGTTCCAAACAACCCAGGAACAGGAACCAAACTCATTTACAAAAACCCAGGGTTTCAGTAAACTGGGCTTCTGAGTGTGAACTAGGCCTCTTGTGTACAGCGGGACTTAACTTCCTAGTAAGTTTGTCCTAAGTTTGCAACCTTAGGAGATGAAAGATTAAACTAGTACAAAATATGGCAGCCAAGTTGGTAACAGGTACATCTAGGGGTGACCACATAACACCATCTTAAAATCACTCCACCGGCTGCCAATTAGCTTTCGGGCGAAGTATAAAGTGTTGGTTATTACCTTTAAAGCCCTACATGGTTTGGGTCCAGGTTACCTGCGGGATTGCCTTCTCCCGTATAATCCGCCCCACACACTCAGGTCCTCTGGGAAGAATTTATTTCAATCAGCCAGAACTCGGCTGACGAGCGTTACCCAGAGGACCTTCTCTTCTGCCGCTCCGAGCTGTGGAATGGCTTGCCGGAGGAGATTCGACAAATTAGCAGTCTTCTTGAATTTAAATTGCCGTGAAGACTGATCTCTTAGGGCAGGCCTATCCAGTTGAATTTTAAGATGTTTTTAATAATGTATTTGTTTTTATTTGTTTTATTGTTTTATCTATTTTATGATTCTTGTATTTATATTTATTGTTTTTCACCGCCTCGATCTAGATGGAGAGGCGGGTTAGAAATAAAATAAATAAAAATAATGAGAAGAAGCCTGCTGAAGACATAGTTACTAGCTTTTATTTTATATAATTGAATGGGGGACATTTTTTTCCCTTGGGGAGGAAATTAATAGGGATAGGACTTAAGCTATTTGTAGTCTGAACTACCTTGCATTTACATATATGCAAAATAGATAAGTGGGGCCTGAAGCAAAATGCTGCAGTTTATCTATACCCCTAAGAGTGCTCCTGTTCAGGGCACCAGGTTACCTGGAACACGAGCCCTGCAGAACTGTGCAGGCATCCTCCACCCAGGATAGTATAAGCTGTCATTCCCTTTCTTCCTCCATTTCCCTTTTCCTGGAGGAGAAGTCTACTAGTCCTGATTGCCATGTGCTACCTCCAGTACCAGAGACAGTAAGCTTCTATACACTAGTTGCTCAGGAACCTGGGAGGGTGCTTTTGCACCATGTCCTGCTTGTGGATCCCTGGTCGACAGCAGGTTGTCTACTTGCATGAACAGAGTGCTGGACTAGATGGACCCTGGGTCTGATGCAGCGTGGCTCTTCTCATATTCTTATGCTATTAGCAGGGATTATGTTTGGCACTTAAATCACACAATAAAAAAGGGCTGTGTAAGAACTGACCTTCGGCGATTCTTTTAAGAGTGGGACTTGGTATCATGAATGGGGGGAACAAAGGCTGAGCTCTGATACCGTCAGAGAAGGACTGAGCTCTGATACAGTCAGGGCCCTCTACAACATAGCACAGTCTTCCCTATCTTGGTGGCCTCCAGATGTTATGGCCTTCGACCTCCATCATCCCCAGCCAGCATGGCCAATAGTTCAGAATGCTGTGAGTTTTAGTCCAAAATGTATGGAGGGCATCAGGTTAGGGAAGACTGATGTGTAAAGTTTTAGTATGTGTTTGGTTGTTGTTGTTTTTAAAAAAAGCAAAAGTAGAAGCTATTTTTTTCACTGAAGAACGGGATATTTTTGTATTAAAGATATAATTAATGTTTTTCTCACCTACTGACAGGCACCAGCTGCTGAAGTATCTGACGACAAGGAAGCCAAGTCCGAGTAACAAATACAGCCCTCTTCATTTCCATCATTTGGTATCCGTACCTCCATACTGTATTGTTAAGAGAGGAATATTTTTATCAACTATTTTATAAATGCAGGTTTTTTTAGCATGAATTTAATTATGGAACATCTTCATCTCGGTTACTTGGGACTGAAACAAACAAAACAAACAGACAGACAAACAAACAAACAAAAATCATTGTTTTTAAAATTTTGTGATTGTCATAGTTTGTATGGTACCTGGAAAGAATCAGTGGTGGTAGCTATTGACTTCTGTCAGTATATAATCCCTTTGTGTGTAAGTCATACAGACTTCAGATTTTAATTTCACCCTTGTTACGTGTTGTACGGTTTCTTAATGTGGGGAGGTCTCAAAAAAAAAAAAAAACACCACAAAATAATTGCGTCAGACATTCCGGTGGTTCTGTGGGTTGCTTTTATAAAGAAGGTGAGATATTTTCATGAAAAATCCTAAGAAGCTGGAAATCTTGTTGTATCCCAAATGTAGTTTTATTTTGTCACATTTTGGAGAATAATTAAAAAGTGTAATCATGTTTTTAAATGAAATACAAAAAAAATTCTTTTAAAAAAAGAAAAGAGCAGGTTGACTCAATATACCCACTGTTAGGAATTTTGCTGGATTTATCTTAATAAAAAAAGACTCCTCAAAAGATGCATTGCCAGTGTGCTCATCTTTTCTCCTAAGGCAGGGAGGCAGATTGAAAACTGAGTTCAGCGGCCTTTTTTAAGGACTTGATGGGATTTCTTACATCAAGGGTAAACTCTGGCATTTGGGGGAGGCTCATCACTCTACCCCATCCCTGTGCCATGTTTGCTGCCACAGTGGCAAAAAACCAAGGGATTTTGCAAAGAAATTAGGCATATGAGGAAGGAGTGTTGTGTTGCAAGTAGAATAGTACTCCCTGGGAGCACTCTTCTGCTTGCAAACAGGACACTTGACCCACGCGTGCTTGTTGCCTTGAAAATCCCTGCTTTTTTACCGCCACTGGCAAACTCAGCAGAAGGGGAATGAGACCTGCAAAACAGCCATTGAGGACTACATGTTGGCCATCCCGGTCTCTTCTGTCATCTTCTATAAGAGGGGGAAGAATTTGTGCCATTATCGAAGTGTTGTGCTTACATTGTTTCCCAGGATTCTTGCTCGAGACAGAGCTTGCACCATCTTGGCCGTGGCCCTGAATTCCAAGTAGTAAAATCTCTTTATAACGGTGACATCACAAAGTAGCACCTTTCTCTAAAATGGGGGGAAATGCAATTAAGCATTGGGCAAGGAGGTTGGCATAAATTCATGATGTGTCCAAACGCAGACAGATTAAGCGATACTACTTTAGAAGTTACTTCAGAGTTGTAAATCTTCCAACGTATGCAACAATGTTCAAGTAGCTACATGGGCCTTCTCAAGTCAGATTTTTAAGTGCTTTCAATAGATTTAGCTATTTGGCACTGAACGTTATGACAACTTGGATCCTCTTAACTGTTGGGCCCAAGACTTGTAGTGCATTTCTCTAAGCAAGGGAGATTTACACAAACACATGTGGCCCATATCTAGGATTGGATCCAGGATCTACCTTCTGCAAGAGGACGTGACCTTGCTTAAGAGGAATGGCTTGCTCATGGATGGTCCTTCCACCTGATTTTGGGGACCCCCCCACTACAGCTCATCCCATTCAGCAGGGTTGCATTTTCAGAGGGATAGATGAGCTGCCATGGTTAAGTGAGGGCAGGGAAGTCGATGTCTGCCAATATAGTTGATCCAGCTTAAATCTGGATCCAACATCTACTCTACAAAAGTCAACTATTTCTTTACCCCTCCCCACACAAAGGCACAGAACCTTGGGAACTAGTTCTATGGGATGGTTATAGGATTTTCCAATAATATTCTCTACACACAAAAACTGCAATTGCCAACATTCCTCATGGTAAACCAATTTGTTTTGATGTATTTTTCAGTCAATTAGTTTAGATGGGCCTTAGAGGCAAATTCTGCATTGTGATCAGCTGGACTGTTTCTCTTTTGATTTCAGAACCCCACTGGAAAAGTGGGAACAAACAACATTCTGGAATGGTGCTGCTAAATCAATACTTGCCACTAATAAGTTGCTATAGGAACACAAGTAATGGAACTGGCTTCCCAGAATTTAAAGTATGAAAAAAATCTAATAATCAGGTGTTGGATCCAGCTTAGACATGCTTAGAGTGGATCCATTAAAATCAATAGGGCAACTAAGTCATGACTAATGTCCCACTGATGTTAATGGGTCTACTGTAAATATAAGTAAGGATCCAACCCCAGGCATCTAAGCACCATATAATTCTGAAAATTAAATGGGAAGGAGGGATAGCTCATATGCTCCCCCTTCACTTTCTGGTTTTTATTTTGCCACATGGCATAAATTTATGTATCTCAATATGTGCCATGATGAGGCATAAAGAGGCTTACAGTCTTAAGTCCTATTCTGTATATGTGTACTTGGAAGTAAATTCCACTGATTTCATTGGGACTTTCTTCTGATAGGATTGAAATAGAATTCCAGTCATAATGCTGCTTTGCTCTAATCTGTGCTTGTTCTAAATATTTTTTTTAACTGGAATAAGATTAGGGACAAAATTATACCACGTATAAAAATGTGCAGTCACATTCAACAGCCCCATGTACTGCATATCAAGGTGTACATTGTTCATTTTAATGTAAGCCTCATTAAATTGTGAAACAGATTAGGCTCAAGATCACCATTTGTGAAGTAATAGGCAACGAGATACTGCTGCAGGGATTCCTGTCTTTCATATTACGTGTTTAGCGACATTTTAAATTCATAGGAAGTCCTCTCATTTGCAAAGGCTCAGGTACATGATATATCTGGTTAAAAAACAAATAATTTCCATGCTGTATAAGGTTGACACTTAAATTCACTAAAGTCCTCATTCAACATTTATCAGGTTTTTTTTTTTTTTAAAGACTTGTCTTTTCTAGACTTCGACATGCTTCTTTGACGGAAACTGCTGCCCATTCCAACAAGACATTTGGCAGGTGCTTTTAGTACTCTAGGGCTGCAAATGTCTACACACATACCTGGGAATAAGTTCCATTGGACATGGTGGGGCTTATGTGGAACAACCATAGCTCAGGGGTAGGGAACATTTTTTGCATGCAGGTCTCAGGTTCAATCCCTGTTGCATCCAGTTGAAAAGATCTAACTGACCTTGGAGAGCTACTATTATTCAAGGTAGACAATACTTGGGCTAGATGCACAAATAGTCTGACCTGGCATTAAATGCAATTTCCTGCGTTCCTGTCTGAATGAACATAATAGGATTGGGCTGTGAAGTTGCAGTCCTATGTACACTTATTTCAAAGCCACATCCTGGGACTTGTTTCTCTGTAAACTTGTATAGGATCTACTGTTTTACACACACTAACGGAAAAAAAGAAAAACTGAATCGGATAAAGATGTGTATAGGCTCGGGCTGCACAGCTGCTTCCATACAAAATGATCCACTGCAATGTTTTAAATATTTTGTTCATTAAGGCTGTGTTCTTTCTCCCCGTGAGGCATTCTGCATGAACCTCTAAAATTATAATCTACCACAGCAGTGCTCTTTCTATTTTGGTGGTTGTTTTATTTGGGGGGAGCATGCATCTGCAAAATGAGGTGATGTGCAAAAAATAAATAAATAAATAAAGAGCAAAGAAAATGAATTCTCATCCCCCACCCCCCACCCCAATGAGTGCAAATCAAGATAGATCTCATTATTGAGTGTAGACGGGAAATTATTATGGACAGGGCTGCATAACCTATTCAGAGGTAGACATTCTGTGCCAAGAAAGTGCATTCTGCAACATACAGAAATGATGCAAATTTGCACATGATTTTACATGATTTTGCATAATTCTGCTTCTGCTGGTCCTGATAAAGAGCAAATAGCTATACATTGCAGTCCTGCTTTTTCTCAAGGCTGGCATTCAGCCCATTTCTCCTGGTCTGCTAAGACTTCACCAGGCATTGCTTTCAAGCCTACTTTGAACTTTTCAAGGACTAGAAACTTGCTTTGTTTTCTTTTAAATGAATACAGAGCCTCACTGGGTTGGATCCAGACTAAGCATGCTTCAAATAGATCCACTGCAGTCAATGGGATTTGAGTTAGTCATAACTCATTTGCCCCATTGATTTCAATGGTTGTACTACTCTAAGCATGACTAAATCTAGATGTAACTCATTGATTTCTGTGCCCAAATGCCAAATCACTACTATTAATAAAATTTATAAGCCATCTAGTTAAAACAACAGTACAGCCACTGTGTGCAATACCCCCCGACCCCAGCCAATGCACGTTTAGATCCATTATAAACCACATAGACTTTAGTCCATGGCAGTAGTTTCCAAATTATTCTAGAGCAATCTACAATTCTGTGGAAGCTTCTCAAGTGAGAAGATCAGTAATGATGGACAAACTATCAGAAAGACAGCTTACCTGGCATCATTTATTTCCTTTCAATGCACTGCTTCAAAGGAAAATTGTATCTGTTTTAGGACCTGCTCTCTGTTCACATGAAGTGGGGGTGAGGCCCAACAGGCCAGGCTAGCATCCGTGTGAACAAAGTACTCTAAAACACGTCTTCGAATCCTCCACAAGTTTACTGAGAAACAAGATTTCTATAGCAGGGATAAAAAGAGTTCTCTGAAGCTACAACATGTGAAAAACACTAGCTCATGACATCCATTCCTTGAAACAAGAATAGGAAGGGGGGGATGGGGTGGCGACAGGAGAGATTTACTCAGCAAGCAGAATGAAGATGAAGCTTTACTTACCGAGCTTTAGCCATGGCTTATTCATTATTTATTAGCCAAGGGGCTTGCTGTACCTAAAGCCGACAAAAATGATTAGCTTTTAAGTTTTGTTTTTTTTTAAAAAAAGAACTTTGGTTATGTATATATAGGTGCTAAAAAGACCATATGTCAAACAAAAGGAGAACAATTGTAAGCATGTCTCCAAGAGTTTGGGGAGTGAGAGGGTGAGGTAGAGAACAAACTGATAAGCACAAGCATCTCAGGAACCACAAAGAAAACTAGTTGTCTCAAAAACAACAACCTTTCTTTGGATGTAGGTGTTTCTAGGTATGTCAAGTGACTATTTACAAACTTCCAAACAGGGAAGAACAATTGTATGGAAAACTAACTTGACAGGATTGCTTGAAAACATTCAAATATTTGGACACGCATTATCTTTAAAAACAACAACAACCAAAAAACAATCCACACACAGTCCAACGTGCTCAGCATGAGTGGGTCCCATTGATTGATTTCAAAGGCAGAGTACTTAAGGCTGCAAAGTAAGTGCGACCGACAGAGTTCATTGGGACTTGCTTCCAACTAAATATGCATAGGATCAGGCAGCATCTCCTGCTGAAATCAAGGGAATTTAAAAGTACTCAACATTGGCTGGATCCTACTCCTATTCTATTGGAATGCAGGACACAGAATAATGGGCTCAAGTTACAGGAAGTCAGATTCTAGCTGGACATCAGGAAAAAAAATCCTGACCTACAGCGGTACGACAATGGAACCAATGACCTAGGGAGGTCGTGGGCTCTCCCACTCTGGAGGCATTCAAGATGCATCTGGACATCCATCTGTCAGGTATGCTTTAAGGTGGATTGCTGCACTAAACAGGGCTGGACTCGATGGCCTTATAGGCCCCTTCCGACTCTACTATTCTATGATAACTTTTTAAGCAATTAAAAGTATGAATATAACTATGATCAGACACTGGAGGGGACATCGATTTGAGGGGAGACAGAGTCTCCTTTATCAGAAAAATGAACTGTGAAAGATGCCTATGTTTGTGTAGCTTTCCCAGTCCTAGAACAGTATCAATAATATGAAATAAATTATGATGCCACTAGTAGATGACAAATTGTTAAAGATAGAACAAACAAAACAGATCCCTATCCAAGGCATAGTCAGGGCCGGTGACAAAGATTGGGCACCTTCTGAGGACCCGCACCCCAGCAGGGGCCCACTGACAAGAACCCCCTGAACGTCCTTCTCTTTTTCACCATTGCAACCTGCCTCTCATGCTGGCACAGACAACAGCAGTGGTCAGGAGGAAGAGCAGCAGACGCCATTGCCTACTTGCACCCTGGCTTTCTACCTGTCAAGCAAACAAGTGGTAGCAATGAGCAGAAAGAGCAATACCAGTTGGTGACAAAGGTGGTGAGAAAGTAGAATCACTGAGGGAATGGGGGCACGGAGCAAAGACCTGGAGCCAGCACTGGGCACGACGTTGGCAAGCTTCGAGGCGAATCAGAATCCTGAAAGTGGAGGCAGCTGCCACCTCCTGGGCACACTTGCTGTTTACATTTGGCACAAAGATGGCAGCTTCTAATGTAGCCTTTCCCTAACCTGGTGCCCTCCAGATATCTTGGACTGCAATGCCCATCATTCCCAGCCAGCATGGCCAAGTCTGCTCTAATGTATGTTGGGCCTAAGCTGTTTC
Source organism: Anniella stebbinsi (assembly GCA_029215795.1). Lineage (NCBI taxonomy): Eukaryota > Metazoa > Chordata > Lepidosauria > Squamata > Anniellidae > Anniella > Anniella stebbinsi. The sequence goes on from JARDYH010000001.1 coordinate 20,274,749, forward strand.
AAGCAGAGCAAACCAGCACCTTTAGTTGTTGTAGCTTTGAGGCAACAGGGAGCCAGTGCAGATGTTGGAGGGGTCATAACTCAGTGATAGAGCACATGGTTTTTGTAATTTTTGTGTGAATTGTTGTGAACTGTCCAGAGAGCCTTTGCTATTGGGCAGTACAGAAATGATGAAATGAAATGGTTGATGAGGATGATTTGCATGTAGAAGGCCCCATGTTTAATCTCTGGCCTCTCCACTCAAAGAAGGGTAGCAAAGTGTGGAAAACCTCTGCAAGAGATCTTGAATAGCTGCTGCCAGTCAGAGTAAATATGTCTGCGCTCCATGGTAGATGGATTCTGCATCACTATGAGACCTTTGAAAGGTCTTCAAGCCCAACAATTCTGTAATTACAATAGCAGAACCTAGAGCGTAGGTGCAGAAACTTAGGCTTGGGGTCCCAATCTGGCACTCCAGGTTTTCCCAAATGGCCGTGTCCCTTGCCCTTGATTGCCAATCACTGGCAGTTTCCAGGCTTTTGCGCAACCCCCTTCCCCCATTCTAAAAGTTAAACTGTTTTGTTATGGGAAGCAAAACACAGCTCCTGAGAGCCTCTCCGAAATGGAATTTGGCCCTTGGGATGAAGAAGGGATGGTAGCTCAATTGGTAGAGAACATGCTTTGCATTCAGAAGGCCCCATGTTCAATCCCGGGCTTCTCCAGGTTGGGCTAGGAAACAATTTTGCTTGAAACCCTGGAGAGCTGCTGCCAGTCAGTGTTGACAATACCAAGCTAGATGGACCAATGCTCTGACTCAGGATAAGGCAGCTTCTTATGTTCCTAGGTTCAACACCCCTGTCTTAGTCTATTAGGCTCTATTCCTGGGTTCTGACAATAACAAGCTACAGGAAGGATTCACACATCTTTCTCTGCAGAGAGAGAATCTGCGGCCCTCCAAATGTTACTGGATTCCAATTCCATCAGCCCCAGCCATCTTGACCTATTGTCAAGGATGAAGGGATTTGTAGTCCAGCAACTTCTGGAGGCCACATGTTCTCCGCCTTTGCTTTAGGGGATGATGAATATTTTGCGCAGAGTTACAAAGGGGTGTGGAGTGGCAGAGGTCATAAGCACAGTATTAACTTCAAAGCTCCAGCCTCCAATATACCCAGTGATATACTAATAATATATAGCATGGTGAGCTAAAGTATCTGCTAAGATAGAGCCACAGTTGCCAGCAAGAAATAAATGGACATGTGGAAGTCTTACTATTTTATAATGACAAAGATCTTGCTAAAAAAAAAAAAAAGAAGGAAGGAAGGAATAAATGGATGGAAGAGGCTAAAGGTAGTAACAGTTTTAAATTGTTGTGATAATATTGTTGTCACTAGGATAGATTTACAGCCGAACTGAAGCAACTGGAATGATAAAACATTTCCAGCACTTGAATTATTGGATAAGATATTTATAAAATTAAGTGCAGAGCTTGCAGTGAGAACAAGCAAGCTAGCCTAATGTAATATTTTCAGCATTAATTATCATCTAGTAACTACATGGTGCTACATGAGAAACTTGTTTGCAAGAACATTTATCTCTATCTTTATGGGGCTGCAATATGAAGTGACCCACCCCATTTATAAAATGGGAACCTCAAAGCTTTTCCACATGAGTCTAGATGCTCGTGAAGAGTAATAATTGTCCTTCCTGACCAGGTGGACGAGAAATCTTTGTAAAATGGAAGATAGTAGGTTCTCCCCTCCCCTTTTTCTTTCTGGTTACTGATATTTCAGAAATGGCTAACAGAAGTGGGTATGGGCAGGCAGACTGAAAGATAGTATGCAAGTAAAAACAGCTTGCAGGCAGTGAGCATAGATGTGTTCCTGACTGTGGCTGGAAATCCCTGCTTCTGCAATCCAAACACTGTTCAGGTAAGTACAGGGAAACCCTCACATGTCCCTCTTCTGTCACAGTTCAGAAGCTCTGATAGGAGATGGAAAAGTAGTAGTGTCTGGTCCAGTTCTCAAAAGTAGGTTCCTGACTGCCACTACATTTCCCCCCCTATTTCATCAGATCCTCCACAGCCTGCCAATCTCTGCAGAAGATGAGCCCACACCGGTAGCATAAGTTATAAACTATTAACTGGATTTTTATTTATTTTTAATCAGGGGAACATTTTTCAATCTGAGGGCTGAATTCCAATATGGGAAAAATCTTGGGGTGGGGGCATTCCAGGGGTGAAAAAAGGCATGAATGCATTGCCAGCGTGCAACTACAAGTCAACGGCAGCGGCCAAAGCAAGTAAGTATGAGCTGCACTTTCAGAAATTCAAACTTTTGGAGCTTACCAACGATGGTTATTCTTGACGAGTGGGAAGTACCAGTTGCAGTAGCACTCAGTGGAGAAATACAGAACCCCAATGACTTCAGAAACTAATGAAGAATTCTGAAGCTGCCTGGAAAGTACCAAAGATTGATGAAGCTCTCCAGAGATGACCAAAAACTCTGAAATGCTCTGGAAATTACTGGATGGTCAACAAGTGGCCACGAGAAAGGTGTTACATGTGTGGTGGGGGGGCACACACAGCATTCCAGCAGCTGACCAGGACCAAAAACAAACCAAAAAAATTGAACGAAAGGATAAAACATAAGGAGGCAAAAGGGAAGGAAGCATGACCAAGAGAGAAAGCCTTGCAAGTTGGATTGGGTCCATGGGCTAGTAGTTTCCCCATGCCTGCTATATATCCAAGCTGTGAGTGTTCGATGCATCCATGATTATCTTGAAGTTTCTAGAGCCAATTCCTCCCACCCCAACCCTGCCCTTTAAAAAAAATTTTAAAGAACACCCTCTGTTTATTTTGATTGTAGATATGAACTTGAATATGCCTTGAATGACCTTGAGCACCATTTCCTGCTGGAAAGGTGGGACATTAATTAATTAAATAAATAAATAAATAAATACAGCAACAGAGTTAGGAATCAGGAAGTCCCTGGCTTGGATCTCACCTCTGCTATTCAGTGCTGCAGTTAGGCAAACTAGTATTAGTAAATAATAATCTGAACAACAGTACTTTCTCCCTCTGGAAGGAAAAGACTGAATTGATCACCAACTGCCAGAGGATAGAAGTGATTGCTACCCGAAAAACCAACAAAATGTGTCATTATATTGTACCTTCACATGGATTTTAATGTCATGCCACTTTGGAAGCCAACGTTGGCAGAAATGAATAAGTAGTAACACAATAATAAATATTAATAGTTAATAAATTGATTCAGATTGCAGAACTCAGATAATATATCCCTACACATATCTTTTATCTTATGTTTCTGAAATGTATAGCGTTGCTTTAACAGCCAATATTTGCATTTACAATTTGGGATATATGTACATTCGCATAAACAAGCCTTCAGATTAACGTGGGGTGAGTAACCATTCGCATCAACAGCATGCATAAAATACAGAGCCTCAAATCTGATTAACTTTTAGAAAAAGGCAAGATCAGGCTTGTTCGGATCATTCCAGCCATCTGTTTCTGAGCGGGCAGCTGCTGTCCCTGCAAAGGCAATGGACGGGGACTCTCCTCATTTATTCATTCCCATTCCTTTAAAAACATCAGTATTTCTAATGACCATATGATTAGCTATTACGTAATTTTACATGCCACTGAATAAGTGACAAGCCAAATAGATAAGAACACAATATTTAGGAAAGGCTATTGTTTATCTATCCCACTGGGTTTTGAAATTTAGGAAATCATACGTTTTGGAACCCATGTTTAATATCAGGCATTTGTATATTTTAGGTGCCTTTAATTGTAAATAATAATAATAATAATAATAATAATAATAATAAGCATTTTCTAGGGCTCAGTTCATTTCTAGGGCTTTTCCAGCAAATCCTAATCTATTCACAACTTTCAGAGAGCTCCTTGTATTACTATGCTTTTGAGCCAATCTTCCCTGGCAACCCTGTTTTTCTACAGCCACACAGCATCTCCCTCTTACATCCCTGTATACTTCTTGCAGCCCATTCCTATTGATGCCTACTCAGAAGCAAGCCCCTCAGGTGGTGGGAGAAAACATAAGAACAGCCATGCTGCATCAGACCAAGGGTCCATCTGTGTATACATGTGTACCAATGAACGTGGGTTTAAGGGGGCCTTTAACCAGAGTACAAAGCAGATTTATGCAGTACGGCATGCTCTTAACAAAGAGACTAGGTAGGTACTTCTAAAATGGGAAAATTAGCTCAAACACTCACTGAAGTCCCAAAACACACTTTCTTTTTACAGTTTTCCATTTGTTTCAGAAGAGAAAAAAAACTTGGTTAGGAGACCCATTCCTTTGGACATGGGCCAGTATACTAGTTCTAATAGGCCTAATTAAGAGATAGAGAAAGGTCACAACTGGGGAAATGAGCATTTGCCAAATGAGAAGTGGAAGGTGGTACTATAGGACTGGAAGGGAGCTTGGGTGCTAGTGTCACTGATAGGCTGATGGGAAAGTAATAGATTGAAGAGGAAATGAAATGAAATAGAGGAGTGGTTCTAATTACCTGAACCTAAAGGACTTCTCTTCCTGATTGGTCGTTAGAAGTTAGAAAAGTGCTACAGGCACAAGCTACCCATGGGTTTCTCAGCTTTGGTTATGAATTCACAGTGGGGTATAAGCCTCAAGCCACTTAAGACACTCCTGAACACTGTATTCTCCAGAGAAAGGCAAACAGATGGCTCCTGGACGGGCAAAGATGGGGAGACCGAAAAGAGGCTTAGTGGTTATTAGGGAACCTAGAGCCATGAGTTTGCTTAAAAATACATTTGGAAGGAGAGCCTTGAAGAGTGCTTATCAATGGTACCTTCTCAAACTGGGGGGACGTAACGAGTGGGGTACCGCAGGGCTCAGTCCTGGTCCCAGCGCTCTTCAACATTTTTATTAATGACTTGGATGAGGAGGTGCAGGGATTTGCCGATGACACAAATTTGGGTGAGATAGCTCATACCCTGGAAGACAGGAACAAACTTCAAAGTGACCTTGATAGGCTGGAGTGCTGGGCTGAAACCAACAGAATGGAATTTAATAGCAATAAATGCCAAATTCTACACCAAGGAAAAAGAAACCAAATGCACAGTTACTAGATGGGGGATACTTGGCTCAGCAATACTACAAATAAGAAGAATCTTGGAATTGTTGTAGATCATAAGCTGAATATGAGCCAACAGTGTGACATGGCTGCAAAAAAAGCAAATGCTATTTTGGGCTGCATTAATAGAAGTATAGCTTCCAAATAGCGTAAGGTACTGATTCCCCTCTATTCAGCACTAGTTAGGCCTCATCTTGAGTATTGTGTCCAGTTCTGGTCACCACACTTCAAGAAAGATGCAGTCAAGCTGGAGGGGGTTTGGAGGAGGACAATGAGGATGATCAGGGGTCTGGAAACAAAGCCCTAGAGGAAAGACTGAAAGAAGTGATCACGTTTAGCCTGGAGAAGAGAAGATTGAGGGGAGACATGATAGCACTCTTCAAATACTTGAAAGGTTGTCACACAGAGGAGGGCCAGGACCTCTTCTCGATCATCCTGTAGTGCAGGACGCGGAATAATGGGCTCAAGTTACAGGAAGCCAAATTCTAGCTGGACATCAGGAAAAACTTCCTGACTGTTGGGGCAGTACGACAATGGAACCAATGACCCATATTAGAGGACTTCAAGGGTCAGCTTGACAGCCATCTGTCAGGGATGCTTTAAGGTGGATTTCTGCATTGAGCAGGGGGTTGGACTTGATGGCCTTATAGGCCCCTTCCAGCCCTACTATTCTATGATTCTATGATACTGGGGCTTCTCCATAGAGTTTCCAACAGAATTTAGAAATAGTGTATTCAGCTCAAGACCAGTTCCCAGTGCACTGGATTTCTGCTTGATCCCCTTGGACTCAGAACTGACCACACATGCTTATATAAGTTGCTGTCACCTACAAGGCATTAGAAGGCAAACAAATTGCTCTGTTTTTCATTCATTTATTATTTCTTGCCACATCTGAATGGTTAATCTTTTATGATTTAATTTACTGCATTGCCTGTAGGTGGTGTTCATGTCTACAAGTACAGTGAGAGAATGCTGTTTTGCACATTTAACAAAATCATAGCCCAGATTATTTTCAGTATAAAAATGATTATTTAGCACGTATGAATTGACTGTCTTGAACCAGAGGGATGAAACTGAAGGAAAAGGTGAATGACAGCATTATCAGCATAGCATTCTTTAATTTCACAGCAGCAGGTTTGAAAACATATTGGTTGATTAAAGGGGCACAGGGGTGCACCTTAAGTAAAGGTGAATTGCAAAAATAAAAGGGGGAGGAAGTTCCACCATTATAAGTCTCAAAATTCAACTGCTTATAAAAATGACACTTGTTTAGCTAATAACGTGAAATGTGGCATCCATGATTCACCTAATGATCCAATAAAAATGTCAGTCACATCCAATTAAAAGTGCTGAAAATGGATGCATTTGTACTTTTTATTCCAAGCTGTGGCATATCACATATTTCTTTCAAATTCTGGTGAAAACGACTGATATACTTTTTTCAGGTTTGTTGAGATGTGCTTTCATTGTTTTGGTGACATTCTGAGCAGTGGTCCAAAAGTTATTAAGGGTTTTCTGCCCCATGAAAGCCTATGGCAGCAATTTCTGGCAAAGTTATGTTGGGCATGTTCAGTTTTACTCTGAAGCTAGAATGCTGCCAGTACATCAGTACTTGGGAGAGGAACTCAAGTGTTCCTGGTCAGCACTCTTGATAGTAGGAGAGAAGTAGCAGTAAACTGAGATAATGGAGATAAGGGTGAGGCAATTTTGAAAGCTTAGGAAAACACTCATTGACTGATAGGTCACTGATAAAGAGGGGATAGGGAGGCTATGCTGGAATCCCATACAGAAGTAAGCCTTTCTGAACATACAGATGTTTGTTCACATCTTCAGAGTGAATAACTTATTAGTGTTCTATGTGTATGTTTCACAGAACCCTGTAATAATTAATTAGCCTTAACTCTGGTCTTAAACTGGAAGGTTTTTTTTAAAAAAATTGAATATACCTGTTTTGCCTCTTAGGTTGTGTTCATGTGTTAGTGCTAGGCAGTAGCTTGAATTGGGGTGAGGAATTTAAGCCTCAGCACATGCCTGGAAAAAGTACTTGGACTTTACATCATCTCAGGTCAACTTCATGTTAAAAGCAAGTACATTCTTATGCAGCAGTATCCAAATTTGTCATTCTGCTATGTCGTCATGTTAGCATAAACTAAGTTCCAAACTATGCGCAAGAGGAGAATCCAATTCAAGTTATGTTTGCGCAAGCACGGTTTTGCAACTGGTTATGCAAGCCTAAAGAGCAGGTGCATGCACAACGTAAAGATTTGGTGGAGCTCTACTAGCAATATTTGATTTGCAGAATTACACTGTTGGATACTGCTCATAGAAGTCACTTTCCAGGCAGACTGCTGCTCCAGTGATATTTCTCCATTCCTGACTCACATATAGCATCAAAGCTAGAAATGGATGACAGTTGCTGGAGCAGTTGATAGTGGGGAGGTAAAACATGCTTATCCCACATGCTTGTTTACCTCTGATGGGGTTGGTGTTTACAAACAGTGGGTAGGAAGAGGGTGCGTAGCGTTTCTCCCACCCATCACTTCTCTTCAGCAGTCCCTAAGAACATAAGAAGAGCCATGTTGGATCAGACCAAGGGTCCATCTAGTCCAGCACTCTATTAACACAATGGCTAACCAGCTGTCAACCAGGAACCCACAAGCAGGACATGGTGCAACAGCACCCTCCCATCCATATTCCCCAGCAACTGGTGTATATAGGCTTACTGCCTCTGATGCCCTGGCTCCTTGTCCTACAACCTAGCTCCAAAGTTGCGTTTCCTGGCCAAGTGGTGGAAAGTGGCTGCAGAGAGCAGGTTCAGAGGGAAAGTAGCAAGTAAGAAATTGTTAAGTAAGTACCCCCCTCCGCCCATCTGCCTAAGTTTCATCCTCTGTAAACAGCCCCCTTCCCACCTCACTTTGCGTGTCAGAGGCGAACAGTGAATTGGGAATCCCATTTCTGTTGTAATAAATTCCATGTTAGTTATGTACTGGGTGAAGTAGTACTATCATTTCAATACTAGAACACCAAGCTCTGTAAAATGCATTACAAGAGAGGAGGGGAAAAAAGGAGAACTCAGGAGCAGAAATAACATGACGATGGTGGTGATTATAGTTTTACTAGATACTCCAATGTTGCCCATAGAGTGAAAACGAATATTGGCAGTTTGAATTTGCATGTGGAAACCTGTCTCTCAACAATGCACATTTGTGATTATGCAAAAGGATTTGGGGTTTCCTGCAGAATGTCAACTCGAGTTGCTCCAATGCCCAAACACAGCTGAGTGTGCCTCTCAGATGGAAAGCACCCACTCTTCATTTATAAATACAATGAGCTAATTTCTTTTATTGTCCTTTAAGTTGTTCCTTACAAAGTTGTCTTTACTAAAGAAAGCAAGGCAGAAAAACCAAGCCCTTTGTAGAGATAATAATGACTCTTCAGCTTTTGTCATGTCATTCACTACTACCCTGCTGCTATTCTCTTTAGTCAATGGGTTATGGCATTGGGAGAATTGCAAGCACTGCTAATTATGCAACCATAGCAACATATTTATTTAGTTCCTTACATTTTATTAACTGTTGCTCACTATATATATATATATATATATATAGCTTTTTTTAAAGGCATAGTTCTTAAACAAGAGGTGTGACATCAGAATTGCATATGGAAAGGTAATTTGAAAATTTCCTAATGCCACTTACGTCAGCCAGTCTAGGCTCCTCTTTCATATCCTGAAAAGTATGGGTTTTGTGGTTCGATCTGAAAATATACGCTTTGAAAGAGGAGGAAAGATTAGCCTAGTAAAGCCACTAAATACCTGGAAAATGATAAAGGAATATGCAATACTTGAAATGCACAGACAAGCAAGATCTAAATTAGATGCATGTTCATGCATTCCTGTCTTTCCAGGATATGGAAAGACATTTTTTTCAGGCATAAAATCGGTATAGGAGTACCTCCCTTGGAATTGTAGAGAGAAGCTGACTTAAAACACAAAACTTTTAGAATATCTCCCACAATTCACCTCCCCCACCCTAGCTGCAAAAATGTAGTCAGTCATATTTATATCTTAATTGGATTTAAAAAACAAAAACAAAAAGAAATGTATCATTAAAAGACACCCTGAACTCAGTTAACTATCTGTGAAATGGCATAATAGTAACATCCCTCCCAAATATACATGTTTGCATTGTGGGAAATGACAGTATATGTATTCCAAGCAACAACATGCACATTGTATCTGGGCCTGTTACTCAGCATCAGATTACACAATCGGCAGAATCAAATCAAAATTAGTTATCATTTTTAATGTAAATGGGGGGGAAATGGAGGAAAAATGTTGTCAGTGGAGGAAAAATGTTAAGTCAGAATTCATCCTTAAGTATAAAAGTATAAAAGATTCCAAAGAAGTGCAGATTCATATAGTACAGCAGGCAACCTCTTTGGGTGGGCTCATTTGGAATTTTGAGTGTCATGTGCACTCTCACAAAATGGCTACCATGGGGGCATTCCCATTCAGAAAATGGCTGCCACAAAACACTCACTTTCCACAAGGCAACTGGTAAGCCTAAAAGAAAAAAACAGCTTTCCCATGAGCCTGGTACAAGTCAAAGCTCCAAAACACACAACCACTGTTTGAACCCAAATAAAGTAAGTGCTGGAAACAACACTTTCACTTTGCAGCATGCCAGCTTCCTAGTTAATATGTGAAAATAAATTTTAAAAATAAAAGCACAAATTATTTATATAGTTTTACTCCTGCTCTTCAGCCAAATAACACAGCTTCAGTAAAAACAAGTCAGTTTCCAAGCTTACAATCTAAGGAACATGACAGAAAGGGAAGAAAATAAAACCAGCAAACACAAGTACCATTTCTTAATGTTATAAAGTTCTTATAATGAAGTGCTGAGAGATGAAAATTGTTTAGAGGGAGAAGGAGCTAACGGTATCTCAGCTGACCAGGTGGAATGGCCCTACTTACCAACTCTCCCACTGCCCTACCCTTTCTGCTAAACCGTTACTGGTTTAACAACAGTGGAGCCCATGGCTTCCTAAATAATAGACATGGTAAGTGCAAATACTGAAGTTAAATGAAATTAAATATTTCGTGTTAAAACAGCAGAATAAAGAACTACATTATGTATAGTGAAAGGACAGATTAAAAGCACAGCATTAGCATGCATAGGTTTGAGTTTTGATGGTACTGCGCATCCAATTCTCCTGCCAGAATTAACAAGAAAAGGTCCAGGCAGGTTGTGCAGCTCTGCCATTACAGCATTTTAATCTTCAAATTATTTTCTTCTATTTCTTGTTTTCATTTTAACCCAAGATCTGCATTGTGCAGCAACAAGCTTGGATTCATTTGCTCTATCCCTTGCGCTAGAAACCTTATGAGTTTCAGCAAAACCTTGGCTGGGCTTGGAATCTAGGATTTTTTATTATTATTATTCATTATAGCATTGGCTGACAAAGGCCCCATTACATCACACATTTGGAACAGAAAGCTTCTGCAGCTGCTTGTGTGGTGAGCTGGGGATTTGGCTTAGTATCATTATTATTTTTAAATAAAACATTTTTGTTTCATTCTTCCAGGGCAATTTTCTTTAAAATTGCAGAGAACTGTATGCTAAAGAGCTTTTGGAGGAGGGCAAAGGGAAGGAACAGAATAGAGCAGTTTTATCCTCTATGTCTTTATTTCTCAACTAAAAAAAAAAACAACCTTAAGGGAAGAAATAGCCCCATTACCCTGCATATCTTCTAGTTACTGTAGTGTGGCATGAAAAGAAGAGCACGCTGTCATAGTAATGGCAGATGGCATTAAAAAAGGAGGATGGGTCAGGCTCAGAAACATTTGTTCCATTCCTGACCTCAGAACAGGCCACAGTTCTAATTAGTCCAATAGCAGCATGCAATTAAACTGATGGTAAGGAAAATTAGTGCATTTCCTCAACCAGCTGATGTAGAGTGCCAGCAATTTATTTATTTATTTGCAGATAAATGACATGGAGTGCTGGTGGCTTTCATCATGCTTCCTCTGGCTGAGTGTCTGGGGCTTTATAAATATGATTATTCCACATTTGGAGAAGAGGAGATTTCAGCCTTCATCAAACTTCCCGGCACGTCACACAGCTCCAGCATCTTGAAATACACTTTCATTTTGAGTAGTCTAATCAAGAACTCAAGCATTCATGGGGCAGTGGGGTGGGTGTGGGAGAAACGACGACAGACAGCGACGACAGACAGCTGTACATTTTAGCAGCTTAGAGTTTCATTTTGTTCAGGGCAGAAAGTAAGAGGCACACCACATAATGAAATGAGAAGCATGTGGAAAGGAAACAGGTTTCTGGGGGCATCTGAATACTAAAATTAGGATGTTTAAAAAAAATTGCATCTCATTTGACATCTTTCCAATATCTAACTCAATTAGACTGCTGCTTAGTGTTAGCTTTCAGCACTTGTGCCAAGTTTACTCAATCCACCATCATGATCTGCGGGGAGGGTTATGTTTTGAATCCTCTCCTCTGCCATTTTCAATAAGAACGGCAACAATTTAAAGGCAAACTGGATTTGGAAGTAATGAAACTGAAGATGACCATCAGGGTTCGAAAAAGTAACATAACCTGTATTTCACAGGAGCCAATAAGACTGCATTGCAGAGTGTCACCCCCACACATATACACACAAAATGTAGCATGCAAGTTAAAGCCAATTAAAAAAAATCAAAAGCAGAGGTCGTTTTGGAAGGAGGTTAGACGCATATTTAAGCAGTGAGCTTAAATGTCTTCAGAAAGGGGGAAAGGTCCCTAAGTAGAGTAGAAGCAGCTTCATAAGAACATAAGATCAGACCAAGGGTCCATATGGTCCAGCACTCTGTTCGCACAGTGGCCAACCAGCTCTCAACTAGGAACCCACAAATAGAACGGGTGCAACAGCACCCTCCCACTCAAGTTCCCAACAACTGATGTATATATATAAACTTATTGCCTTTGATACTGAAGGCTACTTTAGGGATGTAGCTTCCTACATCCCTAAGCTAGCTTCTTCTCCACATCCCTTTGAAGCTTGCAGAGGGCCTGTGTCAGCTTCTAGTAATTTAAAGTGTCAAGAGGGTGAGTGTATTGTCCCCCTCACCACAAACATCAACATTTGGTCTTCATCCATCTGTCAAACTTATAAGCATCACGTTGACTATTTGTACCACACAGCAGGGAAATAGGAGATGCTGCAGAAGCGGCATGGTTTCAGCCATCTCATATTGGACTCTGCTTTGAGATAGCAGCCTGACCACTTGAGGGGTCTTACATTTTTATCTTCGGTCAAAAGTGGTATCCTCAGTGGCTTCACTACAGCTGACACGAATACGTCTTACTATTATACTTGCTTTTTGCCCCTTCCAGACATACCTGCATCATAATACTCCTCAGCTAGCAGCTTGCCTTGGAAAGTAGCTCTCCCATGCCATGGGATAATAGGGATTCAAGAGGGTTCTCGCTTAGTCTTCTTTTAGTGTTACAAAAATATCTCCATTGTATCAGAAATTGAATAAGTCTAATGTTATCTCATTCCATAAAATGGAAAAGATAATTGTTGTATGGTGAACTATAAGGTCTGTAAAAGTTCTTTATACCCTGGAAGCACTATAGAAATTATAATGAATTTGATGTAAAGTCTTAAATTTACTACAGTACACTGTTCATCTGATAGACTGGAGCAAAGTCAGGCTGGATTTACATTTCATTTTTAACTAAGAAATTTCACAAGGCAAGAAATACAGGAGGATGAGCCTGGTAGCCTCATTGAGAGCATCCGGATTAAAATAAATGGGGCAAGGAATACAAGGAACATGATAGTCAGAGTCTACTACCAACCACCCAATCAAGGAGATGAGGACAAATCTTTTGAAAAGCAAATTGTCAGTGTTTCAAGGAAATCCGATGTAGTAGTAATGGGGGACTTTAATTACCCTGTTATCTATTGGGAGACAAATTCTGCCAAAAGTATCCCTTCCAAGAAATTCCTGACATGCATGGCTGATACTTTTATCCTACAGAAAGCGGTGGAAGGAACTAGAGGATTGGCTATCCTTGAATTAATACTGATTAATAGGGATGATTTACTGGATAGAGTGGCAGTTATGGGAGCTCTGGGGAAAAGTGACCACGTCATACTTGAGTTCTTGATTTTAAAAGAAGCAAAAGCTGAGTGTAGCCATATGCTAGCGAGGAATGCTAAAAGCAACAAAAAAGCTTTCTCCAGGTATGTGCATAGTAAAAGACAGAGGAAAGAAATGGTGGTTCAACTACTCAATAAGGATGACAAATTGGTAACAGATGACAAAGAAAAGTCCAAAGTGCTCAATTTCTACTTCTCTCAATAGTATGTCTATGATCCCCACCCCCCTGGCAAAAGTGAAGTACAAGTTGAAGGGGCAGGATTGCAGTTTGAGACTGATAAACAAATAGTCAAGGAAATCCTAACTTCTTTGAATGAGATCAAATCTCCAGGGCCCAATGAACTGTATTCTAGAATAATAAAGGAGCTGGCAGAAGAACTCTCAGAACGGCTGTCTATTATCTTTGCAAAACCATGGAAGAAGGGTGAAGTGCCAGATGACTGGAGGAGGGCTAATATTGTCCCTATCTTCAAAAAGGGCAAAAAGTAGGAACCTGGGAACTACAGACCAGTTAGTCTGACATCAATTTCTGGGAAAATATTTGGAGCAGATTATAAAGAAGTCAATCTGTAAGCACCTTGAAAACAATGCAGTAATTACTAGAAGTCAGCATGGTTTTGACAAGAACAAATCCTGCCAGACTAATTTGATTTCATTTTCTGATTGGGTAACCTCACTTGTAGACTGTGGGAATTCTGTGAACATAATATATCTTGACTTCAGCAAAGCTTTTGACAAAATACCCCATGACATTCTGATCAGCAAACTAGCTAAAAGTTGGCTAGATGCAACAGCTATTAGGTGGATCCACAGTTGGCTTCAGAATCGGACTCAAAGAGTGCCTATCAATAGTACCTTCTCAAACTGGGGGGAGGTAATGAGTGGGGTACCACAAGGCTCCGTCCTAGGCCTAGTGCTCTTCAACATTTTTATTAATGACTTGGTTGAGGAGGTGCAGGAAATGCTTATCAAATTTGTAGATGACACAAAATTGGGTGAGATAGCTCATACCCTGGAAGACAGAAACAAACTTCAAAGTGATCTTGATGGGCTGGAGCGCTGGGCTGAAAACAACAGAATGAAATTTAATAGAGATAATCGCCAAATTCTACTCCTAGGAAAAAGAAATCAAATGCACAGTTACAAGATAGGGGATACTTGGCTCAGCAATACTACAAGCAAGAAGGATCTTGGAATTGTTGTAGATAAGCTGAATATGAGTCAACAGTGTGACGTGGCTGCAAAAAAAGCAAATGCGATTTAGGTCTGCATTAATAGAAGTATAGCTTCCAAATAGCATGAGGTACTGGTTCCCCTCTGTTTCGCAGTGGCTAGGCCAAATCTTGAGTATTGTATTCAGTTCTGGTCACCACACTTCAAGAAAGATGCAGACAAGCTGAAGGGGGTTCAGAGGAGGACACCAAGAATGATCAGGGGTGCAAACAAAGCACTATGAGGAGAGACTGAAAGAACTGGTCATGTTTAGCCTGGAGAAGAGAAGACTGAGGGGAGACATGATAGTACTCTTCAAATACCTGAAAGGTTGTCACACAGAGCAAAGCCAGGATCTCTTCTCGATCATCCCAGAGTGCAGGACACGGAATAATGGGCTCACATTACAAGAAGCTAGATTCCGGCTGGACATCAGGAAAAACTTCCTGTTAGAGCAGTATGACAATGAAATCAATTGCCTAGGGAGATCGTGGGCTCTTCCACTCAAGAGGCCTTCAAGATGCAGCTGGACAGCTATCTTTCAGGTATGCTTTAAAGTAGATTCCTGCATTGAGCAGGGGTTTGTACTTGATTGCCTTATAGGCCCCTTCCAACAATACTGTTCTATGATTCTATGATCCTTCTGTGGATTCCCTACCCCCCCCCCCCCAGCAATAAAATATAGGTACATCTCTAGACAAGGGACTGATGGGAAGAATTTACAAAAAGAATTGCGTGGTTTTATTTCCAATTCCTGTATCCCACACTTGTATCCCAATTTTCTTTGATCATATGAATTAAAACGTATGCAGCGGTGGGCAACTTGTGGCCCTCCAGATTGTTTGTCCTACAACTCCCATCATTCCTCACCACTGACTGTGTTGGCTAGAGCTGATAGGACTTGTAAGTCAAAACATCTGGAGGGCCACAAGTTGCCCACTTATAGGAAGAATAAACCCTCCCACTAGTGTGAAATTATTTGCTTTTTTCTGGAAGATCTGCCCTTAAGCAATTGCTTTGAGCCAGATTCCCCTATGATTGTTGGTTTATGTTAAATCCGTTCAATTTGATCCCATACGGGTAGGGAGATTTCTGCCTTCCTACCAAAGACACTGAATGAAAGATGGGACTATTTTCATGGCAGGTTTCTCTCTGTGTACTGTGAGCTAATGTGTCAACTCTTGACATGGTACTATAGTTCCACCTAACAACTTAGAAACATTACAATCTTTACACCACTTAAAAAAAACAGCCCAAGAGGAAAAAAACCTCATGTGAGAGCCAAAAAAAGATACAATGGCAACAGATCCTTGTGTTGAACCCAGATCTGCCATAGACAAGTGGGGTTGGGACTGAAGACCTGCAGTGCAACTGAATTGCTTTAGTTTCTAAATGTTTAGAATATGGCCTTATAATTTAAAGAAATATTTCTATGACATCACACCATCCAAATGGGAATTTCACAGCAGCAGGAGGAAGATAGTGAAGCCTCTAGCACAGCCTTGAGGGATGGGACTTTAGCCTGAGAACTGAAAATTATGACCTACTACCCACCGCACAATGACTGGATCTCAAGTGAACTTTTATGTCAAATTTATCTTCTTTAATGTCAAATTTATCTCACATTTAAGCCTAAGCCATGTGCAAATGCGGTTGGAAGGTTATTTTTTTTACATACTTTGAAACACTGCTATGGATTTTCACAGATCATATAAGGAGCCTTGCTGGATTAGACCAAAGGTCCGTCCAATCCAGCATTCATCTTCCAACAATGGAGCAGCCAAATGCTTCAGGGAAAACTCATGAGCAGGATAGGAAAACAAACCAACCTGACACAGCTCCCTTCCTCTTACTACATAAAAATATTCACTTCTTCTCAACTATCTGACTTCACCTTCAGAGACCTTTGAATCTATGCTGCAATAGAAATATTTTGATATAATCAGCACACCTCTATTACACAGTGTTCTTATAAAATGCAGGATTTATGTGCTTCAATTCTGGCGGCTCAGCTATCTAAAGAATTTTTTTAAAGAAGAAATAGACGCAACTGAAAACTAAATAAAATGAGAGATACACACAACTAATGAGGAGATGAATTGAGTATAATACAGCAGATGAGAGGATGGTATGTGGGCAAGTCTCTGGTTTCTGTAGCACAGCTACTAATGATGTTAATGGACTGGTTTATTTCAGTTGCTAAACTAGAGAATCCTAGTAAATTAAGTCAGATGAGTAGGCTCTTTCTTTGCCAACTTTCAGGAGCTGAAAGATGCAGCAGCCAGCAGCTCACTGGTGATGCCATAGTGATAAACCTATTTCATATACAAGTAAGTTTCAAATTAAGATTGCAAATGTAGGTTAAGGATTACGTTAAAAAAAATCAAAGTGCCAACCTCAGTTTTATAGGAAACAGGTGATAAAGCCATCCAAACCCCCCAAATTCTATGTTTCATTATCATTGTTTTATTGATAATGGAAACAAAACCAGGCATTAGGAACAGTGATGTTCAGGTGCAAAGCCTTTTTGTTAGAGTTTTAGTATCTCCCAAAGGCACATTAACCTAAGGTCCTAACAAAATGTTACATGTTAAAAATAAAAGGCAATCTCAGGAAAGACAGAATTTGGAATTGAATTTGGAGCGGTTAACCAGTGGGTGGGGAAAGGGGGTAATTAACTCTTTCCCTGCTGATTTCTGCTCCAAATTTGTTTCTGAATCCTTTTAATTTTATTTTCCTATTTTTTCCCTTTCTTTTAAAAGGTTATTGGGATCTGTTGATCTTAAGTGTTGCAGATTAGTAGAGTGAAATTACAATATAACAGTAGTTCTCAAAGCAGGGCAAGCTTCCTTTGAAGCATGCCCAGACTCATGTGCTGAGCTAAAGTTTATGTTCTCAAATCAAGAAAAGATCCCCTAGAGTCTGAACAGGCAGAGTTTAGCTTGCATTGATCCCAGCCACTAAAATTCAGCCTAAGTACTGACATTCTGATTCTTCATCCTACTGAGATACATTTATGATAGGGATGTCCAGAAACATCCCTACCAACTGTCCGTGCCTTTCTAGGGAACTGCCTTATACTTTAGGGAAGGGCCATAGCTCAACTACTAAGTACATGCTTTGCATGCAGAAGGTCCCAGGTTAATTCCTTGACATCTCCAGGTAGGTTCATCCCCTGCATGAAATCTTGTAAAGCCTCTGCCAGTCTACACAGAGAGTGAACTAGACAGACAACAGCCTGACCTGGCATAAGGAGGTTCCTGTGTTCCTTTGGGAATCACTGGACTACTGAGTTGACTATTCATTATATCCATTGGTATGCTTCAGACTGCAACATTACTTTTTTTTTTCTTTAGACCTTTTCATTTTTAGTTTGAATACAAGAGCAGATAATGCAATTATTTGGTCTTATTTTTGAATCCAAAACTAGTTGCTTCAGCATGTGCATAGTCACAATGAAGCACAAGCAAAACTAGATCCGCAGAAATGATATCACAAAAATGATGCAAACAGTTATACCACTACAAATGTTTAAGGCAGGGATGTGAGTTACACGTGGAGAAGTTTCATTAGTCCTCTTAACTGGCAACTCAAACACAGCTATAATACACAACGTCCCATTATGGCAGGGATGGAGAACATGTGGCCCTCCAGATGTTGTTGGACTGCAACTCCCATTGTCCTTTACCATAGGTTGTGCTGGCTGATGAGAGTTGCAGTTTAACAAGATGTGGAGAGCCACACCTTCTCCACTCCTGCTTAATGCAGATGAGAGAACTGAATGTCTGCAACGGAAACTGCAAACTGCAAACAATATTCCAAGCTGCTTTTGAAACCTGGAAAGCAGGGGAGGGAAGAGAAGGGTTTAAAAATAGTTTGTGATGCAACATGCAGAAGATGCTTATCTGAAAACTATAGCAAAGGGCCCCTGCACATGTGGATCTTCCTTGTGTTTCCCCAGATATTCCTTAAGTAGGAAACCTAAGGCCCAGGGTCCCAGTCCTGCCTTCTGATGGGAGGAGGAGATACAGGATGAGAGAGTCTTGTTTAGGGTCACCTAGTGACCTGGTTTGCATGATCATTGCAGCCTA
This sequence comes from Anniella stebbinsi, assembly GCA_029215795.1. NCBI lineage: Eukaryota > Metazoa > Chordata > Lepidosauria > Squamata > Anniellidae > Anniella > Anniella stebbinsi. The sequence goes on from JARDYH010000001.1 coordinate 20,293,336, forward strand.
CCATGACTTATTTAAGCCATGGTGGGTTGTGGCACACGCCGGGTAACTTTTGAATGTTTAAACAACTGTGGGTTGTCATGTCATCCAAACACAGTGAGGTGAGTTGTTGGAATGGTTAACAAACCACTCAGATTCCATCAACCGAATCCACAATTGGGGAAGGAAAATAAGCCATGATAGCTTATTTCCCTGCCCTGCACATGCTAGTCGTGCCATGTCAATACTCTAATTATCCTCGCTGGGTGTGGTTTCTTGTGTTGTCTGAACCCAGCAAGGGTGCACAGCACAGGTGAATTACAAATCACCCCACAACCTTACAAGTCCTTGCCAGTTCGGATGACACTACAAACTGTGCCTGTTGAGGGTAATTAGATTAATGACACAGTGAAGGAGCAACAGCACGGGGGCAGGGGCAAGGAAATAAGTTTCTGCATTTGTGCAACTCTGTCCCCTGACTTGGTTAATGTGTCATAAGCCACAGTGGCTTGTGAACTATGTGAGGTCCCAGCCTGGTGTGAGCAATTTAGCATACATTTTATTTTTGACAAACAAGCCACCCTGTGAACCATGGTAGGGTTGTTGAGGACAGCTTGTTCTCTTGGCGTGTTGTTGTGATGTCCAAACTCAGCACTGTGGCTTGTACCAAGTTGTTACAGAGCCACTTGGCAAAAGCAGCAAAAAAGCCTGTGCCACTCTTCATGATATCTCCAGTGTCGCTTCCAGCCTTCCTCGCCAGTGACTGCCTGTCCAAACTGCACTTGGGATAGTCTACCAATTTTTCACCACCCCTTTTCCATTTTTTCAGTGCCTCAGTATTGTGCAAATGGGGTCATTCTCTCCCCCCCCCCCGTCTTTTACCAATGCACAGATTCAGCTTTCAGATATGTGTAGCCTTGCCTTGCCAATTTCCTTGTATGTTTCAGCTGTCAAATGGAACCTCAAAGTGGTGTGGGTAACATACAAGGAAATTGACAAGGAGAGAATGCATATAGGCTAATTTTCGCAGGATTTCCCCCCTTTTTTCGGTGCGTCTAAATTGCGCAATTAGGTTCCTCCTTTCTCTTACTATTATTCCCCCACACACACCAGTCCTTCACAACTGTGTGTACATTAACCTACCTGCAGCCTAGACTTGTCAATTTCCTTGTATGTTATTTATTCCATTTCAGGGCTCCCTTTGAAAGCTGAAACATACCAGGAAATAGACACCAGAAAACCCCAAATATCAGATAGCCAAATCTTCACATATAGGACAGACTGGGAATTTGTCTTTTTTAAATGATGTCATTTGTACAATTCTGAGGCACTGATTTATTTATTTATTTTTTAAAGTGGCAAATGAAGCAAGTGCTCCAAAAAGGGGTAGCAATTGGAGCAGATCAGGACAAGGAAAAGTTGGGCTGCCACACAAAGGATGTTGAGCTACATGCAGGGAGCAGGTTGAAGGACTGAGGGGGAAACAAGCCATAGCAAACTGCCCAGTGGGTGATTGTCTGTTGTGGAGTAATGTGGGCTGTCAAATGAACAGCCAACCCACTGTGACTTATCCTCAGCATGATTTATCGTTATGTGGGAAATGGGCCACTGGCTGTTTTAGGGTTGATGGTGGTGGTTTGTTAACCATAGTAACAACCCACGTTGCTGGGTTCCGACGACACAACAAGCCACAGTCACAGCTTGAATATTCAAAATGGCTGCCCAAATGCACTGCAGCCCACCATGAACTGGGCCACTGAATTGATGGGAGAGGCAACAATCAAATCAGGAACTTCTTGATCTGTAGCTCTGCCTCTTAGCTGCTATGCTAAACCAGCTCTACAACTAGGCTATGGCCTTTTCCCAAATCGAATAGTAGGGATTATTACACTGAGACATTTTGTAACGTGTGAACTGGCTCTACATCTTTGCTTTTTCGTCTCAGCATGTCATACTTCACAAAATCAAAATCAAACCACAAAAAACAGCTGAATTAGTAGCATATGGCAATGACAATGCAATAACACATTCCTCCACTTTAAAGTTCTGGTGAGCAGCTGTAGTTAGATGCCAACATGTGGAGACAACTATGTAGGAGCCAGGCAAAAGGGAGAACAAACATGGATTTAGTTTTCAATTTAGCAATTGAAATCAAGGAAGGTGATGTTAGAGGCCCTCCAATCCAGAGCAAGGTATGCAGCCTCTGGCACACTACAAGGTCATTCTGCCAAGGATGGAAACATCTCTTTGACAACAGATTTTTCTCTCTGGCCAAAGGGCCCCATGAAGGGCAAATCCAGCCCACCATCTGCATGCAGTTATAAGACAAAACACACAGGTTTAATGTGCTGCAGCCAGACATATGTTGGCATAACTCTTCACTTGTTAAATATTTCCTTCTGAGGAACATAAACCTGAAGCAGATGCACAAATAGAGGGAAATTCATGAATACTTTGTGTAAAGTGCATAAGATTAGAGTAGATTATAGAAATGATGATGAATTGCAATTATGGACCATCAGGTCCAATATGAAAAAGAACTGCCTAATGTCTGGAGTTGGAACACTTGCACCTTAGATTTTTTTGGAATATATATGCGCACTAAACTTGTTTGGCCATTTTAGAAGACAGAAAGTGCTATGACGGTTTATAAATTCATCTTCTATAGTGTGGGATTTTAGATGCAATTGCCTGCTTCACGTGGGGTATAGCCTACAAAATCTCACACCATAGCAAATTATTCAGCCTCATGGTATCACAGCATTGGGTCTTCTTGGGAACAGCATAAAAGGGTTACTTTCTGACATTTTAGCACAAGTTTATCGTATTTGACTGATACATGCTTAGAGTTGGATTTGGAATTGTGCTAGGATTGTCAATTCAGTATTGCTAAAGGTTTTAAAAATACAGGCTTTTCTGGAGTTTGAGTGCCTGTTTTATAAAGGATCAACGGTGTGCTAAAATCAGAGGCATCCATTAGAAGTCTCCACAATCTAAAACGAGGAATTTTATCTGATCTAATACTAGCAAATATCTCCCCACATCCGCCTCTTCCCTCAGTTAATTTTTCCAAGGGGCTGATAACCAGTTTGAGCACATTTTTTTATCCAGTGTGTAACCTGTTTTTTTTTAAAGCTGCTGTCATCCTAGAAGAGAGTGTGGACAATATAGCCAAGTCAAGAACACACTAGCTATCCCATTGTGATTCCATTTCATGGATAAGTTACACAGAGAGCCATTAATGTAGATAGAATGAATCAAGTCAGAGTGGATTCATTAAAAATTTCCATGGAAAAGTCATGAAAATGCTTCATGAAATTCTGTATGCTACATTTACTCCATCGAAATGAAGCATTCATTCACTGATGAAAACTTTACTTTGGCCATATTCCTAATTGAAGCAATTTACTGAAGTTATTTTGTTTTGTCTGAATTAGTGATGCTTTTGTTAAGGCATCCATTTGCTGCACATGGTATGTTGGAGAAATATACAGAGCAGTATACATGGGAAGACAGCACTGAGATTGGCTGTAGCACGGGACTAAAGCTGGAGCTACACATTACTGTCAACTGAAAAATGTATGTTCGGGGAAGGTAATGGGGGTGGGGAACATTTGCAGGGGAGAACTGGTGGCTGGAAGACGAATGTTTAGCCTTCCCTGCCTGCCATCCTCTCCCCTGTGATGGTTCCCCCATCCCGGCATTTTCTCTCTGGGCTCATAACCTGTACTGGAACCCAGCTGGAAGAAAACTTAGAGGAAAATGACAAAGAATAACCAGGGGGAAACTGTTAGGATGAGCGAAGGATTAAGCACTCTTTCCTGACTACTGATTCTCCTCTGCCAATCCACATCACACTCCCACACCCTGCTTTAGTGTCATGTATTGCATGCAACATGTTCTGCCCTGAGAAAAAGAAGTATTTGTTACGTAATTTCAATTATCAGACACTGGTGGCAAAATAGCTGTGGTGGAATTTGAAAAGGTACCTCTAAATTCCCAATGAAAAACTCCCCAAATAGTCATACTATGGCTGGGCTCACACAACATGCTAATCCGCACATTGTAGGCTGTTGTTGAACCGTAGGTTATCGTGGTGCCTGAATGCAGCACTTTTTCTGAATGGTGAGTTGTCGTGCTGTCTGAACACAGCACGTTTTCTGTGGGTTGCTCATTAATCATGTAGTGTGGATTCTTAACCATCCTGAACAAACCATGGGTTTTCAAAGTGACTTGTTTGAGAAAAATAAACCACACTGCATAGTTAACCTTGCCATCCTATGGAAAACGCACTGCGTTCAGACAACGATAACCCATCCTATGGAAAATGCACTGTGTTCAGATGATAACTCATCCTACGGAAAACACACTGCTTTTAGACAACACGGTAGCCCATCCTGTGGAAAATGCACTGTGTTCAGACAACACAATAATCCATGGTAGGTTAATGTGTTGCGTTAACCCAGCCCATATAACCACGGCTGCCAGATGTTTCTAGTAGGTGGGGAAAATATACAAGGGGCACTCCATAATAACAATTATTATTATTATTATTATTATTATTATTATTATTAATATTATTATTAATATTATTATTAATATTATTATTATTATTTATTACCCGCCTCTCCCTCCGGATTGACAAATTAACAAAATCTGGCATGAGGCTTGCATCATATTCATGGATTTTATTGTAACAATTCATGGATTTTGCTGAAGTTGTGAAAATATACATGTTGCAATGTATTTTCAGCCAAGCTGTTTCTTCTTCTTCTTCTTCCTATCACTGGGGGCATGGCCAGACCCCTCCCAAAATTTGTTCGTTGTCACACTTTCTGTGAAACGTGTGATCATTATTTTGTCATAGAATCACATACATTCTTCAGCAATCATTAAGGGCTTATTTTGAAGCTCAAGACCTCTTTCAGAAATGTAGGGTTGTATGTGCCAAATTAGCAGAAATGAGTCCATTAAACAATATTAATTTTCACTGCTGGGGAATGAACTCAAGGGAGGCATATGCAAAGAGGCATATTTTAACCTTTCATAAAAACACAAATCATATAATAAAGCAATATAATGAGAAATGTATTTTAACACTAAATATGACTTAAATACTTTAGCACTTCAATTTAACTGAAAATATCAAGATTTGTGAAATAGTTTAAATTTTATATTTCCTGCATTTTGTACGAGAATTTTTAGGCATGGATGCTTGTCATTGCCTTTCTCCTACTGTAACTAGACTCTTTGCTGAACCTTCACAACTTTATGAAGTTCAAGGTAATTCACTTTTTTTTCTTCTTCTTTTCTTTTTAATGCTCTTCTCCATCAGCTCTTACACCACTAGCAATTGGAGCAGTCCCGTTCTTTGAATACTTTACCTTTTTGGCTTCCTCTGTATACTTATGACAGTTTACACACTTTTTACCTATTCATAACAGCCTCAAATAATCCCAGTTCGGGGACAGGTGTGTGTTATTTTGTTTTTCAGATAAACCTCACATCAAGCGTTATGCTTTGATAATACCAGATTTACTTTTCATTGGTCTCCTCTTTTGTACAATACTGCTGGTCAGTTTTTTGTTTTATCTTTCTTCTGATGCTGTGATTCTAATCCCTGAGGGGAGGGGTTTGTCCTCATTTTGATCGGGTATTCTTGGCCTTGTTTGAAGGCCACAACTCCTCCCCTTTAATTCCATAAAGTACAGTACAGCTACAGTAGTAACTGGAGAATGTGCTTGGCAAAAGGGAGTTGTTAATTTAAGACATTTTGCAGAATCATGTTGCATTTCTATTTACTCCCATTTTTCATTTCTTTCAGCATCTGACATTGTACACACATCTCACCTGAATCTCATAGGCTTTTTACCTCTTGACAAAGACTCAAACCTAAGAATTCCAGCTTCTCACCTATGGGAAGAGTTGACAGAGAGCTTCTTACTTGTACCTTGATAGAGACTCACATTCCAGTAAATCCTTCCGTATTGATCTTTGAGGCTGCTTGTATATTAAGGGAGCTGGGTCAAGACCAGTTTTCATGGGGGACGGGAGTTCCAAAGATACTGGACCATAACTGGTAGATTAGGGAAAAAAAGAGGTAAGGCAAATAATTCAAAGAATGCAATGAATGAGAATCCTCAATGACATAGAAGCAGGCTAACACTCTCCTTCTCTTCCCCTTACGCTACTCTTGTCTTTTCTTATAATATTTAGCAAGCCAGAATTGGACTCCCCGCCCTATTCCATTCCCTTCTACCATCAGGAAGTGAAACTATGCAAACGATGGAGTGCATTAAAGAATTAGGGAGCTGTTTAACTGCTGTTTTTCCAAATTCTTTCCTACAATATGTCATCCCCCCCGACTTCCCACCCCCAGCAAATCCTAATATGTAAAATTACTGGAATTGGCAGTTATCAAATTTTCATCACATTTAACATTCAAGTACCAATATGGGCAGAGGACAAAGGGACCCTGCTCAGAACTAGGAAAGAGACAGGTATATTTGTCTAATATAATTTATATTTCTATGCCACATTTTTTGCCAAAAAGCCACCAAGGCAGTGCACAACAAATCTAAAATAAAACAGCAAAACCATAAATACAAAATAATAGCACACTAAAAATAATTTAAAAGACTAGGTAAAAGAGATGTGTCTTAAAACCCTTTGTAAAAGCCAGGAACGTGTCATAGGAAACCAGCCTGAGTTCTTGGTTGATGGTGGAGTTTAGTAATGCTCTGGGTATTTAAGTTTTTGAGTTCTTTTTGTTTTACTAAAATTATTTTCTATGCAATTCCATTTGTATATCAATCTCATTCTGGCTCTGTATTAGAAAGTTACATAACCCTACAGCATTTGTGGTTTTATAACATAGTCAAATCTGATTAATGAAATTCAGGGAACAAAGTCTTTGAGCCATACACGACAGTCCAAAAGATACAGAGATTCTCTAGCCAAGTTTTCAGTTACTCAGACTAAGGTTGCTCTATACCAAGTGTCCGAATGGTATAACTTCTATTAAAATATTATTAGTATGCTAGCACTAACACTTTCCCAGTAAGCTGACAAAATAATAAGTTACATTAACTAAAGCAATTTGGATACCTAAGTAATGACTTGTGTACTATTATATTTTTTAAAAAAAATTGAGCAGACTCCTAACATATACTGTGGGCAGTGTCCAATGCTACCCACACGCTAGTGGAACCCATCACAAGCACAATGGGGGATCCTGAAGAAACTAGAACTGAGCCAAAACACATTTCCAGAATGGAGCAGTTCGGCAGACCTTGCAGAAGGGAGCTCTGCTGATCTGCCCTATTTTGGAAATTATAATTTCTGGTCATTTCCATAGTCGCTTTAGGAAGTGCTAGCTTCCTGTGGCTCTATCGGTTCGTCCTGTGATTACAACAGAACGAGAGAGGCATAGCAGCAGTATTGAATACTGCTCAGTGATTGATTGATTGATTGATTGACACTAATATAATTAAAATTAAAAGATTAGAGGTATTCCAATATCTCTCATATTCTTCTGGTTTCTTGCTAGAAGACTCTATACCAGGAGTCCCCAATGTGAAGATTAAGAATGGAGCATGTTTTCAAGGACCCTTAGCTTCCTTCATATTTATGCAAGAAGAAATGTAAAGCATTATGTAGATAGTCCCTTGCATCATTAAGACTCAAAATGAGCCTCATCTAGAAAGTGATTGTTGGAGAAAGTGGATGGACAGGACTCATTATTGCATACTGGGCTGACAACTGCAACCTTTTTGTGACCTTTTTTACATCATCAGAGTACCACAAACTAGGGATGTGCACAGATACAGATCTAGATCACAGATCCAGATCGAATCTGCCTGATCCGGATGATCCGGATCGGGCCGATCTGGATCCAGATTGGGGGATCCGCGCACACCCCTAGGCTTATAACCTTTTTATTTTAAAAGCTACCAAGTTGATACTTTGGACCCTTGCACATGGAGTGGAGGTACACAGGTGTGGGAAATTTCAGAAACATTGGTGCACGCATGTAGCATTATCATTTCCGCTTTTCAAAAATTCATAGCCACTATACGTGTGCACCAATGTTTCTGAAATTTCCCACACCTGTGTACCTCCATTCCATGTGCAATGTCCCAAAGTTTGAAATTTATAGCTTTAAAATAAAAAAGTTATAGACGCCCACCCCCTCCCCCATGCAAACCTATGGCTTAAAAAATCACCTAAAATGGAATCCGGATCTGGATCCAGATCATACAGATCCAGATCGGGCTCATATGGATCTGACAGATCCAGTTCGTGGGATCCATGCACACCTCTACCACAAACAATGCCAGTAAACTTTTTCCACTCATTGGGGAATAATGAGAAGCTAAAACTCTTCTCATACTCACAGAAAAATTAACACCTTTTATTGTGGGTAGCAAAACTGATTACCGTGAGAGTTTTGAAATATGCCACTATGCTAACGTATAATCTGTGAATAAAGTATTGAAGTTTATAATGGAAAAGCTGTTGCAAAAGAACAGCAGAAATCGGGATATATAATTAATTATATACCTACATAAATTTAGCACTTCTGTAGGGAGATCACATTGATAAAGTCTATAGTGGTCCAACTGCTACTAAGTACAGTTGCTAATGTAGTTGCCTGCCCAAAATTGAAACACAATTTTCAAGACATGTTGGTGAGTTCTGTTAACTTGTTGGGTCACAAGTGATGTGAACCTGTTCTACAGTGAAAATACCTGTATTTCTAAAGACTTCCATAAAAATGATTGTTCTACAGCAGGGGTCCCTAAACGCAAGAGGCCTTGGGAACATCGTGATTTAACCTTGAATCTCAGATTCTTCAGAGGTTTAGACAGGCTTCCTTCCTTAGTTTAACATCTTTATCTATCTATTTATTAATTTATGATTACATTTATATCCTGTGTTCCCCCGCCCCCTTCCAAGGAACCCAAGGCAACTTAGATGGCCCTCCTCTTTTCCATGCTGTAAGTCAGTAACTGCCCAAGGTCACCCAGTGAGCTTCATGGCCAAGTGAGGAATAGAACCTGGATCTCCTGATTCCCAGCCCAACAGTCTAACAACTACACCACCCCAGCTCCTGTACTTAAAACGTGATTGCTTAATATGGAGAAGTCAGTGAATGTAATTCCATAATTCCCCCCACCCCCTTTTTTAATACAACCATTTGTTATATGCCTATTGATTTCGTAATGGTATGATGGGACTCTAGAATTTCAGTGAAAAATATGTACTTCACTTATATTTCATAGCGAAATAGAATGGCCCAATTCATGCATTTCACAGTGCAATCCTAACATGTCTATTCAGAAGTAAGTCCCAGTGTTCTCAGTGGAACTTACCTCCAAGTTAAGCGTATGTAGGATTGCTGCCTCATTTGGTCAGAATGTTCAACTGTTTGTGGCTGGGTCTCATTAGCAAGGCAATAGCTCAAAGAAGAGGTAGGACTAGGTAACATGTAACCTCAAAGATCTCTCACATTCTCGAATACTGACTAACTTATGCCCCATTAATTACAACGGGTCTGCTTTAAATATGACCAAGTCTGGATCAACCTCTTTTATAAGATACACAATGTATATCTGTAGCACTGAATAAACATTACTTTTTTAAAAAAAAAATAATATTTAGCCCATGCATAGTCACATATTTATAATATAAACATCAGTAATAACTTAAACCCGCACAATTATATTTTTAGAAGGAATCGCCTGATTTGTAAGAATATGTTCTCACTTTAAAATGTAGATCTGCCTTCCCCAACTTGGTGCTCTTCAGATGTTTCGGACTACACATCTGGAGGGCTCTGAATTGGGAATTGCTGCTGTAGATCACCGGAACATAGAACACAATGGCTGCCTAGCAAGTATAAGATTATAATTCAATCCAGAGCAAAACAGATTATACAATGCTTTATAGATTCCCCCCCCCCCCCCATAGTATGAATGGCTTTATAATTTGCAATAATAAATCTGTATTTTACATATACCATAGTCTTCACGTTTCTGCAAAAGCAGACTGATTTGGAAACAGAACTGGGAGACAAAGAAGGGTCCCCCCACCTCAAATTCACCCATGTATTAAAAGCAATTCTTGGATATGTAGCTCCACCTAGGGGAAATGTTTGTATCATGCAGGATGGTATTGAAATCCTAAGGATTAGTTGAAAGCCCCTACCTTTTAATTTGCATCCAGCTATTAACTCAGACCTGTCACTATCCAGGGTGACAGCAGTTTTACATTTTCTGTTTTAATTTTGTTGAGTCGTTTTTGAGAAAGGTTGTATTTATTTATTTATTTAAAAAATCATCACCAGGATTTTCAAAAATGGGAGATCAACAAATGTCTGCCATTTTCTTGCTCCCAGGGGACGCAAGGGCACTGAAACCATCACATCACCTGGTAAGAATCCAATCTGAGTATCTGCAAATCCTCCTCCACCATATCATCTTAAAACTCTTACCAGGCACACGGCATAACTTCAACATCAAGTCAGCTTGTTTCCCTCCCCTTGTTATTTCCCTTCACTATGACCCTGCTTTTACTAACATCTTGACTGATGAAGGGATCTGGAATTCTCAAAAGCTTACACATTTCTGTGAGCTTTGAGCTGGTCTAATAAAAGTATTACATCAGTCTTCCTCAACTTGGAGTTCTCCAGCTGTTGGACCACGTCCCATCATCCCTCAGCCAGCGTGGGCAGATGAAGGGAGTTGTAATCTAACACATATGGAGAGCTCCAGGTTGGGGAAGGCTGTATTACACTAAAATGGATTCTGGGATTTTTCTTATGGCCAATATGGCTACCTTTGCTTTTCTCATAAACTTATCTTTGTTTATTCCTTTTAACATTAAAAGGGAATAGTCTTCAAAGAAAAAGGGATGTTGCTCTATAATTGTAAATTATATACACTAAATACCGGAATTCAGAAATACCAAAATGAAGAAAATAGTATACTAAATTATGGGATATATCTGTCTTTCGTAAACTAATGTGGGTAAAATAGGGTATGTAATGAAAATCTCTGAGAATGAGTGAGGTTGATTCATATGGTATTGAACTGCAAGATAAGGCACAGTAGTAGAAAATCTGTTTCCATTATTATAGGTGTTGTATTCTTTGCATTTCAGGGCATGGTTTGAAGGTACAAACCCTAGTTCTAATTCAAAGGACTTCACATCACCCTGCTTCCAATTTCACTTCATCCCAATGCTACATTACTGCGTTGTTAGTTTCCACCATCCAGCATTGGGCAAAAGGTGGGATACAAAATAATAATGATGATGATGCTTGCATGTCAGAACACAAAGAGCACTGAGGAGGTATTGACCTGGTTCACACATAATGGCAATTCCTGGGTTAACCCAGGAATTGCAGATATCTAGCGGGAGCAAACAAGCTGTTTGTTTTCAATTAACATCCCAGGAATGCCCTGTTCCTGGGTTGTTATCCTGACATCTGAACTTGGAATTCTAGGTTGTTTAGGGGTTAAAAAACCCAGAGTTAACCCAACAACAAACCATGTTGCTCAACCTCAACAATCCATGGTTTAAACAACCCATGGGATGTTGTTACATATGAACTGGGCCCCTCTCAGTCACAGCCTCAAGCTAATGGAATTCTAGCCACATAGTAACGATAAGGAAGAAGCGCGTTGTAATTCTATTTTTAAAATTGTTTATTGGTTTCACTGCAGTTCTTATAATTGTCATTTAAAATGTGCTGGTTATTTAGTTAAAATATTTAAATTGTATATGTTTTTAATTTCAGGACCCCCCTGAAATTCTAGTTAAAGATTTCTTTTCCTAGATGACAAAATAACTTCAGCTCCAACAAGAAGCACAAACACATATGAAATCATGTGTCCAAATCACATATGCAAATAGGCTTCTGTATATAAATGACCTTGCAGGATAGTATCTTCACACACAAAAGGGGCTGTGTAAAGTAAATCCCCTCCTATTAACACAGAACAGTTGATGCAGTCAGCTTTGAAAGTGCCAGTCAGATGGTGTGAGGGTGAAGGGATTGTGGTACGGGTATATAATGAACCTGACCTTCTCCAACAGGTGCTCAGTACTGTCAGCGATGACAGAACCAACCATCTGTTCATTGGACAGATAGTGATATTGTTCTATGTGAACGTAGCAGCAGTAAGACTCCAAATTAAGATCTCAAGAGTTACTTAATTCTCCAAACATTAGACACCTCTGAAAAATCAGAATTTATGTTCCCAAGGACACCATCACAGAAGTCCCCCTCCAAGGGCGAGGTCCCCCGTAGAGAACCAACCTCCAACTCCGTCCCAACAACCACAGAATCTCCATGGATGGTGGTTCTCCAACAGAGGGGGAGTTTTTGAGACCAATGGGAGAAAACCTATTAAAAACAAATGTCTAGGGGTAAAAAACCAAATCTGCTCATACCTCCCTTCCGCCCTGAGTCTGGCAGGGCTCTGGATGAGATGGTTTCTCTGCATTTGAATCTCCACACTTTGCCTGTGGAGGTCCAGCTCTGAATGCATTTCCTTCGGGAACGTACCCCTGACTGCTTCCAGAATGGCTGTGCCCAATTCTGTAGTTTTCTGCAGGGCCTCTCTTGTTTCATGTCATGCCGCTGCCCGCTTTGCTTCTTTTCTGAATGCAGTAGAAAGTATTTTGGGCTGCTTCCACCAGAAAAGTACATCGTGGGTGCAGGCTGGTTGCTGGGGCAGCAGGGATGGACTAGAGGGACAAACTATTTTGGCCCTGCCTAGTTGGGTGCTCTGGACACAGGTACAGTTGGGAACCTTTGGCATGCTGGATACGATATCATGTGTAGTATAGGGCTGTGCACACCTGGACAGGGCTGGAGTAAGGGAGGAGAGTCAAGAGTTGAAGACTAGAAGCTCTTTGTTGGCTGGTGCTGGACTCTCCGCAGGTGGCTCAAGGGAATCCCGCTTCCTGCAATATATCCAGGAGTAACGTCCCTCCAGTCTAGCAGGATGCTTGCCAGCTTGTCATAGAAGAGCACAGTGTGTAGCTCAACCTTGGAGTGCTTACTGTGGATAATGATTTCTTCAAACGTCTTCTTCAGTCCATGCAGCTCCTCCTTCCACTGCACGGGGGTGCAAGAGTAGCCCTGCCAAGACATCTATGTGGAAAACCATGGGAACAGGTTATCATGCCTGGTGCTATGCACAAACTCCTTGGCCAATCCAGAGATCTATGAAGAAGCCCAGCTCGGCCTCACTCCAGAAATGCACCCTCTCACGCAGTGCATTTTGTCCTAACTTGTATGTAGCCTTAGATGCTGCAGGAGTAGACACCTGCCTCTATTGTGTAGAGGGATCTTGAGAGAAGAAGGGTGGTGAGGACTTGCTATCAGTCTCCTCTACAGGATCTATGGTGCCTTTTGTGGTTCAAATTGCTCTAGAAAGCATCCTTTGCATGTGGTGAAGCACCTGTTTCGTGAATGAATAATACCCACTCCCCACCTTATCCTGCAACCCACGATGAAATGGCTGAACAATTCATTGTAGAACATTCTATGGGTTGCCAGGGTGGCTTGTTGTCCCAAAATAAGCAAACTTTCAGGAAGCAGTCCAGGTTCGCCCAACATGACATCCACGATGGGCTGTCATGTTGTGTGAATCCAGCCTTTGTCTATTTTCTCCCACCCCTGCCTAGGCTTGCTGTTTATATTAATGGTAAATCATTAAGAGAGGTCCCTTTCTTTTCCTTTACCTATATATTTGAGCTTGCCCAATCCCAACACTTTGAGTACATAACAAATTTTACCCTAAATATAAATAGCCAAATTTTGAAACGTATATAAAAAACTTTAAAAAATCTAACGTTCAAATTTCTGCTATCCTTTTCTACCTATAACATTACTCTATTGTGCTATTATAGAACATCCTGAACAGTTTTCCTTTTATGTTGGACAGCGCATGAGGGCTCCAATCCAAAAAGTATCTTTTTGCTTATGAAACTTAAATGCAGTATCCATATGTCATTTAATCACACTGAATGTTCCATGATGGAATGCAGTTTTTCCACTGTTCAGTCCAAATTTCTTGCTACAAAATTTATTACATTTACTGGAGTTTTGCACCAAGAGGCTTTTTTACAGGAACACAGTTCCATTTCCTTTAGCCTCAAGTCCAGGAGAAAGCAAATTCACATAACAAATCTTGAGAGTTGGACTAAATATATCTCAATAGTGGGAAAGGTGGAAGGGGGGCCTTGGAGTGGAAAGCGAATGCCAATGTATTTGATATGCATCAGGACAACCATCATAACCTTGACGTTCCTTACCAGTTCCAGTTAAGCAAACTAGACAGAAATAGGAGGACAATGTATTTGCCAGACAATAAACAGAGTAATTCATTTATTTATTTTCAGATGGTGCTGATTTAATGCAGTACACAGCAAATTATATGGTCATAAACTTGCCTTTAAATAACTCCTCATTAAAAGCTACCATCTAATAATTACTCAAGAAACAAACATTAGCTACCTAAAATAATCTGATACCTCCATGAAAACAGGGCTGGTTCACATATAAAAAAGCAAAGGTATCCATGCAGACCTTACACATGGTTCCAAAATCCATATTAGTGTAATATCTTTATTAGGTCAACCAAACGATCACAATAAAGATTCACAGCTTTTGAGATCTCCAATCTCTTCACCAAGCAAGATGTTATAAAAAGCAGAGGGGTAGGGAGGAGAAGAAATTGACTAGCTGGTGAGGTCAGTGTCAAAAATGGAGGATCCAACATTTTCCTCTTTCTTGCTTCAAGTGGCCCTAATGACAGCAGTAGGTCCAACCAGTAACCGTCACATGACCTGCAGAGCCTAGTTTGAATGTTTACAGCTCCCCTCCTCATCCCATTCCATCTTTGGACTCTGAATATTATTATTATTTATTACATTTATATACCACCCCATAGCCAAAGCTCTCTGGGCAGTTTACAAAAATTAAAAGATTGAACATTAAAAAGTCAATATACAAAATTTAAAACCATAAAACATAAAAACAACTAATATTTAAAACATTTTAAACTTCAAGCCTGGCCAGGAATTAAATTAAAAACCCCAACTTAAGCCATTAAAATGCCTGGGAGAAAAGTTTTGACCTGGCACCAAAAAGTTAACCGTGTTGGCGCCGGACAGGGCTCATCGGGGAGATCATTCCATAATTGGGGGGCAACCACAGAGAAGGCCCTCTCCCTTGTTGCCATCCTCTGAGCTTCCCTCAAACTAGGCACCCGGAGGAGGATCTTAGCATAGTGTACGGGTAGATTCATGTCGGGAGAGGCGTCCCCGTAAGGTATTGTGGTCCCAAGCTGTGTATACAAACAGCTAGTCAGATATTCACCCCCTTCCTCCATTTTATAACATCTTGCCAGATGATGAGAACAGGAGATCTCAAAAACTTGCATGTTTTTTGTGTTTGGCCTAATAAAAATATTATACTGATATGGATTTTGGAATTTCACATATTATGTATTTTAAAAATATATGTGAACAGTAAATTTTAAAATCAGGTATTTGAAAAATGTGTGGGTTGTAGAGGCATACTCGCAAGAAAGCCAGGATTAGTTGTAGCATCCTGTCAAATGGCAAACCTAGGTTTTATTGCTACGTATTGTGTAAAACAGCCCATAGTAAACTGTTTTAGCGTGCTTACCTCTTCGTGAAGTTAACAAGAGGAGGAGGAGGAAGGAAAGGATTAAGCTACCTAATTACTTATGGGTGGAAAAGATTTCCAAGACTTCAGAAGAGAGTAATTATTGTGTATGTCAAGTACTGAGTCAGTTTTTTCTCCTGGCCACCCCTTAACTACTTCCTTGTGTGGGTAGAGAAGTTGCAGTACATGTCTGTCTACACTGGAGCATGCATTATTTCCCAACTGCTTCAAATAATGTACTCTGTCTCAAAAGAGCATGCAGTATTCTGCATATGGAGTATAAGTCACCCCTCGGCTTGAAACTACGTACATATTGATGCTTACCTCCCTCCCCACCAAGAAAATACATCCTTAAAACACAATTCTGCAAATATATCAGACTGTATTTTTTGCAATGGTCTTGTCATAACAGATATGGCTTAGGATCAAGGTAAAATAATTAACTTTCAAACTTTTAATCAGTTGCAGCTTTAGCTCTATTTTAAAGGCTATCATGCAGAAAATGGAGCAGAGTTGTTCTTTGTTGCTCCACAGGGCAGAGCTAGAACCAATGGGTGGAAATTGCAGGCAAAGAGATTTTGGCTAAACATTAGAAGAAACTTCCTAACAGTGTGTGCTGATCAGCTGTAGTAAAAAAAAACTGCCTGGAGAGGTGGTAATTCTCCTTCATTTGAGGTACTTAAGCAAAGGCTGGACAGCAGTCAAAGACGTTGCAAGGTCCCTTCTAATTCTATGCATACACACACACACAAAATCTTAAATGAACTGCCTAAATCTTAGCCCTCATTTTCAGAGATATCCTTAAGCTACAAAGGCTCACAGTCCTGGAACAAGCATCTCTCTCACACCTCAACATTCCATAGAACCCCTTGATCAACACATACAACTTAATGAACTCTCTCCTATTTTTTTCCACAAAATAACAGCAAACCACTAAAATTCTAATCCAGCCCTCCCCTGCCACAAAATAAGACTCCTTACTTCTTCCTCATAAATCCAGACTTCTCCCCAGTTTGCCCAAAAGGGCTATAAAAATCCATGCAATGACAAACCATGGTTTAAACAACACATAGGTTATCATGCACAAGTGGGAGAGAGAAAGAGTGCTGCCTTCCATGCACCTGCTCTCTCCTGCTCATCCCTGACAGCCCTTGGCTTGTTTAACCCATGGCCTGTCGATACCAATATAATTGCCAAGGAATGAAGTTTGCTTTACTGCACAAAAAACATAAGCCCGAATAATCTTGATAGTTTTTAAGGTGTCACAAGCTTCTTTGTTGTTTTTGCTGTTACAGTTTACCTCTCTGGAAACTCTCTTTAGGATACTCTTCCGCTCATAAATAAATATATCTTATGTAACGGAACGCCAGCAACAATGCCCTCCGTATGTTTCTATAATGAAAACCTCTATCCTGTTTCTTCTGTACCATATGTCAGCAACACTTAAGAGATTTTATATCTAGGAGCCTCCATTTATTTATGTATCCATAGTGCTAGAAATTCCCAGATCTCCACCATAGTTCCAACCTGTGAATGGTAGCAGCCCCCTAATATAAATCTACCACAAAACTCACAAGACCCTACCCTACAAAACATTGCTGTAATGAAAAGCTAAGAACTGCCACTCCAATATTCACCACGAAAAACCAGCCACGTTTCCTGAATATTTCTACCCCTCACAACAAGAATAAAACACAGTTATACTTGAAAGTAAAATATTTCTTAGACGAAGGGGTAGCAACCTACCCAAGGTTGGCCACCGAATGAATGCCCTTCCAGATAAGACAACCAACTCCGTGGATTTCTTACCTGAGAAACAAAAACACAAACAATACCCCTTTCAGAAGTTTCTACCCAAAAGGGGAAAAGACCACAATATTATTCACGTGACTACCCAGCCTTCCTCAGAAGTTTTAGCTGATATCCTAAAACTGCCCCATCTCAGTGATGTGAGCCACCCTCTCTTAATACAAGGCAGCCAATAAATGCTGCATCTATGTAATATGTGACTACCCGTGCACGCAAATATGTGTATATAAATAGTATGTGATATATACACATTCATATATTCTTCAAAGGAGACAAACCAGCCAGACCCCTCTTTTGTGGGGTTTGGCCATGAAAGTGTCACTCCTGAGACTAGGCCAGGGGTCCAAATTCCCATTCAGCTATGACGCTTATTGGCCCAGTCACTTTCTTTATCGGCCTAACACTCACAGGGTTGTTGTGTGAGGGAAAGGGAGGGGCTGAATTCATTTAAAAAGAAGGGCGGGGATTATTATTATTATTAATAATAATAATAATATAATCATACAATAATTATAATAAAATATAAAAATAGGGTTCTAATAATATAACCATAAATTATAACAAAATAATATTAAAAAATAGGGTTCTAAAAGAAGATTTTGCAAGCTTATCTACTAAAGAATCACCACCCAGCAGGGAAAACACAATCAAGCCTAACGTCTCTGAAGCCAGAGACTATTAGCTCCGGGGCTAAACCTCAAACCCCACAACCGAGAGATGGAAGCGAGAGAAACTAGGCGAGGGCGGGCGCTGGGAGAGGACAAGCCCTCTCAAGCCGGCCAAGGCCCTCAGCACAGGCCGCAGGCTCGACTAGGCCCGAGCCTTCCCTTTTCCCCGCCTCTTCCGACAACCTTCTGCCGCCTCACACGCCCCGCAAGCCAGCCCGGCTCTTTCCATCGCCCCCGCGCGGCCGGAGGCTCCCTGACTGCCTTGCCTACTCCCCCCCCTCCAGCCTCCCCGTCCCCGGGTCGGGCTGCCTCGGTTCTCCCCTTTACCGCGCCGCTGTCTCTCTCGCTCCCCGTCTCGGTCCTCTTTCCCTTCTCTCAGGCAAGCAGCCCGCCTGAGCGCCAGGCCGGGCTCCGTGCCTTCTAGTGGCGCTCTATGGAGCCGGCGAGGCGGCGATGAGGAGGCGACGGGCAGCACTAGCAGCGGCAGCAGCGGCGGCAGCAGTACCTCACAACCCCCGCCGCCGCCGGGGCTGCTCCGGGCGGCTGTAACGGAGCCGCTCCTCGGTCGGTGGGTCGGACGGAGCTTCCCCGGAGCCGGGACCATCTCGACGGCGGCGGCAGCGGGGCGCCTTTCTCCACTCCCCCGTCTTCCTCCCTCCCTTCCTGACGGGCCTTCCCCTCAGGACAGAGGATGGCGGCGGCGGCCGCCCCGACCCAGCTGGAAGCCGGTGAGTCTCTCGGGCACCCCGGGCGCTTGAGCCTGGCTTCTTGGGCTCCCCTCGCCTTGCTTTAACCTGGCTTGTCTCTCCCCTTCCTCCTCCTCCTCCTCCTCAGAGCTCTACTACCTGATCGCCCGCTTCCTCCAGTCGGGACCTTGCAAGAAATCCGCCCAGGTGAGAGGGATAATCAGACTTGGTCGGCTGGGAAATGGGTGGGTGGGTCGGTAGGGGTCTCGTCCTGGACGGGGCCGAGCTTGAACCCAAGCTGCCCAAAGGGAGGTGGGGAAGGGGGCTCGCTTGCCTCCCCTCACGCCCTTTGTGTGTGTGTGTCTCTCTCTCCCTCCTCAGGTGCTGGTGGCGGAATTGGAAGAACACCAGGTAATGTCCCACTATGAGGTGTGTGAGTGGGGCTTATTTGGGTGGGTGGGTTGGGGAGGCAGGTGGGAGGGGGATTAATTCCTATTTAATGCGCGTTTTCTCATCAGTCGTTAATAATGGGGGGGGGGCTTGCCTCTTCCCCACTTCAATACCCCTTCTATTAACCCCTTTCCTCCCCTACCTATTATATCAAAATACCAATGATGAGGACCTTTCTAGAGATACCTATCTATTCCCCCCACACACACTTAGTCAAAAGGCCTTGAAGGCCCCTAGCAAAGGGATTTCTCTTTTTCTTCCCCACCTTTCTCTCTCTGCCCCCTCCCCCCTTTATTTTATTTGTAACTTATTAATTTACTTAATATCCATCTTGAAGTAGTTTTGGCGAACTGTAAAGCGTTGCAGGCTATTTTACACACAGTGTTTTGTTTATATGGTCCTAATATGAGATTAGCTCACTGTCCCCACCTCCTTGCAGTGGACCCCCACACGCTACCTGCATGGTGGTGGTCCCCCCCCTTTTGGAAAAGTGATTTTTTTTTTAAAAAAAACAATGTTTTGGTTTAGAGACACCCTGGGGTGTGTGAGTGTGAAAGCCAGAGTGCGCAAGGCTGTCTGGGTGTTGGTCAAGGAACTGGGACTTGCTTCCCAAGGGCAGCCAGATGTCCGTTGAGAAGAAGTGCTCCTTATTCCAGAGTAGTATAAAAAAGAGTTCTTTTATACTACCAACTTGGACTGCTTTTACGTGAACCCTTTCAAGAGCTACACCTGTTTACCTTTTTTATTTGAAATGTTTTGGGAGACCCCTGGATACTGGTGGTGTGTGGTCCATGTGTATGTAAGGATCAGTAAGGAGTTTGGGGGAGATGGTGGGTCGGTGGGTGAGTAGTCTGCTATTCCTTCCACCTCCCATACACATTGCTAGTCTTCTGCCTCTTCCTCCCACCTCAGTTGATCCCACGACGGCTGGATTGGCAGGGCAAGGAGCACCGAAGAAGCTTTGAGGATCTGGTGAGTGAAAGTTGGCTTTTAAATTTCAGCATGGCAGGAGGAAAGACCTTGCTCCAACCAAGGCAGCCTCTTCTCGGCCTTTCTCATGCATAGGATGGGTGAAAGATCTGGGAGAAAGAAAAGTAAGGGTTGCTGTAGTCACTTGTGGGGCAATTCCTGGTTTACTTTCTGTGTGATCCCCCCCCCCCCCTTTCCCTATTGTGGAGAAATCAGGGAGGGTTATTTGAGGGCACGTACAAGGGTTTTCAACCCAGGCCAATGGCACTGCGCTTACCAGGCCTGAGTTCCGTGTTTGCAAATGAGAGTTACTTGCTGATTGGTTGGAGCTTTTAAGAGAGGAACAGCAGAGGAGGGTTGTTGGAGGTGGTGTTTTTTTTTTCTTTTTGCTGCATTAGGAAGAAAAATGTTCTCCGTCTCCTAGCAGACTAAGTCATATTAGGTGAAATCAGAGAAATGGATGATACAGATGGTGATGTTTGTTCTTCCCTTTGGAATGTGTAGGTCGTTGAAGAATGTAAATAAATGTATTTTTAAATGAGCAGTTATTTTGGTTATGCAAAATCAGTGTGAAAATGTGTATCTTTCGAAAGATTGAAAACATCTCTCTTTGCTTGTGAAATAAAGGAGTAGTAACCCCAGTTAAAAGCCCATCTGTTCGAAATCTTTGAACAGAGCTTGCTTCCTGTTCATTTTATCACTTTGTGCTGGGGAGGGACTATTGTACAGATGGGTTCAGAATACAGACATATAATGTGAATGAATGCCAAGCACCAGGTGCATTCGTACAAACTCATTTTGCTGGGTATGAAATGTGGGTGATATACAGGGGACCATTCTTGGTTTGATATACTAGGTGCTAAGCATGGGTATCATTTTTGAATATGTCAGTATAGTATGGTTCTTTATGCTAGTAATCTATGACGGTTCAGTTAATTCCAGTATTCAGCTATCTAGTGTTTTAAAGTCCTATTTTTTTATATATTTTTGGTAATTTTATCTGTTTACTGTATAAATATGTGTGTGTTGGGTTGGTTGTTGATGCAAATAAATTTCTATCTAAAGAAATTCTATTGGTGAGTTTTCTGCCCTAACTCTATAGGTGTGGCTTTTTCGAATGCTTGTAGTTCCATAAATCTTGCTTTTTTTACTTGCAGTAAGAATTTCTGTAATAATTAGCATTCATATATGTGTTACTTTGCAGTTCAGTGTGCTGTAAGATAGCACTGCATGTGTAAGTATTTTACTAGGTAAACTATTTCAAGGTTGGATGGACTGTTATCTTTTTGTCTCTGTATATTTTTGTTTACATAATTTTGTAGATAAATAACAAAAGAAAATATTACTAAAGAGTCCTGCAAGGGAGTACTTTAGTAACATGGATGAGAGGTTTTGCAGATTTCACTGTAGATTTTCCTTTAAGTGATATTTACATGTATAGCCTATAGCGGCCAGCTCTCTTGATATAAGCCAGTGGGCATGCTCACCTGCTAAGTGGTTCCCTTCATCTCCAGTTGTACCTATGATGGACGATAGCCCTGGTGACTGAACAATTTCAGGTTAATTCCGTACCTTGTTTCTTATCCTGCAACATTCCTTTTTGTAGAAAGCTAATAAGGACGTGCTGTTGATATTTCACTGAGTGGTGGGAACATGGGGTGTTTGCAGGATGCTAGCTGTAGTTTTCTCTTGGAAAATATGGAAGAAAATCTATGTAACTCATATAAGCAGGGAAGAATAAAATCAAATTTAAGAATTTATTTTGTTTGGTTGTAATGGATTCTTCCCTCTTCCACTGGTCAATATTTTCTGGTATGTTTGAGGTTCAGCTTAGTTTTTTTCCCCCCTTCCAAGTGCTATCTTTTTAACACTTGCATGAAAATTAAATTCTAGCAGAGGCTAAACATAAACAATCCAACACAATTAAAACAATAAGAAAAACAACTAATGTGAAACCAAGAAAGATTTGTGTGGTGAGACTTATAGTTTTTTATCATAAGTATGAAACTGCTTTTCTTCCTTGTTCATACTTTGAATGTATAATTGGGGCTAAAGTAAATTTAAGAAGATCCCAGCTGAATTATTGCTTTTAAGGCTGCACTCCTATACCTACATGTAAGACCAGTTATACACAATGGCATTTATTTGTAAAAAACATGTGGATAGGATTGCTCTATAAGTCTTCAATACAACTTTTCATAGCACTGAAATCCCTTTTTTCCTGATAGTCATGTCAGGGTAACTCCTTTTATTTTTATATTACGGTTTATTCAATCTATTAAGCTTTATATATATTACACATTATTAATATACCCACCAGTGTAGTTATCTCTGTCTGGCACATCTACATAAACAAACACTGCTAGCAGTACTTGTAGCAACTACATTACATGGCAAAGTACTTCCATAACAAAAGGTACTCCTGTTACGTTGCTGTAAGTAAGGGAATAATATACTCAAACAGTATGATTCGTTAGAATTAGAACGAGTAATGTGATCTGCAAATGTTTACGCAATAAACAAGGGAAGAAAAATACTGGATGATTCTACAACAGCTATCTTTGCCTTTAATGGAGAATTTATATCTTTTATACAACCTTTTAGAAAGATCTCATATTCTTCCCCCCTTCAAGAGTATGTCTATGTTTTCAACTTATATCCGTTTTAGAGCATATTAATTGTCATAGTTTTCCCCAAGCAATGAAAGCTGTAATCTGAGGGTGCTAAGAATTTCTTGAATTCTATGGTAAAGTTTCCCTGAGGTGGAGAACTATAGATATACAAATGTTCTCAAACTTGCTCTGCTAGTCCTGAAGGCTATGTGCTACCTCCAGTATCAGACGTAGTAAACCTATGTATACCATTTGCTAGGGAACATGGGTGGGAGGGTGTTGTTGAACCCATGTCCTGCTTGTGGGTTCCTGGTCAACAGCTGGTTGGCCAATGTGTGAACAGAGTACTGAACTAGATGGACCTTGGTCTAATCCAACATGGCTCTTCTTACATTCTTATGAGTGCCACTGAGGTGGTGTGCAGAAAGATTGTGCTGCAAAGAATATCTGTATTTGGCCCTACACTATATTATTTTTTTCTGATGATGCAGATTGAGGCCTAAAAATTTACCAGATAAAGGGGCTGTTCTCAGCAACCTGCCTTAGGGCCCATGGTTTTCATTACATGGTGCAAATGATCTCTGCGTAAAAGGGTGTGGGGAGTTAAGATGAATTATGTATGTCCTGTTATTTGTAGAACCAAAAAAAAAGCAGTATGTTAAAAATAGTCTGAGAATTGCTGCCTTTACTTATTCAAGTAATCATTGCATGGGAATCATTTGGAGATGTTTCAGGTTTAGGGCAGACTTGCACTTGATTATTTCTTTGGGATTACAGACAATTCCTTCTGGATAAGAAACTCTCCAAACCTGGCAGTCATTGCTATAGGACGTATGATCTAGTGTGTTTGTGTGGTTGTTTGTTCTTTGGACTTCTATGTAAGGCTGGCATAGGATTCCCTGCCTTATGATAGCCCTTTGGACTTAATATGATTCAGAGTTGAAGATTTAGAAGATGTTCACTACCTAAAATGCATTTTCCAAACTAGTCCTGCATTCTTTGTGAGATAATGCTGAATCAAGATGCATTGATGGGTTATTGGAATTAAACTTGTTTACACATGTGTAGCCACCAGAAAAATTTCCAATCCTAGAGATGCAGAAGTTAGTGTCTTACATTTTATGGTAAATAGTGTTATTTTGGCACATTCATTTCATCGACATTAGTATTTTCAATGCTTGACTGTAACTAAACAGGAGTGAACACTTGCATTATATTAAGCTGTAAATACATTACCATTTCTTTGCAAAATTAAGAATTAAGCACTGGTGGTTTGTCACTGATGTAGTAAATTGAAGTCTATATACAACCAAGTGCCATAGTAATACTAAGTGTAACAAAATCCTATGCATAGCTGTCCCAAAGGAAGCCCATTGACTTCTGTGGGGATTACTCACAAGTAAGCAAACCTTGGCTGCCTTTCAATAACTACTTAAAAGAATAACTATTTAAAAGCAGTTAAAACATTCAAGTGATAAAAACATAAACACAGTAAAATAGCAATAAAAACAACAATAAATGTCAACCTTTATATACTACCTTTCAGACTGAAGGCCCCTAGAGCAATATTCAAAGCTTAGAATACATAATAAAATGCAGTACCATAAATGCAATCAAAACAGTAAAGTAATTTTTTTTTAAAAAAATCAGCATCTCCAAAACCAACACTTTAAAAATAATTATCTTAGAAAAGCCTGGCAGAAGAGAATAGTTTTCACTGTTCACCTGAAAGAAGCAAGCAAAAAGACCAAATGTGCCTCTCAGGGAAGGGTGCATAGTAAAGTGTACATTGACTTGCAGTTTTATTTATTCGTATTTATTTATTTATTATGTTTCTGTTCCATTTTATTACATTTCCCACCAATAGCCAAAACTCTCCGGGCGGTTCACAAATGTTTAAACAGATCTAATGTTTTCATAAAACATTTAAATGTACTTCAGATGCAGAATCTCAGTTGTCTTTACAAGCCACCCTATAAGGCAGGTCAATATTATTACCTCCCTAATAGAGGTGTGTGTTTATAAAACAAAACACTGGCAAACCAGTAGGCACACACACTCGCTTCCTTTCCAGTGCCCGGTCTCTGGTTAAAAATGTGAGACAAAACTGTGCATTAGATTGACACTTTTTCATATTCTGGACTCCTGGCACTTTTACCTAAAAAAGTTGGCCACCAGCTGAATAATAATAATAATAATAATAATAATAATAATAGATTCTGTTTTTAAGGGGCCTGAATGCTGGCCCCATTCTCTTTGCCTGCAGCTGTTTTTAAAAACAAAACAAAACAAAGGGGTTTCATTATTTTGTTACTCCCTTATCTTTAGCAGAAGTGCTTGACATACCCAATGCTTGTCCATTAACACCTGTTTGCCAGAGTCAAGTGGTTTTTAATTTACAGATGAATAGACATTGCACCCTTGACTGCCCCTGATGTTTTAAGGCTTCTTCATACAGAACAAACAAGGAAGGTTGAAAACAAATCATTCTACTTTGTTGTTAACTTTGCAAATGTTTGAGGTAACAATTGAGTTGCAGCAATGCAATAATTATCATGACCTGCTAGTTAATTTGGTTTTCAATCTCCCCCCTTCCCCCCCCCCCATTATGCAGCTGACCTGCTGGGGTCTGTGGAACCCCATGACAGACAATAATATAAAATAATGAGCATTTTTGCTTACATAGTTCACACTAATGGAATTAATTTATGGAATCCCCTGCCATAAGATATGGTGATGGCCACTAGCTTCAATGGCTTTGCAAATCAAACTTATGGAAGAAAGATCTATAAGTAGTTATTGGCCAATAAAGCTAAAACAAATCAGTAGGTTCAGAGACAGTATACCTCTGAATACTAGTTGCTGGGACAGGTGGTCTATTTGTCTTCATGTTCTGCTTGTGGTATTCCAAGAATATGGCAAGTATGGGAAACGGGATAATGGGCCGGATGAGCTTTTTGGTCTGATCTGGCAGAGCTCTCATGTTCTGTTTCTGTGGTTAGTAACTCTGGATCTTTCCAAGAGAATTTTATCATCTTCCTGGTACTACTTGCAGTGCATTTCTAGACATGTCTATTTAGAAGTAAACCCCATTAAGTTCAATGCAGCCTTGACTGGAGAAACAGTATTTTCCTTATTGAATAGTCTGGAAGATGGGAGTTCCTTGACTAGCTCAGCTACGCAGCATTAGTTCAGTTGGAAATCCTCACCTTTTCTGCTTTTCAGGAAGGTGGGACTGGGTTTCTACCATTCTTCAATCTCCAGATGTTTTGGTGTAGAACTATCAGCCCAAGCCAGCAGAGCTGTTGGTGAGGGATCATGGGAGTTGTAGGCCAAAACATCTGGAGGATTATCGGATGCTCATCCATCATCTAACTTGACCTGTGCCTAGTTATTTTGTTCCTTTGATTTTGTACTGAAGGTAAGGCCAGCTCCTGAATTAGTGCAGAGGGTAGCCCTCTACCCATTGAACACTGTGGGGACAATCCTTCTGTGACGAAGTACTGATGCTTGTATGAAAAGTTAAATTTGTGGAGACATTAGCACTAAAGAATTTGAAAGTAAAGTTAATTTACCTCCATAGAAGTTGAGAAAGCTAATTTAGCTTATACTCAGAGATCCTACTTTACCTGGAAGCACAGAGCAAGCGAGGTGAGACCTTTATTGTGCCAACTTATACTCAAATACCTAGAAAAGGCTTTTGAGTTGTACAGGTCTCCCTTTCTGGTATAGGTGTTCAAAATCCATGCCCAGGCATGTGTCAGAACTGAGTGTTCTTAAATCATGGGAACAGAGAGGTTTAAACGCGGGCTAGTTTACAAAGCATTTGTTCCTGTAGAAAGGATCAGTTCAAGCCACCCCAGTGAAAATTAGATAAAGGATTCAACAGCTTCAGAGTTCTGTCTTTTACTTGAGGTCTTTTTCCCCCCTCCTCAAGCCCTTTCTTCAGAAACAATTCTACTTCTATCATATTGTTCTAAGGTTTGATTAACATTTCTTGCTCTTCTGCAGTGGTACCTAAAAGACAGAAGTTATTCAAAATAGTTGTTATTGTTGAGTATTTGTTCATGTGGAGTTTTACAAGTTAACGAAGTCTCTGAAAAACATCATCACAATCCAGCAGGTGTTTGTTCAGGTCTTTGAACAAAACCTCAAAAGACATTTTCCACCAAAGTCCCTTCCAGATGGTGGGTGGGGTGGGGTGGGGGTTGTCTCAGGCTTGTTGATTCAGCACACTTGACATTCTTAAGCCAAATGTTTTGTTACTTTTTCTTATTTACCACTGTGTTTTATTAGCCACCTTGGGCATTTGTTATGATTGAAAAGGTAGAATATAAACCACTAGATACGTAAATAACAAATTAAAAGGATGCAATCCTATGTGTGTGTAGGCAGAAAAAAAGCCCTAAAACTCCCAGCATGGAAATTGTAGGACTTTTCTCTGTCTAAACATGCAGAGGATTTCGTCCTATCCTCCATAATTATTATTTTTTAATGAGATGTGGTATAGCGCAGTCCATGAACTGTGAAATCTGTGGTTCAAATCTTGCTTTAGCTGCTCACTCATTTGGTGGCCTGAAGCAAGCTACTTTTCTGGATCTCCGCCCTTACTCTCCACCCCGTCCCCTGCCTGCAAGAAAGCCAGTGTTGTAAAATTGGTAGACTAATGTTGGATATAGACTGGGTTTAAATCCCTTCACGGGCAAGTCACAATCTCTCAGCAGGCAGTTGTGATGGGGTGTTTACTGACTTGAGCTGTTCAGAAGAAGGGGAATAAAAGTATAATTAGTGAAAACAACAATAGTAATAATATGGGGGCAATATGGCCTTGCTTACATGGATGTTGTAAGGATTATTCTTGTTTGGAATGTGCTTAGAACACTCCAGTAGCACAGTATAAACATTAAGTATTTTGTGAGCTGTAGATAATATTTTTTCTGAATGTTGTTTCCTGTACTTCTTCCTGATCTTGTGTAAATTCAATTATTTTAAGCTATGGAAGTCTGAATTTCGAATAAACTTAAAACATCAAATTCCATTAAGCATTATATTTGAATGTGTGTGAAGACAATATCTGAGAAATATTCCTAGCAATACGGAAAAAAACATGATTTCAGAATTAGCATAATTAGGGACTTATTGGCTCAGTTCGGACGACACATTAGGCAACAGAGGAGGGGGGAACAATCGTCAGTTGTGTTGCTTATTGTGTCGTCTGGAGGGCAACACACAACGCACACACAACTGACAGTACGTTAATCAGGCACTTTAAACAACAGAGTGAAACAACGGGCTTGCACGTTGTTTAGCCCGAAGCCCCGTTGTTTAAAGTGTTGTCCGAATTCAGCCCCCCCCTCTCCTTGGACTATTCCGTTTCGGAATAGAGTTCTGCTGCCTAGAGCAGCCAAAAATCCCCAGCCGCTCTATGCAGCCGGCAGAACTCACGGTGCATGCTGGGATATGGCTGGAGGACACACGGAGGAGAGGCTGCAACCAAAATGGCCGCCTCAAGTTCGTAGTAGCCAGGGCGTTTTTCTGGTTCCAAGCAGCGCCGGCTGCAGAGTGTCGTCTGTGGAGCTCCTCCTGCCTAACGCACGGTCAGGACGTTATTTACCCCTCCGTTGCTTAATATGTCATCCGAACTGAGCCATTATGTTTTGTTTCTTGCCAACTTCAGTGCTACTATGGGGATAAAAATCTGTAGTGATGATATGCAAAAAAACCCTGCTTCCGTCATTTATGGGAACTTGAAACGGGACTTATTAAGGATTTTTGATGATATTGAAATGTTTTGCTCAGAACATTTTTTGGAGGATGAAGGTAGCTGCGAACCTATTCAGAAAGCAAGCAGGTTGTGTGGATTCATTCTTATAGTAATTTACCTAGCAAAAGATCTGTCATTATGATGGATGAGTGTGTATGTATATTAAAAGAGAGAGAAAGTGAGAGTGCATCAGTCAGACAGATGTGGTTGGAGGCAGGATCCGGATCCCTATCAGCAAGAGCCAGGCCATTCAGTATGATGGGTGAAGGGTAGGTTTTGCTTTCACTGCTACAGTATCATCAATATCAGTGCTTTACTGCCCTAATAAAAGCAAAGACAGGCATTTAACTATAATGAGAGAAACTAAACAGGTATTGCATAGGATGTTGCAGTGACCCTTGGGGTCCTCAGCGCATAGAGACCCTTTGCAGCCCCCTCTGCGATCTCTATGAAAAATGTGAGAGCCAATGTCCTGAGGGAAAGAGGAGGATGTCTGTTTCAGTGCTTTACGTTTTTCCATAGGGGTGAATGGCAACCATTCTTTAATATGAGCAAAGTAAAAGGGTGCACTCAGGGACACCACTAAGGCTGGCGGGAGACTTGCTCCTTATCCCTAGCTATTTTGGACATTGAATCAGCCTACTTCTATTGGCATAGCTCCATCCTGGATTTTGATTTGTTGATGGAGAAGGATATTGCTTTCATATAGACTGTTTTTATATGAGACACTGACCCTGTTCAGATGACACGCTAAGCCATGGTGGTTAAGCATTTTGAGCTAAACATTAGGGCTAAACCATTCCTAACCATGGTGGCTACATAGCCATGGTTTAAACACACTCACTAACCATTTGCTGCAAAAGGGTTAGCAGCCTAACCATGGTTTAGCATGTTGTCTGAACAGGCCCACTAAGGCTGCAATTATATATGCACATTTACTGGGAAGTAAGTCCCATTGAGCAACGTGGGATGTACTTCCAAGTAGACGTGAACAAGATTGCACTGATAGACTCAATCCTACACCCCTCTACCTGGACGTAAGCCATATTTAGCTCAATGGGACTTATGAGTAGACATGTATAGGATTGCGTTGCAAGAGACTTTTGAGCATCTCTTGTATTTGTGCCAAATGTTAACATGGGATAGAATGCAAAGGAGAATATCAAAATGGATTTTATGTTCATAGACCATTTTTTAAAGAAAAGCCAATTTCAACCCTTCATTTGGTGGTAATACTTTCCCATCTCAGTTTTCATATGTGTTCCAAACAGTTTGTGAATTTGCTTGATAATCTTTATATCTTAAGGTTTACAACTGCAGTGATGCTGAAATCATGGACCTTCCAGTAGAGCAAATCCTTGTAGGAGTCAATTCACACACTACATTTCTCCACATATTCCATGCCTCAGGGTGTTTGGAAAGGATTACATGGAAGAAAAAGCAGATATTTACATCTCAAATAACCCTAAGTATTTGTAATCGGTATCTTTGAGAATTAGCCCCCTTTTTCTATTTTGCCTCCAATATTCTACATATAAAGCAAAAGCTTCCATATGCCTTCATCTCAAAAAATCAGTAGCAGAGACTGACCTGGGCTCTCAAGATCATGGAGGGGAAATAAGCCACACTGGCTTATTCCTGCACACATGTGTGTAGCAGTTTCACGCGGGGTGGGGGGATTAGCATAATTACCCTGGGTAGCGCATCTTGTCATGTTGTGTGAATCCGGCTAGGGTGACTTGTTGATGTGGGTAAGTGATGGGCTTTTGTAGAGTTCTGGGTGGCCTATTACCCACAGCAGCAAGTGAAACCTACATGTGTGTGGAAGAAATAAACCACTGTAGCTTCCGTCTCCTCTGTGATTGTGCAAACTGAGCCATTGGCGTTTCCATTTTATATCTCTTCCTAGGTATCCTGATGTTGGAACTAAGGGCTGTAAAGTTTGTAATCATTGGCAGACAGTTCAATCTCCCCAAACTTCAATTGCTTTATAGCTGGGTAGGGACATGATTTACTCCTGTCAAGGATGATGAAAAGAATTTTTAAAATAGCTGAAATGATATGCTGATACCACTTGCTTCAATCCTTTCTCTGAAATCCTGATTAAGAGGGAACCTTGGTTTGCATTGATGCTTTTTGGTGATGAAACACTTAACTGTAGTTCAGGTTAGGGGCGGGAATTGCTGCACATGCAGAGCTTTCTATGTTAATGCTTGTTTTTCACAGCAGAATTGAGCACAGGGTTGCTTTTTTATTTTTGCACTTCTTGGGTTTCTAGTCCCTACCCACCCTGCAACAATGACAGGCTAACCACTTTGGAAATTTATAAACATACTATCCTGCCCAAAGTGATGCACACATGGGCCTGGTTCACACACAATGACAACACAAGGTGTTTTTTTTTAGAAAAACACCTTGTTTATCATTAACAAGCCAGCACGCTAGTTCCTGTAGCTCAGTTGCTTTTGGCTCCCTCTGCCAGCAGAAACGGCTAAGAAACCCTGGGACACTCAATCCCTGGGTTGTTTAGCCTTAACTCTGGCTTGCCTCTGATTTAACCCTGTGTGCTACCTCTGGCTTGTCAGGAGAGGGACAAGCTAGAGTTACAGGTTCTGACATGAAGCTAAACCCTAGGGATAGTGTGCTTCTGGGTTATTTAGCTGTTCCCACTGGCAGGAGGAGCCAGTCAGGAGAATTTGCACCATGGGGACTAGCATGCTGGCTCATTCACGACAATCCAAGTTTTAAAAAGAAAAAAAAACTGGGTTGTCATTGTATACGAGCAGGACCATGGAGTTGACACCTGCACTGAAGTGAATAGGAAAGCCTCTACGCGCATTGCGGGGTGCACAGGTTTCTGAATCAAAGAGTTCTAACCTCCCCCCTTATTCATTCCAAAATAATAAGTCTGTGAGATAGGTTACACGTGCAGGATGCAGAAAGTAGTTCTAGCACATATAGGCACTGGAATAAAGGCTGGTGTGGTTATGTTGCTTCTTCTTAGTTTTTTCCACGTGGTATTTTGAAGTTCTTTCTACGCTAAACAGGGGATTGAGGGCCCTTTCCCCTATTTTGCAGTCAGTTATTTAGGAATGGGGAGCTTTTCACTCTAAAAAATGGGGGGAGGGAGTTATAGCGTAGGAGAAATTTATGCTTTCTTCCCCCTGCAAGTTAAGGAAGGGACTAAAACTTTGCTTGTGTGTTTGTTCATTTTAAAAAAAACCAGGTGGCAGCCAATGCTCACATCCCTCCAAATTACCTTCTCAAAATTTGTGAGCGGATCGGACCCCTGTTGGACAAGGAGATCCCACAGAGTGTACTTGGGGTGCAGACTCTGCTGGGAGTGGGACGGCAATCCTTGCTAAGAGCAGCCAAAGGTAAAATGTGTGACAGTAGGAACGGAAGTTTTGCTTGTTGTTTGCTGTTGTTTGCTTTTGTTGTAAAAGCAGTGTCCCACCTTATAAAGAGGCTAAAGGTGGCTTACAATTTTTTTACATCTGTATAAACCTAGTATACATCAAACGAGCAGTTAAAGGAATAGTATTTTAAAAGGAAAATGACTCTTCGGGTAGAGATTTGTTAATACTGAAAATAAAGAAATGGGGAAGTAAACAGAAACTGTGTTTTTAAAAATGCCAACATTGTTGCTTAGGAGGGCTTTTTTGGGTCACTTCTTGTTTTGGGATAACTAGACACAATCTCTACAAACAGGTTTGCAGGGGACAGGAAGGACCTCAAAGAAGTCTTTAACGTTCATCGGTTTAGCAGGAGAAAGCAGGCGGGGTTGCAGAGCCCAACTCTTCAGCTCAAGGTTTTTGACCAGCTTTGAATCTCATTTGCACAGATTGCAGGCACACGTTATGGAAGGGATCAGCATTTGCAGCGCTTCACAGAGGCAGGCCTCCCGAACTACCTGCAAGCTACGGAAAACCACCAAACGTGGGTAAGGAATAACTCGCTGAAGAGCGTTTTGATTTTATATTTATCAACTTTTTGAACTGGAAATTTTTCTTTGACGCGATTGTTAAATCTCAAGAGTTGGGGCAGTATAGAAAGAATACTAATTCTTTGACTTAGTGTCCAACCTTCAGCTGCCATTTGCACAGCATTACATGGTATAAGATGGCATGCAAGGTTCCCAGCACTGGTGAAAAGCAAAGCAACCCATGTCCTTGTTCTTGTGCTGGAAACCAAACCCCATGCCTCTGCTACTGCTTCCAGCACTTTGTAAAAGCCCTAACACATTTTCGAGGCAATGGTGGAGCTGCTGTTGCCCCTTGCAACCCATAGCGTGGAATTCCAATTCCGGCTTTGAGATCCTAAATGCTGACTTCACCTTTTGCCTAGCCATTCGCTATAGTGAGGGCACAATCCTAGGCATATTTAAACAGACAAAGGTCCTATAACTCCCAGCATTCCCAAGCCAGCTACACTAGCTGAGGAAATGCTGGGAGTTGTAGGATTTTTCTTCTATCTAAACGTGGATAGGATTTTGCTCTTAAGTTATTTTTCCACTTACATTTAGCAGCAAGAAGGTCAGGCCTGTTGTCATTAGTGTCACTTTTTGTGGCATCAGTTATCCCCTGTGAAAAGTGGAGGTGGCAACATTTGGGAAGGAAGGTCAATTGTAAGTATTGGGCAGTTGGTAGTTGGTGGCTTACTAATAAAGATGAGGCGGCAGAGGGTTTATCCTACCCCTCCCCTCAAAATAAAGTTTTGCCACAGGTTCAAGCAGAGGGGTCCTCAGCACCCCGATGGCCTTCCTTTCTAATTTGGAACAGAATGGTCCAATGGGAATGATGCTATGTCATGATGTAGTGTCATTCCCTCGGCCATTCTTGGGAAGAAACAAGAGCCACCCATATTGACCCAGTTCGCACATAACAGTGGCAAATCATGGGTTAATTTATTAACCCACGATTTGCTGTGTAATGTGCCCAGCACGTCGTTTCCTCATTGCATAATCAACCTTAGATTGGTCCGATTGAAGGTTATTACATGACGTGCAAACCCAGACGCTATGGTTATGGATGGCTTAAGCAAACCAAAGTTAACCTATGAGTAGTTCTTACGTAATTGAAACATAATTCTAATCCTTGGTGGCTGTATTTGCTTCACCACCCTGAAACAGAGAAATCTCTGGGCCAAATACTTCACTGATAATCTTTTCACCTGCCGCTGCTGCCGCCATGCAGACCTCTGCTTCAGACCATATTTGGATATCATGGTGGCTTTTGGCAGTATTGCAAGGACGTGCGCTGCTACTTTTTATTTCCAATAGCAATTCTCGAATGTGCATTCAGGGGTTGTTACTGTGATGTCCGAACTTGGGGTTGTTCGTAGCTTAAACAACCCTAAGTTAACCCATGGCTTATTCTTGGGTTAACTTGGGGTTGTTTAACCCACAAACATCCCAAATTCCTGGGTGCGGACATCACAATGGCAACGCTTGAATGTGACATTTAAGGGTTCTAAGTTGAAACAGGAAGAGGCTTGGGCATGGTGTGGAGACACTCGAGCGCCTTTTCCTCCCCCTGGAACCCAGTTGATGCCTCGGATTCTTGTTTCGAACCCGAAGGAGCGTGCAGCAGCCTCCCCCTGACCTCGCCATGGCCGAAGAACAGCCCCAGGTCGAGCTGTTTATAAAGGCTGGCAGTGATGGAGCAATAATTGGGAACTACCCCTTTTCCCAGCGACTCTTCATGGTCCTTTGGCTCAAGGGAGTGACTTTCAATGTCACCACGGTGGACACCAAAAGGAGGACCGAGACAGTGCAGAAACTCTACCCGGGAGGTCAGCTGCCGTTCCTGATGTACGGCACCAAGGTCCATGCGGACACCAATAAGATTGAAGAATTCCTGGAAGAGGTTCTGAGCCCTCCCAAGTACCCTAAGTTGGCTGCCCGTAACCCTGAGTCCAACACCGCTGGTCTTGATGTGTTTGCCAAATTCTCTGCCTACATCAAGAACTCAAATCCAACATCCAATGCCAACTTCGAGACAGGCTTGCTGAAAGCACTGAAGGTGCTGGACTTTTATTTGATAACGCCGCTTCCGGAGGAGGTGGATGAGAACAGTGCCGAGGATGAGGGCCAGTCCAACCGCAAATTCCTCGATGGGGATGAACTCACGTTGGCGGACTGCAACCTGCTGCCCAAGCTTCACATTGTCAAGGTGGTGTGCAAGAAATACCGTGGCTTCACCATCCCTGAGGAATTCCGTGGCATCCACCGCTATCTCAAGAACGCTTACGCCTGCGAGGAATTTGCCAGCACCTGCCCGGATGATGAAGAGATCGAATTAGCTTATGAGCTGGTTGCCAAAGCTTTGAAATAACAAACTCGAGAGTGGGAAAGGGACGTGGGGCCTTCTGTGGCAGGATTTATTGAGGTTGGGCCCATCGGAGGGACCATTTTTTTTAATGTATGATGTACTTGCGTTTCGCAGCAGCAGGGATGGGGGGTTGTCTTATTTTCTGGAAGGGACAAAGTGATTTGAATTTAAATATGAGCAAGAATACAATAAAGTTGGGCATGGTGTGCATCCCCGCAACTTATGAGTTAATTAATTAACCCACTAATTCCTGGCGTTACATCTGAACAGCCCCTCAGTGCTGGACACAATTCAACCATTAACACGAAGTAGGTTTAAGATAATAGAAGTCATAGGGATAATTGTGTATTTCCTCCCTTTTTTCAGGGAATATAATTTGTGCCAGACAGTCAACTGGATATGGACGTTTCAGCCATTTGTTCCCATCATCCTTCTATCAGCATATCAAGATGCACAAAAGGATTCTGGGGCATTTATCGTCTGTGTATTGTGTAGCATTTGACCGCAGCGGGAGAAGAATTTTCACGGTAAGCTGCAATGCCCTAAGTGATACTTCCTAGAAAAGAAAGAAAGAGTGTGCCTTTTAAGAAGAAAATACAATGGTTTTATATAGTGTTTACAATCAGTTTTCTTCAGTGTCCACAGTTTCAGGATGGGTGTTGTGCAGTGCTCTTGTGCGTTTTTTTTTCTTTTGTGCTTGAAAAAAATAAGTTGGGGGGCATGCTACAAAAGCTGCTAATCCTCTATGCACAACCTCAGTTCCCTGTTTACAAGAAAGTATGTAGTATGTTAAGTCACCAGTTAACATAAGATGGGCCCTTGTTGGAACAGTCCCTCTCACTCAGCATTCTCTTTCCCATCATGGCCAACCAAACACCTTTGAGAAGCCCAGAAATAGGACATGAAGGCAGTGGCAGGCAGGAAGACAGAGATTCATGCCGCGTATCTCTAAATTCGTAGTGAAAAGAGTGGCATTTCTGCATGTTACACTTTGGATGGTGTTTTTTTGTGTGTGAAACATTAGGGCTCAGATGATTGCTTGGTGAAAATTTGGGCTACAGATAATGGACGTTTGCTCTCAACGCTTCGAGGACATTCAGCTGAAATCTCCGACATGGCTGTTAGTTACGAAAACACCCTCCTTGCTGCAGGCAGCTGTGACAAGGTAGTCAGAGTCTGGTGTCTTCGAACCTGTGCCCCAGTTGCAGTTCTACTGGGTCACTCAGCTTCCATTACTTCCATACAGGTAAGGAGACAAGACCTTTTCCCCCTTGCATATATGTTAACACTGACCTGGCTTGCACATCGGCAATAACCCACAATTAAGAAAATGTTGGTTGTTGAAGCTCTGGCTTTTTCATCCGTCCGTAGCCCAGTGTTTTGGGTTCAGACGTCACATAAACAACCCAGAAATGGGTTGTTTATCGCAGCGGAAGTGTGCAGGTGCATGGGAACCAAGCACTGGTATTCACTCCAGCTGCGTATTCAACAACCCACAGTTTATTACCAAGATGCGAACCAGGTCACTATCTCAAAGCTCTTATCAGTCAAATGATTTATTCTCTGAAATGTATTGATTAGCTTATTTTTACATATATATTTATTTTGAGAATTTCCTCACCGCCAAAAGCAGTTCAAGATAGATCTATCTTCAGGCCAGCCACGGTTATTCAGTCACCTTGGGGCAAATGCACAGCAAAATGGCTGCTCCTAATGTTTTATAAGCTGGAAAAATGTGAAGAAATCATAAGGACTATTTACAGTAACTTTTTTTTTTTAATCTTTAGTTTTCTCCATCAAGAAAAGGAACAACACGATACCTCACTTCTACTGGTGCTGATGGAGCGATCTGCTTCTGGCAATGGCATTCAAACACAATGAAATTTAAGTACGTATGTACTTAACCAAACTTACATTTGTTTTTTTTAAAAAAATGATTTTAACCTACTTTTCTGTTCCTGGAAAGGATCTAACTCTTGTAGAACTTAGTGTGTGGCGTAGTACAGCCTTGCTGCTGCTGCTGCTGCGGTATATACTTCAATTTATTTAATCTAACTTGGGCACCATGTGAGTACTGCAATGAGAAGAACTAGGAAAAGGAAGAAGTGTTGATAGATCTGTTGATTAAAGAGTGGGCAAATAAAAAAAATCTACTTGGGGTGCAATCCTATCGGGGTGCCCATCAGCTTCCGAACTCAGAGGCTGATGGGCATCCTGTACAGAGCATGGAGACAATCTTCACCCCTGTGCTCCTCCTGCTCTGCATTTTTGCTAGGCTATCGGGCTCTGCGAAGCGAGAAGGAAGTAAGCTGGGGAGGCCTGATGATCCTTCGTAAGATGGCCCCTCCAATCCTCTCTCCACCCACAGAACCGATCCCTTTTCCTCCTCTCTGAGGGGGAGCAGGCAAGGAGCTTGGACTCCTGGGTCCGAGGTCAGGGCACTGTCTCCACCTCGGATCCTGGAATCCAAACCATCCTCTTCCTCCTTCCTCCGATCCGATGTGGTCTAGGGAGGGCATAGGATTGCTTTTCACCATTTCTTTTTTGTTGAGCTTTGATGTTTTGGATGGAGAACCTAGAAGCATGACACCGACTTCTATCTTTACGAGGAGCTGCATCATATTGGGTCAGATTATTCATTCATTTTGCCCAGTTCTATCTATACTAAGTGGACACTGCTCTCCAAGTTCTGAGGAAGATTTCTTTCTGTCTGTCTGTCTGTCTTTCTTTTTGAAGTTAGACCAAAACTTCATTGTTTCTCCCCATGAAGAACAGAACACAGATGGGGAACCCCCTGACACATCCCAAATACAATTAAGTCCTGTGCCACCTAGTGACTAAACTAAATACTGACATTAACTGTACACTTGGAGGCAGAGATATTTCTCAGCCCATGCTACTTAAGAACCTTTAAACCTGGCAGTGTATTTATTGGTTGATTTGATTACATTTAATAGTATATCACTTCGCAGCAAGACTTTCTGATGCTGTCAGGGATTGATCTTGGGACTTTTGAATGCTGAGCATGGGCTGTACCGTTATGCGGTAACCTTTCTTCACGTGAAACTCCAAAAGCTTTTCTCCATTGTTCTGCATTTTAGAATTATATGATGGAATTCTAGGGTGCAGCTCAAGACTGTTATGGAAAGAGAGAGAAAGAGAGGCTAAATTCTACAAAATGGAATTATTTAATGGAACTGTTTCAGGCTATTGTGCAGCCTCACTGAAATCTTATATTTTTTTGAGAGAATCTCATAATCTCCCAACAAGGACAGTGAACAGGATGTTGCCATCTTGAAGAGCATGCTTAATAGTGCAATCCTATATACAGTTACTCAATAGTAAGTCCAGCTGATTTCAGTGTGGCTTACTCCCAGGAAATGGGCAATAAGAGTGCAGCCTCAGTCTTCTTTCTCAGCCAGGAGATTTTTGGCCCGAAGTTGAGAAGTTTGTGATTTCAGGTGGATGTGAAGAAGTGGACTGCAATCCGCTTGGTACTACCCAGCACAATTTTCTAGCTGATCTTTCTCTAGGCATTTTGTAGTTTAAAAAAAACCCATAGCCAGTTTTGTATAACATTGCAAATACTATTTACATAGTTAGATTTATGTTCAGACATTTAACATAATCATTCAAAGTTAATCAAACAAGTTCTATATGTTCAGTTCAATGTATAGTATATGTGTGTGTGTGTGTGTGTGTGCGCACGCTTTAAAAAATATTATTCCTTGTAAATTGGCTTCCCTAGATTCATAGCCTTTGGAAACTACAGTTAATTAATTGCTGGCATTTTCTCCCTTCTGGAAAAGATGTAATTTCACAGTTTTCAATATGTGTGTTCAGGGACTTGATTCTGTTGAACCTCATAAAGGCTGGGTTCACACAACATGCTAACCTACACTTAGTGGTTGAGTGTGGATTGTTTTGAACTGAGGGTTGTTTGTTGAACCATGGGTTATCTTGTCTGAATGCAATGCATATTTCTCAGGGGGTCTTGTTAACCAGCACCCTGAACAACCCAACTACAAACCATGGATTCTCAAGGAGGCTTGTTTGAGAAAAATAAGCCACACTGCATGGTTAAAAAGCCACCCTGCGGAAAACACACTGCATTCAGACAACAGGAGGAACCCACAGTTCAAACAACAAGTCACGGTTCAATAACAACCCATACTCAACCACCAAGTGTGGTTTCATGTGTTGTGTGAACCCAGCCAAATGCCAACTCTGTCACCTTAATTGGAGTTGTACATATCTGAAGTCAGGTTGGTTCCAAATGGGTTTAGTTTGCTTTTGACAGGCAGCAAACTAACCTATCAGTTTCCTTTTGCAAACTCATATTAACATACAAAAATGTTATTTCCCCAACTTGACGGTAACCATATTCATTTTCTGTGATCTGCTGCAGCTTCCAACCGCAACCTATTGTACAAATATGAATTGTTTTCTTAACAAGATTACCATAACCTTTGCACTGCTGAAGGTAAAGTAATTAAAATGCGTCTTATTTACATTTCAGGGATCGGCCAGTCAAATTCGCTGAGAGGTCCAGGCCTGGAGTTCAGATATCTTGTTCATCTTTCAGCTCTGGTGTGTAAAACTTTCCCAGGAAGACTAATTACTTATGTGATATAAACATTTCTTATGTAAGAAATATCGGTCCTTGTTTTTGAAAGAGCTCACAATGATTTCGTAAAACAGCACATAGCTGAATTGTCTGGGAAAATGCAGACTTCTGAAAGGTTCTAATCAGAACCAATATTAACTGA
Organism: Anniella stebbinsi; assembly: GCA_029215795.1. Classification (NCBI taxonomy): domain Eukaryota; kingdom Metazoa; phylum Chordata; class Lepidosauria; order Squamata; family Anniellidae; genus Anniella; species Anniella stebbinsi. Next base: position 20,333,080 of record JARDYH010000001.1, read on the forward strand.
CAAAAATATCTAGTAAGTGATTGGAAGCTAGGAAATTAGTTTACTTGCCTGTTCTGAGGAAAGATAGTTGATAAAAGTTTCAGCTTCCGGCAAAATAGGCGAGCATTAACTTTTTACAGTGCCACGTCTTTTAATGTATATTGAGTCCTTGTACCAGCCGTTTGCTTTGTGTGCAAACTGTCCTATTAGGATCTCCATGCTTGAACACGTCTCCTGAATATGATATATTCCTCCCTGTTTCTGTTTTCCTTGTCAAATCAATACCCTAAAGCATGAGCTTAAATGTTATGGCAAATTTGGAGGTTTTTGAATCCAATATCCCCAATTTAAAGTAATTGTACTGTTATTTCAAGGGACGTTTTTGGACAAATGTAGGCATCTGAAATGTTTTGTTCACTCACAGTAGAGCTGTCTTTGCACTTTGAATAATAAAGGACAATGATCTCAGAAACTTATGAAAGAAAGAAAAACATATTGCACAATTGTGATTTCATTATCTTGAAACGTCTTTTTTTGGGGGGGTGGAATCTGGCATTGCCATTTGAACAATATATTGCTTTAGTGAATGAAAAGTTTAAGGTTCCTTGGTTTTTCCCCCACCCCTCCCTTTTTAGGTGGTATGTTTATAGCAACAGGGAGCACTGACCATGTGATCAGAATATATTATTTGGGGTCTGAATCTCCAGAGAAAATTGCGGAATTAGAATCTCATACGGTAAGAACCAAATGGGAAATTACACTTACTTTATTCTTTTTTTAAAAAAACCACCTCATGCAGGTGTTTAGCTTTCAGTTTTATTTAATACACTCCCCTGATAAGGGATCTTGTATGTGCAGACTTCTTCAGGTTCTTTGTACATGCAAGAAATTTCTTTCATTGAAATTAGCAGGGAAGCCCTTGCAGAGTAGGGGGCGTAATACCTGCCCTGGAGATCTGTGCCTGTTTTGGAACCAATCATTTTTTTTTATTGTTCTATGTCAAATATCATGCTTGTTGCCTATGGTTCTGTAATAAGGAGAAAACAGAATGTTAAGATGAAAACAATGCACTGAATCTGACAACGCATAGAACTGGATATGATTATTCCTTTTTCTTCCTATTGAAAACATTTGGCTGTAAAGAAAAACAAGATCTGTCTGCAAATGTGTGCGTGGTTTTTGACGGAAGCAGCCTGGCCACCGATAGCATGACCAAGGGACATGGCACTGTGAGCCATTGCAATAACTTATGTGGAAAGATGTGCGATACGGACACCAGTGTTTTAGTGTAGCAAGTAAGAAGGAGCAGGTGCTCCCCCAGAGAGAGTCAGCACTTACGATTTGTAATTTGAATATGGATAATATCAAAAGGGAAGATGGCCGCTAAGAGATATGCCAGCAGCCTCTGAGTGCAGTAGGCATACAGAGATGTGTGATGATTCTTGAAGGCTGATTGGCATAGGTCTGGCCAACTACTTGTTTAATTAACTGGCCTCTGATTGTGTATAGTCCCAGTCCTTACTGGCAGCCCTGCGACAGTCCACCTGCAAGTCACAGGTCAGTCACAGGCCCTACTGACCCACAGTTCAGGAGGCCAGTTAATTGTCTCAAGAGGTGTAGAATATTTAAGAGAAACATTTATGGTGGGGGTGGAGGAGGTGGAGTAATAAATCAGTTAACTGGGGAAAAAAGTATTGACTAACACCAACCTTTTCTAAATTTAAAGGACAAAGTAGTCGCTGTTCAGTTCTGCAACAATGGAGATAGGTAAGCATTTTTGCATAATGTTTTTTAAAAGCCTTAAAACAAGTGATTAGAAAAAGCAACCTAAGTGCCCTGTTCTGAATTCTTGAATAGAAGCAGTATGCTACAGAGTACCAGGATTCCCATTTGCTGCATAATATAGGCTGGGTTCACACAACACAACAATACAAAGTACGGGTTATGTGTGGGTTCATTGAATCATAGGTTGTTGTGTTGTATGGACCCATCCATGTTACCATGGTTTGTTAATCACAATCAATCCACAAAGAGAACCCATGGTTTGTTGTTGGGTTGTGGATTGTGGGTTGTTTGTGGTTAACAAACCATGGTTTGTTAGATCAGCTGGGTTCGTACAACACAACAACCCACGATTCAAAGACAAGCCAAACTCAATCCATACTCTGGCTTGTTGTGTTGTGTGAACTAGGTCACTGTGTTCTTTTTTAATTGTAACCATGTGAGTGGGAATATGATGGGATGTGTGGACTGTTCTGGGTTTCATGGATAGGGTTTTCATGTTGTCTTAGAGGAGAACACTGGTCAGAAACAGTTGAATTCTGACCTATTTATTTTGTTTTTCTCCAGTGCTTCTATTACAAGTTCCACAAGGAGATACTAATGGTTGTTTTTCTTTTTCTTTTTTTGTACAAGTACAGTTTATGTGAACTACAATTCTGAATTTATTCCAGGGACTTCTGATAGGCCAATGAAATAAGTGTTGGCATATTTGTAGTGTGCCATATCTGGCCATAACATTTAAAACCCTTTGTTTCTGACTACAGACATTCAACTACATTACTAAAAGCTCTGGTAAAAGATCTGATGTTCTTTGATTATGACATTGGGCAGAATACCACGCTGACTTTATGTGACGATGTTACATTTCTGGTGTCAATGTTTTTCTCAGGGGGCATATGTAAAATTACACGGCTTCTTGTTTTAGACAGCCATTGTGCCATTCATGTTGACATGACCAGGTTTATATCACAGAGATGTTAATGATCATATAACAGAGATTAGCACCTCTTTGTAAAGTCCTGGGTGCAATCCAGAGAATGCTTTAATTCTAAGTATAGTGGGTTTTGCACCAGGCTCTAGTTGGTAGATATCGAGGATTTTTTTTTTTAAACAAAGATCCTGCACACCAGAAGTTTGCCTATCCCCACTGTAGATTGAATGCTGAAGTGGGTGGTGGGGAGTGGGAAAACTGGTCATTTGGCAAGGCAGAGGGGTTACAGAGATTCACACACGTAACTTCTTTTTTTAAAATTCAGATTAAGGTTTGTCAGCGGAAGCAGAGATGGAACAGCCAGAGTATGGCAATATCAGCAGCAAGAATGGAAGAATGTGGTGTTGGATATGGCTACCAAGATGACTGGGTAAAAGTCAGAAAACATGTTTATAATTCAGTGTTTCAGGATAAAGAAATACAACTGGCTTAAAAAGAGTAGTGTGGATTTCTGTATTTGCAATCTGTCTGTCCACCCGTATTTCTTACTTGTTCCAGTACGATTTCTTTCCAAACCCTTAAATTGCTCTTCCATTGTGGCTTTTGTGCAACTTCAAGGTTTCAGGGGGGCGGGGGGAGGGAATCTCTTACCTATCACTCATGGGGAAAAAAATTATGATGGTATCCATGGTAGCGCCATGCTCTCTTCCCTCATTCAGCTCCATTTTTCTACTGGTCTCACATCGTTATGTTACGTGTGGCGCATGGAATTTGCTCTTGAAAAATTGGGAAGTTACAGCCTGCAGAGTACATGGTATTAGGCATATGCAACTCCTCTAGGGAAGAGCATTGGCCTACATTCCAAACCAGCTATACCTGAATTCATCGATAAAGCAAGTTGCGCTAGAGGGTGCTCTTGTTGCATTAGAAGCTAACAAAAGTATCTGAAAAGGGAACTTTGCAATTTGTGTTGAGCATGAAACTGAACAGGAATGTTTGTAACAGGCAAATCTTAGATTGCATTGCATTCTTTTATAAGCTACATTTCTTCAAGGTCTAGCTGTATTTTGAGAAGTCTTTATTTTTAGGAGTTTTCTGTTTACATAACGTTCAAATTGTTCCATTGTTGAGATTTTTCTCCCGTTCACGAAGGTGATTAGATTTTTCCAAAAAGGAATTCCTATGAAAACCATTGCTTTAGAATTGCAAGTTCACATAGATTTCACTAGAAAGATCCCTGTGCAGAAATCTACTTTCTTGCTGGGTATCTCTTGCAAAATTTTCCACCCAATGACAAAAAGTCACTTGGGTGGATTACATGATAAAAAGAATAAAACAGCACGCAGTAAAAACAACAACTATGGATAAGCACAGGAAATATAAACTAAAATATAAAACATGGAATGTGTGATGCACCTAGAAGTTAAAGTTTTTAAAATACGTATTCCCTTGTTGGTGAAAAATGTTAGGTCTAAATTAGCTCTTTATGCTACAGTTTTCATGTATCATCTTGCTCTGACCAGCCTCTTATTGGCAAGATTCAGTGGTCATAGTCTGGCTCTAACTCATCTAGAAATTAGACCAAATGAATAACATGATGCTAGGAGATCTATTATTGGATCTCATGGTTTTTTGGGGTTTTTTTTTGGGGGGGGGGTTAAAGAAGGTAAATGAAATTATTGGTGCTCCAATTGGGGCTGCAGTGTTGGGGAAGGGGACATTGACCTATTAACCCTTATGGTACCTGGATGTTTTCCCCTGTGGAGAATATAGCTGTTAGGGATGATGGGACGTTGAACTGGGTAATCATCAAGGGGGGAAGTATATCTCCCAGCATCACAGCCCTAATCCAGATCTATCTAATGACTGCATTTACTTCTTCAAAAACAGAGAGAGCTGATCAAAGATCTCCTGATTTCTCATTCAGTTCAGCCCCAAGTTGGTACCAATAAGTCACCTTTCGACTAGAATGTGTATGTATGTATATATATATATATATATATATATATATAATATGAATTTTCTCAGGAACAGCCTATTGTCTGGGGAGGACAAGGTGTCTAAACTGAAGGTGACTATGGTAGCTTGGGATCGATACGACACCACCGTTATCACAGCAGTCAACAACTTCCTTTTGAAAGTGTGGAACTCTTCTACTGGGCAGCTTCTTCACAGCTTATCTGTAAGTAGAATGTCAGTTGCTTGGTTTACAGATAATCTGTTAATGCTCTGTGTTGTCTTGCATGCCTTCAGGCCTAGTACTGTAGTGTCTAGTAATGAACTCGACGTCTTTAAGAATACAAATTCTGATCATGGTTGTAGAGAGCAGCTTGGAAACATGTGAGCAATTTCAGATGAGCCCAAGGGAGTGGTTCTACTGAGCAGAGCTTCTGAAATAACAGCAATTTAAGGGCATCAGAAACCTGTGTGCTTCTTCAGTCTTCTCTTCATTCATGGCCTCTGTTCTGTTGAACTTCACCAGAAGAAATTCCAGATCTGTTGATAGCGTACATGTAGGGCACAGAATATAGCTGAGGTGGCTCACCTTTTTATAATATTTTAGAAAACCTTCATGCTTTTGAAACACAACTTGATATATGCATATGGGGGTGGGGTTGTACAGGGAAAGGGAAAGCTCAGTATGACCAAGTACCCCCTAAAAAAAAATCCCAGAAGTGTAGTTGTGTCAGCCTGTTAGTGGCCAGTTAGAAGCAAAACTACTTCGGCAATCTGAAATCTGCCATGTTTGTACACACTCCCCTTCCAAATGCCTTGGATGGTGCCAGAATGGTCAAGCCCTCTGACGAGCCTATTCAGGAGACACAAAGCTAATAGCTTCTATAACTGAAATACCTGTTTCCAGTAGCATCTTCATTAAGTCTCTTGATTCTGCAGTCCATCCCTTGGGCCGACCTTACCTATTTTCACATGCTTGGGAAGTGTACCAGTTGCTGATGCTACCACCAGCCAGGGCACCAGTGCTACTGCCACCATTTTGGCCCTGCAAACACCCAGCAGAGAGCAGATCATGTGACCTGGAGACCCTTGTTCTGCCATGTGACCTCCTCTTGCTGCTCATGGCACCAAAACCATGCAAGCTGCCCTGAAGAAGGGTGGGATAAAATCTAGATTTCTCTGTTGCCTATGTGAACACAAGGTGCACTGGCTATCTGTGTGTGTGAAAGAGTGGGAGGTGGGGGAGAGAACACAGTGTGAAGCTCACCTGTGACAATCACTACTTTTTGGACTATTGCTTTCTTTGCATTTGTTGCAGGGCCATGATGATGAAGTGTTTGTTTTGGAAGCTCACCCATTTGACCAAAGGATCATGCTTTCTGCAGGCCATGATGGGAACATTTTCATTTGGGACCTTGAGAAAGGAACAAAAATTCGCAATTACTTCAACATGGTAAGGCATGGCGTGGAATATGTCCATATACAAGGCGTTAGTAACCTCAAGACTGGATTATTACTATGTGCTCTATGTGGGGCTGCCCTTAAGGCTGCTCTGGAAGCTGGAACTAGTGCAGAATGCAGCAGGTAGGCTGTTGTCGCGAGCTGCCCTATTTTAGCATGCAACTCTTTTGCTGAGGGAACTGCACTGGCTGCCTGTTGGCTCCTGGGCCAGGTTTAAGGTTTTGGTACTAGTGTACAAAACCCTAAACAACTTGGGACCAGGATATCTGAGAGAGAGAGACTTTTCTTTACCAACCTGCCCAATCACTGAGGTAGTTAGAGGACATGCTCCTGGTGGTTCCACATGGACCTTTGGCCTGGCTGGAATCCGCCAGAGGAAGAGCCTTTAGTGTGATGGCCCCTTTTCTTTGGAACTCCCTGTCCCTGGAGGTCAGGCAGGCGCCAACACAGTGCTGCTCTCAGCGTCTCCTGAAAACAGCTCTGACCAGCCACCATTTTTATTGGTATTCTGTTTTAAATTGAAGAATTTTAATATGCATTTTTCCCTCTTTTTTATTCTTATGTTCACCGCTCTGGAATCTATTTTAGATATGGAGTGGTATATAAGTATTGTAAATAAATAAATAGAAGCAGGCTCTGTGACAATGGTGAGCTCTGTTGGGGGGACCTGTGAGAATTACTATTGTATATGTATTTTTAAAAAATCTTATATTTTTTCCTTACAATAGAGATCTCCCATTCATTTTGTTTAGGGCCCCCAAAGAACACACAAAAGACATGTTCGAATATATTGTAGCATTTGTTTTGCTGTGGCTTGTTAAGAGAGAGAGAGAGTGTGCCTAGCACTGTTGTTTCCCATCCTAGAAATAAAGATTTTATTCTTACTACGTGTGTCAACTTTAAAGAGCTGGGATTGTTAGCAATACCGTACCATGGTAGAAGCAGTGAGGCAAGTGGGCAAGATGGATTATGTGTCAAACTAGGACCAGGGAGTCCTGTGGTAAAACCTTTCCTCAGCCATGAAGTTTGAGGCAATCACTCTCCCCCCACCTAGGATTGTTCTTATATAAAATGGAGCAAGACAGTGACTGGGTTCAGACAACATGATAACCAATGGTGGCTGAAATAGTCAATGATTGGTTATTTAACCCATCATGGGTTATCATGTTGCGTGGAGGGAGTTCTTTAACCAGTGGTTGGTTATTTGGCTGAAATAACCAACGCAAATAACTGACCCTTTGCAGACTTGGCTATTTGAACCAACGTTGGTTATCGTTTTGTGTGGAGGACACTGTTGGTTGTTTCCTCTGCCACTGTTGGTTGTTTCGTCAGCCACAGAGTTGCAAGGCAAGAGTGGTCAAAGAGGGGCTGTCACTCTAGTCCAGCCAGCAGAGTAGATTTTCGGCAGCAATGGCTGATGGGATACTACCAAAAGGACTGAGAGGGGAGAGAGGGTGGGGTGTGAGTGAGTCAACTCAGCATGGACTAATAGTCGACTTAACACTGATCCTAATCCACACCACAGTTGATTATTACGTTGTGTGGGGAGTACCTCCTAGATAAACGTTGAGTTGATTTTTACCCCACCATTGACTATTGTGTTGTCTGAACGCAGCCAATGTAAGCTGCCTTGAGGAAGGATAGGATAAAAACACTTAAGTCAGACCCAGCCACAGACTTGCTTGAGACCTCAGGCAATTCATTTTAACCAATTCCACAGTAAACTGCTGCAGTTGACTTAATTTGCATACACACACTCACACACACAATGGCTCAATTCGGACGACACAATAAACAACTGAGGTGGGGAAAACAATCGTCAGTTGTTTTGACTATTGTGTCATCCGAATGCTGCCTTAGTCAACTCAGCGCTGATCCTCATCCACACCACAGTTGATTATTTATTACCATGTTGTGTGGGGAGTACCCCCTAGGGTTAGGGTTAGTCAACCCACCATTGACTATCGTGTCGTCCGAATTGAGCCAATGGCTCAATTCGGACGACACAATAAACAACTGGTGTGGGGGAAACAATCGTCAGTTGTTTTGACTATTGTGTCATCCGAATGCTGCCATAGTCAACTCAGCACTGATCCTAATCCACACCACAGTTGATTATTTATTACCATGTTGTGTGGGGAGTACCCCCTAGTTGAACAACTGTAAAGTTATTACCCCACCAATGACTATTGTGTCGTCCGAATTGAGCCATTGTTTATGTAGGTATTTGAAGCCTCATGTTAACAAACCAAGCATATAGAAGTTTATCCAGAAAAATAAGCAATTTCAACTGCTGTGTTATGTATGTGTGGTGTTTATTTTTTAAAACAGATTGAGGGCCAAGGCCATGGTGCAGTGTTTGATTGCAAATTCTCCCCAGATGGTCAGCATTTTGCCTGTACCGATTCACATGGACATCTCCTACTGTTTGGTTTCGGGTGCAATAAATATTACGAAAAGGTAGGAAGGTAGAGTCTTAAAGCTTTCTTGAGCAGCGCTTGCAGCTGGAATATGTTTGCTATGGGCCTGATCCTGCCAAAATCCAGCACTTTTAAATCCTGTTAATCAATGGGAATGTTTAAGCATATGCTTAAATCTCTCTTGAAGCCATTGGGACTTTAAACACTTAGCTTTGTAACTGGATTATGTCCATTATATATTGTTACTTTTGTGGTACATCTAACAGCAGTCAGAACAGCCTTTCTAAACCCAGAACCCAACAGATGTGTTGGGCTACAATTTCGATAATCTCCAGACAACAATGCAATGAACCAGCTGGCTAGGGGAGATAGGAGTTGTAGTCCTCACAAGTTGGGAAGTCGAAGTTAGAGTGATAGCTATTTGGGCTGGAGCTACCTATTCTGGAGTAATCCCACTCAACTAGTTTGAAGACTGATAACCAGATAATATCTGGCCATACTAAGCCCTCAATAAAGAAACCAATACTAACGCAGGAATGGAGATTAAGACTATCTTTAAAAGGTTAAGAGAATGTTAGAAGAAAAACAGCCGCTTGCATTGGCTGCCTATACGCTTCCGAGCCCGATTCAAGGTGCTGGTTCTAACCTATAAAGCCTTACACAGCTTGGGACCACAATACCTGATGGAACGCCTCTCCCGGTACAAACCTACCCATACACTACGTTCCACATCTGAGGTCCTCCTCCAGTTGCCTATTCTGAGGGAAACACGGAGGGTGGCAACAAGGGAGAGGGCCTTTTCAGTGGTGGCCCCCCAATTATGGAATGATCTCGCCGACGAGGCTCGCCTAGCGCCAACATTGTTATATTTCGGCGCCAGGTTAAGACTTTCCTCTTCTCCCACACATTTAACAGCGTATGTTGAGGGTTTTTGTTGTTGTTTGACCCAAAATAGTTGTTTTAAATGATATTGTATTTATAACTTGTTTTTATGCTTTTTATAGTTTTAAATTTTGTATTTTGATTTTTTAATGCTCAATGTTTTTAATTTTTGTAAACTTCCCAGAGAGCTTCGGCTATAGGGAGGTATATAATTGGAATTAATAATAATAATAATAATAATAATAATAATAACAACATATGTACATATAGTTTTTCTAGCCCAGCAAGCCCTGTACAAATTTGTGAGCCCACAGTGATGTTTTGTTCTTCCTTTTTTTAAGAACAGCTTCCTTGCACCGCCCAAGCAGCTGCTTCTACAAACATAGTAATAAATGTACAATAACAACCAGTTAGAAAGTAAGCTTTGGTTAAGGCAGATTTTCCTGGGCAATGTTTTTAACAGTGTAAGGGGCACTCCTGTAGGTGCTAATTCTCTGTCCACTAGCAGATTTACTTACCTTTGAAGGGGCAATTTTGACCAGGGCCTTGCTGAAGGATCTTAAAGGCTGTTCAGGTATATTTGGAAGAGAGACCCTTCTCAGCGGCTCTATAGTCAAAACCAGCACCTTGAGTAGGATTTGGAAGCAAACGGGAAGCTAATGCAGTTTGCAATGGAAATCAATCGTAAAAATAAGTGTGTTAAATTTCCTTTGCTGAGAGAAAGATATCTGCCTGCTTAGGACCTCACTTCACTCCTGTGGCTTCTGAAATTTATAAAGCACTGTCCTCACGTTTCAGAGCTTCTATTTGCAACCCTAAGGACAAGAAGTAGGCTTCATTTTTTTTAAAAAAATAAATGCATGACACATTGAAAAGCCACTTAATGCCATGCTGTTGTATAGACTATATGCAGGCTTGCTTAAGCCTACTCCTCTGAAGTGGTTTGAATGTTCGGATGAGTTCAAGGTGAAACTTCCCATTTGGCAGATAATCGCTGGCCCCCAAAAAGAGAATTGACATTGATTTGTAAGGTGTGCTGTGTAACCGTTCGTATATTTGCACTGATTTCCTAAGTTTATGTCTCATGTAGATTCCAGATCAGATGTTCTTCCACACAGATTACCGCCCCCTGATCCGCGATGCTAATAACTATGTGCTAGATGAACAAACTCAACAAGCCCCACATCTCATGCCTCCCCCCTTCTTGGTAGATGTGGATGGGAATCCTCACCCCACGAGATACCAGCGACTGGTGCCAGGGCGGGAAAACTGTAAAGATGAACAACTGATTCCTCAACTGGGATATGTGGCAAACGGTACATGACGTCTAATAGAGGTGTAGTAAATAGGGTTGGGTGTTGCGGGTGGAGCATTACCTATTAAGAATTTTCTTGCACAATTTTAACTTAGATTTTCTAAATATGTGCACACTGTTCCCAGCTAATTGATTGCTGGGTGTGGGTTAATCAAAGAAATAAAGGTCTCTTTTTGTTTCAAAGGTGGGGTGGAGGAGAACCCTGTGCTAGTCTTAGTAATTGAGCTGGTCTCCTAGGATATGTGAGACAGTAAGGGACACATCCAGAAGCTGTATTAGTCTGCTTCAAACAACACATACACACACAACCCAGCAGTGTCTGGTGGGACATTAAAGACTAACACATTTATTGCGGCATATCTTTTGCGAACTGGATTCATTTCACCAGATGCTTGAAGTAGTAATGTCTTGAATATATGTTTATATGAAGTGAGAAGAAGGGACAGGGGTTTATCAGGGTGAGGCCAGAAAGCCAAGCAGTGCAAAAGAGCATTGGATCATATTACCATATAGAGCACAAATGAGATTCAATCAAAAGTATAAAAGATCAGAGCAAGTATGACCCATTCTCAAATGATTTGTCAAAGTAAAATGAAGATGTACATAAAACACCCAGAGGGACAATTATTGTCTGTAGCAAGTGAGCCATTCCTATCTTTAATAGGACCAATTGGCAGTCTTTTGAGTTATTCAGGCCTCTTTCTCAGCCTCTGAGTTAATAATTGTAATCATAAGTTCAGTTGAAGAGGTCTCCATTGCTTAATAAAGTCTTGGTGTCCAGCTTAAGGCTCCTAATGGGTGTATGGTAACCTCACCCTGCTAAAGGACCTCCCTTGGCACACCTGTTGGGAATTGCTGCAACACGGTATTGCTGGTACATCTGAGATTTCTCACTTGGTACTTCTGGTCTTGCAAAGGTGATGGTGAGGTTGTGGAGCAAGTGATTGGGCAACAAACTAATGACCAAGAAGGGAGCATCCTTGATGGAATTATTAGGGAACTGCAGCGAGAGCAAGATCTGAGAAGACGTAATGAAGGTGAAGCTCTTCCAAACCCTCCACAAAACAGATTACAGTCTGTTAACAGTAAGAGTCATCTCCTGTCATTTTTCTGGGAAAACGTAGAAAGCCACCAATTTTATCAGTGTTTCTTTTGGTACAGTAAACATGATGAAAAGTTTGATTAGTCTTGTGCCATCCCCCCCCCCCTTTTTTTTTAGTAGCTTTGAGAAGTCCAAGTTTGGATATAGCTTCACCCCCGAACGTTGGGCTCAGACGGAGTGGTCAAATTGAAGGTGTCCGGCAAATGCATCACAACGCTCCCAGAAGTCAGATGGCCACGGAGAGAGATCTTATGGCATGGAGTAGGAGAGTGGTAGTGAATGAGCTGCATCCTGGGATTAGCAGGTAAAAGGATGTCGTAAGCTATATATGAGCAGGTACCCATTTAAAATGATCCACTGAGTGCACAGTCCTATGACTTCCACTCTCGGTGGTTGTCCGCCTCCAAACGTGAAGGCCTACAAGCATCCAGTGCAGATCAGGAGCAGCAGCGAAGATGATTGTCACTTCCTCCATTTCTTCTGCTCTGCATTTTCGCTAGATGGGCTTTTTTGTCTGTCTAGCTGGGGCATTCCAGAGAGGGAGGGAAGGAGGCTGAGAGGCCTCAGGATAACTTGTATCCAGGCCTCTCCAGTCTTCTCCCCTCCCTGCCCACTGCAACACCCACTTTACCCCCTCTCCGAGGTTGCATTCCCAGGGGAGGGGGGAGAATAGATTCCCAGATCCGACCTCGGATCTAGGGATCCAAAGTATCCTATGGCCCAGCTTAAAATACACAATTAAGAACAATTTCAGCTACAACAACAATAAAAGCAATACAAAAGCAATAAAATGGAGAAGCAGCATGATGAATTATAAGTACTCACAAGCCAGAGAAAGCCTGCTTAAAAGAGAGGATTTTTTTATGAGGAGGCATTTAAAACATGCCAGGTTTTCATCCTCCCAAACCGAATGGGGTGGGGTGTTCAAGAGGTTGGCTGCCTCTAGAACACTTTGGGATGTTACGTGGTCAAATTGTGTTGGTTGTGCAATGACGCCAGGGTCTCCTCTGAAGATCTTAAATATCATTGGGGTATATATGCTCGGGCTGTGAGATTCACTGCTGAGTGTTAATTGAAGCCCACACCCTCCCTACTTCTTTTCCCATGGGGGAGAGAGGTGGGAGGAGAAGAAAGCTCCTTTAGCCGCTGTTAAAGGTAAGGGCTCAGATCCCTTTCACTGAGCAGCAGCTGAAGCCAACATGCTCCTCATTTACATTCCCAACAGGAAACATTAGTGATAGTGACCTTTTTTAGATGACACACTCAGCCACAGTGGTTAAGTACTTTGAGCTAAACATTATGGCTAAGTGTGTTGTGTGAACCATGACTTAATGGGTTGTGTCAACCATTCCTAACCATGGTGGCTACATAACCACGGTTTAAACACGCTCACTAACCATTTGCTATAAAAGGGTTAGCGACCCAACCATGGCTTATTGTATTGTCTGAACAGGCCCAATGGCTTTGCTGTTAGTTGGAAGCCTTTGCCTCCCCACCCCGCAATTGGAAAGGGTGGGGAGAACATGGTGGTCACAATTTTGCTTGGCTAGCAAGGCCAGGCAAAAATTGTGGACCCCGGCAGATGCAGCTCTGAACCCTCAGTTAAAATGCATGTTTAGATACATGCAGGAAGTCTGTGAGCATATCAGAGCATGTGTGGAATTCCAGGTGAGGGTATATTAATAAACGGATAAACTTCCTAGCCTTAAAATAAAATAAGATGTGGAAGCAAGCATGATGGAAATCTAAGATGAGCATGTTTAAAGATTTAGCCAATAACTTCAGTTGTTTCTTCTTCTTTTTTACTTAAGAGTTCAGGAAGATTGCAGAGCTGCCAAAGGTGACTTAGAAATTCATCTGTATACTCTTGAAAAGAAGAGAAAGCCTTCCCACATTTTGCAACGGGTAAGAAATGTTTTCAGACATTCTATGGGTTGCATGCACAGAGCTAGTTAGCCAGGTAGAGGTGCAGGATCTCAGTGAGTGTGTGTGTGTGTGTGTGTGTGTGTGTGTGAGAGAGAGAGAGAGAGAGAGAGAATAGCTGCATATATTGAAACCTGGAAAAAATGAAGCAGTCCTAAATGAACTGGATGTTTCAAATACTGTAGGCAAGGTTTTGAACTCAATCCCTTCATCAGATAGAGGCCCTTTTTGGATTACACTAAACCATAGTTTAGCCTTACATGCATGTGAACTGTGTGGAGGAGATTGGAAACAACCACGTCTAAATGTCAGACTAGCTACAGTTTCTCTGTACATCTGAACTGTGGTTAGTTTAAACCATATATTGTTCAAATAAGCCAGAATCAAACTGTAGTATGCGATCCTGGTTTATTCTCAAAGTGTAGCTTTGAGTCATAACAAGGAACTCTGTTGAGTTTAAAAATGGAAGTAGATGCTCCAGATCTCCCCCTTAAAGTCATTTCAGAAGCACAAGGGAGCACATGAGCCTGATTCTCATGCCCATAATGCTCAAACCAGGCCATAGATATCTGTATGATCCCAGAGATTTGGTTAATCTTGAAATACTTGATGTTGCAAACTCCCCCACCCCCAAAATAGTGATATCTGTCTTCTCTTCTTCCCTGGGATTGTGAAAGAGTGACTATCAACCTGGCAGTGGCCGATCTTTACGAAGAAACCAACGCAAGCGCCAGCACGCTTACCAAACGCGTTCCACCATTGAACATCATTCTCAAGGTGCAAGGAGAAGTTCACATACCCAGGAAGACTCTGAAAGCTCTTCTGAGGTCAGGCTTCTGAAGGTTTTTTTTTCCTTTTTTTGTTTTTTGTTTTGTTTTGTTTTGCAGCATCATCTCTGTCTGAGGCTGGGATTGTCCTTTTGTTCTCCAAACGATTAAAAATGTTTTTTAGTTACTTAATTATTTAAAAGAATGTATCACAATAAAAATGCAGTGTGTTTTTACTTTTAGAGCACAAGCCGTTTCCAAATGTACGTCATGTGATGGCAACTGTAGTGCTGCTGCTTTGCCATAATTTGCAGAAGCAAGGCTGGGGAAAAGTTCCAAGACTTGACTCCAGTCAGATAGTTTGGGACTGGCTCTGATCTGTGGACTGATGCTGTGTTACAAGAAAAACTACTGCCGCTCATTACCTGACTGGCAACCAATGCAAAGTGGGAGGAAGACAGAGGCAGTCTTCACCTCTGCACTCCTCCCACTCTATATTTTCGCTAGACAGTCTTTTTTGCCCATCTAGCTAGGGCTCTGCAGGGAGGGAGGGAGGGAGGCTGGGGATAGCTCGTATATCTGCTTCCCCAGTCTCCCCTCCCCTACGGAACTGCCCCCTTTCCATCCTCTCTGAGGTCCCTTGTGAGCTCAGCGATGCAGCCAGCACAGTTCTCTCCATGCCGGCTGCGTGGGAGTGGGGAGCTTGGACTCCTGGAACCAAGGTTGGAGACAGATCCAGGAATCCTAACTACCCTATGCCTTCTCCCCTCCCCAATGCTGTTTAGGGGCCATAGGATTATGCTCTCAAGAGACTGAGCTCCACATAGTTAAAGTATGGAATTAGCTACCACAAGATGTGGTGATGGCCACCAATTTGGATGACTTTAAAAAGGGGGTTGGATAAATTCCTGGAGCAGAAGGCTATCAATGGCTGCTAGTTCTGATGGCTATGTGCTACCTCCAGTATCCCAGGCAGGAAGCTTGTGCACCAGGTGTTGGGGAACATGAGTCGGAGGGTGCTGTTGCACCGTGTTCTGCTTGCGGGTTCCCTGGTCGACAGTTGGTTGGCCACTGTGTGAACTGAGTCCTGGATTAGGTGGACCCTTGGTCTGATCCAGCATGGCTCTTCTTGTGGTCTTATGAAATCTCTGGTACAAATCTCACCTCTGCAACGTACTCACTTGGTGGCTTCAGGCAAGACACTCAACCTTAGATGGGAATATGGGGGACAAGAATACCTTACAAGGCTGTTGTAAGAATTAAGAACATACGACGAGCCATGCTGGATCAGACCAAGGGTTCATCGAGTCCAGCATTCTGTTCACACAGTGGCCAAGCAGCTGCCCATTGAAAACCTGCAAGCAGGACACGAGTGCAATAACACCCTCTCAGCCATGTTTCCCAGCATATAGCGATCAGGACTAGTAATTATTGATAGCCTCCTCCTCCAGGAAATTATCCAATCCCCTTTTAAAGCCATCCAAATTGGTGGCCATTGCCACATCTTGTGGTAACAAATTCCATGGTTTAACTATGTGCTTTGTTCAGAAGTATTTCCTTTTATCTGTCTTGAATCTTCCAAGAATTAGCTTCGTGGGATGACCCCATTGGGTTCTAGTATTTTGAGAGAGGGAGAAAAATGTCTCCCTGTCCACATTCTCCACACCATGCGTAATTGTGTACACCTCTATCGTATCTCCCTTTACTTACCTTTTCTCCAAGATAAACAATCCCAGCAGTTGTAACCTTCCTTCAGAGAGGAGATGCTCCAGCCCCTTGATCATTTTAGTTTTCCTTTTCTGCACCTTTTCCAACTCTACAATATCTTTTTCTAAGCATGGCGACCAGAACTATACCCAGTATTCCAACTGGGGTCGCACCGTAGATTTGTATAAAGGCAGTATGGTTTTGTCAGTTTTATTCCTAATTATACCTAACACGGAGTTTGCCTTTTTATCAGCAGCCGCACATTGGGTTGACATCGTGCTGTCCACCACAACCTCAAGATCTCTTTATTGGTTGGTCACCGCTAGCTCAGATCCCAGAATTGCAACTAGATAATGTATGTGACATGAAAGCACTATATAGATGCTGTGGTGGTGGTGGTGATGGTTCAAGCGTTTGCCCCTTTAGCATTATTTTAGCTAAGTCTTCCCCAATCTGGTGCTCTCCAGATGTGTTGGGCTACGCATCTGAGAGTTGTAGTCCAAAATATCTGGAGGGAACCAGGATGGGGAAGGCCATTTTTTGTGTAATCTGTGCAGGATACCTTTAAATATAACTTCCTAAGAGAGAAATGCTGCTTGCTTGCTCATATCATGTCCTCTGTTACGGATATGAAACTCAAGATAGGTTTGGAGTGCTCTAAGAACAGCTTAGATTTCAAAAGAGGAATTTTTCACTTGCATTTCCTGCTCACCCTGCATATCTAATGTCTGGAGCAACTCCCAGAACTTCCCTTAATAGTTGGTTTCTGACTTGGAGTTTGAGGTGGGAGGCAGGCATGCGTGCCCTTTGTTGTACCCCTTTGAGCCTGTTAGTTATTGACAGTATATTTTTGACCAGCGCCCCTAGAAATGTGGCAGTGAACAATTTTCAAAGAAGATGTACAATGCCAAGAGAGAAGCTTCTTTACGCAAATTTAAAAGTGGCTAGTGTGAGTGATGGAGCAAATGGACAAAGATTGCTCTTTTTCTCTCCCCCTCCCCCCTTAACTCAGGAAGATGACACAGCTGGCACAAGTGATGCGTCCGTGGATGACAACGTGGCTGCGTGGCAAAGTGAAAGCAGCTCCAGGTAGTTTCGCTATGCCCTGTTAAAGGGGAACATCTCACGGCTTAAAAATAAGCGTGCTGCTTGCTTAACTACAAGGCCATCTAATCCAGGGAGGGAGGCAATGTGAACTGGGATGGAGAACTGGAGTTTGGAGGTAACTGGAAATGCTATGAATGAATCTGTTTTGCGCTTCAAGTCAACAAACTTGTGAGTGCTCACCCTTGCCTTTCTGTGCCTGTTGCCCCTCAATGAGTGCTGTTTCCTCTCATGCATCTCACCTTCCTTTCAGCAGAGCTTGGAAAAACGTTATATGTGAACCAGGTAATCACTAGTCCAGCTGGCATGAATTCCAATGATTGCAGTGGAACTTCTTACATCCTCAGCAGTCATGGGAATTGGTGTGGGTTGAATCTGTCATCACCTGGCTTAGACATTGTCCCAGTGCACACGCAATGGCAATTCCTAGGTTGTTTAATCCAGAAATTGCCATGGGAGCGAGTGCACTGCTTTCTGTATACTAGTTGCTTCCACTTTCAATAAAACCCCCAGGAATCCTGGGGACGCGTGGCTCTTCCGATTTCCAACAGCAGCCTATGAATGAGGCATTCCTAGGCTGTTTCGGTGACATTCGAACTTGGGCACTTGGGGTTGTTTGTGGGTTGAACAATCCCAAGTTAACTATAAGGTTGTTAACTCTACAATAAACCATGAGTTAACCAGTGGGCTGTTTGGCTCCTAAACAACTCAGTGCTCTGGGTTTGCACAGCACAACCTACGAAGGAGCTGATTGTGGGTTGTGCGGTAAAACAGAAGAGGCGGGCACACAGCAGGCATTGCACCTGCACAGATGGGTTGTTGTTACGTGCGAACCAGGTCACTGTTTCCACCAAGCTTGTAGGGAAAAACTCCAAAAGAAAGTTTTGATTCCCTGCTCCTCCCTGAATTCTTCCAGGTTTTTTCCCTGGGTCTTTACTTCTCTACTCATGTGAATATATAAGGTTAGATGGGGTAGCTTTCATAAAGGTAGTACTGAAATTTAGCAATTGCCTCAGTAGGTCTCATGTCTGAATGGAATAATTGCTATGAAGCCCAACTGAAAATAAAGTTTGCTTTCAGTTCGCTTTGCTACTGAAATTGTGCCTTGGAATCCCTTGCAACGTACATCTTATTTTTTTTATTTGGATTTAATATGAATAAGCTTGTGCTTGAATGAGTTCCTTGGAATTGGCATTCCCCCCCCCCCCCAACAAGTGCTTTATAGCCTTAAAAATGTGTTTCCCCTTTGTATGTTGTTTCTGAGTACTTTATTATGTGACTTTTTCAGTGATTCGTCCAGTGAATATTCTGACTGGACTGCAGATGCCGGGATAAATCTCCAGCCCCCCAAAAGACAAACAAGACAGGCGACGCGCAAAATTTGTAGCAGTTCCGATGATGAAAATGAAAAAGATACAAAAGGACAGGAAGAAAAACGCAAGAAACTCAAACAGACACGAAAAAAGGTTAGTAGGTTTTTTAAGGCAGAGGTTGTTTTCCTTTGGGGACATGTAAATTAGCTGTTCACTCACTCTGCTTATATTTATAATGATCTCAGAACCAAATACATTCATCCGTTGCTAAGATCGTTGAAGGGAATGCCATCCCTTGTTTCCTGTTGTCTGATGCTGAGAAGTATGTATCCTTTAGAACCTCTTAAATTCCTTGGCAATGCTCTACAAATACGTGCCACAAAGTTTAAAGGCTGTATGGAAAATTATTCAACTCTTAGCGGTTTATTAGTAGATTCAAATTGTATAGGTTCCCCCCCCCCCCCCCCGTAATTGTGTATAATGGCAATTTGCTAAGACACAATATGTGACTGATTGCATTTAAACTCTGAACTTTTCTGTTTTAAGAAACCCAGTGGAATGCTTTCAATGGACGGAGAACCCACTGAGGAATGGTTTGCTCCCCACTGGATATTGGATACCATACCGCGGCGTTCCCCCTTCGTCCCACAAATGGGGGATGAGGTAGCTATTCATTTATTTAGTTGCACGGGCCACCTGGTCTCCCAAAAGGGCTTGCAAAGATGTTTATTAACTTGTATAATGAGACTTAAGATTAAAAGTTATTTCAGATGCACTGGTACAGTCTCCACACAAAATTGTACCATCTCAGAACGTATTTTGGGGAACCAGCCAGTGGCAGCTGAGTCCTGCACCGCACGAAGCCAGGGGCTTTGCCAACTCTGGGAGAAGTGGCTTCTCGTCTCAGTGCTGGGCTGAGTCTTTCGTGCAGCACCTGAGGTCAGCACAGTGAAAACAGGCAGGGCAGGAGCAGGGCGATGGCCATCATCCGGCTCATGGAGGGCCCGACGCGGGGCAATTCGCCCCCCCCACCCGAAAATGGTTCGGCACCCTTGCTAGTAGTAGGAGAAAAGCAGGCGCAGATGAGCTATGGGCACAGTAAGCCAAGGTTTGCCAGCAATCCTGCCTTACCATTGATGTGGCACACGCAAATCGATGCGCTTTCTAGAACTAGCAAAGCAAATTAAAACAAATTGAAAGCTTTGGGGCATTTAATTTCAGAATCTGACAGTTTGAATGTTTTAAAGATAAGCTGCTCTCGAAAGCCTGGTGTGGTGTATGACTCACGTTGCCATTAATCTTCCTTTCTTTCAGATAATCTATTTCAGGCAAGGGCACGGAGCTTACGTGCGTGCAGTTAGGAAGGCAAAAATTTACAGCGTTCACCTGCAAAAGCAACCATGGAATAAAATGGAACTCAGGGTAAGTGGAGCTTCAGGGGTGTTTAAAAATCTTTTGTGGCCAGTTATAATAGGAGGCTGCCTTATAGCAAGTCAGAGCATTGGTCCATCTCCTCTTTCTTGTGCACACTGACTGGCAGCTGCTGTCCAGTGTGAGGAGGAGTCTTTTTCAGCCCTACCTGGAGATGCTGGGGATTGAACCTGGGGCCTACTGCATTCAAAACAGGCGCTCTACCATTGAGCTATAGCCCTGTCCACACTAGAGGGATCATCCTATCCCAAAACTCGTTATCTGATAAGTCCTCATGGCGCATATTGTAACATGCCAAGCAGAGAGCAAACTGAGCCAAAGTGTATCTGTCAAATATTCCTGGAACGCCAGCAGTGCAAAATGTGATTTGTGGGCCACAGTCAATTTTACATTGCTTCGTGGGCAGCATCAGAGACTGCATTAATATTCTACCCTACGTTCATATTCTCAGTATTTTTTCTTGCTGTCTTGTGCAAAGTAACAATAGGGGGGTATGAGCATGTGAGGGTGAATGGATGGGTGGACATGAATTGTTACTGTTAATATATTTGTGAGATTGTAGACATCAGTAGATGCATGAGGTAAGGCAGGATGAAAGAGTGCACTCTTTTGTTGCTGTTAATTGGGTTATTATTATTATTATTATTATTATTATTTACTGCCCCATGGCCAAAGCTCTCTGGGCGGTTTACAAAAATTAAGAAATTGAACATTAAAAAGTCAATATACAAAATTTAAAAACATAAAACATAAAAACAGCTAACATTTTAAACTTTAAGCCAAGCCAAAAATTCAGTTAAAAAACTCAAATTAAGGTGTTAAAATGCCTGGGAGAAAAGAAAAGTTTTGACCTGGTGCCGAAAAGATAACAATGTTGGCGCCAGGTGGGCTTCATTAGGGACATCATTCCATAATTGGGGGGCCACCACAGAGAAGGCCCTCTCCTTTGTTGCCGTCCTCCGAGTTGACAAAAAAGCTAAAGCAAAGGGTTAGAACAACGGATATTATTATGATAAAATAAATCTGACGCGTTTCGGACCCTTGGGGCCTTCCTCAAGTTGATTAGACAAAATGCAAGGTACCTCTTCTGTTTTCACATCCCTCAGAGCATAGGAGACTGAGGGGTATGAAGCAGAAGAGGTACCTTGCATTTTGTCTAATCACCCTGAGCAAGGACCTAAGGGTCCGAAATGCGTCGGATTTATTTTATCATAATAAGTAACGTCCTTCATTCTACCCCTGCCTTTGGCTCTTTTGTCATCTCTTGGAGCTTTTTTTTTTTTTTTTGGCTTTTGTTAATTGGGTAACATTGATTACATTGTTATCCAACACTTCCTCTAAGGAACACAGGGCCAGCAGCTTGAATCAAACGCTAGACGGGGACTTTTTATTGCATTGTTTTTATGGTATTCTTTTGTAAGCCTCTTCAGGATTTGTGCTGATGTGAAGCGTTATATAAATGATGCTACTTAATAGTACGTGGGCAACGTCAGTGATTGAAAGACTCCTTAGGACCATGTGTGGAGGGAGGGCAGTAGCAAAGGATTTTGTTTACATGCATCCCATGAGTGGTGTGGACTGTGTTTGAGAATGGCTGCTGGGTAGACAAATGTCTCTTTTGTACTTCTCAGTGCATTGAACAACTGAAAACCATTTCTGCATCTGACCTTACAGGGTCCATCCATTCTGAGTTTTGCTTTTTACTTTGTGTTCTGATTTAGCTCTGGTTTGAAGAGTGAAGCATCCATGACGTAGCTTATTGTGCTCCCTGGAATAAGGGGAGCGAGAGGTTATTTGTACTTTGCTCTTATTCACTGAAGGGGTATGCTTCAGATAAAACACACACACACACACACACGCACCCCTAAGCTTTTAACCTCCACTGCTGTTTGACAAACAGGAACAAGAATTTGTGAAGATTGTGGGAATTAAGTACGAAGTTGGACCACCTACGCTTTGCTGCTTGAAGCTTGCCTTCCTTGATCCCATCTCAGGCAAAATGACTGGTGAATCATTTTCCATAAAGTAAGTGGCTGACTAACAGGCCTAGCTAAATCTTATGGTGATGTTTGGGCACCGTTTGCTTGTATCCTCCACCCATTCCCAAACCTGTCTCCCTAATAATCTTTAAGAAAAGAAGTGGCATCCATCACATTTAGCATTTCCCTGCTCTCTTCATAAGCAGCCAATGAATTGGAGCAGGTGGAAGGGAAATACTGATCATGGTGAGGTCATGCATTTATTTTTGTAAATGTCTTTGGCGAAGATGTGGCATGGAGGGCAACAACCCCCCCCCCCCCCGGTTGACATTAGTTCAGATCTAAAGATCTGGGGAGGGGCAAGGCGAAAGCCACTCCCCCTGTAACATTACTTCCTGTCTCCAAATTGAAATTTCTTATACCTTATCTTGCAGTGCAATGTATAATGGCAGCCACCTTGAGTTCCATTTTTTTTGTAGAAAGGCGGGTATAAATCAAATAAACATATAAATAGGTACTGGCTGGCTGTTTCTATAATGAACATTGAAGAATAATCTGGAAGCTGTGAGGTTAGAAATGGGTTAAACATGTCCGTAGGTGGACTGTGCCTTTGTTTGCATAAATCAAATAAATACATAAATAGGTACTGGCTGTTTCTATAATGAACATTGAAGAATAATCTGGAAGCTATGAGGTTAGAAATGGGTTAAACATGTCCATAGGTGGACTGTGCCTTTGGTTGCATAAATCAAATAAATATATAAATAGGTACTGGCTGTTTCTATAATGAACATTGAAGAATAATCTGGAAGCTATGAGGTTAGAAATGGGTTAAACATGTCCGTAGGTGGACTGTGCCTTTGGTTGCATCGCCTCAATCTGAAGGCTTCATTTCTGCTTCACAGGTACCATGACATGCCTGACGTTATTGATTTTCTTGTGCTGCATCAGTTTTACAATGAAGCCAAAGAAAGGAACTGGCAGATTGGTAAGTATAGAGGGTTTGCCTCTCAGCAGCTATTTAGAATTTTATGTGATTTGTATTTCATTTATTTGTTGCGTTTCAATACCGCCCAATAGCCGAAGCTCTCTGGGTGGTTCACAAAAAATTAAAACCACAAAGTACAACTTGAAGTATAAAACTTAAACCACAATATAAAAACACAATATAGAAGTAAACCAGAATAAAAATCAAGCAGCAATGCAAAGGTTTAAAACACAGCTTTAAATACAGTTTTAAAACAGCAAAGTTAAAATACTAAGATGGTAGAATGTTAAAATATTGAGAAAATGAAAAGGTCTTCACCTGGCGTCGAAAAGAGTATAATGTAGATGCCAGGCGAAACTCTCTAGGGAGCTCATTCCACAGTCAGGGTGCCACGGCAGAGAAGGCCCTCCTCCTGGGAGCCATCTGTCTCACTTCCTTTGGCAGGGGCTCACGGAGAAGAACCCCCGAAGATGCTCTTAGGGTCCGGGTAGGTACATATGGGAGGAGGCGTTCCTTCGGATATCCTGACCCCAAGCAGGTTTAGGGCTTTGAATGTTCCGTGTGTTAATTTTTTGTAATTTTCTGTGTGTTTCAAAGCAGAAAAGCGGGCAATAAATAAATGAAATTTAGCATTTGGAATGTTTTTGCGAGAAAGAATGGATTCTAGTCTGGTTTGTTTGTTTGCTTGTTTGTTTGTACGAGCATCTGTACATGCCACTTGGCTCACTCCCAACTTTTCTATTGCAGGGGATAGATTTCGGAGCATAATAGACGATGCGTGGTGGTTTGGAACCGTCGAAAGTCAACAGCCCTTCCAGTCTGAATATCCTGATAGTTCCTTTCAGTGCTACAGTGTTCAGTAAGGATGTCTATAAACAGGGCTAGATTTTTTTGAGCAATTAAAAAAAAAAGTCTGTTACAAAAAAAGCTGAGTTCTACAACTGCATCTCTTACGAAAATTAAGCAATCATAGCCATTGATTGATAGCATTATTTAGTTCATCCATCCGCCAGTCTCCTAGACTTTGGCCCACGCATCAATCATATTGGGCTTTCTTGACTTCGTGGTGCATTAACAAGATCACTGATAATTGCTTACATTTGGCTAAATACGACTTCTTGCCACATGGTTGGCGCTTGTAAACATGTTGCAAAGTCTTTTCTGGAGGGATTGTAGCTCAGTGAGCAGGGCACATGCTCCAAATGCAGAAGTTCCCATGTTCAGTCTCTGGCCTCTCCAGTTAAAAGGAACAGGTGAGATGTGAAAGGAAAGACCTGTCTCTACCGGAGTCCCTGGAGAGCCATTTTCAGACAGAGTAGCCAATACTGGGCTAGATCTAGAGTGCATTGCTTTCCTTACAAGCCACTTTGGCAGATTTCCTACTCCGGAAGATGGTGTATAAATACATTACAATGAATAAAGAATAAATAAAGAAACAGGCATACTTAGCATTTATATAGCCCTTTACTGTATTCAACGTAGTTCTTATACCTCATTCCAGTCATCCTTGCAGTGACCCTATAAGGTAGGCTATAAGTGGGCCAGGGATGCAGAAGGTGAGAGAAATTGGTGTGCTGGGGAACATCTCTTGTAAAGCAAATGGAGCATGTTTAGCCTGGAGAAAAGAAGGTGGAGGGGAGACATGATAGCACTCTTCAAATACTTGAAAGGTTGTCACACAGAGGAGGGCCAGGATCTCTTCTCAATCATCCCAGAGTGAAGGACATGGAATAATAGGCTCAAGTTACAGGAAGCAAGGTTATGACTGGACATCAGGAAAAACTTCCTGACTGTTAGAGCAATACGACAATGGAACCAATGACCTTGGGAGGTGGTGGGCTCTCCCACACAAGAGGCCTTCAAGAGGCAGCTGGACAGCCATCTACTCAGGGATGCTTTCAGGTGGATCCCTGCATTGAGTAGGGGGTTGGACTCGATGGCCTTAGAGGCCCCTTCTCACTCTACTATTCTATGATTTTTTGATTCTATGCTTTGGGGAGGCAACCTAACAGTGGATGGGAGTAAAAGAGTTAAACTCTCACTCCCAAGGCTGCTCAGGCTTTCCCTCTGCAGTTATGTACATAACAAAATGCATGCATGCTCATAGTTAAGTTTGACCCTGAGCTACTATTAGATCAATGTTTTATGTTTTTTTAAAAAGTATTTAAATATTTTTTTCCCCTTTTAACAGCTGGGACAATAATGAAAGAGAAAAGATGAGCCCCTGGGACATGGAGCCGATTCCAGAAGGAAGTAAATAATGATTCTGTATCCCCCACCCCTGGTTTCATTTAGGTGTCAGTTATTTTTTATGGAAGTACAGTGGTATAACAGTACGATGGCTCTAACCAGATTCCTCCTCCCGGCCTCATTCTCTGCAGCTGCTTATCCAGAAGAAGTTGGGGCTGGAGTCCCCGTGACGACAGAGGAGCTGGCATCTTTGCTGTACAAACCGCAGGAAGGCGAATGGGGGTCCCATTCCCGAGACGAAGAATGCGTGCGAGTCCTCCGAGGGATTGATCAGCTTCTTTCCCTAGGTATGGCAGGCTGAAGAGGGAATGATGGGGAGGTGATGCTGGGGAGCTCCTCTTCATGCCTAAAGCGAAACCCAGAGACACAGATGGAAGCCGGCTGGGCTTACATAGATACCGTGGCGCTTGCTTGTTTCTAAAGTGGGACCTTACTGCATTTGTAGTCAGTGTCCCTGACAGGTGTCTATTAAGGAGACCAGGATTTGAGTAAATAAAATGAAACCCAGAGGAAATATGTGTAAAGGTGTTTTCGATATTGGAAGCCTTACCGGAAATTCACATTGGTATGCCTGCCTTGCATACAGCTTGTAAGTGAAGCAACAGATAGATTAACAAGTTTCCAGAGATCTGTAGCCAAATGTTCATTTGGATGATCTCAAAACAAGTTGATCTCAAATTCACTTTGGTATCACTGCCTCTTTGCCTTGCAAGGCTGCCTTCAGGGAACTACATACGGGCGTTCATGTTGTTAAGGCTCTGTTTGAGGGTTTTCTGTTTCATCTTTCTTCCCATCAGTCCTTCCATTTCTGCCTCTTTCTCTCTGGCTTCTACCCTCTCCTCCATCCTTTCCTGAGCTCCCTGCTTTTCATTCCACTGCCCTCTGCCCTTTAATTGATTTTCCTCTTCCCGCTCACTCACTCCTAGTCCAACATGCATGCATCTGATTTTCCTTATGCCCTCCCCACATCCAGGCATGAATAGCTCTTGTCTATGGATCATTCCTACCAGGCATCTATTACAGATGCAACTCCGGACTCTTGTCCACATTCTGTTGCTGTCAGTTTCTCCCTGAGTAGTTTGAAAGTTTGTGAGCATTCCATGATACCACAGCAGTTCAGCTGATGGCATGGCTAGGACAATAACAATATAAAGTAATATACTGAAGCTGATCACACAACATGCGAACCCACACTCAGTGGTTGAATGTGGGTTGTTGTTGATCCATGGGTTGTTCGTTGAACCGTGGGTTAGCATGTTGACTAAACCCAGAACATTTTCTGCAGGGTGGCTTTTTAATCATGCAGTGTGGCTTGTTAGCCACCCTGAACAACCCAACAGCAAACCATGGGTTATCAATGTGGTTTGTTGCAGAAAATTAAGCCACACTGCATGGTTAACAGGCCACCGTGCAGAAAATGCCCTGGGTTTAGACAACACGCTAACCCACGATTCAGCAAACAACCCACACTTCGCTCCTGTGTGTAGGTTACTGTGCTGTGTGAACCCAATCACTATGTGTCATGTTTTCATTGAGAGAAGGGTTTTAGAAATTTTATATATAATATGGATGCCATTTTTTATTGAAAGCTTCTGAGTTTCACTATTTCACTTTTATCATTGCGTATGGAATTTAATTAGTTTTTGTTGACTTCTGGTTTAGATATTTCCAACCCCTTTGCTGTCCCCGTGGACCTTAGTGCCTATCCTCTGTATTGCACTGTTGTTGCTTACCCAACTGACCTCACCACAATAAGGAGAAGACTTGAAAACAGATTTTACAGGTCAGTTTGATAGTTTCTGTCCATCACGTATTGTTAAATATCTGCCTTTTAAGTGTTGCTAAGCTAAATCTGCTGTAAGTGCAGCATCACTGAGAATTTATCCAGTTCCACTTAGCTACAGGATCCTGTGGCCTAAGACTAACTGACATTCAGTATCTAAGAATCTCCTCTGTTACTTATACCTCCAAAATAGTCCAAGATGTGTGGCTTTTGACCTGATTCCCTGTGACTTGTGATTCTGCTTCCTGGCTCTTAAGAGAGAGCTTATGTTTGCCCTGCTTCTTGTATTCTGCTCAGATTCGTATCCCAGAGGGTTGCAGTTCAGAGGTTCAATAGTCTCATGTTGTGGGTTATCAACATGTCACCATTTTATAGCAGTGACGTAGTGAACAATTGCTCTTCTAATTGCCTTGGATTGACTCAGCAATTGCTAACAACTGTGAGAGTCTCTGTCTTTTTTTTCCCAGTTCTGATGTCATTGATATTTTCTCTCTCAACTTTTTGTTTTTAAATGTCAGTATTATATTCTCTGCTTATGAAAAGCCCATGTGTTGTTTGTTAAAATGCTTTTCAGTTACCGAATGAGTGCGAGCCGTATTTCTGAATGTATTGTCTTCCTTTCCAGGAGAATATCGGCACTAATGTGGGAGGTACGATACATCGAACATAACGCCAGGACTTTCAATGAGCCCGATAGTCCTATAGTTAAAGCAGCCAAAATTGTAACAGATGTCTTACTTCACTACATTGGGTGAGCAGTCTGCTTCCTTGCAACATGACAATTGAGAAACAGTGTTCCTGAAACTTGCCTGACCAGCAGAGCCTTTCCTGAACAGTTGTAGTTGCATCACTTGTGTCCATATTTTGTTCACATGTTTTTATGCCACTGAGTAATTTCCTCTTCCATCTTGCCTCTATTTGTCCCCTGTGAGGACCGATCTCGAGGCAAGTTCCCATGGCAGAGCTGTATTTTCCGCATGAACCAGCCATCTCATGTGGCCTGTTAATCAGATGTAGTGTAGTATCTGGCATGGAAATGTACCCATGGCACACCAATAACGCATGAATCGGACCTTGATTTGTAACATCTCTGGGCAAAGATAATGTTGCTTTTGCAATCTCTATGGCATTTCTCTGGCCCTAATCTTGATGCCTTGGTACCCTTTAGGGATCAGAGTTGTACAGATATTCTGGAGATCTACAACAAAGTGAAAGCAGAAGACTTGAGCAGCACAGATGAAGAGGAAGAGGTAAGAAATAAAAGGCCATGGGAAAAAAAGGATTCATTGTAAGTGAATCATCATCATCATATTTATTTATTACCCTCCTCTCCCTCCGGATCGAGGCGGGGAACAACAACAAACACAAAATACACAAAACTAATTAAAAGCACATAAAACCAATACATCATTAAAATACCATGGCGAACCAACGGGATCTTGAGGGACAGAATGCCTTTTAATTTCCGAGTTTCAATCAAGTATTTCTAGGGAAACTATGAGGACTAGTTACTTGCTTTTTCTAAAGTTATGACTCTCAAGAAGTTGAAGTCCTGGAACTGCCTTGTAGTTTCCGTTGCACAGTATGCACATGCGAATTATGGAATACATGTTCTTATCAGTTTTCAATTCATCTGTCCTTCTTGCCATAGCCCTGGATATCAGTGGAGTCTTGCAGAAGGCAGCACACATGGGGAATTCATGGGTTAAGGCCTTCCTTATAAGCTGTGCTGGAAAAGCCAGATTCTGTCTTGTGTTCAGCTTTGGGCTCAAAGTCAGTTATGTAATATCTCCTTTAAAGAGCGTGAGATGAGTTCCCCACCTTTTGATTTCTCAGCTCTTTGGAAACAAAGATCACCAGTCTCCATTTCTTTTGTATACAGCCTTGTTGTTTACAAACCTCTTCACAAAGTGCAAGCTAAAATTCTCAGAAAGCCAAATTTATGCTAGATTCCCAAACTCTTGAGCGCTGAGAATGGGGGACAAATACACTAAGGCTAGTTTCGGACAACACATTAAGCAACGGAGGGGGAGGACACAATTGTCAGTTGTGTTGCTTATTGTGTTGTGTGGAGGGTAACACGCCTCTCACAAACTACTGATGGTATGCTATTCCGCCCAAATAAGCAACGGAGAGAAACAACTGGCTTGCAAGTTGTTTAGCTCGAAGCCAGTTGTTTAAAGTGTTGTGTGGAGGGGTGAGTGTGTTAATGGCGTGCGGTGAGTGGGTTAAAACACAAAGCCATAGAGGCAGGTGGCAAGAGCGACCAAAGCGTTGGCTGCCACTCTGCTACAACTGGCACAACTTGCAGAGTCTGCTGGGATAGCACCGGGAGGACCGAGGGAGGAGGAAGGGAGGGGAGAGGGGTGGGGGCTGTGTCAGTCAAATGCCGGGTTGACTATTAGTCCACTCAACGCCAGCCCCAACCACCCACAGTTGTGTAGGAATATGTTGTGTGGGGAGTACCCACAAAATAACCAACTGTGAGTTGGCTACTCAACCCACCATTGACAAAAGTGTTTTCCAAAACCAGCCTAAGTCTTGCTATCAAGAGTTTAAAAGTCCCCTTTCCTTGTTGCTTTAGGGCTTGGCATTAACGTGACCCATCACATCAAACACACTCCAGCAGCTATTTGTTTATTTATTACACTTTTATCTCACCCTTCCTCCTTCACAGGCCTCTTTTCTCTCACCCTGCCCCCCAGGCCCAGTTTTATCCTCACAACAACCCCCCTGGGGTGAGGATAGGGTGAGAGGGAAAGAAACAGGCTCAAGGTTACCCAGCAAGCTTCATGGCTGAGTAGGAATTTGGACCCAGGTCTCCACAGTCCCAAGACTGACGGTCCAGCTGCTACCACACTGAGTCATAGGAAGCTGCCACCACTAGCTCAGTATTGTCGACACCATCCTTCCCCAAGCTGGTGCCCTCCAGATGTGTTGGGTTACAACTCCATCCTCATTGTACACCAGTTGCTGGGGAACATGGGCGGGAGGGTGCTGCTGCACTCGTGTCTTGCATGTGAGTTTCCAGCAGGCCTCTGTGTGAAGAGAATGCTAGGCCAGATGGACCCTTGGTTTGATCCAGCAGGGCTCTTCTTATGTTCTTATGCCACGATGGTAGGGGTGGTAGCCCAACATGTATTGAAGGGCACCAGGTTGGGGAAGACTGATCGACATACTGAGTGACAGCTGCTCTTCAGGGTTTCAGGCAGAGCTCTTTCCCAGTCTATCCAGAGATGTAAGGGAATAAACCTGAGACCTTTTGCATGCAAAGCCTGTTCTCTACCACTCAGCTACACCCCTTCCCTTGAAGCAACTGTAATCTTCCAGGTGTAACTTTCCTGCCCTGGCAGATTATTTTCCTCTCTCCACATCAGTATTCAACAACAACAAAAACAACAACAACTGATTTATTGTAAGCCCCTGATGGGCCACTATTCTTAGTTGGTGAGCTGTGTTTGTTCGTTGGGCCGTAAGTCAGGCTACAGTTCTTGATCAAGGTGACATCGGGTTAGTATACAAGCTTGAAGAAAAGAGTTAATTTGGCCTGCCACGTGCTGGTCTCCCTACAGGTCCATCAGCAGGCAAAGTAGCCACATCAGTTGGCTTTGGGTTTAAAACGTTTGCCACATACTTCTGTGGGTCTCTTCAAATTGTGGATCTCTTCAAAGAATAGGGAAGAGATTTTTCCAGGCAAGTTTGATCAGTTTCAAAAGGGCTGAGACCTCCTTCCCATGGCCGGCATCAAAGATAGGCGTGGCTGAGTGCCTACTGGGGGCCTACTCCACAGCAGGGGCCCACTTCCTCCTCCTCCTCCTCCTCCTTCCCCTTGCTACCTTCTTGTTCCCCTGCCCCTCACTCTGACCTAGACAACGGTAATGGTGAGAAGGAGGAGCAGAAGATGCCACGGCCTCCCTGTCAAGCAAGTAAGCGGTGGCAATGATGAGAAAGAAGATGAGGAGCAAGGGCAGCTGGAGGCCATGGCAGTGGGAAGGTCCGCTCACAGAGGGAGGGGGGCCCATTGAGAGTGCCGTGCCCAAAAGCCCTCCAAAGCCCTGCGTCTTCCCAAGCCTTTCGAGAGACAAAAAGGCACAGACGAAGTTTCAAAAAAACAAATGCTGTGGTCAACTTCAGTGATCTCGTTACATTATTAGATCTCCTCAGGTTCTATAATTGAAGGAAACCGTTCCTTGCAACCCATAATGTGTGGGGCTTTGTAAATAGCTTTCAGTATTTGCTCTTCTTGTGCATGTAATAATTACACTTTCCTTCAGGTGGCGGAAACGTGTGCAGATTCTGATGGTCCCGGAACCTCATCTGGGAAAAGAACCGTGAGTGTTGCTTAGTTACCATTCAGGGCCAGTTTGGGGATAAGAATCAATAAATCAGGTTTCATTGCATGACCTCGATTCTAAAAACAAACAAACCCTTGAAGGTAATAACCCTTGAAGACCTTGAAGTCGGATAGAGTAGAGCATAGAGTAAAAATAAAAGCTGATGGCAGAATGAATCCCCAATGCATTATCTTTCCCCTACGACTCTAGGGCTGTCCCAGATGGGAACAGAACCATCCTTGATTATACAGCATCGTACACGACTGCTGTAGAGAACAAACCCATGATGGGCGAGATAGAGCTGTGAAGACTGAGTGCGAGGATTTTTTTTGTCTCCTTTCTAGTCTTGGAGCTCCTTGCTCTTAAGCGGGAAGGGAGGGAGAGAGCCAAGCACAGGTGTGCTTTTTACATCACTGCCTGCTCTTTAAAACAGAATAGTTTAACATGCTGAGGACTCATTCTCTACATCTGTTGCATCCAGGGGTCCATGTGGGCTTTCCTCCTTCCACTAGGACACAGATTCTTTGGGGAAGAAAGATTGGGCCAGAGATTGGACTAGGAAGCATCTCCTACTTCTTCTCTAGAGCAAGTCTTCCTCTTGCCCTCGTCACTCAATAGTCAGAGGTTTGGGATCTGGTCTGCTGCTTGGCTGAAATTGATCTGGGCAAGGTTGTTTCCTTGTTGCAAGCCAGGCTGAAAAAGAAGGGAGGTTATTAGGCTAAGGAGGAGAACTGTGTGTGCAGCTTTCATAGGACTGCTTGTTTAACACAAGACAGCAATCACTGAAACATGTTGGTACAAAACCAATGAGTGGACACAGATTTGTAGAGGATTATGCCAGGTTTTGGTTTAATCCCAAATTATATCCCAAGTATCTCATGGAGCGCCTTCTCTCATAGGAACCTCCAGGGCCTGAAGGCAGCCTTCCCCCAGCCTGGCACCCACCAGATATGTTGGACCGCATGGCTGGGAATGATGAAAACTGCAGTCAGTGCATCTGGAGAGCATCAGGTTGGGGGAGGCTGCCTAAAGGTCTTCCAGTAAGGCCCTGCTTTGGGCCTCTTCCTTTAGGGAGCCAGGGTCTTATGTACCTAAGTGCAGGGTTTTTTCTGTAGTAGCCCAAAGTTTGGGACTGATCTCCCCTGGGAAGTTTATGTTCTTCCCTGGCTTCCTTTCATAGTCAGGTAAAACCACGTTTTATGTTTGGGAATCAGTGGAGATTCTTACTCTTCTTACATAGCTTAAACATTTTGTGTTTATTCATCTAGCTGTGTTTTATTTTGCATTGTTCATTTTTATTTGTATCTTTTAAATGTTATACGCAGTAATGTGAACAGGGTGGTATATAAATATTGCGAAAAATAAATTAGCCAGGACCGGTGCTACAGTTACACAAAATCTCTTCCAAGCCATGCTATTTTAGCAGCATATATACCCCGCCACTGTATCACTTGACCTTAATGTGATGCAATGTTCCAGTCAAATGGAAGGAGAAAATTAAAAAACTGATTGAGCTTGTGTGTTGCTCCTTCAGGTAAAACGACAGATAAAAAGGCAGCCTTCGAAACCACGTGCTGATGCCTGGAATGAACAGTGCAAGCAGTTATTAAGCTTGATTTACGAACGTGAAGACTCTGAGCCATTCCGACAACCTGTTGATCTCTTTTCTTACCCTGTAAGTTTTGTCCTGCTTTAGTTCAGGAAAGAGGAGCAAAGAGCTACGTGGGGCATTTAGCATATGGTGCTTTGTTAAGCACTTGCCTAACCCTGTCTCTGCCTTTTCAAGAACTTGCTTAAGAAAATTAAATTTAAATTAAGCACAATATTCTTGGTATCTGAATCCTGCATTTATTTCTGGATGCCGTGTTTGTGCAGTACAGTTACGGAAAGCAAACTGCGTTGGCCATACTCTAACTTTGCTGTTTTAGTGTCAACAGCGCTTTTTGAATCTGATAAAACTATATCAGCTTCTGTAAAATCCTGAAAATATGAGGGCTGTTCCATATGGTCAAAAAAGGGAGAAGTGTTTTCCTCCATACCAGGTTTAGCCCAGTTTATACAGCATGGAGGAAACTTTGTGGATTCACTATCAGGAAATGCATTCACTCCATGGTGATTTCTACTTCCACAGCCTGGGACAAGAAATATCCCCAAGCTTGGTATTTGGGGTGGTGTTGTTTTTCTCTCCCAGCCACTGTTGGGATAAAAAAGAATCCCACAACAATTGATCCAGAGAAGCAGATATAAATTCCCATATGGAGTGTTCTCTTTGGAAACCAAAACAATTGTGGGACAAAAAATATTGTAAAAACTTTAATGGGGTTTTTTTTTTTGGTCATTGGTGTGTGTTTTTGGATCTCAGCCAATGGGAAATATAGGGGTAAAATACTCTATGAGATTTTTTTTCAAACACAAGCTGACCTAAGCAGACTTAAATGCTCTTTTTTTGACACCAGGCAGACTTAATTGTAGTTGGACATTTTACTACCCTGACATACATTAGAATTTGTCTTGGGATAGTAAAACGTCTCAGAAATCATTCGTATACGTTTTCTAGTTTCGATTCATGATTAACATGCATGAAATATTGCTCATAGGATTATCGAGATATCGTAGACACTCCAATGGACTTCAGTACTGTGAAAGAAACTTTGCAAGCGGGTAATTACACAAACCCCCTCGAATTCTACAAAGACGTTCGCTTGATATTCTGCAATTCTAAAGCCTACACTCCTAATAAGAAATCAAGGGTAAGATGCAAAAGCATGGTAGGTTTCCTATGTCTGCAAGCTTCCAATCTGCAATGTGCAAATAAAGCATGAAAGAAATTTGAATAGGAGTATAATAGTGTTATGGACTTAAATTCACACCCTCATTAAATACAGTTGCCCTGATCAGTATCCTTACGTACATAAGAGCATAAGAAAAGCCATGCTGGATCAAATCAAGGGTAATCCAGCATTCTGTTCACACAGTGGCCAACCAGGTGCCTCTGGGAAACCTACAAGTAGGACAAAGGTACAATAGCACCCCCCTGCTTGTGTTCCCCAGCAACTGGTACACAGAGGCGTACTGCCTTCAATACTGGATGTAGCTGCAGTATGTATGTGCACTCATCTCCAGGGTTATGGGCAGTCTTACTTCACAGTTCAGGAGAGCTCCATGTTCTCTAACTGATGCAGGTATGGGATTGTTCTCCCACGCTCCCTAGCGGGCCATGAGAGGCCGTGAGCCTCATCAAACTGACTGGCACAACAGCATCTCTGCCATCATTTTGGACAGCGAATGAAATGGATTTTACTTTCCATTCTTTGATTTTGACTTCACTGAGGTGGGAGGAACAAAAGGCTTATCTTTGAGATGAGTCCTGCACTCTGCCATGAAGTGGCAGAAGGATTTTTAAAAAAAATAGCATCATGACTGATTCAACACTTCCTGCAAAGTGAAATTTCTCCAATTTAAGAGCGGGACTGCAGCTCAATGGAAGAACATAAGATGTACATGCCGAAGATTCTGGGTTCAGCTCCTGGCTGCTTTCAATCAAGATGATGATGATGATTTATATCCCGCCTTTTTCCCAATAATGGGACTCAAGACGGCTTTACAAATTAAAACATGTACAGTTAAAACAGATAGAGATATACAAAAATTAAAAATATAATTGAACATACTATACAATATTAAAGAAATATTTTAAAACATTTAAAATACGAATAATTTAAACAACCCAATATATAAACAATGCATAAGTAGAGGTCCAGAGATGGACTAGTTGGACAAATAGTCTGAATTGGTATAAGGCGTTTTTTTATGTCTTCCTTCTATGGCGGCTTTGTTGTAATTTCAGTAGCAGCAGCAATTCTCAAACGGCACTTTAGTAGCCACGAAGACCGTTTGAGTAACTTATTGGAAGAACTCATGCCTTGTTTACAGAGGATTCCAGTTTCAACCCCCAACATCTCCAGTTAAACATAAAGATCTTGGGTACCAGGACTGCAATTGATCCCTCTCTGCTTAGACCAGGTGTAAGCAAACTGATGCCCTCTGGGTGTTTTGAATGACAACTCCCATAATCCTCTGCCATTGGCCACGCTGACTGGGGCTGATGAGGAGTTGTGGTCTAAAACAGATGGACCGATAGCCCGACCTGGTAGAAGGCAGCTACCTACAATGGGGTTCCTGCCTCTGGGATATTTTAAATTTAAATATTCCCTTACAATTCCATTTTAGTAAAATTTGAAAGAATTTGTGATGTGTCTTTATGTATTTTGCATAATGTACATCATTACAATGTTCTGTCATATTAACCTGAATATGTGTAAATTCTACCAAATAGTTGAGGACAGGATCTGGCTGAGCATGCAGCCAAGGCCATTGGTACCTCTCAAGTTGGCAGCTGCATGACCTTCCTCTGAAGATTACTCTTACTGCATCTTATGCTGAACTTTGAGAGATGGCTGATTCTCCCTAGTATCCCTCACTTTTCATTAAATTCACAGAATTCTGTTCAGTAGATCACCACACCGTTGGACGAACCTTTACATTTTGTAGTCTACATTTTTTTTCCCCTTCAGGGCAATGTATGCAGAGTCTTTTGCTTTTATCCTTTCATCAGCTCTGTGAGAAAACTCCGGCTGAGAGTTAGCGACTGGATCACAGTCACCCAGCAAGCTTGATGGCTGGTTTCGCTAGTCTAAGTCCAGCACTAAAGCCGCTGCAGCCCGTTGACTCTCAGACACGATAATTTGTTTCTCCCCACCCCAGATCTACAGCATGACACTCCGATTATCTGCCTTATTTGAAAATCATATTAAAACCATCATTTCTGAGTACAAGTCGGCAGTGCAATGTCAGAAGAGGCGAAGGCCACGGTTACGGTACCAAAAGCAACTCCGGAGCAGCAGCAGTTCGTCCTCCAGTAGCAGGGCACCCAGGTAATGACACCTGTGCTTGCTAGCCGTGTGACCATAAGTTCATTTCTCTTTATATTGCTGCCACCCACCTCACCCAATGGCCCTTGAAGCACTTTACATATTAGAATAAAATCAGTGAAAACAGGTTTTCAGAGGGAAAGGGGGACATTTAGTAGACTGACTGCAGTATGTAACACATCTTCAGCTGCAACGAAAGACACAACTGACTATAGTCAACAACTGAGTATAGTTTACAACAGGGGTAGGCAACATGTTGCCCTCCAAATGTATTGTCCTACAGTCTCCATCAGACCTAGCTAGCAGAGCCAAGGGTGAAGGATGGTGGGAGTTGTAGGCCAAAACATCTGGAAGGCCACAAGTTTATTTATTACATCTACATCCTACCATTCTTCCATCATGGAACTCAAGGTGGCTACATGGGGTTCCCAGGTAGTCTCCCCTCCAAGCACTGACTAGACCTAGACCTCTTAGCTTCCTTCAACAAGGTGGCTGCCTCATGTGCCTTCAGACCATGCTTGCCCTCCCCTGGTGTACAAGATCTGTGGGTCAGACTCATGTCTAATCCTTCAGACTTCACAAAAGCGAGAGAAAGAAGAGGAAGAATTATAGCAGCCCCCTAACACATGTGAGTGAGTTTTGGGTGCTCCTCGGAATACAGTTCCTTGGCTTGATATGGAAACTGAAATTCCTTGTTAAGAAAGTGTTCATTTTTTCTCCATGCCTTTAGCCCCAAAGGAAAACAAAAACAACTGAAGATGCAGCCTAAAACAAACTCAAATACCTCACTGCCTTTAACCAGGACTAATTCTTCAGTTTCATCTCATGGTAAGTGGAATTGGTTTTACACTGCAACGCTGTAGGCTTTCATTCAAGCAGTCTAGATTCAGTCGATGCCGCTATGTTTTCAAGGCTGGCATTATGCACACCTGAGAAACAGTACCTTTCATAAGAACATAAGAAGAACCATGCTGGACCAGACCAAGGGTCCATCTAGCCCAGCATTTTGTTCACACAGTGCCCAACTAGCTGCCCATGGGAAACCCATAAGCAGGACACGATCACCATCCTGCCCATGTTCCCTGGCAACTGGTATATATAGGCATATGGCCTCTGATCCTTGAGGTAGCATAGAGCCATCAGGACTAAAAGCCATTGATGGCCTTCTCCTCCAGGAATTTATCTAACCCCTTCTAAAGCCATTCAAATTTGAGGCCATCACTGCATCTTGTGAATTCCATAGTTTATTCATGCACTTTCATCCCCTTCCCACCAGTGACTGTGTAGGCATTTACTTACAAGGCCCTCCACTGACCCCATTTCAGTTCAGCTCCAGAGGCCTGGGCAACCAGAAGGGATACCCTTTCTCATTCTAATACTATTATTGACCTATATCTAGACACCACTGAGGAAAGAGGTCAACCCTTTCCTATACCTTCAATAGAGGTGAGGTTCCCCCATTCCCACCCTGTGCAACAGAGACCCAGATCTCTTCCCCAAGCCAACAACCACAGGCTTCTTCAGTTGATTTCCACATAGGAACAAAGATGGGCAGATAAAACCCTCCACAGGGTCTATTGCTGCCCATCCATCTTTGCTTCTTAATTCCATTGAGAGCTAAAGACTTGGTGTCTTTAGGAATTAAAGCTAAGTTGATTGTCTTGTGGTTTCAAACTCTTTTGCAGGATGCTAGTTCTTTCATTGATTGATTATAGCCCAAGAGAGTTTTCTTAGAGACTTGTTTGCTTGCCCTCATTTTTCTAAACCAGAACTAAAACTGAACTTACACGTTCATTTAGTAACGTTTTGCCCAAACACAGTGCCATTTTGCTTCCATTGCCAAGCCATCCCGTTTAAAGTTTCAGATACCACTGAAGAACTACCCGGCTCAGCTGCTGCTGAAGAGATGGAAAGTCATCCGTCCTCATCTGGTTCAAACATCCCGAATTGTAGTGGAAATGATGCTGAACCAGGAAAAAATAGGCTAGTCAAAAATAAATCGACACCAGCTAAACAAGGTGGGAAACTTCAAAAATCAAGATTCTTTCTTTTTCCTCTTCTGTTGTGCAATTTGGATTCCATTGCTTACTGAGACTGGGTTCAGACAGCACAATAACCAATGGCAGTTTAAATAGTCAATGGTTAGTTATTTAACCCACCGTGGGTTATCACATTGTGTGGAGGAAGTTCTTTAACCAACGGTTGGTTATTTGGCCAAAACAACCAACGCAATTAACCAATGCTGTGCAGAGTTGGCTATTTGAACCCCCTTTAGTTATCATGTTGTGTGGAGAGCACTGTTGGTTATTTCATCAGCCACAGATTCACAACACAAGATCGGTCAAAGTAGTGGCTGCTGCTCTAGTCCAGCTGGCAGGATAGATTTCCAGCAGCAATGGCTGATGGTATGCTAGCGAGAGGACTGAAGGGAGAGAGAGGGCGGGAGATGAGTGAGTCAACTCAGTGTGGACTAAGAGTCAACTCAGTGCCGATCCTAATCCACACCACAGTCGATTATTATCGTGTTGTGTGGGGAGTACCCCCTAGATAGATAAACAACTGTCGAGTTGATTATTACCCCACCATTGACTATCATGTTGTCTGAACGCAGCCTGAGGCTGTCCGATTCTGATGTTTTGTGAAGCAAACCTACTTAGAGTGAGGCATGGTCCTGTGGGCTTGCTTCTTTTTGTATCCTCCTGAGTTCTCTTTGAGAGAGTGCGGCGAGGAAGGGCACCCTCACGGCAGCTCTTGGGAAGGCTCTGGGCACATACACACACTGTACCAGGCCAGCTCCAAGAATGTGTAAGCCCAGGTCATACTGTCTTGAACATATGTGTTTTTGGCGGTCTGTAGTAGCTCTGCCACTTTTGCTTTGTTACAAAGCATAACTTTCTCCCAGGTTGTAGACATGCCACTCCGCTGTCTTCCACAATCTGATGGACATGTTTAGGGTAACATCATGTACCAGACTGTAGGCCCTTTGGGGGTGCAGTTCAAGGCAGGATTGAGAGCTTCCAAATCAACATAGAAAGGGTGTGAGCAGGATGCGATCAAGAGGAACCAAAAGATTTATCGGGGAGCCAGAGCATTGCAGTGCCCTTGTGATCTATTGGGGGAAAGTGCCAGCCTTTTGATTTGGTTGAAAGGCTCATTACCATCTGGTGGGCCTTGCAGATTGTAGATGTTTGGCTCTCGATTTAGCAAAGCACTTAAAAAATATATTCTTTTTTTAAAGAAGCTCTTCATTCTTTGTCTCAGTTAGATGTTGCTTGCATTTGGATGGATGTTGCATTTGGATAGATGTTACAACGCATTGTGGAAGGTTTGTTTTCTGCCAGGTAGCTGAGACCTTAGCACTGTTGTGGCACTGTTGACAACTGTCTATGTGTCCATACATCTGTATTTGTTTTAACTCCTGTAGATCAGCCTTCTGACAAGCCTCTGACAAATGGTGACGGGGGAGAGCCCCGGGCAGCAGTCAAGCGAAAGCTGTCGAGTGCATCAGAAGAGGATGAACATGCTGGTGAAGAGAAAAAGCGAGAACAAAAAGAAAAGCCAGGTTTATCGTCCTCAGAAAGTGGGGAGTCGCGATCAAGCTCCAGTTCTGAAAGCCGATGCGGCTC
The DNA here is from genome assembly GCA_029215795.1 of Anniella stebbinsi. Taxonomy (NCBI): domain Eukaryota; kingdom Metazoa; phylum Chordata; class Lepidosauria; order Squamata; family Anniellidae; genus Anniella; species Anniella stebbinsi. The sequence goes on from JARDYH010000001.1 coordinate 20,373,044, forward strand.
CGATTCCGACTCCGAAACGAGCTCGAGGACAGACCAGGACTACGTAGACGGAGACCACGATTATAGCAAATCTGCGCAAGTGAAACCGAAAAGGAAAATTCGAAGGAACATCTCCAACGGGCAGAGAAACTGGCAGGGCAGAGGGACAGGGAGGAGAGGGAGATGGGGCCGCTGGGGCCGGTGGAGCAGAGGGGGGCGAGGCAGCCGTGGAGGAAGAGGCTGTGGCAGAGGAAGGAGAGGCAGCAGAGGAGGCAGGAGAGGCCGAGGGAGAGGAGCCTCCAGGGGAGCCTCCAGAGCCAAGCGCCCGCGGATGGCCGACGACGAGTTTGAGAACCTTTTCGGCGGGCGCTTCGGGGAGAACGCTTTTAGTGGGCGGTTCAGCAGGCCACCTCGGATTAAAACTAGGAACGAGGGCAGGCGGACTGTTTTATATAACGATGATTCAGACAATGACACTTTTGTGCACACGGAGGATCCCCTGAATCTTGGTACTTCCAGGTCAGGCAGGGTACGGAAAATGACAGAAAAAGCCAGGGTCAGCCATCTCATGGGGTGGAATTATTGAAACGTGGGGAACAAAACGACAGAACTGGACAATGGTGTGAGGACTTCACAGGCTTTCTACTGCAGGGATTTTTGCCAGAAAATCTACCAAGCAAATTGGGGGGTGGGGGGGACTCCGCTCACATTTTTCTGTGGTGCTTTCCCATTTTGCCCATATGTGTTTTTTTTTTTAGTGTGTGTGTTTGAAGACTTCTTATTGCCACATGATTTTGGCCAAAAGAAGCCTTACCTGCTGCAGCAATGCTTCCCCCACACTACACTTTGAATCATGTTTATGAAGTCTCTCCTTGTTGGATTTCTTTTGTGTGTGTGTATGTGTGTGTGCATTATAGAAACAGCACCTTCTTACAGAGTTTTTAAAACATTTTTCTGCCATGAATTCCGTACATGCCGTAATAACTTTTGCACAATACACCGATCCTAAAGGCAGCTATAAAATGTTTACAGTTTCTCTATTGTGCACAGGATCTGGATTATTCTAATCTTCCCAGGCCAAACTTTCTTGAATTCGTGATGGAACTGAAGTGTGTTCATATCTGGGTATCTTGATGTGCTTTTCCCATTGGTTTTGAATTCATGCTTTAAGAGAGAGAGGGGGGGGGGAGAAAGGGGGGTTGGTGCCTTGTAAATATGTAGCAGACCTTTGACATGAAATATCTAACACATGTGTTAACATTATTATAACAAGAATACTTGAGAACTATTAATATCTAGACACACAGGTGCCAAAAGGAAAAGCTGACTTGCATCTATTTTATTTCTGCTGCCCTCATATTTTTATTGCATTAATCAAGATTGCCACTAAGTTGTTAACATCCGTTTTGAAATGATTGCTTCTTCCCAAACATGTTTTTTTTTCTATTAGCTTAGCTACCTCCAGACTTGCAAATAATAGAAACTTTACATAGGGAGCTCACTTTGTTTTCCTTCAGTAATGGGGATGCAGTAGGTGAGGTTGAGCAGAGTCACTCAGTAAGCTACGAAATCACCGTTAATTGGCCTCCAGTCTGACAATCGTGCCCAATGTATTTTTCACAGATTTGATGGTTCAGATAGTCAGTTGAACTTGCACATACTTTCCCCACCACGATACGCAATGTTTCTGTTTTCAATTTGACCCTTAAAATGTTGTCAGGATCTTTTTGTGTTTGTTTGTTTAAGCTGTTATATCTTTTCCAACTCCTGTACCTTTTATGTATGTGTGCATGTTAAACCGCTCTAATGTCTCAAGTTTCCAGAAAAGAAATCATGCACGCTCATTCAGAGATTGCTAATTGACATGGGAGCGCCATTGAACCCCCTCTTTATAAGGGCTTCCCTATTCGCTTCAGTGGAGAAACCCAATTGGTTCGCTCTTATTCTTTGCCTGTGCTGATCAGCTTTTTCCGTTGACGTGAACAGGGAATCTCGCAAAGGCAAGACATCTGCATGTGAGTTTCTGGATAGCAGTCATGGCGTGTGGTTTGATATTGGAAAAATAACTTGCACAGGGCTGTTGTAACAGTGTTTTAACATTACATCGTTATATATCACAATATAAGAGAAATCTAGGGTTGGAAATCTATTCTTTTCCTGTCTTTCAAGGCTTTAACAGCACATTAATGTTTTGAATTATGCTCCCCACCACTGCACCCTGAGATGAAAGAGAGTTGCTTTTTCCTTTTTTTTTTTTTTTTTTTGGTAATTCACAATATCAGGCACCGCATAAAATAAAACAATGGGTGACATTTCATGCAGATCCTTTTTTCTTTTTCTTTTTGTCTAGTCTTATGGACAAAGACTCTTAGTCAATGTTGACAAACCTCCCAAAAAAAAAACCCGACAGTAAGATTATTTGTGTGTTATGCCTAACAAAATATATACACATGTACAGACACAAGTTGCTTTGGTATGAACCTTCCATAGCAAAAACATGAATAAACATATTTTAAAACAACAAGAGTCAAATGGAAAGGCATTTGCCAAAATGTTAAGGATCATTAGGGCAAAAATAAAATAATGACATTAATGAATGATAGAATGTAGAAAATCTTCCAAGTATTCATATACAGCCTATTTTTAAATGTAAATCAGACGGCCCCATCTGCAATTTTTTCTGCCCATGGAGTGGCTGAGGTAGGCCTTTCCCTGAAACTGCTCCCTTCACTTTGATCCTGTGGACATGTGGATCTGCTCCTTTACTGAAATTAGTGGGACAATACTTTAATGCAAGAGCTCCATCTTTGCATTTGAGACCATACAGGGCTCCAGCTCAGGATATATGAGTAAGGAGTCTTCCAGTTCAGTACAGCATTTCAGATGTACATGCCATGTGTATATTTAAAAGGCATCTTTGGTATCAGCCTCCTTTCCCTCTACTAGAACAGCATGGTTATTTTAATTCCAATACATAATCCCACCAAGGGTACGCATAACTACTATGGGGACAAATAGTGTTATTTCAATGAACTGATAATCTGCGCCATAGAAGATTTGTACATATTTTACTCTTGCTGAAGCTCCAGTCATTATTGTATTCAGCGTTTATCAACAGAATATGGTTGAAATACTTACAATGTTATATCTTGTTTAGACTGATTATGTACTGTGCAGATGACAGCCAAACAAAATCATTTTGTTGGGATCTAAGTATTAATTGGACATGTGTTTTATCAACTGACAAACTGCTAGGCAGCAAGGGTGCCACACAAACAGAGTCGGTGGCTGGGTTCACACAATACTTGTGTTGTCTAAACGCAGCTTGTTTTCCACAGGGTGGTTTAACATGTCCAAATGCAGTATGTTCTCCACAGGGCAGGTTATTATGTCCAAATGTCATGCATTTTCCGCAGGGTGGCCTGTTAACCATGCAGTATGGTTATTTTTCGCGAACAAGCCACCTTGTGAACCCATGGCTTGTTGGGTTGTTCAGGGTAGCTAACAAGCTATACCGCATGGTTAACGAGCAACCCTGCAGAAAATACGTTGTGTTCAGACATTACAATAACCCATCCTACGGAAAATGTGCTGCATTCAGAGAACACAAAAAACCACAGTTCAACAACAACCCACTCTGGGTGGGTTAGTATGTTGTGTGAATCCAGCCTTTGTCTATTATAAAGGATCTGAGAGTTTCTTAGGTGCATGAGAGAAGGAATGTGACTTATTTGAGTGGTTATTTGAGTAGTGTTCACTGAGGATTCCTCCCTGTCCCTGTTTGTTTTATTTTTGTTGTTGCTGTTCAAGGGTATCAAGTGTTTGTGGGTCATCTTGGAATGTGTGTAATTTGAACACTTCCTCCTTTCCAGTGTTAAAGTCCAATAGGACCATGTGGCAATTTTGATTTGGAAGAAGCAAAAGAGTTGAACAAATAGGGCCCATTCTCCACTAGGTGGGTCTTGGGACTCTCTAATTTGGCCTTCCAGGACTCTATTTTGGGGTGAAACACTGTTCTTTTCCTTCCACCTTTTTCTGTTCTTTGCACTACCTGCTGGTCCTACAGTCCCGCCTGCCCCAGGAACGTTTCACATGTACTCTTACTAAGCACTGGTACACCAATGTGTTAGCTGACTCTGTCTTAGGTGGATGCAACAGGCTAACCCACTGATCTGGGGAACACCTCAACAGATCTGTTGATACCAATACTTTGGATTTGAAATATCCAGAGAATGCTACATTAAATCAGTGTCATGCATATCAAAAAAGATCAATCTACCATTCCTGTTCAGGGTCAAAAAGGGATGTCTGCTTACAGCACCACATTCTCTTTAACCCAGAACAGAAAGTGAAGTTTCTGTTCCAGTATTGTCACTGGGTAAACTGTAGCTTTAGCCTGGTCTGCAAGTACAACAGAATAAAGTGGTAGAATACTAAGGTGGCAGAGTAGATTATACCACTTAAAGCTGCAGGTGGAGAAACATGTTTTTGAATGCTGCCCCTTGCAAGTAACCAGCTTATCAGGGCTAAAGTCTGCTCTCTGTTCCGCTGATTTTCTACTTGCAGATAGTTGTTGTTAACATGGAGATTTCCAAAACATGTTCCCCTCATCCCACCACCTCAGGGCCCTACCACGTCATCTGAACTTGTACAGACCGTGCTCCTGGAGACGCATCCATACATATGTCAAGTTTTCATGGTTGTTCATGGAATGCTTCGAGCAAGGATCAAATGTCTGAACCTGATGAGCATCCCATCTTTAACCAAGGAAGCTAATATAACCCTTTTGTGGGATGTTTGCTCAGGCAAGAATTGGCGCCAGGTTGTTTTGTCCTAGTCATTTCAGCGGGTTTATGTACTTCAGATGAATGTATGAAATGTGTTGGGTCAGTTCTTCAGGCTTCTTAGTTCTGTCTGCTTTACGGCCGTGTTCAGGGTGCCACCAAAGACATTTCCAGCCTGATGAATGGAGTGGGGGGGGGGGGGAGGTGTAGGCTAAGAACAAGATACTGCCGATTGATTCCTACCACTTCTATCCCAACTAGCCCACGAATGAATATCAAGTTTGACTTTGTTCATTCATTTTACCTCCCAGTTTAATCCCTGCACAACATCTTTTCCCTTCTGCTGTGATGTTTGGCCCTGAACGCTTAATGCCCTACTTCAGCTGAATCCTTGATGTTTGTCTGGTTTTCCAGTCATTTGCTGTTGCATTTGTTCCATTCCTGGCTGCGTTCCTGCCTTGTGAACTCATATGTGCCCTAGTATTACTTTCAATAGTTCTAACTAGCAATAACTGAATAACGTGGTGATTTTGGTACCAAATTATCTTTGACAATAAACCGTCCAAAGGGGGAAAACATATTTGGAAAGGAAATGGTATTGGATTTCAATAGATAGCCACTGAACATCTGGGCAGAGTTGATTTAACCCTTACATTTTAAGGGATTTATAAGGTGCACAAATCTCCATCCATATATACATCAGCCATTCAGTTTCAAACTTGGCCGGAAAGCTTTTTGTTGCAAGTGGAACAATTGACTCCATTTTATCTGAATTGCCCATCATGCCTGACTATGATTTACTCGACATATGGGTTTTCTTCCCTCTTGAGTCCCTAGGCTGCTTGTGTAATTTGGTATGTACATTTTGGAAAGTCCTCTATAACTAATAGTAACATAGCAATAACTAGGCTGATACATTGAAATCTGAAAAAGTATATTCACAGATCTAGTGATGGCCTACCTGCTTTGAGGCAAGAGATAGCTTTGGATTTTTACATACAAGCTCTATATGGTACATGAAACCTTGAGCTACTGTCAAAAGCAATACTGGGTGCTCCATCCGAATCATGTTTAGTGCTTTGCTGACCTTTTAAAGTTGGGAGAGCATCTTAAATGTCCAATCAAATCAACTTGGTTTTAACCAGTTCTCTCTTTCTCAAACTTTAGCTTCTGCCATCAAGAAGCAAAGCTTTCTGTGACTTTTTGCATACTAGCATTAGGGCAAGTCATGTTACAGTTTTTCTAATTTCCTTTTTCTGTCTGGTGTTGCTCTTCTTTGCAACCACTGGAGTCCACATGAAAAATTTAAGAAGGATTGATACCTTCTCCATAGGAACCAAGAGTTCCATTCTTCAAACAGTTGCCACAACCTACCTGAACTACTTGTTCAAGCAAAGTTGCTCCTTCTCATTGCCCAGGTAATCTCAAACCCTAAAATAGCAACATTTTTACGAGATCAAAGACTAATGTGTTCTAGTGTTTTTGTGGAGGGAAAGTAATGGTCTACAAAATTCTGCCTTTTGTTTGGCAATCTTAGAAACTGGTAACTGGACATTTCTCAACAATAATCCAAATCATGCAAAGATGTGTGTGTGTGTGTGTGTGTGTGTGTGGATTCATAACAAATTGAGGAAGTTAACTTGAACAATTTATCTTTCCTAGTGCAGCTGATAATGTTTTGGGGCAAAAAAGAATAGAGTAGATTTAGGCCAAGAGTGTTTCACCAAATCTTATCTTGTAGAGAAAACTGCTTCCATTCGGTGTGTATTGCAATGTTAATGCTTTTTAAAGGTATGTGAATTGTTTTCATAATTTATGCTATATAAAATGTCATGAGAACTTTAATCTTTTTGTAAACACACTTACTATTTCTAGACTGATGGCTCTGATCAACACCTAAGGGAGATCAAATAGAAATCTCTTGGGAGTTCTCGATATGTTCTTTAAAAGTATGTATTATAAACAACTGTGCGTTTACAAGAGGTCACTTCTCAAATATTACTATATCAGATGTTTACATTTTTAAAAAACAAAGATTTAAAAATGGTGATATCAAATCTGCAATGTTTTTAGCAATTCTATTTTTTGAAAATAGAGATTACCCAAACACAAAGAACAGTTGAATGTGTACAGCTTAGGATATCAGACGTCAGTCCACGTGTCATGGATCCCTGAGAAAATGCTATTGGTGCAATGCATGTTGAGCGGCGCTTGCGCAAGCCCCGTTAAAATGATCAGGAGGTGCTTGTGAGCTTTGCTTTGACATTGCCCTCTTTATTTTAATGGTGCATGCACAGGCAAGATCCCTGCTGGGTTGTGCTTTGTATTTTCCAGTGGAATTGCTGTCACAGCCTTAACTTATAGAATTATATACGATGGTGCTTATTAATACATGTATATGCATGGATGTGGGTGCGTCATTATCAGACTGAGTGTTTAAGTAAACAAACTGGAAACTCTATAATAATCCTGCTGCATACCGGCTATAAGGGTTTTTTTTGCATTTTCCATCCAAATATTTAAACTCAATTATACAATAAGAATAGTAGACTTTGATCTTTATTAGATTATAGTTCATGACTTCCCTATTTTCCCTCCCTCCCCCACCCCCCACTAAGGAGGTGTGTGCAATAGACTAGGATAAGGGTGCTTGAACTGTGATAGAATGAAAGTGGTTGTTAATATTCAAACGTGGTGGAACCGTATCTTAATTAAGTAGTATTTAGCGACCATGTTTACATATCCCAGGCTGTTTTTCAATTTTATTTTTTAAAATCTCGTGCCTGTTCTCCCCCCCCCCTTTTTCATTAAAGCAGCTTCCTAAACATGGTGCCCCCCCCATATGTTTGGAACATAACACCCATCTTCCCTTGACCATTGGTCGTACTGGTGGAAGTTGGAGCCCAATAACATTTGGATAGTCCTGGGTTGGAGCGAGTTTGATGACAGTCTTGCAGCAGACTTTGTTAAGAAACAACCATTTTGGGTTTGTTTGTTTGGTTGGTTTTTTTTACATTTGAGCTTGGGACACACACGCACACTCATGTGCGTATTGTATTTGTGACAACGTAAAATACTCCACCGAAAAAAGAAAAAAAATGGTGCACGCAAACTGGTTTAAATTGATATTGTCTTGCTTCTGTCTTGATTTCAGGGGATGTTCTTTATCCATATCTTTACATCCGCTATCTCAGGTCCCTTTAAACTGAATGCTTCAGGGATTTTTAATGCCACCTGACAATGGCAGACCAAATGTAATATTTATATGCAATGAGCTATTAGTTTTTTGTATTGTAAAAAAAAAATGTAAATTTGTAAAGGTTTTTTTTTCCTAGAGATTTTTGTTTTTTGGGGGGGGGGGGAGTGACCAAGTAGGGGAGGGATGTCACTTAATGTAATTTAGGATGTTTCATTTTCCAGCTGTGGGATTATCTTAATAAAAAAAAATCTCATTCTGTTTTTTTAGTTTTTTTTTCATATTTTATTAAAATAGCATGTAAAAAGAACGAAACACATTGATGGTAAATTATACCTGCAGCTCTCAGGTGTGGTGTAGGACACTGAAGTCTGCCAGTCTGCTCAGCTTTTGTACTTTGAATGGGGAGTTGCCATCTTGTAGAGGTGTTGGAGAAATCTGATTGGGGTGGTGGAGTTTGACAGTTTTTCCTTCAGCCCTCCTGGAGTCCCCATTGTGGCGCCCGGCTCGATCTTCAGCAAATCAAGCCAGTTTGTGGATTGTCTAGGAATTGTGCACATGGGGGGGGGGGGGGTTGGTTGGTTGGTTCTGCAGTTTGTGCAAATTGCTCAGAAATTTGCGCAACTTGCAAAACTTTAAAAATGTGTTAAAAAGTTTCCAGAGTATGGGCCCTTGGCTCAGCTCACAGATGCAAAGTGAGTAGTACATGCCATGTAACTGTCGATCCAGAAAAGAAGCAAATTTCCCACCAGCAGACACCCCTACCATCTCGTCCTTTGCCTCAGGCAGTAAATAGGTCATGGGTCAACCCTGGGAGACGGAATTTTGGATATTACGACAAAGCACTAAAGAGAGGGTCACCATGGTACGTTACCAATTGTTTAATGGTCGTTCACGTTCACTCACACACGGCGAGGAGCTTCTTGCTCTACAAATTGGCACAGCCACTCCATCGCGTTCTCATCTCCCACAGGAAACCCCTGGAGGCGTAGGCTGCTTCAGCCAGCAAATGAGGTTCATGTACCACCTTGTACAGGATTGATGCCGTAGTACCACCGTGTTCTGATAGAACATGCTTCGAAGCACCAGTAGTTGGGGTGGGGGGCAGTGGCGGACAAGTACTGTTGCCCTCTGCTTGTTAACTTCTCCTTGACCACTGTGAGAAAAACAGGATGCTGGACTAGATGGACCTTGGATTTGATCCAGCAGGACTGCTCTTCCGTTTTTGGGGCCACGTGTCAATAGGCCCTCATCCCTTGAGAATGAATTCATACCTCCGTTTCTGTAATAGGAGAATGAGGAAAGAGGCAAAGGCTCCAGTTTTGAGCGACGACAGAAATCTTTACGTGTTTCGCAGCGAAGATTTGATCTTTGGGGGCACACCAGGAAAATGCAGGTATTCCCAAAATAGGAATCACTGCAAAGAGAAAGGAAGCTTTCCTCCTTTGGTTTTAAATTGATTTTTTAAAAAAGTTTTATATACGTTTGGAGAGCAAGTAAAGCGACCTACTTTTGGGCTTTCCGCATTTTCCTTGCAGGATCATGAAGGAATCTTTACTCAAATACATACAGCCAACATGAAAAGCTTTCTGCCATCACTCCACATCAGAGTCTTCTCCTTGGCCTAACTGAGGCACTTCCTAATCTCCCCCGTTCTGCACTGTTTCAGTAATACCCAACGTGTGAAAGGTGTCAGCGATTAGTGGCCCTATTCGCTTGTCCTCCCCGTGATTAGAATTGCGCGAGGGAGGGCAAGGACTCTCCGTCACATCCTTGTGCCTGGCCCCAATGCCCTACACAGAGTGGGAGGGCAAAGATAGCCAATTATGCAGGGTTCTGAATCATGGAAGACGCTTACACCAATCCTGGGGTGAATGGCCAGGCCATTGGGACCGAGAGGGTCTCAACCATTCCCTCACACTGCAGGGGTGCAGAACCCAATCTGGCCATTTGAGGTTCAGAAGCCCTTCCCCCAACAACTGATGAGTAGTTTCATGCTTTCGTGAAGCCCCCTCCCCCAATTCCAAAAAGATGAAATGCCTCTCCTAAGGGTTAGTTAAGGGCAACAAGAGCTTTAAGCTACAATGGTGGTGGTGGTGGGTTGGGCCTATGCCTTTGGCCTTGACCACCACAGCAATGCTGACCCCCACCCCACCCCACCCCAAGCATCTCCAAAACTGAATTTAGCTACAGGGAACGTGTGAGGCAATTGTGACCAGAAGCAACAGCCTGCTGTGAAGGTTTGAGGCTTACACAGGCTTGGTTTTGGTTTAAGCTTGATTGAAGGCCTGGAAATCTTCTGATGGGAGGGGGGCATTCTTGAGTTTCATTTTCCCTCTAAAGGAGCTAAGTTTCATTTCCCTAGATAGCAGTAGAGTGGGAACTACCAAGATTCCCACAGAGAGCTACAGTGAGAGACTCTGAAACAAGAAAAAGGCCCTGAAGGAGAACAGCCAGGACTAGGCTTAACGTACAGGTGAAAGTGTAGTTAAGCTAGAGGAAACAGCGGTTTTCCATCTTTTATTTTCATTGTAAATGCCTTTTGAAGTCTTACAGCTCTATTTGAGTAAATTCCTTGAGTTTATATGATTTTGCCTTATTATCTCATACAACATAGTAAATAGTGGCTGTTACCTTGTTGTCTGGAGTGTCATTTACACCACACCTAAGGCCTAACCCCCACGTTACTGAGAGGAGAAGGTAAAAGGTAGAAACTTGATATCTGATGGAAAGAAGGGCTCTTAAAGAGGCAGAAAATATCTTTAAAGAACTGATCAAGGGGTCCAGGTAAAGGTGGAAACTTGACACCTGCGACAATCAAAAGTTGTACGACCACAAATGCTTTGCTTTTTTCACCTGGTTGGATTTGAACCGAGTCATCACTGCTTTGCCAAACGGCGCTGCCAACGGCTTCCATTGAGCACCTTCCTCATTACGTGAACTGCAGGACGCTTCGGCGTAGCACACCATGATAAGCAGATCGATGTACCGACATCAGAAGGGGAACTGATGTACTCCCACTTCAAGTATAATATTGGTTTTCCACCAATTTGTTTCCTGCTCTCTTGCTACGTCTCAAAGATAGCGCTGTTGAATGAAGGAGTTCCTCCTACGCAGACCAGGGCTGCCTCCTGGACAGGGCTTGATTGTGTTATCACAAATTCAGCACAAGGATTTCCCTTGTAAGATAATTTCCCTGGTAACGTGTTGTGGAGTCCCTAATACAGGATTGTGGGAAATAAAGGTTTTTAGAATATAGCCTATATAGAATAAAAGTGGCAAATTTTATTTTTTTAAATAAATAAAAATCTTTCTCTACTGGGAGAATTCTGTTCATTTTTAATTGCAACATATTTAGGCCTCCATCACACCAGTGATTTAGTGCACTCTCGCCATGCCTGATGTGCAGATTTGTAGCTTGGTATTCACATGACGCTGTGCCTGTCCTGCTGACACCCTGCCTCTTCCCCAGGCTTTCCTAGAATGCTAAAAGTCTGGATTATTTTCCCTAAGCACATTTAATGCACCCTAAGCTTTCATGTAGTTTTAAAGGAACTGGAGGCTTGAATGGATTGCATCAGGTCCTGGTAGGGAAAAGCGATCTCTCTCAGCAGCCGGCTCCAAGCCTCAATATAAAACCCAAACCTTGCATCCCAGGCTTGAAAGCCTTTTTTAAAATCATACAATGCCTGAATCTCTGCAGAGACAGGATTGTACTCCCTCGATGCCCCCAAAGATCCAGACTAAAGGGTCGTTCCATTTTTGCCTGGCAGAAAGGCAATCTGGTAGAAGCACTTATCTGCCAGGACCTGACTGGAAGGAGAATGAGAAGGGGTGGCGTGGAAGAACAACAGAGCAAAGGACCTTAGGAGCGAAAGAGCAGCTATTCAGGTGAATGGGATCATAAGTAGGGAAGTGCACAGACGCAAAAATCTTTTCAGAATCGGAACTTCAGATTTTGTAAAGTATCGTATCGGAAAAAATCGGAGGTCCGTCGTATCACTTCAGATCCGATACCGATACGAAAATCAGAAGTCCGGTTTTTTAATTGGATGCCATTTTGAATGATTATCCCCATAGCATAGTATTGTTTTAAAGACATGTCTATAACTTTTTTTTTTAGCTAGAATAATGAAACATGGCCACATTTCAGATGGGTTAGAGTTACTTCTGTGAGAAATTTCAGAAAGATTGGTGTAGGCATTTTGTGGCTGTGATGTTTTCTAAAATAAACCTGGAATGCCTATAACTCCTTTATTTTTAAAGATCCACACATGAAATTTTGCCACATTGCAGATGGTATGTTGGGACTCGTGTGTTAAATTTCAGAAACATAGGTGCTTGCCTTTGGTGACAATTAATTTTTGAAAAATGGGTAGCAGTGGGGGAAATACAGTTATGCCTTCAACTTCTTTATTTTTAAAGATTCAAACATGAAACTTTGCCACATTAGAGATGGCATGTAGTTAGTGATGTGTGAGAAATTTCAGAAACATAGGTTCAAGTGTGTAGTGGCAAGGTAGTTTTGGAGAAATTAGGAGAGAAACACATTTAACTTTTTTGTTTTTAAAGAAAGAAGCATGAAACATGCCCACATTGCAGATGGGTTTGAGGTACTTATGTGTGAGAAATTTCAGAAAGATAGGTCCAGGCACTTTGTAGCTATGAATTTTTTACTTTAAAAGTTCCAAAACGGTGGGTTTGACAGCTGTCAAACAGCACCCCCCTCCCCCACCTTCTCCCCCCTCTGTCAGCTGTCAAACCCACCTAAGGCAAGCACCCAAGGCCAGCACCTATGTTTCTGAAATTTCACACATGAGTAGCAACATACCATCTGCAATATGGCAAAGTTTCATGTGTGGATCTTTAAAAATAAAAAAGATATAGGCATTCTGGTTCTTTAGTAAAAAAAAAATCATAGCCACAAAATGCCTGGACCTATCTTCCTTAAATTTCTCCCACATAACTACCTCAAACCCATCTGCAAAGTGGCTAAGTTTCATGCTGCTATCTTTAAAACATTTAAAAAAGTTATAGGCATTTTTGTAACACAATGCTAGGCTATGGGGAAAATAATTCAAAATGGCGTCCAATGCTCCGTTTTTCTCCGATTAAAATTGGAGAACAAAAAATCACATCAGAAAAAATCAGATGTACAAGGGAGGGCATCGGAATCATGAATTGGATGTCCGATTTCCTCCGATTTTAATCGGTATCGGACATCGGATCTGATACGATGCACATCCCTAATCATAAGCTTGAAGCGCGTTTGCCTCAGAGTTTAAAAAAAAGAAAAGAAAAGCCCAGAGGCAAACCAGGTGGGGGGATTAGGTGTGATGAAGCTCGTAGATTCTGTTTTTCTCTCTATGAGATTCACAGTAATACCCCATAAGGGATGGTAAATAGTAGTGTTGTATAATGCGGCAACCATAACAGATTAAAATCCTGCTGGAATGGGAAAAAAAACTCAAATGAGCCCAAATGGAAACAGAAATGTGTCCAGCGGAGCATATATGGTGGCCACTTACTGACAGCAAGATTCGGAGATTCAGAAAACATCTTGATTCAGTTTGGACTAATTTGGAGGCAAATTGCCTCGACTTGGGTCTGGATCCAAAACTCAGTTTGGGAATCCGTCTTCCATTGGCTATAATTGGCAATCAGCAAATCACTAAAACTTTTTTCTGATTGTCAGAATTGGATGAAATTGGCAGTCATAGTAATCCCTTATGAGTGGATTTTGCCAGGCAAATTTGAGACAAATTGAATTGGTGTAGGGGACGGGTGGGTTGTGCTATGTGTCTTGATATATTATGTGTGTTTAAGGACACTGCTGATAACTTTTTTATTTCTTGGCACAATTGGATGAATTTTGCAGGGATAATTGCTTCTTTTGAGGGGCTCATGGCCGCCAGATTTCAGAAGCATAAATGCATGGAGCTTTGGGAAAGAAACCTGCAAAATTTCAGAAGGATGGGTAAAGTGTCCTTTGTGGAAGGAGAGAGGTCAAATTTGGAGGAGGGGGAGTGATTCATTTCCACCTACCCAGTTCCATGGTTTCTTTCTTTCTTTCTTTTTTATCAATTTATGGAAATGACATCAGAACATAAGAAGTGCCATGTTGGATCAGACGAGGCTCCATCTAGTCCAGCAGTCAGGTCACACAGTGGCCAACCAGCTGTCGACCAGGGATCAACAAAGCAGGATATGGTGCAACAGCACCCTCCTACCCATGTTCCCCAGCAACTTGTGCACACAGGCTTACTGCCTCACATACTGGAGGTAGCACATAACCATCAGGACTAGTAGCCATATGTCACAGAGGTGTCCCTAGGCAAGAAACCTGCAAACATTTCAGAAGGATAGGGACTAGTATGAGTTCGGATGAATGAAAAACAGTTTAAAGACTGGTTTTGTTTTCTGCTCAGTTGTGATCAAAGTTACAGAAAGCTAAATAGGACAGAGGTGAGTGATGTGGAGAATATTGTTCCATCACTCATGTTGAAGCAAAATTAAACTGCCAGTCCAGTTGGTTTCTGTATATTTATATGTATTCATTTATTATTAGATTTTCATCCCTCTTTTTATTTTCTCTGAAGAACAAAAGGTGAGTACATGAACCTCCTTTCCTTTTTTTCTCTTACAACAACCCTGTGAGGTAGGTTAGGCTGAGAGTCAGTGATTGGCCCAAAATCACCCGCTGTGCTTCATTGCTGATTGGGGACTAGAACCTGGGTCTCCTGAGTTCCAGTCCAACACTCTAACCACTACACCACACCACTTGGAATTGCAAGAGAGTGGGAAGAAAAGGTGAAAAAGGGATGGCCCTGCCGTCAACTCAACCCCTTGTTCGTTGTAGTTTATTTTTATTTGCCAAATGTATAAACCACTTTCTATATATAAAAAAGGTCCCCAAGTGGTAAACGGTACAGAAAATAAGAATCAAAATGCAAAGAAATAAATGTATTTAAAATCAAATTATACCAATAAAACCATGACTGGTCATTCAGGAAAAGCTGGTTTTAATAAAAATGCCTTTAGCAATTTCAGAAAACAAAGCAATGTTGATGCCTTCCTGACCACAACTGGAAGGGAATTCAATCAAGACAGAGCTAATTTACTACAAGCTCTTCTCCATAGGGCTCCAAACGGTCTTCAGCTCCATATGGAACCTACCAGGAGCACCTCATCCAACGATCAGTGATCTAGTTTCCCCTTTCTCTCCCTTGTCCAGCCCGATCTGCCCAGAGAAAACATATTTTCTTGGGCAGATTAAAATTCTAATGACTAAATAAACTCTCCTCCTTTGTGGTTGTCCTATTTGAGAAGAGGATACCAGGAATGTGCAGAAATATTTGAACCTCATGCACATTCTCCCTAATCTGGTGCCGGTTGTAACGTTGCTGTTGTCTTTGGTGTCGATATTTTCTCCACTTAAGGCGCATTGGCCTTTTAATGACATACATGGAAAAACAGGGAGAGAGAAACATCACACACACCCCTTCCCAACAAGCCCAACTTACACAAGACTTTTAGATTTCCAAGAACAAGCATCGAAAATGGTCTCTAAACATCCACCCTCCCTTTTCAAACACTAAATGGCTGATAACCTTGGATCAAGATAGCTTCTGACTCATCATTTAAAGGGGTTCATTTTGCTTAAGAGCTTTTGACCCTGGGGGAAAAGGCTCTTATTTATAACCTTGCTTTTTAAAATTTGATGTGTGTGTAATGTAACGGTAACAATTGGTGTGGGTGTGGCTACCGATTTCTCCCTGTCTTAAATTGTCTATATATTCTATTATGTATAAAGGGGAGTGCAGATGTGTGTCCAGCATCTCTATCTATAAAGCTGAAAGGATGTGTACGGGTTTGTATGTCAGGAAATGTTTACCCACTTCCTGATGAGGTAGAAGGTTGAAATTTGGCAAGCTGATAGGTCTTCCTGTACAATGTTCTTAAAAAAACACTTAAATAATTTAAACTATTTTATTTTTTTTCCGAATACGAAACATATCTAACGCTGACTCCTACAACTCCCGGCATGTGTACCTCACCCAGCAACTGTCGAGGAAGCGCCTCTCAGAGGAATGGGTTGCCTGCGGACTGCTGAAGGCCTGCTGGGAGGTGGAGGCATTTCAGAGATCTCGGGGGATCACGTGGGGCCACATGGGCGATGGCCTGAGATCTCTGAAATGGCTACACAACCCAGCATGTCTTGCCTGGAGCTGCCCACGCCAATGCTACTCCTTGAGAGAGCGGCAAGGAGTAGCATCAGTGATGAACTGGATGGAAGTGGATTAACGTTATTTGGGGACCCGAACAACGCCAGGAATATCTGCTAGTATCATATATACGGGAGTGGACATGTTGTAGCCCTCCGGATGTTTTAGTCTACAACTCTCATGATCCCCTCGCATTGGCTATGTTGGCTGGGGCTGATGGGAGTTGTAGGCACTGGAAAAAAGAAAGACACATTTGCTTCTGTTGAACCCCAGCAGGTGTCAGAGATACTGCCTGAAGATGTTATTTGCTGGTATTCTCTTGGCAGTGGTCTTAGATTAAGTGACCTTTGCAATTTACTCTCTGTTTCTTAGTCAGTTTCTAGAGCAATTGTGAGGATTAGACTCAGACCTAAATTTATTTCTCAGGGGCCCAGATTTGTTCCCCAAAGCCCTAAGTGTCTATTGATGCCAATGGAAGTCCTCCCACTCATCTTAATTATGATGCAGAAGGCAACATCCCAGGCCCCCATATGGTAATTAAGCTTAGGAAAAAAGACATTTCTATTGGTGCCAAAGGGAGGTGTTCCCCCACTATGCTTAATTGCCATGCAAGAGGTATTTTCATGGGGATCACAGTTGGAGAACAAAGGGTTAATCTTCACAAGAACATAAGCAGTAGGGATGTGCACTGACCCCCCGGATCGGATCGGATAGCGGATCGGAATCGGACCTGGGGGGTCGGATCGGATCGGATCGGATCGGAGGCTGGTCGGATCGGATCGGACCAGATGTCCGATCCGGATCGGACGCCATTTTGAATGCTTTTTCCCATAGCCAAGTATTGTTTTACAAAAACGCCTATAACTTTTTCATTTTTAAAGATAGAAGGATGAAACTTGGGCACATTGTAGACTGGTTAGGGGTAGTTATCTGTGAGAAATTTCAGAAAGATTGGTGCATGCATTTTGTGGCAATTAATTTTTTAATAAATACCCAGGAATGCCTATAACTTTGTCATTTTTAAAGTTACACTCATGAAACTTTGCCACATTGTAGGGGGTACCTTGGGACCTATGTGTGTGAAATTTCGGAAACGTAGGTGCTTGCCTTGTGTGGCAATTAATTTTTTAATAAATACCCAGGAATGCCTATAACTTTGTCATTTTTAAAGTTACACACATGAAACTTTGCCACATTGTAGGCGGTACCTTGGGACCTATGTGTGTGAAATTTCGGAAACGTAGGTGCTTGCCTTGTGTGGCAATTAATTTTAGAAAAATGGGTAGTGGTGGGGTAAATACAGTTACGCCTCCCACTTTTTTATTTTTGAAGATACAAACAGGAAACATGGGCACATTACAGGTACCACTTGGCTTGATATGTGTGTAAAATTTCAGACAGCTGGGTCCAGGCATGTGGTGGCAAGGTATTTTTGAAACAATGAGGAAAGAAACGCCTATAACTTTTTTATTTTAAAAGTTAGAAGTCTGAACATTGCTCACTTTGTAGATGGGTTAGGGGTAGATATGTGTCAGAAATTTCAGAATTATAGGTCCAGGCATTTGATGGCTATGGAATTTTTAAATTACATGTTTCAAAAAAAATTCTACAGAGGCCAGGTCTTCCCCTCCCGCTTCCCGCGAAGAAAAGGAAACACTCTCTCGTCTCGATCCCTTTGATCCTTGCTAGTAGTATCCATTACAGGGCTCGTGTTTCCTTTCCTACTTTCACTTATCAAGCAGAACGGCTGAGCCTAGCTGAGTTTTGCAGCCATGCGTGCAAGGAAGGATCACTCTGGTCTCGATCCCTTTGATCCTTGGTAGTATCCATTACAGGGCTCGTGTCTGCTTGAGTACAAAGTGAAAAGTGAAAGTAGGAAAGGAAACACGAGCCCTGTAATGGATACTACTAGCAAGGATCAAAGGGATCGAGACGAGAGAGTGTTTCCTTTTCTTCGCGGGAAGCGGGAGGGGAAGACCTGGCCTCTGTAGAATTTTTTTTGAAACATGTAATTTAAAAATTCCATAGCCATCAAATGCCTGGACCTATAATTCTGAAATTTCTGACACATATCTACCCCTAACCCATCTACAAAGTGAGCAATGTTCAGACTTCTAACTTTTAAAATAAAAAAGTTATAGGCGTTTCTTTCCTCATTGTTTCAAAAATACCTTGCCACCACATGCCTGGACCCAGCTGTCTGAAATTTTACACACATATCAAGCCAAGTGGTACCTGTAATGTGCCCATGTTTCCTGTTTGTATCTTCAAAAATAAAAAAGTGGGAGGCGTAACTGTATTTACCCCACCACTACCCATTTTTCTAAAATTAATTGCCACACAAGGCAAGCACCTACGTTTCCGAAATTTCACACACATAGGTCCCAAGGTACCGCCTACAATGTGGCAAAGTTTCATGTGTGTAACTTTACAAATGACAAAGTTATAGGCATTCCTGGGTATTTATTAAAAAATTAATTGCCACACAAGGCAAGCACCTACGTTTCCGAAATTTCACACACATGGGTCCCAAGGTACCACCTACAATGTGGCAAAGTTTCATGTGTGTAACTTTAAAAATGACAAAGTTATAGGTGTTTCTTTCCTCATTGTTTCAAAAATTAATTGCCACACAAGGAAAGCTCCAATGTTTCTGAAATTTCACACACATATCAAGGCAAGTGGTACCTGTAATGTGCCCAAGTTTCCTGTTTGTATCTTCAAAAATAAAAAAATGGGAGGCATAACTGTATTTACCCCACTACTACCCATTTTTCTAAAAATTAATTGCCACACAAGACAAGCACCTACGTTTCTGAAATTTCACACACATAGGTCCCAAGGTACCCCCTACAATGTGGCAAAGTTTCATGTGTGTAACTTTAAAAATGACAAAGTTATAGGCATTCCTGGGTATTTATTAAAAAATTAATTGCCACAAAATGCATGCACCAATCTTTCTGAAATTTCTCACAGATAACTACCCCTAACCAGTCTACAATGTGCCCAAGTTTCATCCTTCTATCTTTAAAAATGAAAAAGTTATAGGCGTTTTTGTAAAACAATACTTGGCTATGGGAAAAAGCATTCAAAATGGCGTCCGATCCGGATCGGACCTCATCGGATCGGATCGGATCGGATCGGAGGTTGTCCGGATCGGATCGGATCGGATCGGATTTTCCCGATTTTGGGTCGGATCGGATTCGGATCGTGGATCGGATCCGATCCGATGCACACCCCTAATAAGCAGAGCCATACTGGATCAGACCGAGGCTCCATCTAGTCCCGCACTCGGTTCACACAGTAGCCAAGCAGCTGTCGACCAGGGATCCACAAAGCAGGATATGGTGCAACAGCACCCTCCCACCCATGTTCCCCAGCAATTGGTGCACACAGACTTACTGCCTCGAATACTGGAGGTAGCACATAGCTATCAGGACTAGTCGCCATTGATAGCCTTTTCCAAGAATGTATCCAACCCCCTTTTAAAGCCATCCAAAATGGTGGCCATCACCACACCTCTTCATCACCATTCCCTCTTCATCACCACAGTTAAAAGGTGCAGGCACTATACTAGAGTGACCATATACAAAAGAAGACAGGGCTCCTGCAACTTTAACTGTTGTGATGAAGAGGGAATTTCACCAGGAACTAATTGCATACAAATGACACTGGCTGAAATTGCCTTTGCTCTACAACTGTTAAAGTTACACGAGCCTCCTTTTCATATGGTCAGCCTGCTATGGCATTGTGGGAGATACAGAAGACACTTGGAGCGCCAGGCTGAGGTGATGATGATGACTGAAGTAAGGCAAGCAGCAGGGCAAGTATTAGCACTTTGGGTAGCGCCAACCACCGAAGCCCCGCCAGCCATCCCAGAAGTGGGTCTGACCCTGTTTTTAATGCTTGCAGCTGCCTGGATAGACCACTGCCTCTGAGCATGTGCAGTGTATACTTTTGTCAGTGGGTACAGCCATCCCCAACCCCAACCCCCAACCTATGTAGCAGATGGGGTGGGGTGAGAGCTTCAGTCATTTGCAGCTGCCTCTATTTTTGAACATTAATCCTGAGTGTTCCTAGGTGCTGCTGATTTTATTAATTAGCAATATTACTCTCCAGCTGTTTTCTCTTGCATTTAACTGTGTCATCAGCAGTAATAATAACGGAGCATTCCCGGTCTCCTTGGTTTTGACCCACGCAACCAGTTGATTAGAATGGCTTCGGGAAGCTCATTGTGTACCTAAAGGGCAACAAACATCTCTCATAAAACACACACACACACACACACAAACACAAACACACACTATCCCAACCAACTCCATAAATGCTTCCGAAAATAGCTGATGTGCGTCATGTTTACTGCTGCTCTGAAATATGTTTTCTTTCTGGAATATATCGCATTCATTTGACGAAGACGATTTGTCACATCTGCTGAAACTTACTGGCTGCGTTCCTGTTCACCCTCCACCCCCGGCTCCTATTTCCTTACTTTAAAATGTGTGTAGGCCTTTCGGATTAGCTTGGGTGTCGCAGCAGAAAATGCAAGCCCTGCCAGCTATTGTTCGGTCGAATGCTGAGCAACATGCGTAGCGTTTTGGGGGTAAATGGGGGAACAGACTGGAAATGCGATGACCAAGTTAAACGCAACGTGCTCCGGCGCACAAAAAGAAACAGGAAAATCCTAACTTGACAGGCAAGGTGCTGGGAGTCTAAACTGGCATGTGTTAACATAGAGGGGGTGGAGTGCTAGTTGCAAAACCTTTCAAGTCCCACCCCCCATCCCCGTCATCTCGCTGGAAAAGTGCCTCCCCTTCCAGTGATCTTTTGGCAGGGAGCTGAGAAAGGAGGCGAAAGTGTTCACCCGTGGTTCATTGTCCTTGTTGCTGAGGCAACGACTCCAGCGCCACCTGCTTAGCCGTGCTGGCAGCGTGCGACAAACCTGCCAGTGCGCCGCAGCGTGACAGAGTATCAGTCCATCACCGTGCAATAGGATGGCCACTTACATATCACCAAAACAGCGGGGAAGAAGAGGACACCAATTCGCATACAATCTGCACATGCTAATTTATTGGCATGGATGAAAATTTAGAAATGCTTATTACGCAGCACATAGAGATACCATCGGTTAAACAGGAATATCGTAGTGTGGAAGACGGTGCCCAGGTGAGGTGTGTGCCTTGCTCTGTCTGCTGTCCAGGTGCTGTTGCTGAGCAGCTTCAAGGCCCAGCTCTGCCTTCTGAGGGTTCTTTAACTTTATACCAGATTTGGACTGGACAACCCCCTCCACATACAGGGCACCTTCAAAAGAGAGGACAGTCCTCTGTGGAAGAAGCCACGGGGCCATTTTAGCTGCAGTAGGAATACATTCCCTACCAGAATACATCCACACCAACATCCAGAAAGCAGTCATAATGAAAACATGCTCAATCGTCAGGAAATTCATGAATCAATAAAGACAGCATGACTTGGCAAAGCCCATCATGTCCGTCTAGAAGAACCGCCACGAGCGAGAAAGAGATAATATTTTGAGAGAGGGAGAAAAATGTCTCCCTATCCATTTTCTCCAAACTGTGCATAATTTTGTACACCTCTGTTTCCTGATGGGCAGGGTGAAGGAAGGACAAAACTTCCAAAGTTGGGCAGAGGGAGAATTTGCCTTAGTGCCTCCCACAAAATCTACTGCTGATACCTACCTTGAGCCTCTCTTAAAAACAAGATCACATCTGAATCTGAGAGTTGCTATTTGAATTTTCACACCATGCTCCTGAGGTGTTGCTGCTTCAGGCATTCTGGGAAATCAAAATGGCAGCTTGTTACCCAGCACTGATCAAACTGCTGCTCCTTGCTTCTACCAGAGGTAAGCTCACCAGGGCTTGCCAATGTGTGTGTGTGTGGGGGGAACCCTTTGGGTCTCTTGAAACCTGCAACCAGCCCTGGGAACGGGAACAAAAAGGAATGCTCAAAGTACATTTTGGGTTTGGGGTGTGTATATGTGGCTGTGGAGTGTCAGTCAAAAAGAGCAACAGGAGATTCAATGCTGCCTTAGCTGTGGCTACCTAGGACAGAAATCTTCTTGGGGTCATAGGGGAGAACTCGCCTAAAGTGCCATTTCAGTGGCAGAGACAGACAAAAAAGTTAAATCCAGTGTTTAGGGGTTAAAAATCAAACAGCAGGTAGCCACAATGTCACATTTATTTTATTTTAAAATGCACACCCAGGTTTTCTTCTAGCAAAGCAAAGTTGCTAACCATAGAGGGACAACAAATTAAAATGGGCAAATCTAATACAAATTGAAACAAGAACAGCAAACAACAAACAAAAACCCACTAAAAATTAAACAGCCGAAGACAGCAGCGGTAGAAACATTGACAGCATGCCAGCAGGTCACCAATTTAAAAAAAATGGAAGCTGGGAGATTATAACACAAGATTTCCCACTGAATTCAGTGAGCCTTAAGTGTGCTTTGTTTGCAGCTTCAGGGGAGGGGATCGCAGTACCTAAGATGACGAAGCGACTGGAGGCAGTGGATGCAAAGACATGTGTTTCCTCTAGAATACTCGGACTCTGGGCTCACAGAATACAATTGATGGCAGGATGTCTAGTGCTTAATGTAGTGCTCTTAGGTGGGAGAGATCTGGGTTCAGATTCCTGCACAGCCAAGAATATGCTGACCATATGAAAAGGAGGACAGGGCTCATGTAACTTTAACAGTTGCAGAGAAAAGGGAATTTCAGCTGGCATCATTTGTATGCAATTAGTTCCTGGTGATATTCCCTCTTCATCAGAACAGTTAAAGTTGCAGCCACTATACTAGAGTGACCATATACAAAAGAAGGCAGGGCCCCTGCAACTTTAACTGGTGTGATGAAGAGGGAATTTCACCAGGAACTAATTGCATACAAATGACACTGGCTGAAATTCCCTTTTCTCTGCAACTGTTAAAGTTACATGAGCCCTGTCCTCCTTTTCATATGGTCAGCCTAGCCAAGAAGGCTTTCTTGGTGATCTTGAACCACTCTCAGTCTTTCTCTCTGCCTCTCCTACCTCACTGGGTTATTGCAAGTATAAAAGGGGGATGGCCATGTAGGCTGCTTTGAACTACTGAAACAAAAGGTGGGATCGAAATCTGATAGATAGACAGACAGACAGACAGACAGACAGATAGATAGATTTGGGATAGGTAGGGTGGTTGGAATACAACTTCAAATACTCCAAAACTGAATTCATTGTGAGCTGATGTGGTGCACTGGCAACTAGATTTCATTGTTTTTAAAAGAAGGATTATGCAAAATCAGGCAGGGCTGGTTTATCAATGGCTATTAGCAATCATAATTAAATGGAAAATGCCCCACAATAAAAATCCAAAATAAAAAAAAATCATCCCTGCATGTAGCAAGCTAGCACATCAGTGAAATGGCTAAGCTACAACCTTTCTTCATGATGTGCACATTGTTTTTACATGAAGAGGTGTGTGTGTGTGTGTGTGTGTGTTTTGTTTTTAACTTGGGGAGTTATTCAGCATGAATGAAGGAAATATTGTACCATGCGATTTGACTAATGAAAATGTAGCTAATCTAGGGGCATAAATAGCCAGATATTTAGTAGTAAAGGCAGACCAAAAAGGCAGGGAAACATTACAGAGCAACTAGAGCAGCCTTCCCTAACAAGGGCCATGCTGACTTGGAATGATGGAAGCTGTAGTCCAACAGATCTGGAGGGTAACAGGTTGGGGAAGGCTGAACTAGGGCATAAATGCAGATCGTCTAATCAGTCTGAAATGGCACTGCTTGTAAGAAGGCAATTGGATAGAATGCTTGCTTCAAAGTTTTCATTATTCCTCCATGAGGGCTAGAATGTTATTTTATTATTGAGAGCTGAACATTCAAGGAGGGGAGTCTAGGGGCTCTGGCCCTCACAGGACACAAACTCATCTTAGGCCTAATTCTGGATCAAAACTGCCACCGCCCCCTGAATATTTCATCAAAGAGATTCTTTCTTTCTTTCTTTCTTTCTTTCTTTCTTTCTTTCTTTCTTTTATGACGTTTGAGCTTACATTTTTGCCAGGATGCCTTAGAAATAACATATGCACTTCGAATCATTACAGCCACCCTGAGTCACCACTGGTAAGTCCAATTTCCTGTGGATTGCAGATTAACTTTGGTGATAATTAGAACATTGATTTGTTTTTCTGAAGGATTGTCCTCTGTGAGAATGACAAAACGTTTCCAGGCCTTCTTTTTTTTTTTTTTTAAATGTATTTTAAAGGTTCTGAATGAAGCCCCCACCCCTGCCTGTGAATTTCTCATCTGGTGCTTCAGAGCCATCAGGAAAGTTCTCTTTTTTCCATATGTGTTTGGGTCAGCTTTCTTAACACCTTTAGCCATTCGACTGGCTCCAGGCATTAAGAGCTTTTCTACATGAACCTGCTACTCTGCTGTATTTTCTTCCGGTTTTGTCGCAGAATTGTGATCCGGGCACTACATGCCCCTGCTGCCTTTCCTAGTAGAATCATAGAATAGTAGAGTTGGAAGGGGCCTGTAAGGCCATCGAGTCCAACCCCCTACTCAATGCAGGAATCCACCTTAAAGCATCCTTGACAGATGGTTATCCAGCTGCCTCTTGAAGGCCTCTAGTGTGGGAGAGCCCACAACCTCCCTAGGTCATTGGTTCCATAGCCGCACTGCTCTAACGGTCAGGAAGTTTTTCCTGATGTCCAGCCGGAATCTGGCTTCCTGTCACTTGAGCCCATTATTCCGTGTCCTGCAGCCCAAAGCGGTTGCCTGAGTCTACCTAATGGCAACTCTATCATTCTGTGTGGATGGCATTGGTTGCCAATTGGGTACTTGTATCATGGAATGGAAGCTTCAGTTGCATAGCTGCCATACTAATCCTGTCCCCACAATATACCCCCTTAAAAATTTTGAGGTTCAGAGATTTTCTCTGCTGATATGTGATCTTGAGGTATTGGGTTAACACGATAATTTGGGTAGACAGTCTGATTCTTGTGCAAAACGTTTTAGGCGTTATTTTCAAAATGGCGGACAATTGCCTTTTGGTCACTAGTTTTTGTCAACCACAGAAGTTACTATCTTGTGTTTGGTATCAAATTATAGGTTTTGGGGGTCAAGGAGTTCAAAGAATAGGCTATTTTAATTGTTGGAGTACTCCTTCCACTATTTTCCAAGATGGCGCTGAACTGTTGTCTCATTTTCTCATTTACTTGACAAATCAACATACAAATGTGATTTTTGGCTTTAAACTAAAGGCTTTTTGGGTCAAGGAGGTCAACATGGCATTAATTTTGATGGAAAGGCTGTCCTTCCACCATTTTTAAAAATGGCATCCAAACACTTATCTCTACAATAGGCCATTTAATGAAAATGTGTAGCTTATATGGTCATTTTTTTCATGATGTATGCTAAAATATTATGGTTTATTTAGGCTGACCATCTGAAAAGGAGGACAGGGTTCATATAACTTTAACAGTTGTAGAGAAAAGGGAATTTCAACCAGTGTCATTTGTATGCAATTAGTTCCTGGTGATATTCCCTCTTCATCACAACAGTTAAAGTTGCAGAGCCCTGCCTTCTTTTGTATATGGTCACTCTAGTATAGTGCCTGCATCTTTAACAGTTGTGATGAAGAGGGAATTTCACCAGAAACTAACTGCATACAAATGACACCTGCTGAAATTCCCTTTCCTCTACAACTGATAAAGTTATATGAGCCCTGTCCTCCTTTTCAGATGGTCAGCCTAGTTTATTACATCATTAATTAAAAAAGGAATGAAATTTGAATATTTTTTTATTTTATATACTAGTCAGTTACTACTATTTGTTCAGATTTTTATCTTTTTTCTCAGTATGAGCATTCAGATGACACTTCAGGCTCTGTGGTTAAGGTGGCTTCTGAACTGGCCCATTATGGCTTAGCGTGTTATGTGAACCATTCCTAACCATGGGGCTACATAACCATGGCTTAAACTTGCTCACTAACCATTCACTGCAAAAGGGTTGGGGGCCTAACCATGGCTTAGCACATCATCTAAACAAGCCCGATATCAGCAACAGGCATAGAGAAATGGAGCTGCAGACTTGTTTCAGACTTGCCATGCCAGAAGGTGAAAAATTACTACTGTCCAGTCATTTGACCTAGTCTTCCAGAGGCCTTCATTGTCTCAGATGATATGGATATAATGTCTTCTGATGATGTTGTTGCAAAAGCATCTATGAATGATTTTTTTCATAATGCTTTTTTGGTGTGGTCTGTCAAATAAAGAAAAAAAAGAAGTTCCTACATGGTGTGGAATTTGTGCCATAATCTCCAAAGATACAGATCCATTGTCAAGGGTTGGTTTCTTGCCAGTTATACCACATCCACTTACTGACTATGCGACTGTGTATACAGCTCTAAAAAACATTCAAAATGTTTGTGTCCAACTAAGACCAGCCTGTCCTTCCAGTTTTCTGTGATGAAGGGGTTTTTTTCATATTGTAACAGACATTTTTTTTGTCTAGTCCAGAAGAATTCACTGATCTGTATCTCATGATGGGCATGCTCCATATGACAAAAGTAGCATTAAGGTGTGCAGGAAAATATATCTGTGGAAGTGGCATGGATGATGCCCTTACTGAAGCAGAATTTTCTGGCAGTAAAACTATTCAGTCTATACTGAATGGAACTCATTATATGTTTGGTCTTTCCAAGGTATGATGATGATAATATCAGAGGCAATGCAAACACAGTGGGATGCTTTATGGTGCAAATCAGTGTTTGTGGAAGTCATTCAAAGTGCAGGATGTACTTGACCTAAGAGACCAAAACAAATCTGCAAAAATTAGCATGAACAAGAGTGCAAGAGGAAGCAGGAAAAGCTATATGTTTGCTGGTATCTAGTGGTTCAGTCATTGATGATGAGTTGGAATCCGCAGTTCTATTCACAAGAGAAGGGACTCATGCTCTTGAACAACCAAAGAATACATCGGAAGAGGCTGACCTTAACATTGTTCCACATGTAAACTGGGCAGTTCACAATGGTACAGAGAGAGTTGTAGTGCTTTCGAATGACTTGCTTCTTTGATTTATGTTCAGTTGGGTTTCCAGAGGTATATCTCAGTTATGGGTATGTTTTGGAACAGGGTAGAATCACTCCATTCCAGTTCATGAACTCTTCAAAAAGTTAGGTCCACAGATGTCAAGACTCATATTCTAACAGGAGATGACGAAATGAGCTAAATTGGGACGAAGTTAGAGCTCTAAGTGCTAAACCAACAAATACCTTACCAAATTTGGGGAAACACCTGATAACTGTCATTTTGAGGAAGTGGAGAAGTACCTTGTACACATCTGGAAACTTCAATCAAAATGTGACACTTTTGACAGTCTGCATTTCAGTGAGTATAAAAGATCTGTACCAATCAGTAAGCTTCCTCCCACATCATGCTGTATAAGAGGGAACATCACAAGAGCATTTTCTCTGGTAAGAATATGTATTTGCCTCTTAGAGAGTGTTCATCCAAAAGTAGACACATGTGATTGTTGTTGGGAAAATGATAATGATGTCCTATGACCAAAAACGTTCTTGAACTTCC
Source organism: Anniella stebbinsi (assembly GCA_029215795.1). NCBI lineage: Eukaryota > Metazoa > Chordata > Lepidosauria > Squamata > Anniellidae > Anniella > Anniella stebbinsi. The sequence goes on from JARDYH010000001.1 coordinate 20,400,819, forward strand.
TGCTAAGTGAACTTTTATGTGTATGTAACTGTAAGGTTTGTGGTACAATGAGATGGCCATGTCGAAACACAGTGGTCAAATGCACAATTTTTGTAAATGTTTGGAAAATAACTGCAAAAACGCTTATGTTAAACTGCTTTAATATTTCTGTATATTTTTTTAAATGTTTTAGTAAGTCTTTAGATACTATGGGCCTGTTCAGAAGACATCTTAATCCCTGCTGGTTAAGGCTTTTTGTTAAGCAGCAGGGTTTAAGGTGTCTTGTGCGATGTGTTTTCCTAAACCCTGCTCACTCACTAACCACAGTCAGACCTCTTGCAGCAGGGTTAGCGGCTCTAACCATGGCTTAAAGTGTTGTGTGTGACAGCACGGCTTGTGGTTAGTGCTAACCCCAGAGAACCACAGTTTCGCTAACCACAGAGCCTGAAGTGTCATCTGAACAGGCCCATTGTTTAGCTCAAAATGCTTAACCATCATGGTTTAACGTGTTGTCTGAACAGGGCCATTGTTGGCTTGCCACGCCCTACTCCACCACAGCAATTCTGAAAGAGCACATGAGCTGTACCATGAGTGTCATGTGTCCCTGATAATTATTAAGAGAACACTAGTTCCAGCCTTTTCAGTCATAGTTTCATATTTTTCATTTCACCAAACCTGAAAAGTGAAAAACCCATTAAATATGATTGAGAATATCAATAAATGTTTGGATGCCATTTTTTAAAATGGTGGAAGGACAGCCTTTCCATCAAAATTAATGCCATGTTGACTTCCTTGACCCAAAAAACCCTATAGTTTGAAGCCAAAATCACATCTGTAAGTTGATTTGTCAGGTAAATGACACAGCATTTCAGCGCCATCTTGGAAAATGGTGGAAGGAGTACTCCAACAATTAAAATAACATGTTCTTTGAACTCCTTGACTCTGAAAACCTATACCAAACACAAGATAGTAACTTCTTTGGTTGATCAAAAATTGCGACCTAAAGAAAACTGTCCACCATTTTGAAAATAGCACCTAAAAAAGTTTCGCACAAGAATCAGATATGGAAATCAAGAACATTAAAGTTACTTTCAATAAGGATAAAAGAAAATCAGTATAAAATAATTTGGAGATGGTATCTCACCCCTGTAAGATTACATCAGATAGACAAGAAAACATCAAAGTTTTGCTGGAGGGGATGTCAGGATGTGGGGACATATTACCATATATGGTGGACTTGTGAATATGTTAAAAATTTTTGGGATAGAGTATTTAAGGAGATAAGTGAGATATTAGGTAAGAAGGTAGAAGCAAGTCCAAATATAGCTTTATTGTGGGGGTATTTGATAAAGATTATGGTAACAATAATATAAAAGAATTGATAAACAATCTCCTGACATCGGCGAGACTAATGATAGCTAAAAGTTGGAAATTACAAGGGAATTATAGTATAGAAGAATGGTATAAAGGAGTGTGAGATATTGCAATTAATGATAGATTAACATGTATAATGAAAGTTAAGATGGGATTAACTAAAAAGAATGATTTTGGAAGTATTTGGGGAGTATTTTCAGAATATGTTTTAGAAAAGGGGAGAGGATGTACACCTTCAAAAGAATCAATGCAATTTTGGAAAATTGTATAAAATAATAGAGTAAGAAGGTCTCAGGGGAAGGGGAGCACGGGGGGTTGTCGAGGGTTTATAAGTATTGTGTTTATTTTATGTGATATATGTTGAAAATTAATAAAATTATTACAAGAAAAAAATCAGAATGTCTACCCAAATTATTATGTTAATCCAATACTTCAAGATCACATATCAGCAGAGAAAATCTCTAAACCTCAAAAATTTGACGGGAGTATATTGTGGGGACTAGATCATAACCTGCTTTGCACGATCACTGCAGCCCACCATGGTTTATCAGATGTGCCATTGCAGTTTCCTGTTATGTGCAAATCAACTTGCCCAAGGCCAGCCCGTAAATTTGATCTCTGAGTGAAGTTGTATACCCAGTCTCCTCAGCCCTAGTCTGACTACTGGGCCACACTGTCCCTTTTCCAAAGATAGTTCAGGCAACAGAGAAGGTGAGCTGTGGGTGTCAGCAAGTCTTGCCCAGGTTTGAGAGGGGGGATGATGGGACTTGTAGTCAACACATCTGGAGAGGAAGACTGCACTATCTCTTACCCATAAATATGGCTGCAACTGGCTATTTAGAAATATAATAATAATAATATATTTATTTATCACCCGCCTCTCCCAAAGGATCGAGGCGGGGAACAACACCAAACACAAAATACAAAAACTGATTAAAAGCAGATAAAACCAGTACATCATTAAAACACCAATAAAACACCAATAAAACACTTTAAAATTCATCTGGGTAGGCCTGCCGGAAGAGATAAATCTTTATAGATCTTTTAAATTCCGGAAGACTAGTGAGTTGGCGAATCTCTCCCGGCAGGTCATTCCATAATCTGGGAGCGGCAGAAGAGAAGGTCCTCTGGGTAACGGTTGTCAGTCTAGTTCTTGTTGACTGTAATAAATTCTTCCCAGAGGACCTGAGCATGCGGGGCGGATTGTATGGGAGAAGGCGATCCCGTAGGTAACCTGGACCCAAACCATGTAGGGCTTTAAAGGTAATAACCAACACTTTGTACTTCGCCCGGAAACTGATTGGCAGCCAGTGAAGAGATTTTAAAACTGGTGTAATGTGGTCACCCCTAGATGTACCGGTGACCAACCTGGCTGCCATATTTTGAACTAATTGAAGTTTCCGGACTAGGCACAGAGGTAGCCCTATGTACAGCGCATTGCAGAAGTCGAGCCTCGAAGTTACCAGTGCATGCACTACTGATTTTAGGTCTTCCAACTCTAGGAAGGGGCGCAGCTGGCGTATCAGCCGAAGCTGATAGTAGGCACTCCTGGCAGTCGCATCTATCTGAGCTGTCATTTGGAGCGACGGATCCAGGAGCACCCCCAAGCTGCGAACACAGTCTTTCAGGGGGAGTGTAACCCCATGTTCTTTCTTTCTGTGTGATTTTTTTTTATCCCCAAGGAACTCCAGGTAAGGTACAAGTCCCCCCTCTACTTCCATTTTCTCCGCAAAACCACCCTGCGAGGTAGGTTAAGCTGAGAAATAGTAACAGACCTCAGGTAACCCTCTGAGCTTTGTGGCAGTGTGGAGATTTGAACCCATGTCTCGCCAGTCCTAACCTAAGGCAGTGTAATAAATTTTTCAGAGATGTTTTTGGCTGGACTCCTCAATCCTTGCTCCGGTGAAACAGAACTGAAGTTCGCATCAATTTATTTGCTCGCTCGGATTTATCCATTGTTACCACTTCTCTTCTTTTCCTTCCCCTCCCTCTCTCGTGTCTGCACTTCTTGAGTTTCAGCTTGTAAGAGTCTTGGGAGCAGAGGCCTTTCTCTTCTTTGCCCCATAAAGTGCAAAACACATCCGTGGCACTGGCCCCCTCCACAAGGATGCGCTTTTGCGCCCGGTTCGGGGATTATGCGCATTTTCGCGGAGGCGCATTTACGCCTAATCCCTCTGCACGGGAGGCGGCGAGAAGCGGCGAAGCGCATTAAAAGATGCCCAAAAAGCACTTTACAGGTAGTTAATGCGCATAATCGCTTGTTCACACAGCGAAAATGCGCTTTAACGGCCGGAGCAAAATAAAAGTCGCTATTTAACGCGCGTTCGAAAATGCGCATTATCGGGGAGATAACGCGCCTATACGCCCGTTTTGCGCTCCGCTCGTGTGTAGGTAAAATTTATAATGAGCCTTCAAGGCTCATTAAACGTCTCGTGTGGAGGAGGCCACTGTCTAAATATGTAATAGCTAGGCTAGGCGGTGATCAGTCCTGTCACTAGGTGGCAGCAACATGGGCACATTCACTCGGACTCATCAGAGTCTTCAGAATGTGAAAACAACCCTTTCCCTTTCCATGAATGCCTGATTTTTTAAAACAATAATACAGTGGTGAACCCCTGGGGGATTATATAACTGTTTAGAAAGGAATAGAGTTATATTTCACAATGCGGGCATTGTAGTGTATGCACCTGCTATGGATTAAGCCTGAAACATTAAGTGAGGACACTCTTGTAATGTACTCTTCCAAATGGCATGGATCTCCCTCATCTGTTTTCCAATCCCCATCTCTGATTAATCCCTGTCCCATATTTTGTCTTGGAGGAGACGTTGGCAATGCCTTTTAAAAATGTTGTTGCTTTGCACAAAAACACACTAGATACTGGTCCCAGGTTCAATTGGAGCAACCAGATTTGATTATATAGGAAAAGTCATAGCAGTAAATATAGCTGATGCAGCGCAGATTCAGCAGCCCTAACAGGGCTTTGAGAACATATAGACAGCCCCCTCCCCCTGAGAGGGGAGAGCAGAAAAAGACAAGAGCAGGAGGAAGCAGCAACTGGAAAAGTCTAAATGCACCTAGGGTAAAGGAACTTGAATTTTGCAACTTTTATTTTCTTTTAATAACTTTGCGTCACTCAGCTCTATTGACTAAATACCTTTACTTATAATTTGGTTGTTTTAATTTTCTAGTAAACTGATGTGTTAAACCTAAAGTGTCTGGAGTGTCACGCATCCTATGTCTACAGCCTAAACCCCATGTCATTGGGAAGGGGAAGATAAAAGAAGGAACTCTTACAGAGGCAAAATAACCTTCAGGAGTTGCTCACAGGATCCAAGTAATAGCAGGAAACTTTTGTTTTGTTGAAATTCTACAATTAATATAATATATTAAATTCCCATCAGCCACAGACAGCCCTGCCACTGCTCGGGAATCCTGTGAGTTGTGGTCCCAAACAACTGAACAGCACTAGGTTGGGGAAGGCTGTAATAAATAGTGCACACCTGCCTTCAGAACTCTACTTCCTTAGATCATATGAAGAACCCTGCTGGATTGGACCAAACATCAAACTAATCTGCATCCAGTTTCCCACAATGACCAGCAAGATGCCTCTGAGAAGTCCTGGTAGGGCATGATATCAATCACCCATTCCAGTTGTTGCTCTTCAGCCATCCATACTTAGGCTGCCTCTACAAGAGGCATTTAAAGCTCTTTCAAGGCGCATTAAAAAATTTACCTCTACAAGAACGGAGCGCAAATTGGGCGTAGAGGCGCGTTTTCTCTCCGATTATGCGCATTATTAAATGCGCGTTAAATAGCGAGTTTTAGTTTGCTCCGGCCGTTAAAGCGCATTTTGACTATGTGAACAAGCGATTCTCCGCATGTCAACAGTTTAAATCGCGTTTCGGTCATCCAGTAATGCGCTTCGCCGCCTCTCGTACAGAGGTATTAGGAGTAAATGCGCTTCTCCAAATATGCGCATAATCGCCTAACCAGGCGTAAAGGCGAATTCTTGTAGATGAGGCCTTAGAGTCAGAGCTCCATCACACCAGCAATTTAGTGCACTCTCGCCATGCCTGATGTGCAGATTTGCAGCACGGTACTCACATGATGTCATGCCTGCCCTGCTGATACCCCGCCTCTTCCCCAGCCTTTCCTAGAATGCTACAAGTCTGGATTATTTTCCTTAAGCGCATTTAATGCGCCCTAAGACTCTGTGTAGTTTTAAAAGAACTGGGGGCTTGAATGGATTGCATCAGGTCCTGGTAGGGAAAAGCGATCTCTCCCAGCAGCTGGTTCCAAGCCTCATTATAAAAGCCAAATCTTGCATCTCAGGCTCGAAAGCCTTTTTTAAAACCATACAATACTTGGATCTCTGCAGAGACAGGATTGTACTCCCTCGATGCCCCCAAAGAGCCAGGCTGAAGGGCTGTTCCATTTTTGCCCGGCAGAAAGGTGGTCTGGTTGAAGTGCTCATCTGACAGGACCTGAATGGAGGGAGAAAGAGAAGGGGAGGGGTGGAGTGGAAGAGCGAAAGAGCATCTATTCAGATGAAAGGGATCATAAGCTTGACGCGCTTTTGCCCCAGAGGTAAAAAAATGCGGAGGCAAATCAGGGGTGGTGGTGGTGGTGGTGGTGGTGGTGGTGGTGGTGATTATGTGTGATGGAGGTCTCAGGCACTGAGCCAAAGTTTGCCAAAAGTAACTGCCTTCATTTCTTTCAGAAGTGAATCAATGGCTATCCACTTCACAAACCTCCCTCCCTTACTAAGCCAAAAGGGAACATCCAAATCCTCTCCATCTCTCTGCTTCCAATGAGAAGAAGAACAAAACAAAACAACAAACCCCTCCCCCCCACCTCCACTAAAGGACCACCAGCTGCACAAATCAGTTGGTCCCCACAATTGGTCTGTGCTGGATGGAGCCTTTCTAAAGCTTGCCTCCACATTCTCCCCAAAGAAAGAAACAATAGTCCCCAGCAAGGCGAGGAAGCAGATATAATGCAGCTGACTCACATTGTACAAAAAGAAGAAAAATAAGACTAAAAGCCAGCCTGAACCTCCTGATGCATCGAAATAGACTCACTTTGTAAAAATGCACCTCTAATTTAGTCTCTTCATCTCCCGGCTTGTTTTCTCTCTCTCTCTCTCTCTCTCTCTCTCTCTCTCTCTCTCTCCCCCCCACCCACCCCATTTCATTCTCTGTGTTTTTGTTTATTTCTACCCTTCGTCCAATGTACATCGCCCCCTTCCCGGCTCCAACGTTCGTCTTTTATATTCTTTGCAATCAGAAGGGCAGCTGTTTTCCAGTGGAGACTTGCATGCATGACTTGGTTCTTGCTCACCCACTCAGCAGCTCCTATTTCTTCTTCTCCAACTGTCCTGAGTTAACTGGGCAGAGCTGGCACCACCGCCTGATATTGCTGGGCAGCTGTCAGGGTCCGCTACTGATGCCTAGCCTGGGGGCCCTTTAATTTATTTGCCTGGCCTGCTGCTCTGACTAGCACTGTATGTCTGGGTCTAGCCCTTATTCTAGCTTCCCACAATGCTTCTCATGTAGCACCACCGTGAGGTATTTTGGGAAATTAAAATGGCTGCTGGATCCAACTTCTTGGAATGCTGTTGCTGTCCATAGTAGTTGCGCTAGGGCCCATGGATGATGTCCTCTAGAAGGCATTTTCATCAAACCTGGAGTCAGCCCTGTTACCAGGATGAGTCTGGGTTTTTCGTGGGTTTGTTCCTAACAAATCACAGTCTCTTGTTTGGTGGGCTCTTTCTGAGTGCCTTATTAATACTTTCACTGGGGTGAGGTGCTAAATGATCATTTTTCAGGATTCAGTTCATGTCATGGACACAGCCACCAGGAAGCTAGGCAAGAACAGAACAGCAACAGATTCAGCTAAGTGCCACCTAGTGGCTACACTTTATCATGACACTATCCACACAATTCCCTTCCCCAAGTCTCTAGAAGTTTAATCTCTAAGAGAACCTATGGCCTTCCTGATATTGGACTGCAACTCCCAGCATCCCCATCCTTTCTAGACATGTCATGGCATGAAGTAGTAGAGTCCTGACATGGTGGAGTGGACTGTGCCACTTCAGGCTGCAAGTCAGGAATGGCATGTTGGAATGTTTCCATATGTACAAAACTCCCTGAAAGTAAAATATAGCACATCAGGGAGAAAGGCTGTCTCGTAACCTATTCCCTACTGTATGCTAGCTTAAAAAAAAAAATACAAGGGAAATTCAAAAATGGTGTTGTCATACCCAAAATCCACACCTGAGCAATAATTTTATTAAGGCCAACGAAAAGTCACAAAAGGAGGAGGAACCTTTCTAGTCCTTAAGAATTCTTCATCAGGCTGGATGTTAAGCAAAGCGGGGATGGGATGGCAGGGAGATGGGCAAAAACTAAACTGATGTTGGAGCCACAACATCTGCCCTTTAAGATGGAGTGTAGGTGGAGACAGCAGATGTAAAACACAACCCTATACAAGCCGACTCAGAAGTCAGTCTCACTGAGTTCAATAGGACTTACTCCCAGATGAGTGGATATAGGATTGCAGCCTTAATTAGATTAAGCTCTTCTCGGTAGCCCTATGCAGTTTTAGGTTGCACCTAGTACCGCTGGCACAAAGGAGAAAATAGTGGGTGTTCTTTGGAAACTTAAATTACCCAGATCTGTATCTCACCTTAAGTGAAATGCACAGGTTTCTTATTAGGTGGAGAACAGAAGTGAAGAAAAATGGCAGTTTTTATATTAGCAAAGCTGGAGATGAATTTTGGTGTTCTAGGTTAATAGACAGTAGAAGCCAAATTGGATAGTGGTTGGAGGAAACTATATTCATCCATGCATCCATCCTTCCATTTATTCCTCCTCCTCCTCCTCCTCCTCCACCACCACCACCATCACCACCACTGCTACTACTATTTCTTCTACTAGTATCACCACCACCACATTTGATCTCCTCCTCAGTGTACAAGCCAAGAACTCTGAGCAGGGACTAGGGATACTTTGCATCATTTTGTTGTGGGTCCCATTTGCGCCGTTGGATAATGATTCCCTGAGACCCACTGGAAAATGTAGCCCGTTTATTGAATGTATCTGCACTTTCACTTTAGCTTGTCTAAATACTTTGCTCATACTGTGTTTTATTTTATTTTATTAAAAAAGAAAATAAACCTTTCTTAGACTTTGTATTGCTGAATATGAGTCATTCTTCAGGCAGTCACATTTCTGTAGAGCCTGAGCTCTCCTGAGCCAGGCCGAGCAAATAGCATGATGTTGACTTCCTGTATATCCTACATCCTGCATCTTCTACCTGGCCTTGACTTTATCTCTTCAGCAAGTGTTAGTTTCCATAAACACTCAGAGTGATTGCTTTGTAATGAAGATAATTTTGTCTTTAATATTTGTTGGAGGACAGGAGGATCTATGTTAAGAAACTTGACTTTCTTTGCTCCTAGGCTGGCATTAGTACCCACCATCTTTGGGCAGCTACTGGCACCCCAAAGTCTTAGGAGGGCCTGACACTCATGTCTGCCTGGGTCTCATTTCATTTTTTTTAAAGGGGCTGCCATTTTAATTTCCCACAATACCCCAGGCGTGCTAGGCATGGGGCAATGAAGGTTGGTGGCTCCTGTTTGTGGCAGTGAAGCTGCTCTGGGTTTCAGTTAGAACTCCAAAGGAATCAGTACCTTGGAAAGCTCCTTTAGAGTTCTAACTGGTTCTGACTGAAACCCAGACTGGGTTCACTGCCCTACTGACTTTGAAGCCACCAGCCTCCACTGGTTAGGGATCTTGTGTTAAATTAAAATGGTGGCTATACCCATCCGCCCAGCACTGCTCAGCATACAGCTGCTACCTGCTCCTGCCTTCATGTCGATTGGCCATGTGTCTTCGTTTACAGGAGACAGTCCTCTATTGGAAGGCCTGCCAGAGGACTGTCCTCTATTTTGAAGGTGTCCTCTAACTGAAGGACTGCCCAGCTAAGCCCAGTCGAAAGCTAAAGATGGACTTTGGAATTGTCCATCTACAGTTAGCAGCTGAAAGGCCGGCTAGCCAGGCAGGCACAGAGGTCGCTTGATGACAACCATCCATACTGTGGAGATATATACTGTATTTCTATTAAATTTATTTCTAAATGTTCAGCTATAAATTTGCACATCAACATGTGCAAATGTAATGTAACCAACATCCTCTTTTTTTTTTTATGATGCTTTTCCTCTTTGGGGGTGTTTCATGTGACCACCCAGGCCATCAGATAAGACTGGAAGGGGGCATTTCTGTAGGAAGGGGCATTTTGCCCAGGGCACCCTCACACCAGGAGTAGGCACTGCTTTGCTCCTTAAATGTCAGTGTTACTAAGATGCATCAATAGGGAGGTCCCAGAGGGTGGTAATGGACAAGAACATAAGAAGAGCTATGCTGGATCAGACCAAAAGTCCATCTAGTTCTGTATTCTGTTCACACAGTGGCCAACCAGCTGCCAGTGGGAAAGCCACAAGCAGGACATAGGTGCAACAGCACTTTCCTGCCCAGGTCCCCAGCAACTAGTGTACTTAGCCATACTACCTCTGATCCTGGAGGGAACATATAGCCCTCAGGATTAGTAGCTATTGATAGCCTTATCCTCCTGCTCCTCATCACCCTGGGAAGTTCCCCAGAAGGCAGGAGTGGGGAACATATGTCCCTCCAGATGCTGTTGGACCATATCATCCATCAACCCTCACCATTGGACATGCTGGCTGGGAATAGGGATGTATGAGAAATTTGTTTCAGTTCATTTTTTAAAAATCAAGGTCTACCCAGTTTTCCCTAGCTGGGCAGATTTGAATGCAATCTGCAGTTGAAGTCCATGCATTCCAGCCCTTGCAATGTGATTTTGGGAGCAAATTAAATAAATGTATTGACAGCATGCATACATTTGCAAATTCACATGGAAAAAATACATACATTTGAAAAAAGTGAACAGACACACTTTAGCCAATGACAGAAGAATGTACATTTCAAAGATGCACTTCATTGATATGTACATTTGGAAAGAGATGCATGGAAATGCGCATGGATTTTCATGCAAAAAGAAAACAAACATGAGGTTCACAATCTGATATGGGCATGAGAAGAAACAAGCTTCAAGGTGAAATTTGGAGAATGTCACAGGAGCACAGGGACGTAGGGAGCGTTATATTGAGTCAATCTGTTGTTCTATCTAGCTCAGTATTGTTGACACTGAATGGCCACGGCTCTTCAGGGTGTCAGGCAGGATTCTTCCCTCGCCCTACCTGGAGAAGCTGGGGATTGAACCTGGGACCTTCTGCATGCAAGGCAGCTGATCTATCACACTGAGCTATGGTCCCTCTCTCAGGTTTTGCTTGGGAATGATGGGTTGCAGTCCAACACATCTGGAGGCCACCAGGTTCGGGAAGGCTGTTCTATGGTGATCAAAAGCTGCTCTCCTTCCAGTAATGTTCAGTGTATAAGGTCATATGGGGCTGTGGCGCCTGACACTATGCCTATGCCTATGAGACCCAGTTCTATCTGCATTATTATTATTATTATTATTATTATTATTATTATTATTTCATCTGGGTCTGGGAGGCACAGCACTCTGAAAATGTCTGGCCATGGTTGGGGACTAGATGTGGGCAATAAAAAGAGAATCTAACCAAAGCAAAACTGAAACAATGCGCTTGGAATCATCATCCATCCCTAGTCCTTGTGATGGGGCAGGCTATACGTTTAACAAGTAGATTGGTCAATGCTACGACCGTTTAACTCTGCAAATGATGTAAATGGCTTCTCAAGATTGTTAGACATAGCTTTGGTAGCTAGGAACTATTCTGTTTAATTAACAGCCCAAGAAACGAGCGCTTCTGAATATTTATGAATCCTCCTGTGTGCCATTATGAAGAAGTCATGAATTATGAGGGAGAATCTCAGGAAGATCTGATAGAGTTTCTTCAAGGAATATGGACTGAGACAGACATTTGCTGAAGCCCTGCAGTTCTTTTTATGTCACAGAATCTGGAGACCATTAACTCTTTGTGATACCTGGGCTGAATGTTTGTATCCTTAACTGAGTACCGGTCATTTCCTTCTACTTCTGGTGTTCGTGGTGCGTGCCATTAATTACGCAGCCCCCAAATGGCACCACCCATGTCCATGAGGGAGCATCAGCAGGCTTGAGGGAACCCCAAGGTTTGCAGAAGTAAAAAAAATTTTTTTTAGAGAACCACTTAAGGGGAGGGGAACCCCAAAGGAGCCCAGTGGGGCTCAGTGGCCTTGGAATGTTGACAGGCTCTACTGCTGATCTTAATGCTTGGACAGGTTCCTACAACTGTACGCAGTTCAGATGACTTGGTTCCAAACCTTCTAAGTAAAAACTAGCACCTTGATTTGGGCTTAGAACCATCAGTCAGCCAACTGATTGGACCAGCTAAGACATTCCAGACATAATTTGGGTGGCAGGAGTGAAAGTAATTCATATGCCTTTTGAAGACAATAACCAAGGAGAAAGTACAGTCCAAGTGGGTGGACTTTGAAGGAACTTTAGCATTCTGGCCATTCTTGGAAGGATGTTAAAGATTTGCTAATCAACGAGTGCCTTGCTATTCACTTTCCTTGTACGGTGTTCCACTGGTGTTAAAAATAATTGTTTTTGTTCCGGATTGGTGGCTCCCCCACTAGCTCCTACTGATGTCAGTGCATGACCAGTACAGCCACTTTCTGGTCTCTGTCGATGATTTACTGGTGCCTCTCCTAGTGCTGGTGATTCAACTCCACTGGAATTGCTTTGGAGGTCTTTCTTCAAATTAACTATAAATTAAAAAATAGGAAGGTTGGCCGTACACTGCAGCATGCTAGTGAGGATCAAGCTAAAAGCAAGAGAAGGCAACTCTGATCAAGGACTCTATTAAAACACCAGCTGAAGGTGAGGAGGAAGAAGTGCCGGTGGCTAAACAAACAACAAAACCAAACTCTTAGCAGAGCGAAGACAGGTTGGAGAAGTATTTATACAGCCAATGTGAGGACTGCTGTCTTTTTGATGGACAGAGCCTCTTTTTTGAGTAGTGAATGTAACAGGCAGATGTTGTTTTTGGTGGATGTCTGTATTAGGGATGTGTATTGTATCGTTAAAATGTATGATAACAATACGATATGCTCTTTATCGTGCATGCGTTTAACGACAACGATACGATAGAAAAACCTCCGATAAATATCCGATCCGATAATTTTCAGCCCAATTATATCGGATTATTGGGCTGCCATATAAATAAACCTATAACATCTGTATTTTAAAAGTTAGAGGCTTGAAACTTGGTCACAGTGCTTATGGGGTATGCCTAAGTATATGTATGAAATTTGAGATCGATCCCTCCAACCCTCAATTTTATATGAATTTATTAAAGATCATTTAAATTCTGACAGGTCAGAATGGCAGCTCACCACATTCGTTCATTCAGACCTGTCAAAACGTTGCAGGATCTTTAAAAAATTCATATAAAATCAAGGGTTGGAGGGATCGATCTCAAATTTTCATACACATGTCTAGCACATGTTGCTACACATATGTGCCAAATTTCAGATCAATCCCTCCACCCCTGTATTTTATATGATTTTTTAAAAGATCCTGCAACTTTTGATCTGTCAGAACTTAAACGTTCTTTAATAAATTCATATAAAATCTAAGGTTGGAGGGACCGAGCTCAAATTTCATACACATACTCAGGCAAACCCCATAAGCACTGTGACCCAGTTTCAAGCCTGTAACTTCGAAATTACAGAAGTTATAGGCACTTTTTCTAAAAGATTCAGCTCTATAGGGTTCAATGGGGCTGCAAATTAAATATCGAATTTCCAATAATTATCGTGAAGACGATACGATTAACCTATGATATTATCGGAGACGATAATTTTTTTTGGCCCAAAATTCCAAAAGCGATAAAATACGATATTTTCGGGTGTGCACATCTCTAGTCTGTATGTGTGTTGAAAGTGGCACCTTCCATTGCACACAGTCTATGGGAATATGCACAAAACTCCTGCAGGTACTCAAAGCATCCGCTGCCACTAGATCCCCATCCCCCAAGCCTCCAGTGACTAACTGGAGGCAGTGGGGAAGGCAGCAGGTAGGGAATGGATGAGAAATTCATTTATACATAGACTTGGAGTCTATCTACACTACTGCTTTAAAACGGTTAATAACAGTTATGAACCGGTTTAAAACTGTTATAAACCGTTTTAAAGGAGTGGTGTAGATAGGCTCTAGGTTTGCTTGGATTTTGAAAAATCCTTCCCATGTGTGTTCCATGGATTGTGCAGTATTGTTTGTCCCAGCAACCATTCACAGATGGATTTAAATCATTTACACAGATAATTCCATAAGAAAGTTCATAGCGTTTTACATCATTTATGTTGGTACCTAACTTTTATTTAGCATGTTGTCCCCTAGTCCATTTGACTTTTTCCCACATATGTTTTCCAGCACAGACTATGTCTCAGTAGAAACTTGCATAGTTTCCTGAGAATAAGGTTTGCATAAATTTTGGGAAAGAAAAAATATATATCTGGAAGTCCATGGACCGACCCTGCATGGCCGGGGGTGGCCAGTCTGCAGGTCGAATTCTGCAGGTCGAATTCTTAGAAATCCAGAATCGTTTTAGTCTGTCTCACATTTCTCCAGCATCCCTAACGTGGGCTGGGATGTACTCGTACGCCAAAATCCACACTTTTACAGCTATTGAGATGCAATGCATTGGTTGAGGGAAAATGCTTACAAAAATGTGTAGATATGGGGAAAGGACACACAAAAATGCACTGTATTAAGGGGAAATTGCTTGCAAAAAACTATGTGCATTAGGAAATGTGGACACCAAAATGCATGTATTTTAGGGTCACCATGAGCAACATCACACCAGCGACTTAGTGCACTCTCGCCGTGCTTGGTGTGTGGATTTGCAGCATGGTACTCACATAATGCCAGGCCTGTCCTGCTGACACCCCGCCTCTTCCCCAGCCTTTCCAGGAATGCTAAAAGTCTGGATCATTTTCCCTAAACGCACTTAATGTGCCCTAAGCCTCCAAGTAGTTTTAAAGGAACTGGGGGCTTGAATGGATTGCATCAGATCCTGGCAGGGAAAAGCAATCTCTCCCAGCAGCCGGCTCCAAGCCTCATCCCAGTCTCAAAAGCATTTTTTAAAGTCATACAATTCGTATTCATGCAGCACCTAGTGAAATTCCCTCTTCATCACAACAGTTAAAGCTGCAGGAGCCCTGCCCTCTTTTGTATCTGACCACTCTAGTATAACTCCTGCAGCTTTAATTGTTGTGATGAAGAAGGAATTTCACCAGGAGTTGCATGCATACAAATGACACTTGCTGAAATTCCCGTTTCTACGCAACTGTTAAAGATACAGACCTGTCCTCTTTTCCATATGGTCACCCCACTACAACCCCTGCCAATGGTGAACTCTACCTGCGAGAAACTGTTGAGATGTTCTTCCCTCTTCGTAATTTTTTTGCATACAAATAGGGTGGAGAATTTCAAGAAGCCGTTTGTGCACAGCTCTGATATATTCAGAGAGAGAGAGAGAGAGAGGGAAAGGAAAGTGTGAGAGAGACACAACCATGGATTTCCCAGGTCACTTCTGTTTTGGGCCGAATTCTGCATTTGCAAAGTACCATTGTGGCATTTACATATCATCTTACCCAAACACTGCAAAACCGATGCCAATGGGAAGCTTTTTTGCTTAATTGCCACAAAAAGGCTCCAAGATACAAAGGAATGTGTGGTACATTAGAAAGTGAAATAGGGCTGATGGGGGAACTCCTAGCTGCCACCTCACCTAGAGACTGCCCTGTCTCTTCAGCTGAAATTGTGGGTAATCACCAGCTTATCATCCGTTCTCCCTCTTTCTTCATTCAGTCTTTTAAAGCAAACATTTCTGCCTCCATCTGATCTTTTCCATACAAATGACTTTTGACATATGGTAATTCCCACCCACCCATCCTGCCCTGCTCCCAAATGATCATCGGGTTTATTGAGAGCTGTTTTTCAAGGCACGTTAACAGCATGGAGGTTGCTTTATAAATGGATCTTCCCTACATTCATTACACTATTTGAAATGGCCAGGCTCTTTTTGGGCATAAATCCAGAGAGAGAGAGAGAGAACCTACCATTAGAGCCATTTCAATAATCATGTAAATAAATTCACGTCAAAGGATTTTTTTTCTATTGATATTTGAGCCTGATCACAAAAGCAGCTGGGAGATTCTGAGTGCATCACATGCAGCAAGTTTAAACAATCATTTCCCCTGTCTGTCTCTTAAGAAAGTGATGATACAACCCCATTATCCTCCTATAACACAATAAGTCTCAATATGCACCAGTTGAAGCAGTCAAAGTGAGCTGGAACTGGAGTACAATGCAGAGGTTCAACTAAGTTGCCTGATGGGTGCCTTCTATAACCCTTAGGGGTTTCTCCCGAAGGGGTGGAACCCACTAGTTTGGGGATCAAGGATTTAAGGACATTAATATCTTGTGGCTGAAAGCCAGGGAAGTGGGAAATACATAGAGGAGGGGCTTGCCTACTACACCTTGCTACTCCTTGGAACAGCAGTGCAGAACTTCAGTATCCCAGGCAGTAAGTCTGTGTGCACCAGTTGCTGGGGAACATGGGTGAGAGGGTGCTGTTGCTCCATGTCCTGCTTGTGGTTCCCTGGTCAACAGCTGGATGGCCACTGTGTGAACAGAGTGCTGGCCTAGATGGATCCTTGGTCTGATCCAGCAAGGCTCTTCTCATGTTCTTATGAAGGATTCCAATCTGCCCCTCCGGGGTTCCCCAAATGGCCACGACCATTTCTCCTGGCCCCTCCTTCTCTCCCCTGGTTTCAAAGCTTTTGTGCAGCCCCCCCTCCATTTCTAAAAGGATGAGATGCTTCTCCTGAAGTTTTGTTCCTGGCAGTAAGAACTTTGAGCTAAGATATGATGGCACTTTTGGCATATTGACCGTGCCAAATCTTTTCTCTTTGGTTTGGCCCCTTTTGCCTTTGGCTCTGACTACCACTGGAATGCACTCACTGAAAGTTTCTCTGAAATGCAATTCAACCCTTGGGCTGAAAGTGGTTGGAGGCCCTCTTGCCTTGGAGTTACTCCTCCTAAAATCTGCAAGGATAGGGCTAGAAATAAATGGGCAGAAATTGAAGCAGGGAAGATTCCAGCTAAATATTCATATCATCCCCAATTATTCAAACTATTGAACAATGGAATGAACACCCTTGGCAGGAGGTGGACTCTCCTTCTCCAGAGGAAAGATTTAAGCAGGGGCCGGATTGTCATCTGTCAGGAATGCTGTAGTTGCAGCCTGCAATGCAAAGTCTGCTTTGAGCATGGCATTGGACTAGATGACTTCCAAGGTCATAAGAACATAACAAGAGCCCTGTTGGATCAGACCAAGCCTCCATCCATAGCTGCCCATGGGAAACCCACAAGCAGGACATGGGTGCAATAGCACCCTCCCCCATGTTCCCCAGCAACTGGTATAGATAAGCTTTCTGCCTCTGATACTGGTGGTAGCACATAGGCATCAGGACAAGTAGCTGTTGACAGCTTTCTCCTCCAGGGATTTGTCCAATCCCCTTTTAAAGCTATCCAAACTGCTTGCAATCACTACATCTTGTAGAAGTGAATTCCACAGTTTAACTATGCGCTGTGTGAAGAAGTACTTCCTTTTCTCTGTCCAGAATCTCCCACCAATCAGCTTCATGGGATGACCCCATTGAGTTCCAGTATTATTAGACAGGGAGAAAAATGTTTCCCTATCCACATTCTCCACACCATGAATAATTTTGTACACATTTATCATGTCTCCCCTCACTTGCCTTTTTCTAAGCTAAACAACCCCAGATGTTGTAACCTTCTCTCATAGGGGAGTTGCTCCAACCCCTCAGTTGCCCTTTTCTTTTGTTAACTTTATTTCGAAATGAAAATAAGATTTCATGGGATGGGGGGACGAAAAGAGAACCATTAACAGGATTTTGTGAAGTCTTTGACTACCCATCAAGTTCCGTAAAATCACAGTGATTGACCTATTCATAGACATCAAGACAGCAGAATCCCCAACTGTTCTATTGGAAATGTATCTTGTGAGTTTAGAATGTTTGGAATTCCATGTCTTAATCAGGGGTGGGTAACTTGTGGCCCTCCAGATGTTGCTGGGCTGCAGCTCAACAGAATCCCTCCTAATTGGCATGGGCTGATGGCAGCTTGAAGTCCAGCATCAGGATGATCACAAGTTACCCACCCCTGCCTTAAAGCATGGGAGAGTTAACCCTAATGAACTCTAGTTATTTTTGCTGTGGAGGGGCGGGGAGAAAGAAATCTGATGTTGTGCTAATTCTGCATCATTAACACAGGGAAAATTAACTGCACTAAAGGAGAATTCTTACCTCAGGACATTTAAGGAGCTTAAGCACTTGGAAATCTGCCAACATTCTGTTCTAGGACTTTTGCGAGCAAAGGAATTGAATACGAGTGTTATTCGTTCTACCTGTGCTGGTAGATAGGCAAAGGAAACGTAGTCAGAAGAGGAAATTAACTCCTGTCACATGGCATTACGTTAGATAGGAAAGGTCATTTGGCTCTTTGACTGGGCTTGGATCTCTGTGTGAGAGTGTGTGTGTGTAGCACCTTGGGGATTCAAGCCTTTGCCAAGGCACTGACTGAAAAAAAAATGGAACCGATGCATTATTTGTACTGGTGGGTTTACAGTGTAACTAGATATACAACAACAAGAACAAAGATAGCTGTGCTGGTCTTGAGAAAAAGAGAGATTAGACTCCTCCTTTTCCCTGCTTTGGGAACCAAAAACTTGCATATTTTGGGGGGGTGTTGGTTAGCCTTAATAAAGGTGTTGTCCAATTGTGCAAGGCAAGTAGAGACACTACTGGTTGCACCCTCTTTCTATAGCTCTTTTCGTTGTAGAAAAATACTTTTTTTTTTAAACCACCAGCTGAAAGTGTGCATTTCCACCATAGGCTCAAGCATGAAAATGCACATGGGGGATTTGTGCATTTTTGCAAGTGTAAATTGGTGCAAATTTGCACAAATTTGAGGAATTAGAAAAAAGCAGATGATTGAATGAAAGACAATATACAAAAATGCAGACAGACATTCCTACTCTAGAGTAAAAATGAAAAGAAGACATAGACACACACATTTAAAGTAATGTCTCTTTTGGTGGTTGCATATTAGTGGCAGGAGCTGGTAGCTTCAGGCAATTGGCAGGACCCAATCCACCAGGGAGGGTGCACCTCTACCTAAGCACCACCGAATAGGGTGACCAGATAAAATCCAGGTCAGGGCTCATGTAACTTTAACAGTTGTAGAGAAAAGAGAATTTCAGCCAGTGTCATTTGTATGCAATTAGTTCCTGATGAAATTCCCTCTTCATCACAACTGTTAAAGTTGCAGGGGCCCTGCCTTCTTTTGTATATGGTCACTCTAGTATAGTGCCTGCACCTTTAACTGTTGTGATGAAGAGGGAATCTCACCAGGAACTAATTGCATACAAATGACTCTGGCTGAAATTCCCTGTTTTCTACAACAAAGTTACATGAGCCCTGACCTGGATTTTATCTGGTCACCCTAGAAAACGCCCTGCCTCATGTGGTCACCAACTCTCCTCTTGGCCCATCCCCATTTGTTGCACAGATATAGAGGGCAGGAGGTGGACGGAGTTTGCTCTTTGGATACCACAACCCACAACCATGCCAAGAAGCAGCAATCAGTGCAGAGAACAGCAAACTGCAGCCAGGCAATCAGCAATAGCAGCAAGGAGCATCTACTGACTATCCAGGTTGGCATCACCCATTTGAGGGCATCTTGCCCCAACTCTCCAAAACCTGGAGGTGGTGGACAACAACAGCACTGTGGAAAAGCACCTGTTCTACAATCGGAATTGCCCCCCACCACGGAACTGCTATGTTATATTGGTTTTACCCCTTCGCCCTTTTCTTTGCACGAGGCCCAAAGCAGCTGTTTAATTATGTGTTGTTCAATTTTGTACACTTTATTTTCCTTCTGCTAGTCGCGGTCATCGGCAAAGAGCCCAACTCCCACCTTAAACCAACAGCTATCTCTACCACCTTAAGGGCTAGTAACTTTCTTTTTTTAAAAAAACCAACCAACCAACCACAAAGCAAGCAAACCAAGCTGTTCAGGAAGCTGCTTTTATTCAGTCCTGTGCCTGGGCAGAGCGAATGCAGAATCATGAAACGCGCACGCAACCTCCTGTCTATAGCCGAATCCCGGTCCAGCTTGCATCTGGTTTAGACATTAGTACTTAAAGCAGGCAGGGGCGGTCACCTTGGGAGTCAGTTGAGTCTGGTTCACAATATTCCCCCCTCCCTTTTGCAGTTCCCCAAGACTGTTCAGAAAGTTCATTTCAGCAGCTTACGTACTATTGTCGGGCTGCATGCCACCCACACCTGGCATGGAATCTCGTCCAGCCGGTCTGTGTTAACCATGTGATGTATAGAGTAAATGCTGGTTTGGAAGCTTATTGCCATGGTCAATATTTGCAATAGCTTTAGGGAGGGAAGTTTTCTTTTTCTTTTCTTTTTTTTGTTGAAAGCGGCTTTCACTGACGCAAAAGTTCCTGTGCTCCTTCAAAGATCCTCGTAAAAGCCACTGGGTGAGCCTTCCTTGCCTCCCTTCGCACAGATGTTTCGAGCTCCGAGGAGAGTTGAAGATGAAGGACCGGTTAGAGGAGCTGAGGAACCGAGTGAACGAAGACAGGGATTCTTGGGATCTGGATGACACCCTTTCCTTTGACAACCCTGTATTCAAAGAGGATGAGGTCAACCCCATGAGCAAGGTTTTCCAGGAAATCACCATCCTCTCCGGGGCTCTGGATAAGCTGGAGGAGTTATCTGAGAACATTGACAAGAAACAGCAGAAGGTCCTTTGCTGTACCACCGAGGAAAGCATCTGCGAAGAGAAGAAACAGCTGAGTAAGATTAAAGACAGCTTCACCGGGGAGGCCAAAGGCCTTCAGCCAAAGCTTGGCGCCATCCAGGAAGCGCTAACAAGAGACAGCAAGCAGTGGCTGGCTATCAGCCGCATCCGCCACTGCCAGCTCTCTGTCCTCGTCAACCGCTACCGTGAGATCATCACCCGCCATTACGCCAAGGAGACCCAATATGTGGAGAAGCTGAAAGAGCAGATCCAGAGACAAACAGAACTAGCGGGCTTGAATCTCCAGGAAGACGACATCAGGCGACTCGTGGAGAGCGCTGCAGCGCCACGCATCGTTGGCCAGGACCTGGAAGTCCTCAAAGCGAAGCAACATCTGGCCATGGCACAGGTGCGCCATCAGCAATTGCTTGACTTGGAATCTCAGATTGGTGAGCTGAACTCCCTCTTCCTGCACTTAGAGGTCCTGGTTGCAGAACAGCAGGAGACCATCGACAGCATCGAGTACAATGTCCTGCATACCCTCGATTACATCTCCCAGTCCAATGAGGAGGTCAAGAAAGCCCTCAAATACGAGCGACAGTCTCGCTTTACTGCTGCGTTGTCCGCGGTGCTGGGCCTCTGTGCCTGTTGCACCTGTATCTCATGTTTGGCGACTCCCAGTGTGGTGCATTGAGCATAAATTGGAGAAGCATGCATTTTCTTGAAGGGGAAAGGGCTGCCACTGGTGACTCATAGCACCCTGGAGTATTTGCGGTGCATAATTGGTCCTCGATCCATGTTTGAGATGGACAGATGCATTTGGAAATGCAGTTCAATGCATACTTGCACTCCTGTGCGGAAGGGATTTCATTTTGTTCTGTTACCAAGAGCAGAAGAGAAGACCTGTTGGATCAGACCAAGGGTCAGTGGTCTAGCCAAATATCTTATTCCAGCAGCGCACCAGTTGCAAAAGCGCAGCTGTGCCATGGAAAGCCCAAAAGAAGGCCATGAAGGTGACAGCCCTTCCTGAGTTGTGGGTTCTCAATAGCTACTATTCAGCAGCATACTGCCTTGGTTACACCTGGAGGTTGGATTTTGCTACTTGTGGCTAATTGAAGTGGACAGACCCGCCCTCTATGCATTTGATTTACTGTCCTTTGGTTTTCTGCTGTTATTCTTAATGATGTCATGCCAACAATGAAAAGGTGTTTGCTTTTTCAGCTTTGAGACCACCCAGTCAGAAGGGTTCAAATAAGAAAGGCAGTCGAGGTCAAACCAGCCCAGAGGCTTCGAAAGAAGGACACTTGACTCATAATCCTAGATGTATGTCAGGAGGTCAGAATTTCTCGGCCCTGAAATAAAGGACTTCTGCACATGCTTTAAGGCACACACTGCTCCTTGATGTCTTTCCGTGTGCCGAAACAGAGATCTTGCTTGAGAAAACCGGGCTGGCCCTGTCATGCAGCAGGGGAAAGCAACCTGCTTCAGGCTGCACCATGGTGGTGGTGGCAGAATAGACGAAAGCAGGGATTCATGCCCCAATGATGCAGCAATCCTTTTTAAAGGAGGAGTGGATGCAGGTGAAAGGTAGGCAGTGCTGGGCACACGCCAAGGCCCCAAACCAAAGCAAGGGCCCACTGACAAGAGCCCCCTAGAGTCTCTCCTCCTCTTCACTACTGCAACCTGCTTGTTCACTGGCCTCTTTCTCTGGCCTGGGCAACAGTAGTGGGGAGAAGGAGACGCAAGAGCCATTGCTGATTTGCTCCCTGGCTCTCTGCCTGTCAAGTAAGCAGTAGCAATGGGAAGGAAGAAGAAGAGGAGCAAGAGCAGGTGGTGAAAACAGGGGGTGAGAAGGGAGGGAGGGGGGCATTGAGGGTGACTTGTCCCAGGACCGTCAGAATCCTGGAGCCAGCACTAGGTGGGCAGGAGGTAGATTTGAATCTACTGGCAGATCTCTGGGCAATTTTGAGTAGTTGAGCAAGTATTTTTGATTCGCAATTGTTCAGTAGTAGCAACAACAACAAAATGACTATCCTGCCTTTATCCTAAAATATACTGCTGAAGTAGGGTGACCAGATAAAATCCAGGTCAGGGCTCATGGAACTTTAACAGTTGTAGAGAAAAGGGAATTTCAGCCAGGGTCATTTGTATGCAATTAGTTCCTGGTGAAATTCCCTCTTCATCACAACAGTTAAAGTTGCAGGGGCCCTGCCTTCTTTTGTATATGGTCACTCTAGTATAGTGCCTGCACCTTTAACTGTGGTGATGAAGAAGGAATTTCACCAGGAACTAATTGCATACAAATGACACTGGCTGAAATTCCCTTTTCTCTACAACTGTTAAAGTTACATGTGCCCTGACCTGGATTTTATCTGATCAGCCTATGCTGAAGTAGAGAAAGGTTGGGGCAGGGGAGGAGAAGCAGGGATGGATTTTTGTATGGAAAGGCTGTGAGGATTGCTCAGTTCTGGTCCTCAAAACAAATGCCTGGGTCCTGAATTCTTTAATTTGAAGTGTCCCTGGCTCCAGTTGGTGGATTTTGGGGTTCTGGTAAAAATCTGAATAGATCCCACAAGCCTCAACTATGTTCACCTGTTTTCAAGTGTTGCCCTAGTAGAGGGTTTGGGTTTGGTCTTGGAAAAAGTGTTGGGTTACCCCTGTGAAAACAGGCTCTGTGGGCAGCATTAAACTCTGCTGAATTCTGGTTTCTGGTAAACTCTGGGGATTACAGCAGTACTCACTGCTCAAAATTAATGATTTGTGGGTTAACGCACACAATTCTACGCTATGTTTTCCCCACCCAAAGTTCTTTTTATTTTTTGGCATGGAGTTGCTGCTAATTCTTGCGGTTTGTGTCCCGTAATTTGTTCTTTTTTAATAATAATAATAATAATAATCCATACAAAAAAAACCGAGGGACTGTTCCGAAGATGAGGTCATGTACCACTGAAAACGACAATGACGATTTGGTTTGCCGGCTTTATTTACTTGTTTCCTGGGTAATTCAATGCCGGCTTGCTCATGTGTTTTACGTTTTGATTTCATTCATTTTTGATTTCAAGTTGCGCCCGGTCTTGTTATCGCTCTTATCTGGAATTACCGGCAGTATGAATTAAGGGTGTTACCGTTTACACAAGAATAGATATATTCTGTTACACAATGATATGCACCTTTATACTGTATTTGCCTCTCTATAGTGTGTGTATGTGTGTGTGTGTATGATGTGGAGATGGATGTGGGACTTCAGCTCAGTGGAAGAGCATTTATTTTGCACGCAGAAGGTCCCAGGCCCAATGCCTGCCTTTTCCAGGTAGATCCAGAAAAGAAATATGCCTGAACACCCTGGAGAGTTGCTGCCAGTCAGTGTTGATGGACCTGGTCCAAATGGACCAAGGCTCTACCTAAACTCCTATATTGGGAAGATTAAATGGAGGTGACCTGATCCAGGCATCCTTATAGCCAGTACCGAGTTATATCTGTGTAAGGATATCATCACTAGATTTAGTGCTTGAGTGATGGAGGGCAGGGAAAGGTGTGGAGGGAGGACTCTTTGTGAAATCCACAACTCCCAGCCATGGGCTTCCCCCAATTGTGGCCAAATTATGCCTCTTGGTAGCCTTCTAAAAATGTAGCTAAGGGAACCATCACACAATGGAAAGAGGGCAGTCCCTCTCTGCTTACCCGGAACTCAGACACTGGTTAAATTCATGTACTAGCTTAGGGGTCCCTAACTGAGGCCTGAGTTTGCTATTTTCCTCTTCCCTCCCCATCCAGTTTTCCTTTTGTGTCATATCTTTTAGATTGTAAGTCTGCAGACAAAGACTGCCTTGTTTTCATTGATTGTATGTAAGATGCTCTGGGAGCCCTTTTGGCACTTGGTGTTTCTTCCCAACCTTCTTGGTAGTCCTGATGCCCTCAACCAAAAGTTCCCTCTTTTTCCAAGGTACTCTTTCTATTTGCCTCACATACTTCCAGGTTAGCCCATATGGGCAGATCCACAGAGATTCTGGAAGATATTGCCTCGGTGTGCTCAAAGGCATTTTCAAATGTTTGGGCAAGAGGTCCATACAGGCGATGAATCATCATGGTAATTGACCACAATATACATAGAATATCGCCACCTGGTAAGCTGATCATCTGTTCTGTCCTTTTAAATTGAGATGGGCAACCTGCAACCCAACCCTCAGCCTAGTTTTTGAAGGGCTTTTGGAAGTGATCAGGTCAGGCCCCTGGCAAGAGTGATCTGTCTTTATTGTGGCAGCCCACTGGGTGGGAAAGAAAAAAGGATAGAGAGAGAAGGGGATCTCAGAAAGAGAGAGAGAGAGAGAAGGGGTGCCAGAGAGAGAACAAAGGGGTGTCAGAAAGAGAGGGGGTGTCATAAAGGAAGAAAGGAATCAGAGAGAGAGAGAGAGAGAGAATTGATGTGTGTGTGTGTATGTGTGTGTGTGAGAGAGAGAGAGAGAGAGAGAGAAGGAGAGAGAGAGAGAGAAGGGGTGTCAGCAAGAGAAAAAAGGGGTTCCAGAGAACGAGAGTGAGCGAGCAAGAGTGAAGGATGTGTTAGAGAGAGAGGGGATGCAGGAAAAAGAGAAAAGGGGCACCCACACTTACCTTTGGCTCTAAGTATGCCTACCGCTGGCTTTGTCATTATCTCCACTGCCAGCATGCAGCACCTGGCTGATGACCCTGCAAAGGAATATGTCTCTTGATAGAAGAAAGGTTCCCACCTCTGAACAAAATGGTGAAGAGAATCTTGTCACACACATGCATCTGGTCAGAAAACCTGGGAGCCAAAGGGAATGCTAAGGTTCTCCTCACTACCTATCAAGACTCTATATAAAAGCATACCAAGTGGTTACCTGCAAAGTGTAGTAAAGTTATTACTTAGTATGTGGTTGCCTGTATTCAATCACAGTCACGGTATAATGTGGGTATAAGGAAAGTGATCCTTTGATTTGGGAGTTGGACGGGATCCACTCAACTTACACCATGAACTCATCAGTTAAATCTGATTCTGAGAAGTCTGAGAGCTTATGGTATCCTTGTAATAGTATTTAATAAACAAAACAATTTGTTGTCATGATTGTTGTCATGCTTTGAATTTTTTTTAAAAAAAATCTTATGATGGCAGCTATTCCAAAATGGACGAATCCAAGATCTGGGCAATTGACCGTGAAGTTCTAAATGGTTTGGGACCAAGTTACCTGAAGGGCAACCAGGACACATACGAACCTGACTGAGCAATAAGGTCAGCTACAGAGGCCTTATTCATATGCCCACCAATGGGAACAGTTTGATTAGTGGACATGATGACAGGTCTTTTCAGTGGTGGCTCCATATTTGTGAGAGCTATGCTGAAAATGTATGCCACATTTTTTAAAACTATCTGATAGGGGAAAAATGCTTTCGAAAAAATGTTCAAAGGAGAAGAAAATGTGGAGAACTTCCCATAGGTGGGGTTTGGGGTTCTTGTGTTTATCTGACTTATGTGGTGGCCAAGGAGTGTCCTGTCTTCCATTGTACAATTATCTCTCCAGGTGCCTGGAGCCTTCTCAGCTTCCTGTGCTTCAATTATAGCCCAGGGAAGGACATCAGGAGATAGCTCCTCCCGGACTGGTCTCTTTTTTCAGATCAGGAAGTGTGGGCATCTAGGGAGACTGCAGAGTAATGGAGAGATGTGTAATAGACAGGAAGGGCTCACACAACGTCCTCAGCCATTTCACAACCCTAAGATAAGCTCAGGAAATGGTGGCACCACAAAGAAAGACGGTGAGAAACGTTGGGAGGATTTTCCCTATTTCTCTGCCCACAAATAGGGGGGAGAATTTCGAGAGGCCATTTGCACACGGCAAAGATTTATGCAGCTCCCTCCCCTGAGAGGTACAGTTAGCTCCATCCCTCTTATTTTGTTTTTGTATTTCAGGCAGGCCCTAAAATCCTTTTTATTACAGCCAGATTTGAATTAAAGTGGAGTATTGCTTTTAAATCAGGGTACGCTTGTGGATCTGTTGTGGCATCTTTGTGTCTGAGGGCTGCGTGGAAGGGTTTGAGAACCTACAATGGGATGGCTGGCCCGAAATGGTTCATAAGACTCATCCCAATTTATTATTATTTTAGATGTTAATATGGATGTTTGTTTTTTCTAAAAAAAAAAAAAAAAAGATTTTTCAATTTTTGTAAAAATAAAAAAAATTAAAGTTTGGAAAGTAGCAGCATCTGCTTCTCCTCATGACAACCATTGTCTGGGCCAAAGTGAGAAGCTTGTGAAAAAGCAGGATGCAATGGAGAAGAGGAGGAGCAACTCCAGATGTTTATGTGGTCCCTCGGCAGGTACCCACTGACCCTGTTCAGACAACCCGCTAAGCCATGGTGGTTAAGCATTTTGAGCTAAACATTATGGCTTGGTGTATCATGTGAATCATGACCTAGCATGTTGTGTGAACCATTCCTAACCATGGTGACTACAGAACCATGGTTTTAAAATGCTTAGTAACCCTTTGCTGCAACAGGGTTAGTGGCCTAACCATGGCTTAGTGTGTCATCTGAACAGGCCCACTATCTGCAAATGCCCTGGACACGCCCTGATCTGTTACAGATAGGGCTGTGCACAGCCCCCCCAATCCGGTCCCGGATCTGACGATCTGGATTGGGCCCGATCCGGACCGGATTGGACCTTCCCCAATCTGGTCCGGAACCAGATTTGGATCCAGATCTGGGTCTCCGGATTGAGAACCAGAGACCCTCCTTTCCCCCATAGACCTGCAAGTCTATGGGGAAAAGGACTCACTGCCCTCCCCCCACTCTCTCTGCTTACCTGCTGCCTCCTCATCGCCACTGCCGCCGCCCGCCGCTGCTTCTTCTCTACTGAGAACCAGGCCGCGAGGTCTGATTTTCAGTGGAGAGGAAGCAGCGTCAGTGGCAGGCAGCGGTGGACAGTAGCGGTGACGAGGAGGCAGCAGGTAAGCGGGGAGAGTGGGAGGAGGGTGGTGAGTCCAATGGATTCACTGCCAGCCTGGCATCCCTGGATGTCGGCTGCACAGCCAGCACCCAGGGACCTGGAAGGGCAATGGGCCCCAGATCTCCTGATCGATCTGGAATGATCAGATCCGGTCTGGAATGATCCGGACCTCCCCCAATCTGGTTTGGATCTGGATCCAGGAGGTCTGGATCACCCTGATCCATTCAGATTCGGGATCCGGATCCGTGCACAGCCCTAGTTGCAGGATAGCACTTGCGCAGATTTGGCCAGCACCCTCATTGCCACATCAGTGTATCTGCTGACTGTACATTCAACATATGCTCACACAGCAGTGGCAGAGTCAATACAACATTCCCCTCAATATCAGGCTGTTTGCCTTTTATGTGAAGAGGAAGAAAAATGCCAGAGTTACGTGTACATCGTCTGATTCTTTTCTCTCCCCCCACCCCCAAACTACACACTATTCATTGTAATAAACGTAGCCCACGAGACCTTGGATGGCTCATTCTCAGAAGGGGATCAGTGGGCCATGGAGCTTTGAACACTTCGTACGTTTTAAAGGCAGCTCACTGCTGTGAAAACGCTTTTCTATATAAATTAACTTGTTTACAAATTGGACACACACAATTCAACACACGGGAGGGAACCGTATTAAAAAGGATTAAGCTCTACAGTCCAGGGCATTTATAACCGGCTTGGCAGCCCTGAATATATTTCATTGAGGAAGCTTTCTGAGCCAAAGAAATGCCGCAGGAAAGGGTTTTTGATTTGTTTTTGTGGGGTGGGGGAAAGAGAGAGAGAGAGAGAGAGAGAGAGAGAGAGAGAGGTTCTCAAATCCTGTCTTGACATTTAGAGTAGAAAATTGTGCCTCAGTAATGTAATCAACCAACAGAGCCGCCTCAGGGAAATAAATTTGCCTAACCCACTTAACTCTTGTGGAGCAGAGAGCATGGTTTTCCCCCTCTGACACCCTTTGGTGCCGTTCATGAGTAAAATGATTTGTAAAATGGGAGGCATGGAGTTTATCATTCTCTAATAGCAAACTCAGGGGGTGAGGGTCGGTAGCTTCGTAGCCAAATAGGGCCATAGCGAAACAAGAGGAAGGTAACCAGCATTCTCAGGAAACCCAGAGGCTTGCAGCAGAATATTACGATTTTTCTTAAAACCAGTAAGGGGGCATCACCCAATAAACAAGTTAATGGGTTCTGAGCATGCTTAGAATGACAGAATACTGAATTGCATTTGTTTGGGTGAGAAGAAGAGGAAATGAGGAATGGAACAGTATGCTGGAGAAGGCATAGCTGGCTGGTAGGGTGACCATATGAAAAGGAGAACAGGGCTCCTGTATCTTTGTGTAGAAAGGGGAATTTCAGCAGGTGTCATTTGTTTATATGCCGAACCTGGTGAAATTCCCTCTTCATCGTAACAGTTAAAACTGCAGCAGCCTTGCCTTCTTTTGTATCTGATCAAGACGGCAGGGCTCCTGCAGCTTTCACTGTTGTGATGAAGAGGGGATTTCACCAGGTCCTGCATGCATACAAATGACACCTGCTGAAATTCCCTTTTCTATACAACTGTTAAAGATACAGGAGCCCGGTCCTCCTTTCCATAGGGTCACCCTAGTGTTTGGAACCAAGAACACATTTACCTAGTCACACTGTTTAATTGGTGGCCATCACTATATTCAGGAGGAGGAGAGATTCTCCAACAGTTTCTCCTGAGCAGGGCTTACCATTGGCAGGGATTGTAGCGTAACTCCATTCTTTCTTCCTGAAGGGTTTGCGCTGTCCCTGCAAGTGCCAACAGCATCCACTGTGTTAGTGGCCTAGGCTCCATTTTGCATTCTCCAGAAGGCAGGCATAAGGGTGGAGCTGTGTTGTATCCAGATCCAAGGAAGAGGTGGAGCTAATGCTGGACCAAAATCTGCCCTTCACGTTTTCTTCCCTCCTCTCCTCCTTTTCCTTTCTTAAAGAAGCCTCCATTTTTTCTGCCACATTCTTGGGGTGTTTTATAGCTTATTTTGAACTTAGTTTGGTGGTGTTTTTAAGTTTAACCACTGCGAGATGCCAAGGGTGCCTGTGCGCATGTTTCCTCTCTCCATTGCTCTGCTGCCTCCCAGGCTGCCTGCACTTCCTGATTTGAAAAAAAAAAGCCCAATGGGAGGAATTATCTGATGACATCTTCCCCTAGGCTTTAATTAAAGTGTGGGAAGCCAAGGAAGCTCCAGTCTGCCAGATGATTGTACAGTGGAAGACAGGACACCTCATAGGTAAAGTGAAAGAACAAGTCCAACCCATGAGAATTTCTCCCCCCCCAAATTCTTCTCCTTTGAATTCCTTTTCAAAAGCAATTTCTTTGCCATGAAACTGAATGAGAACAGTCAGGGGGGAAATGCAGGATACATTTTCAGCGCAGCACCATACAATATCCTTTTTGAACTGCGGTGACCAGAACTGTACACAGTACACCATATTCCAAGTGTCTTTCAGTGATTGCATAACTTAGAGCTCATATACATGTGTGTGCACAAGCTGCTGCTGCTGATTCCTAAGTAAATCTGGTGCAAAAAAAGAAGAAGTCATATTTAAGTGATGGCTGATCTAATGAAACTAAGCATCCTCACATCTGCATTTGGTGACGCCACCCCTTTTGAGACTCCTTTATTTCTCTCCTTAAATCAAAGGATCCCAACTTCACACTTCTGTCTCCCTAACTATGGGGTGGGACATCAGAATGCTGCACTCTGACTCTGTGAGTCCCTCTACAAGATTTCGCTTTGACGCCCGGTTGCCCGATTGTGCGCATTCACGGATAAGCGCATTTACTCCTAATACCTATTCACGAGAGGCGGTGAAACGCATTATGGGCTGTATGAAACGTGCTTTAAAGTTGTCTACATGCGGAGAATCGCATGTTTACATGGCCATAAGGCGTTTTAACTTCCGCGGTAAAATTTAAGTCGCTATTTAACGCACATTCGATAATGCGCATAAGCGGAGATAAAAAGCGCCTCAACCCCCGATTTGTGCTCCGCTCTTGTAGAGGTAAAATCTGTAATGCGCCTTGAAAGAGCTTTAAATCGCTCTTGTAGAACTCTATATATTTCCCTACTTCTTCACCACTGCCACCATTAATAACTGTACCCTACCTCAGGTACTCCAATTATCCAGCTTGTGAAACAGAAAGAACTTTAATTAACAGTAAGTCAGGTTATGCAGTTATAAACTTATGGTTTCATCAGGTTCCAATGCTTGTTCGTTTCATACAGGATCATTTGCAATCCTGCCTACACTACCTTTCTAAACTACACTTTCTCCTCCCAGTCACTCTGTTCCCAAAAATAACACACACTCTCAAGACTCTTCACACACAAAACTCAGATCTCAACTCTCTTCAACAGTCCTGCCTTCTTTTGTATATATGGTCACTCTAGTATAGTGCCTGCAACTTTAACTGTTGTGATGAAGAGGGAATTTCACCAGGGACTAATTGCATACAAATGACACTGGCTGAAATTCCCTTTTCTCTACAACTGTTAAAGTTACATGAGCCCTGTCCTCCTTTTCATATGGTCAGCCTATAGTTAGGCTGCTAACCCTTTTGCAGCAAACGGTTAGTGAACAAGTTTAAACTGGGGTATTTCCCAACGCCAGACTCAAAGCTGTACTGTACTTCATTGCAGTTCTTATTCAGCAATCATCAATCTGCAACATGACTACTTTGGCTACTAACCGGGACTGGTCAATATGCTCACGTTCATCAGCCACATGGGCTTTCAGCTGATTCCAGGCTCAAGCCAAAGTGTTGGGGTTGGCCTTTAAAGTCCTAAAAAGCTCCGGGATAGAGTATTGCTTTGATGTAGAAGAGATTAATCCTCCATCCAGGTGACCATATGCCACCTTTTATTGAGGACAGTCCTCTATTTGAAGGGCTACCCAAAGAAACCCCCTGTATTTGAAGGTGTCCCTTAATTGAAGGGCTGTCAGGTCCAAGTCTGGTGTAAAGATCAAGGACCGTCAGAAGGAAGTGTTGGGCCATGGAGAGCAGACTGAGCAAGGCACACTGTCTTGTCTACTATATATACTGAAGTTCTATTTCAATGATAAATATTTCTAAATCTGCATCTATGCAAAAAAATAATAATCAGCAAATGCAAATGTTATGCAAAATTGGTGTCCTCTTTTATTCTCCTTTTCTTGGTGATTCACAAGTGGCCATCCTACCGGGCCCTCCGTGGGCCAGTTGATCAGTGGGCGTGCCCACACGCATGGACGTTATGACCCTCACCCCAGACATTTTGCCTCTCTTGACACAGAGAAAGGGACTTGACTGCTGTTGGGAGGAGTGTCTCTCCAGTGCTGTCTGAGCCAGCTCCTCCATTGTGTAGCTCTTGCTATGGCCATCAGAGGGGAGGGAAGAGAGGCATGAAGGCAGGCTTGGCCGGTGCTGGGGATGGTGAGATGGGTGCGAAGGAAGAGCCAGCCAGAGCTGGGAAGGAACTGATCCTCCCAGCACCAGCCAAGCTGTGTCTCTAACCATCCATCTTGGGGGCATCATGAGGTGTGCAAAGAATGATTTGGCTGGCTCTGGAAGGAGTAGCTCAGCCCAATGGCAGCTGAGTCCCTGGCTTTGTGCATGCCCACATCCCATTGTTATCTCCAGTTTGTGATTAGAAATAAGGGGGTGGGATTCTCTGCACACTATTCACGCTCCCCATTGGGAATGGGAGCAGCATGCATGGTGTCAGGTGTGCCACCTGACACAGGGGTATTTTCCCCACCTGTTATCTCAGATCACGTATCAGAGATAACAGCAGGGATTCCTCCAGAGTGTGTGACACAGAGACTAAGCCAAGCAAGCTCTGTGGGCTAAAAGAGGAAACTCCATGGGCCAGATTAGGCCCACAGGTCAGAGGTTCCCCTAAAGGTATGTCTCCTCCCATATGTAGCTGCTCAGACACTTGGGTCATCTTCAGAGGCCCTCCTCTTGGTGCCCCCACAGAGGAAATTAGGCTGGTGGCCACAAGAGAGAGGGCCTTCTCAGTTGTGGCACCCCATTTATAGAATGCCCTTTGCTAGGAGGCTCACATAGCATCTACACTGTTATCTTTTCCAGGCCAGCCATTCCATTATTTATTTTCTCCCAGGCATTTTAGATGTTATGGCTGGTTTTTATGTATTTTACATTGTTTTTCCTCTGCTTTTTGTATTGTATTTTATTCTTTTAGCGTTATCCTTTCAGAGATTTTTTTGTTATTGGGCATATAATGTCATAAATAGAATAAAACCAAACCAGGACTTTGATTCGGGCCTGGCACCAAATTGACAGCCGGAGTAGCTGCTCCAAGATCAGGGGGCGAAAAAGAAAGACAAAAGGTGCTCTCACCTGTCAGCAGGTGAGTCATTGCATTCTGAACTAGTTGAAGCTTCTAAACTGCTTTCAAAGGCATGCCTCCATAGAGCACATTGGAGCAGCCCAAATTGCTGGAGTGTCCATATTCATGGTTCACTGGTGGAGCACAGTGATTTCTCTTTGACCATGACACACGTCTCGTCGTTCAGCTGTGGGTCTCGCCCTCACTAGTTGATGACTGATGTGTTCAAAGGAAGCTTCATACTATGAACTTTAACTCCAATTGACTCAGAAGACTCACGTTAATAGCTCCAATCTGAAGTCCATGAGAACAGTGGTTTATTTATTTATTTATTTATATTTTTTTAAAAAGGCTTTCAAAGCACCACTTGGATGTGATTAGCCTTTGTGGCATTATCTCTCCTCTCCAGACTGCCTTGGTGACTCATTCCACATAGACTAGCTAATAATAATAATAATAATAATAATAATAATAATAATAATTTCAGCCCATTACGGGTATGATATCCAGCTGTCCGTTGGAATTGCCTTTAATTCTTAAAAGAAAAACTAGGAAACCAAGTTATCCCAGGAGATGCTATTTTCTCCTCTGCCTATAATCTGCTGCTAACCGGAAAGACTGCAGAAGAGGGAGAAAGACCTTCATTCAGTGCTTTCAAGCGATGGAAAACGTGTTCACGAGACAGGTGGAGGATAGTTGCAAATATTAATGAAACTTAATGTGATGGGTTCCCTCCCCTCCCCTCCCGTTCATTGAAGAGAGAGCTTCCGTTTTGGAGCTGTCAAACCCAGGCTGAGATTGCGGGAGGCAATTCTTAAATTTAGTCCTGGAGGGCAATGCTGGCTACAGGTTTCTCAGGCACGGTACCCTCAATGCCCCCCGCTCCCTCACGGAGTCTACCTTCTCATCACCACCATGGCCAACTGTTCTGGCTCTTCATCCTCTTCCTCGCCATCTCCTGGTCATGCTTTTCACCACCACCATCGCCTGGGCCAGAGCGAGAGGCAGGTGAAGAGCAGAAACAACAATTTGCAGGTCAGGGCCGGCCCAAGACATTTTGCTGCCTGAGGCAAAGATGGCGCCCCCGTCCCATCCCATGCACAAAAGGTGACTGGACTGGCAGCAACAATACACATGCTCACATCAATATGCTGTTTGTTGTGTGTCTTATCAACGCGCACGTATGCGCTCATAGTATTGAGGAATGGGGAAGATGTGAAGGAAGGGAAAATTGCAGGAAGTGAAAGTTTCAGGATAAACATTCACCTCCCATAATGCAATGGACTGAGGACCTAACAAAGCTATCAACATGGGTAGTATTTAGGAGCCACTCGCCAGTGGATAAATAGATGGAAATTTGGTCTGCTTTTATTGAAACTTATGCGCAACCCTCCCCCCCCCCCCAGTTTTTTAAAGAAAGAATGTCCTACCTGATGGAATATTGATATTTCAGTGCATGTAATTTTCTGTTCTTTTTATTTTCAAGATTTGTTTTCTGGTTTGTTTTGTTAAATTCACATCAAAGGGGGGGAAGTTGTAGGAAGCTGAACATGCGTCGCACTGTGTACAAAACATGGAAATTAAAAACAACAACAAAGAACAATGACACACAGAACAGTGGAGAATCTTGATGCATTGGTTCCACTTGAGACTCATGACTGGTTAACCTGTAACTCTAAAAACGAGGGAAGAAATTCAGATGAGAAGAATTTGGGGATTACCTTGGAAGAGAGGTAACAGTTAATCATTGGCTGGTTGGCACATCAGTGATTCATTCAACACAGCAATTTGGATTTGAATGCCAGACATGTGTATGATATATATATATATCATATACATATACATTTCAGATTGGAGCACAAATGATGCAATTATACAGCCAATGTACAAACTATTCAGCTGGGAAAGGAAGGTATACTAAGAAGAGATACAGTGACCCATGTCATCTGGAAAGGGTAAAATGGGATGGCTGCAGAATGGAAAGGGCCATGAAAAATCGGTAATCCGGACTTCGTCACCCAACAAGGTTTTATTGAATCCAACCAGTTATTTGCAAATTAATTTGGGAGAAGCTCTGTGGTTGTACTACAGAATAAAAACAACTTTTTACAAATAAATAAATAAAAATAAATGCAGAGGGGCATAGTGCTGACATGCTACCAGGGCAATGTGGAAAATCAATTTCTTCTGTTTAACAGGCTGTGTTATTGAATTAGAACTTCATTCTGCACTCAGGGGCTGGAGGATGTTCACTTTACTTTTGCGATTATTCAGATTCAGGGTGCAATTGGTTACCACAAATTATGTGCATATGAGCACAACTCACCCAAGGCCAGAGCTATGGAGAAGGTGGCGGGTGAGGACACGTGAGGCTCATCCTCTTCAGAATATTTCAACCCACTTCCCTGAATAATTCCTTCATTAAAAAAGAAAGAAAGAGACCACTCGCTCTTTTACCTAAAGGGTTATAAAGAAATCTATATTACCTAAAGCAGGGGGTGTTGAAGCTCTTTCGTTTGGAGGGCTGCATTCCATTTCAGAGATGTTCTCTGGGTCTGTGTCCCAGTGGTGGGTGGAAACAAAGGCAAAAGGGGAAGAACAAAAAGCAAAATGGGTGGGGCCAAAATTCCAAAAAATGCTTGTATGTCTTAGTTTAAAACGCTTACTGCCAGTAACTAAGTCTGAAGGCTCCTCTAAATGAGCAATTTATTGCTCACTCATGATTGGTCACTCCCAGAAATTTGCAGGTCCATTACACAATGTTGTCAACAACCAGGCCGTCTCTTGAGCTATCCCCTGGAAATCCTGCTATGAAAAGATCCACTTTAAATGTGGTTATATCTGGAAAAAAGCAGGATCCTCCACCACTAGATGGCACTGTCTCAATGGAAATGAATGGAGCACGCTTAGAGGGGAAGCGTTTAGTTCAAATCATGTGGTCGCCCCTTTCTGCCTGAGTAATGTAGCCTGTAACAATCATGCCAAAGAAGCAGGAAGCGCAAAGCCCTGGGTTAGCAAGATGATTTCCCCTTAATGTAGAGACACTCTTAGGAGAGGCATTTCAAAAGTGGAGGCTGGAGGCTCTGATGTCAGTGGGGCAGTGAATTGGCTCAGGGTTTTATTCAGATCTTATTCAGATCACGCCTCAAGACCAAGAACCACAATGAGGGCGGAGGCCAAGGACACCATGAGAAACATGATTGGCATTCCCTCCCCCAAACACTGCGATTGAAGGAGAACAGAACAGGGAGGGAGAGCGCTGTGGCAATTCCCAATCGGTTAGCCACAGATGTCAATATCAATTATCAAAACCACCCCACCACATCACCCCATGTTCCTTATTGGGAGGTTTTCAATGAGACACACCACACACACAAAATGGTCAGATAATTTCAGAGATGTTCGGAGCTCCGATTGGGCGCATCTCCGCTCTGGAATTATTCAATGGGTTTAGAAATGGCCAATCTCCACTCTGGAAGATCAAATGCTCCGTGGATGTTCACAGTTATCACATCTTTCTGGATCGGAGCGCACCCCCCCTAATAAATATGTCTAGGACTGTCCATCATCAGGAAATTCAGCAAATCAAATCTGGCCAGCTTGCAGGAAAATGAGCCAGAGTCCGAGCTGATGAAAGCTGGGAGAGCGCTCCCCCCCCCCCCCAGAAGGATTCCTCCAACATCCCTAATTAAGGCATATTGGCTTTAGAAAAGACCCATTTCTGGTGGAAATGAGAAGTATTAGAACTAGGCCAGTGTACCACCTCAAGCTGAAGTTCCAAATACAAGTCAAAGCAGGCCAATTCTCTCCCTTCTCCTCCTCTACCTCCCCTTTTCTCAATAACTGTTAAAGTTACATGAGCCTTGACCTGGATTTTATCTGGTCAGCCTAGGGTAGCTGAATTCTACCTAACATCTTAGTAAGACACAAACTTGCTCTTACCTTCTAGTGTCCTGGCTAGACCGACAAACACAGTTGAGGGTGAAAGGCTTAATCAAGGTAAGAGCTTTAGACTTTGCCCCCTTTGCTCGGGATTGGTTGACTCAGTGGTAGGCGCTACCCTGGCTAGAACCAGGAATTTGGGAGCTGCTGCCCCCATGTGGTGAGCCACCTGTACTACAACACGAAACACTCCATTGGCAATAAAATATGCTTGGGCTTCACAAAGACTCCACCAACTCAGGCTGGCCATTAGCTGCCCTCATGAGGAAGAGCTACAACAACATCCTGTTCAGGTTGAGACTCAGAATGCATTTTGCAGTTATTTGAAGTGTTTTGTTATAAGCTGCATGGGGGCTGAACGGTTGCAGCGTCGAAGTACAACAGTGCCCCTGTTCAGATGACACACTACACCACAATGGTTAAGCACTTTGAGCTAAACATTATGGCTTAGTGTGTCATGTGAGCCATTCCTAACCATGGTGGCTACATAACCATGGTTTAAACATGCTCACTAACCATTTTCTGCAAAAGGGTGAGCAGCCTAATCATGGCTTAGCATGTCATCTGAATAGGCTCTTTATGTGTGTCAAGGTTAGGCATGGTTGGGCACCTGTTGAGAGCACACACTCCAGCAGGGGCTCACTGAGCCCCCTCTTCACCCTTGCCACCTGTTTATTCACCTGCCAGTCACTCTGGCCCAGGCAACAGTGATCGGGAGAAAGCAGCACAGTAGATACCACTATCTGCTTGCTCACTGACTCTCCACCTGTCAAGCAAACCTGGTCTTGACAACATAAAGGAAACTCTGGCTCAGTTCGGATGACACAATAAACAACTGGTGTGGGGGAAACAATCATCAGTTGTTTTGACTATCGTGTTATCCGAATGCTGCCATAGTCAACTCAGTGCTGATCCTAATCCACACCACAGTTGATTATTTATTACCATGTTGTGTGGGGAGTACCCCCTAGATG
This sequence comes from Anniella stebbinsi, assembly GCA_029215795.1. NCBI lineage: Eukaryota > Metazoa > Chordata > Lepidosauria > Squamata > Anniellidae > Anniella > Anniella stebbinsi. The sequence goes on from JARDYH010000001.1 coordinate 20,438,393, forward strand.
AACAACTGTAAAGCTGATTATTATCCCACCATTGACTATCGTGTCGTCCGAATTGAGCCTCTGAGTGGGAGGATAGGGAGGAATCCATCAAGGTTGGTTTCACCAATATTTGAAAGGATCATTTCCCGTCATTTTCAGGCATTGAATGAAAGCCGTTCTCCTTCCTCTGCAGTCTTTCCTGTTAGCATCAGATTAAAGGCAGAGCAGATAGGGATCTGTTCACAATGGAGGCTCTGGAAATTGCGCAATTCCCCCCATTGAGTAAATGGTGGCCCCATTTATACAAAAGCAAAGGTGCAAATGGAGCATCCACACCTTTACCCTTGTGTAAATAGTGCTTTTATGCAGTGGAGAGAAATGCACAGTTTTGGCATGGAGGGAGGGCTGCCGGCCGAGCCAAGCATCAAAAGAAGCTTGCGCGGTCTGATCAGCGGGTTCATGTGGTGTTGCCAACAGGTTGAGCATCCGGTGAGTTGGATGTGGGTGAGTTTGCCCAATCCTAGAGATAACAGCTTACTCCCAGGTAAATATGTACACGATTGCATCCTAAAATCATGTTCAAAAAATATATATACATATTGCTGTCACTGTGTGTGTGTATGTGTGTATGCAACCAATCTATCACAAATCTTAATTAAGTATAATGGCACTCTCCAAGAGCGTTTACAAGGCCTTCCTAATCAAGCATAGCCTTGATCATGCTGTTTTCAAACCTTGATGCTGGAACAAGGCTGGAGGAGTTTCCGAACTGAATTAAGTGGGATCCGTATACGTATATTCACAGAGATGTATATATTAAAGCAGAACCCTTTCTTTGGCCTTCAAAATGCCTTGTTCAAATCGCCCAGTATCAGGTGGCCTTTGATTAAGTCCTCCTCACAGCAAATGTTATGCTTTGGTGTGGGTGAAGCTGCTTCCTTTCTTGTGTTAAATGTCATACAGTGAACCACACCATAATCCTTCCTCACTATCCCTGGGAGCATGATGCCAGTACTAAGAATGTGCTTCTTTTTTGAGTCATTGTTATTATGGATTCTTGACGCATAGGTTCCATCTGTCCCTATCTATCAGGGACACCCCCTAATTTCTCCTGATCTCCGGTAAATTACTTCCCTATTTTGACCCTCATTTGGAGGAATGGCTTCCTAAGATCTTAGTAAGTATGAATCATATATATTAAGCAGGAAATCCATTTTCTTAGTGCTAGTCCTTTGTAGGTAAAATGGCATCATCCACACACCAGAAGGTTTGGAGGAACCCCAAGGATTGCAGAAGTACAAAAACAAAACACAACAAAAAGCTTCAGGAAAGATATCCTAAATAGGTGGGGTACCCAAAGCAATCCAGTCAGGACTGAGCAAGTTCACTGACAATAGCTGGCTACTGGAGGGTGGGAATGGAAATTGTAGAGGGAATGTAAATGGCATGGAGTATTCTAGAAGAGGGCATGGCTGGCTATTTTGCAGGCAATCTAACCAGAAACCCTCCATACTGCAATATTTTGTTGCAGTCCCCATTTCCTGCTTGAGTTGCCATTCTTCAGGGTTGAGTTTCCTCCCCAGAGTAAGTTCCTCCTAACTACCATATTTCCTCGATTCTAAGATGCACTTTCCCCCCCATATTTACCTCTGTAAAAATGGAGTGCGTCTTAGAATAGATGGCGTCTTAGATTCGCCGGATTTCTCCAGTGCTGGAATGGGATTGGGATACACCCACCCACTCAACCATAGAGCCTTCACAAAGGGGCTTTGCATGCCCCCCCCAGCGACTCGGCCTCCCCACTCACCCCCATTGCGCCCCGGTCCTCGCTGCCAGCGCGCGGGATCGCAGCCTACTTCGTGGAAACGCTGTGTTTCCAAACCTTCTCTACCACTGCGGCTGCTGCTGAATCCCAGGAAGGGGTGAGAGAGAAAGAGCGGGTCAGGCGGGGGCAGGCAGAGGCGGTAGCGGGGCCCAGGCGAGGGAGGAGTGGCAGTGGCAGCGGCGGGGAGGAGGAAGAAGCAAAGAGCAGAAAGGGAAGGGCATGGAGAGTCGGGCAAAGGCAGCCCTGCCTTCTTTTGTATATGGTCACTCTAGTATAGTGCCTGCACCTTTAGCAGTTGTGATGAAGAGGGAATTTCACCAGGAACTAATTGCATACAAATGACACCTGCGAAATTCCCTTTTCTCTACAACTGTTAAAGTTACATGAGCCCTGTCCTCCTTTTCAGATGGTCAGCCTAATCCTGCCTTTATCCTAAAATATGCTGCTGAAGTAGGGTGACCAGGCTACCTCCCAGGTGTCATTTGAATGCATGAAGCACTTGGTGAAATCCCCTCTTCTTCACAACTGTTAAAGCTGCAGGAGCCCTCCCTTTTTTGTATCTGGTCAAGAGGGCAGGGCTCCTGCAGCTTTAACTGTTATGATGAAGAGGGAATTTCACCAGGTGCTGCATGCATACAAATCACACCTTCTGAAATTCCCTTTTCTACGCAACTGTTAAAGATACAGGAGCCCTGTCCTCCTTTCCATATGGTCACCCTAAGCCAAGTGAGTGGCAGCCAATCATAGTTCTTGAGGAAGTGCATTCCACGGTTTGGAAGTGACACAGAAAGAAGGCCTTTCAGGCCCTCTTGGAACAATGGTGCCCACAAAAGCCATAAGAAAAGGTGTCCCGTGTGTTTTCGGACTGTGCCCAGTGATATTTAGGAAGCCCATCATTTCTAGATATATGGAACGAGGAAGAATGCCAAGATAATATTTTTGTTTCAATATGTGACACAAGAGAGAGATGTAACCCTTTCCTACTTCAGTTCCACTTTTCAATTTCTACTGAAACTCAACCCTGTTGTGACACTTAATTCTGTTTTCTAAAAAAACAAAACACCAAACTATTTCATTGTTTAGCTTTGTTTTTATCCTGGGAATATTTTAATATATTTGGTTTTATTTTTAATGGGAAAAAAAACAGAGTCTGGAATTGATTTGCTCTGTTTCTTAGCTCTTCTGACTGTATGTTCACTGTACGGAACATCGACCCCCACATTTCTCACAGAGCTGACTGCACATGTGAATCAATTTTGTTTTGTACAAACTGAAAAAATGCTTCCCTCAGAAATACATTTGAAGTAATCGCTGGGATACGGAGTGAAGTAATTGGGGCCAATGGTGACATTAAAACTTCATATACGCTTAACGTTGGCAAGTGAGCAGCTGTTCCTTCTACCGGAAGAAAAAGAAAACTTCACGTTCTCGAGGGTTATAGATTTTCGGAGACTTCTGGAATCAAAATCGTATGGTTGGCTGGCAGCTTGCTTCTTGGGCAAAGGAGAGAAGACTTCTTCATGAACTTCTTCCCTAGTCAGCTTGCTTTGCCCCCCAAATCAACAAAGGAATTGATAAATGAAAGGAAACAATTTAATTGATAAATGAGAGGAATTTCAAAGTCTGCCTGTCTGCATAATAAACGCTGCTCGTGTTTTATTTTAAAGATTCCTAACCATCAGGAGCAATAAGGGAGCTTAACATCTGTATAAAACAAACATATAAAAAGGTAATAAAGACAACCGTGATACATCCATTGCATGGCAGCAATAAAATGTCTAGAGATGTAAAGGATGGGATCCAGTCCTGTGTGAGGGCAACCTGCCACTCCCAGTTGCCGACTGCCATCCCTTGTGCTCTCCCCTCCCCGAATAATCCCTCTCTGGAGGTTCAGGAAAGGCCTGGGTTGTGGGACAGGTGCTGTAGTGGGTGGGAGGAATTGAGTGGAAGAAGCTTGCATAAGAAGGATATTCCCTATTATTTTAAAAAATTACATTTATGCCTTGCCTTTTTTCCTCTTGCAAGGAACCAAGGTGGCTTACATGGCCCCCCTCCTCTTCATTTTCATCCTCATGACAACCCTGTGGGGTAGGTTAGGCTGAGAGTCATTGACTGGCCCAAAGCCACCCCAGTTAGCTTCATGGCCGAGTAGGGACTAGAGCACGGCTGACATCTGGGGCTGTTTAGTTTAGAAAGAGGTGAGTAAGGGGAGACATGATAGAGGTGAACAAAATCATGCATGGTGTAGAGAACGTGGATACGGAGACATTTTGTTTTCTTTCTATACTAGAACCCAGTGGAGTCATCCCAGGCAAGTGGTTGGTGGGAGGTTTGGGACAGATAAAAGAAAGTACTTATTCACGCAGCATATAGTTAAACTATGTGCAACAATGGCCAGCAATTTGGATGGCTTTGAAAAGGGGGTGGATAAATCCCTGGAGGAGAAGGATATCAAGGGCTACTAGCCCTGATGGTTATGTTCTACCTCCAGTGTCCGAAGCAGTAAGCCTGTGTGCACCAGTTGCTGGGGAACATGGGTGGGAGGGTGCTGTTGCTCCATGTCCTCAAACATTTTACCACCTGTAACAGCCCTTTTATCATCTAGGCCAGCCAGTGCAAATGCCCAAAGATCTATATAGGCAAAACAATTAGACCTTTAAAAAACGTATAGGAGAGCACTTCAGTGACTTAAGGAACAGCAGATCAGGCACTCCTTTAGTAGATCATTTTTCGGCACAAAATCCTTCTTTTGCAGATTTAAAGTTTTGGGAACTCGAAAAATTGGAAAGACAGGATAACAAATTGTTATTAAGAAAGGAAATAGAATAGATCCTGAAGTTAAAAACTCTAAACCCCAGTGGCTTAAACTCAGATCTCAAATTTTTGCCACTCCTGTGACTCAGTAATTACTTGCAGTGACTCCCACATAACAAGAATAATGATAGCAATAATGATGTATTGTGAGACCTTGTACTTATCATTTCCGCATGGAAACACCTTGCAAAGCAAGAAAAAAAAATGACCAAAAAAAATCATAATGATGCAGCAATGAGAAAAGATGATTTAGACTAATAAAAAGAGGGCGCTGGAATGATTGCATTTCCTCAGTCTCCTGCGAATATCATAGGAGACTATCATCCTGCTAAGAGTTTCTGCAGACATTTCTTACCAAGAACCAAGATATTGAACTTTTGTTCAAAGTGTTTTTACATCATAAAATGTTTTATATGTTTTATAGAAATTTTAATGTATAATGTGGACAGGCCCAAAAACTTTCATATTGTATTAATTAATTTTTTTTTAAAGAAACATATATGGGCAAAGGCTTTTTGAGGCAATATGTCTAACTAACCCCCTAAACTGATACATTATGTGTTATCCCCATAATGTTATGTATTCTTGATGTTATAGCCCCTGAAGAAAGCCTTAGAAAAACAACATAGGTCGAAATGCGTTGGGCACGAACAATAAAGTATCTTAGCATTCTGAGCACCTGCTTCTCTCCCTTTTCTGACCCTGCAAGATTGGCAACCTTGTGTTCCCACGAGATCAACAGCAATCGCTTGGGGACATGACACTGGTGATCTTGCGGGGATGTGACTCGAGCAGTCGCGCCCAGTTGCCCAGAAGGAGTCAGCAATCACACCCAGAAGGAACCATCAATCACACGGTGGAGACCAGAGGAGGTGATGGTGGTGATCGTGCCAAGGAAGAGGTGATGGCTGCAGTGTAGACTGTCAACCCTCTTTTCTTAGGCTCTGGTAAGTACAGCCCTCCCAGCCACTGCATGCTGGGAGTTGTAGGCTCTACAGAGGCATAGGCCTGTGTGAGAAAATGGCAGATCCATCAGAAAATGGTGGATCCACCATAAAATGGCCTCCATGCTTCGCATTTTCGAAGCTGGATCTTGTACAGCTCTACTATGCTGCACCTAGACTTCTTCAAGCTGCAACTTTCTGCTCTTTCCTTATGGTCTGGTCTTTCTCTGGCTCTGGTCTTCCCTGGCTCTTTCTATCTTTTATACCCTCTTCCCCAGAGCCTATCTACACAACTATTTTAAAATGGTTTATAACAGTTTAAAGTGATTTAAAGTGTAGATAGGCTCATAAAGTACTGTTCCTTTTTGAAGAAATGAAACTTAACTGGAGAAATGAAATTTAACCAGGGAATGAATCTTACCTGGAGAAATGAAACCACTCCTCTCAGGGATAACCCCCCAACAGAAAACCCCCAGGCCTCTAAGACGTGACTTTATTACTGTGCCTCAATACACCTCACTAGGGTGACCAGATAAAATCCAGGTCAGGGCTCCTGTAACTTTAACAGTTGTAGAGAAAAGGGAATTTCAGCCAGTGTCATTTGTATGCAATTAGTTCCTGGTGAAATTCCCTCTTCATCACAACAGTTAAAGGTGCAGGCACTATACTAGAGTGACCATATACAAAAGAAGGCAGGGCCCCTGCAACTTTAACAGTTGTGATGAAGAGGGAATTTCACCAGGGACTAATTGCTTACAAATGACACTGGCTGGATTTCCCTTTTCTCTACAACTGTTAAAGTTACATGAGCCCTGACCTGGATTTTATCTGGTCACTCTACCTCAAACATTCACACATGCCTTCTCAGTGGTGATATCCACTGCCTGGAACACCCTCCCCTGTGCAGTTCAGAAGGCAGAAAAGGTCATGTTTCAAATACTTCCTGAAAACACACTTGTTCACGGAGACCTTCTGTGGCTTGTAAATAACTACAGTTGATGGTATCGCTGCTCCATTTTACTGCTTTTCTATTGTTTTCTATTATAGTTTCAAAATTGTTTTTACTAGTATATTTTTAAAATAGATTTGATTTGTTTTGTTGTTGAAATTGTTTTAGTAGGGTTTTAATATTGTATTTAAATAGGGTGACCAGATAATCCAGATCAGGGCTCATGTAACTTTAATAATAATAATAATAATAATAATAATAATAATAATATATTTCTTACCCGCCTCTCCGTCTGGATCGAGGCGGGGAACAACAACATGATAAAATACATAAAACTGATTAAAACATGACACATATTATTAAAACTGCATAAAAATCCTAAAACATCCTAAAAACATCCTTAAAAACAGTTGTAGAGAAAAGGGAATTTCAGCCAGTGTCATTTGTAGGCAATTAGATCCTGGTGAAATTCCCTCTTCATCACAACAGTTAAAGTCGCAGGGGCCCTGCCTTCTTTTATATATGGTCACTCTAGTATAGTGCCTGCACCTTTAACTGTTGTGATGAAGAGGGAATTTCACCAGGAACTAATTGCATACAAATGACACTGGCTGAAATTCCCTTTTCTCTACAACTGTTAAAGTTACATGAGCCCTGACCTGGATTTTATCTAGTCAGCCTAATTTAAATGTAGTTTTTAATATTGGTATGTGAATTGCTTGGAGTTTTCTAATATTAATACTACCTGAGAGAGTGCCTTCTCACTTTTTAACCTGCCCATTCACTGAGGTGAAATGCCTCTCCAAAAGCTTAGTTACTGGCGGTTTGCGCTTCAAGCCAAAATTTGCTGTTATTCTTGATGTTTTAGGCTCTCTTTCTTTGCCTTAAGCTCCACCAATGGAATGCCTGCCCCCAAGAGTGCCTCTGAAATCGGATTCAGGCTGAAGATACAGAGAAGTTACATTATGGAGAAGGACCATCTCAAGAAGAACAAGGATTTAATGGTTGATCAGTAGGTTAAGTCTACCTGTCATTAAAACAACAACAACAACAAAAAACCAGCCACGTTAGAGACTTTTCTGTTTCTGCAGGTGGGGGGAATACTTAAAACAACTTCCACATTTTCCCCTTCAATGTACAAAAGTCTTACAGAGTTTTCTAATGTATCTGGATGTAAGAATAAAAGCATATACTCTTAACCATTGTCTTTCAGCGCCTTTGGAGGAGGGAATACTGCAGAGAAAATGTAAGCAACACAGTGTCCTCCAGATATTTTTGACTACAACTTCCATCCAGCATTGTCAATGGTCAGGGATTATGGGAGTTGTAATTCAAAACACCTGAAAGGCACTAAGGGTGTAATGTTAAGCATATTTAGACAGGAGAAGTCCTACAGCTCCCCGCATTCCCCAGTGAACATGGCTGCCTGGGGATTTGTGGGACTTTTTCCATCTAAACATGCATAGAATTGTATCCCAAATTGCCTACCCGTGCTATGGCCTGGATTAGGAATGGACGAACCTGTCAAATTTGTTTTCTCCTAGTTTCTCATTTTTCCAGTCTTCAATTTGGTCCATCCCAAACTTCAAAGGGCTTTTTAAAAAATTCATAAGCATTTTTATGCACATTTTCCCCCTCAGTGCACCTATTTTTATACACATTTTCCCCAATGTGTGCATTTTTGCGAGCAATTTTCCCAATGCATAGCATTTTCGAAGGTTATTCCTCCTAAGGAAAAACCAAAAGGAGGAGAGCATCCAACTCAGGGCAAAGAAAGGAGAGAAGTATCTTAGCATTCTGAGAACCTGCTTCTCTCCCCCCTAAGGCACACAGTTCTGCTTGCATGTTTTGGAGAACGCTATTGCAAAATTCAGAGAAGGGTGAATTTTGATGGATAAGTGAGTTTTGGTTCGCAGAGTGGTTTGAAAGTGTGGAATTAGGTAAATTCACAATAAACAGGTGAACCAGATGAATTTCTCCCCTATTCCAAGATCAGATTCAGCTCAACTACAACATCCCGATTGAAGTTAGGCATGCACCATGTTGCGTATAATTCAAAAGGCAGAGCCTGCACCTTCAGAAGGAACATACATGCTGCCTCCATCAAGGACTCTCACAATGGCATTATTTGCGCATGCAGATAAAAGAGACAAGGCAGGGACTGAGCGGTGAGTCAGAATGAATCAGGGCTTGACTGGCAATGAATGGCAACTTTTACTGATCAGAAATGGGAGAAGAGCCGGCTGAACAGAGAGCCCTTTCAAAAAGACACAATACTGTAGAGTGCGTTATTATAATTGCACGCATCATATTCATCACCGACAGCTGCATGGAGCATTTTTAAGTATTAGGAGGATTGCTAATACTAAAATACTCATCCCCTCCCCCATTTTCTTCCTTCACATTTCATTTTACAGATAGTTTGGGAAAAAAGATCTTCAGAGATGTTGCATGCAATGGAGTAGTTAACTTTTCCTTGAACCTCCCCTTCCCAATTCCTAGAGAGGGTGTGAAGACACGTCTTTTTAATGTACTTTTTAAAGATAAAAATGTTGTGCACCACCTTGAAGGCTTTTTAACAAATAAAGCAGTATATA